>JAJEKV010000034.1:8024027-8624027 GCA_021234155.1 Isoetes taiwanensis
TGTTGTCAACCATCCATTTAATTATACAAAAGCACTTGTCTATGAAGCGGTACGATAAAGCATATGTTGAAGTACGAGATATGTTCCATTTTCATGGGGAAAGCAGGCAAGTCTATCTTCCAGTCATAATTTCTACATACTAAAGCATACATTGCCTTAACTTTACTTTATCTGATCTGCAGTGATATATGGGGAAAGACAAACCAAAAGGTAAAAGCAGCTTCTCCAAAGATTGATCTTTCTCCACGAATGTTGCTCACACAGTTGTTGCTTTGTAAATTTTGAGCCAAACTACAGATTTATGGGATGATGTTGCCGCTAAATGCATTTAGATGTATGGGAATCTAGCTTTGGAAAAATGTAATTATATCTATAACCTCAATAATACCAAAGATAGTTGCAATGTTTGAGGCTGAACATTTGAATGCCATCTCTTTTTTTTCTCTTGCCAGCTTTATGATGTGTTTATTACGCTTTGATCTTCAGCCAACTGCGAAGAAGGGCATTCATTGTCTACGCACAATAAATACTTCGTTGTTTGCATATCATACGGTGGCCTTCAAGAAAACGCCTTTGGGCGCCCCATCTTCAAGTGGAGTTCCGTGGATTTTGCACAAGCGGACTAAAGACTATATGGTCCGAATCGTTTTGAGTTTTGCATGCAATGTATTTCAAAGTCCTTGAAGACGTGGACTCCTTTCGCTTATTTCTAAATGCTTCTATTGTCCGCTCTCGAAATCGCATATAGGTTTTCGTGATTTCGCTTTGTTTTTAATCTTTACTTTCTAAGGGCATCTTGGCATCACACGTGGTAGTTATTCAATCTATTAAACAAAGGTGAGGGGTATTTGGGAAGGATCGAGTTTTGAATTGAGGTTTCGCTCAAGGATATAGCCACATAACACTTTACTTTTGTGAAATGGTTTAGCATATTTAGTGACAAATCTCCGGTTTAAGATAATATCATCACGTTTCTAATGATGTTCAATGATGAATCTCTTGTCAGCAAGTATTGGCTTTGTCAAGATGAGGCCATCACGATTTGCGAGATGCCATGACTTTGATTGCCAATACTCTCCCTTGAACAAAAGCAGACCAGAACTTCTGCTTAGCTAACCATATCCTTCTCTTTCTTAAGCTTGGAAAACATGTCAATCACAAGGTCGAACAGCTTAAGCTTATGGCATCGATGCTGCAGTCAGTTGTACTTGCGCTAACGTTTGGTTGTACTTGCGCTAACGTTTGGTTGAACTCTTATTAGACATGTAGCACATTTTCTTTTCACAGACCTGGCTTTAAATATATAGGACTGTCAAAATGTTTGACCATGTATTGCAAGAAACCATGGCCAATTGTCCGTCATATTCTCATAAAAGTAATTTAAGTTTTTCTCCATCCCCGTTGCTATGCATGAGGTTGACAAGGAGAGGTGGACGAATTGATTTTGAAGTAATGGAGCAATCAGGGTCCATAATGAGGGCATCTCCACTGAGAATACTCTGACATACTTGTGATCTATCACACCTTTCAATAGCCATAGGCAACCAAATAAGAAAGTTTGTCAAGGTGGGAGAGTCTTGATTCAACCGCACGAGCATCATTTCTGAGGGATGTTGCTGGAATAAAAGTTTAATTTGTTGCTTGTAATAGGGAATGACAGGAATATAATGATGATAAATGCAGTTTCTTGAAGATGCGAATGACAAGTGAATATGCATCTGCATCTGTCACGAGTAAGCATGTTTATGGCATATTTGGGTTTTTATAGTAAGCTACACATTACAAATCTATGCATATCTTTGCTTCTTACATTGCAAATCTATGCATCAGTTAGTTATCCGCCTATTGTAATTGGTTACCCTTTCCATAATGTAAATGTTATAATTGGTTACCCTTTATGTAAGGTAATGGGCCTGTCTATATGGATGTGCCAGCCAAGTTCTGTTTGTTTTTTTTCATTTGCATTTTTTTTTTAAGTTTGTAACTGGCATATATGATAAGAGTGAAATGAGTTTATCTGTAAAGTTCTACATAATGTAAGTCCAATAATGTACTTTATTCTAGCGCTAAAGTCATCTAGCACATGCAAGATTGATTATTTTTACCTGTCTAGATGCTTATTTTCTTTTTAGGGTCGGGGCGTGCTCTCCATTGACATGTTTTTGAAAAAGGTAAAATTCCATGTAACACTATAGATGAAGCTTTAGTTAGCAATAGTAATGTCCTAGATTGCATGCTTTCCAGTTCACATGGCACCTTTGTGAATTTATTAATTATCGATAGAGAAAACCTCAGTGTTCTAACAATTATTCTCTTATGCTAGGTGGGACATTGTGAAGATGAGCATGGAGTGATTTTTGTTTTTACGGTTTGTTTATGTGGATTTGGAGCCATTTTCCACCAGATAACTTGTTCGTCTTATTGGTGCAATACGTGTTATCAATGTGAATAATTTCAAATCACGAAATCTTTGTCAAGAAATTAAAGCCTAGACAGATCGCATTTGTAAAAATTTGGTTCAATTTGGCTGAGTAAGAGCAGTGGGATGTATTTATTTGAACAATTTAGATGCCCAAGAACCAAAGGAGTATTATTTTTTTGTGAACAACGTGATGTCTTTATCCAACTGCAATGGATCATTAAGTTATTTCCATGCCGTCCCTTCAAGTATTCTCATAATGTAGAATTATAAGTCATGCTCCCGTTTAAATTGATATCCAATTCCATTTATAAATATGGTGAGATTTGAATTTGTAATCTACATGTGGAACACATGTTATGCCATCCCTTCTAGAATTCTCACTCATGTTACACAAATCCTCATTCTCGAGTATAATCTTAAGGGTTGATTGATTTCTTTCTCCTATAAATTATCTTAGTAAGAGGAATCTCAACTCCTCCGCATATTCCTTATGGTGGTTGGTTATTCCCTCTATAGATTATTATAATATGGAATATGGAATCTGAAGTCATATTATTTGATCCACTATCTTTATTTATCTTTTAACTTTATGTTTGACAGAAAGCCCAGCAACGCTGGGCACTTTTTCTAGTATTAACATATTAGAGAATATTTATAGAACATATTAACACGGTATCATATGAAATATTTATGATAGATAGCAAAGGTTACTAGAGACCACGGCAGTATGTCCCTAGTAACCTTCCCCTAGGTTCCTAACCCCTTTCCCTTCCCCTTTCCCCTCCCCTGCGAGGTCTAACCCATGCATCTGGGTTAGGAGTCAAGAGCTCACGCTCCTCCCAGCCTGATTCTTCCCACCATATGGGGTACCTAGTCATTAGAAAAAGTAATTCCACAGGATGATACTCACGGAAGAAGAGCGGACCCAACTCCACAAAACCGTTGTACTCGTTGTAGTATATAACGGGCCCATGGTAGACCACTCGAGTATTCGAACCTTGAATGTGCCTGTGGGGGGTTCCCGAGACACCGGCATAAATGGGTAGAAGCGACTACTCATAAACGTCTAGACGGTTTTGCCCAGTTGGTTAAGGGCATGTCGGTTAGGAACGTCACAGTTGGTATCAGAGCATAGTTGGATCCTTGGATGTATGATAACGAAGTCTAGATTCAAGTTGAGGTTGTTGGATTATGCTAATAGTATTCAATAATAATAGTAATAATAATCAAGTTTATTGAATAGCAATCACACACTTCCACTCTCGCCTTTCCGAAGCTTGGCTACTTTCCGGAGCATCTCACACCTCTGCTTACACCATCAACCACGGGGTTAGTCACATGGACTAAGTGGGGATCGGGGATCTAGGATATATCTTAAAACAATCACCACAAAGCCTTAACTTAGAACAATAACTTAGCCTTACCGTAGCCTCGCCCCTGCAACCTAGGTTACTTAGTCCAACAAGCATAATCACAATGCATAATTACACCAAGCATGACCATTGCAACTTAATTCCAACATTAAAAACACATATACAATAACCAAGCAATCATAGCATCAACATTGCAACCAATATTCCTCCGGTCCGAGCAAGGTTAACTTTCTACCGATCAAAGCCCATACATAGAGGGGGGTAACCACGCGTGTACACACCCCATCCACGCCTGCGTCCAAAGATTGAGGACCACTTAATCGTGCATGACGTTGTACCATATGGTACCAACGCCCGATGTTCAAATAATACCATTTACATAGCACCGTACAATAACTCATGAGTCTAGACCATCGCACCTAGACTCCGCCCCGAGGTCTATATCAAAGAATTATACTACACATAGATCACAATACTATGAATTCCACCCAATATCAATTAGGCACATTTCCATATCAAATTTACCTTAGAAATTCCATAATTTACACCTCATGCAACAAAGGAAATCCTCATATAAACATTACTATCTCTACCATGCAACATGCAATGCCCTAAGTGCTTAAGCAAAATACAACCTTCACTAATATCTTATTACTTTTAACTAGATCAACTTCCTTCAAATTACTACTTATAACCTTAATGACTTGGCTTCCATAACCCTCGCTAACTAGTTTATTGAATTGGTTAATATGCTCGCTATCCATTAACCATGCATGCCTATTCTATTCTATTCATGACCATGCTCATATGATTTAACTCCAAGTTTATACTACGCTCAAAGCAATCATTATTAAATCAACACAAACTATACAAACACTAGAAAACCCTGTGTGTAAGGCTTGATCCCCACCGAATCCCGCTGCTTCCTCTCAGGCTCCCAAAGAACGCCCCCGGATCTCTCGCACACACAACTCGCTCCTTCAACAATCCATCTGCAATCTATCTCCTTCCAAATGCTTCACCATCACATAAAAGACTTCTTTCCCCATGGAAAACTCCTTCCCCCCTAAGAAATCAAGAATAATATTGTTGCACTTATATAACCTAGCAATGCCCTTGCATGCATGCATGCATACACTGCATGCATGGACACATTGCATGCATGTATTCCTAGCACATAATCATTTATTTTACCTTGAAAATGCACTCTTATATAATGGCAACGTTACTTACATCTTAATGTTGGTGCTAGGTTGCTAGGTCCGTTACAGTCTCTCCTCCAAAAATTCAACCCATGTCCTCATGGGTGCATCTTAGAGCACTCATGAAAAATCTAGTTTGTATCTCCCTTTGTGACATCTTCATTGGAACAAACTCAACCATTGATCTAAAATTTTTTTTTTATAGTCTGCCTCCTTAATTACTCGGGTCTCTTCCCTTTATGCTTTCACATCTTAATCCTCAATTCAACATACTCCCAAATGAATACAATTTTGTCCCTTAGAACTGACCCATCCTTGTCAAACACAATTGCTTAGCCTTCCAATCCAAGATGATGCATCTCCAAACTTGAAAATTCAAAGCTAGCTTCATACAAGTAATTTAAGCTAAAGGAAAGATACATATTAGATAGCTCCAATGCACGACCCTTCTAATTTTCAATTTAACATACCGCCAAGTCTAAAACTAACTCAAATATTATGAGTATACTACATATCCAATTCAATATAATAAACATAATGCAGTTAACGCAACTTTTCATAAAGAAGGTACGTGCCATAGAAAAAAAACCCACCATTCCAAAGAGATACTCAGGTCGAACTAGATATGTAATCTCTTGGGACTTCTTGGGTGGCCAAATCCAAAAAGTAACAAGCAAAATACATAATCAAGTCCCCCAGTCTGGGTATCTTATAGCTAGGTATGCTTAAGTTGATACAAGGGATCCCATAAGAATTATAACCCATGGTACAGAGAATTCCTCTACGAGTTCATCCAATGACATTGAAGTATCCTAGGCTATACACTTGGCCTCTATATTTAGCCTACTTCCATACATATTACCCCATCACACTGGTTAGTCTTTCAACAAGATTTTATAGGCATCAATTGCCGTTAATTTCATGAAGCTCTTACTTCATGTATTTCGCTTCACAACTTCAATCAACTTTGATCAGTATCCTTAATCAAGTAATGCAATCACCATCCCTCCATTAATTTACAATCACTTCTAGCATGCCAAATAATTACAATACATGGAAGCACCATTACTAGATGTACTTACAACTCTTCTATTACGTTCTAAGATTTTCAAAAATGGCACTTCCCCATGTCTATACATTCCCCTCGCCTTTATCTCATGTCCGGGCCTTATCGACAACTCTTTCGCTTCAATTTCATGGTTCACCTACTACCACGATTAAATATGTTATTCCTCTATTCATCGTCTTCTTCTTCCTTATCCATAAGATAGATAACATTGTTCAATCTTGGCCAATCAATTCTTCAATCTGCCATAATTTAAGTGTATATCATTCTCTAAATATAAATGCGTAAACCCGACCACTTTGTTCCATTAAGCTTTCTTATACTTCAAGAAGTTTTTTTCAAGGCCAAGAACTTTTTCAAGGCTATCACCGACTATTCTAGCCATAACCCTAAGGCCAACAACTTTATAGACCTCAAGTAGGACCATGATGTAATCATGACATTTCCTTCTACGTCACACATCTGCTATTTACACATGAGCTTCAATCTGACTATCACGCCAATCTTATTTTATAAGCATATCTAAGCATTCTCAAAACTTGTCTTACAACCACCGTGTTGTAACCTTATCCCACCATAGCCTGAATGCTATCAACTTAGCAACTTATTGTTATTTCACCACTGGATAGCAATATATAGATGTTTGGTTTTCTCATTTTTAGCTTCAAAAGGATGCACCTAACATCACATCAAGAATCTTATTCACCCGATATGGTGAGATGAACCTTCCCTGAATATCATAGGCATTATATATCATGCACTGCTTATTCTAAATTTTCTTGCCACCAGAGTATGCTACTACGAGATCACATCTACATTATAAGAAGTGGTTACCAAAGTGAAACGCAATACCTGTAACTTAATCTCCCTCAAGCATCACTTCCATGCTATGCGCACATTGGCAACCCTTCATAAAACAATTTGTCACGCCTCCTCTAAGGCCATCATCTCCACATATATTCAATTGAATACTATTAGCATAATCCAACAACCTCAACTTGAATCTAGACTTCGTTATCATACATCCAAGGATCCAACTATGCTCTGATACCAACTGTGACGTTCCTAACCGACATGCCCTTAACCAACTGGGCAAAACCGTCTAGACGTTTATGAGTAGTCGCTTCTACCCATTTATGCCGGTGTCTCGGGAACCCCCCACAGGCACATTCAAGGTTCGAATACTCGAGTGGTCTACCATGGGCCCGTTATAGTCTCTCCCACTAGAACTATGCTCGTCCTCGAGCATCCAAGGCTATACCATGTCTATGTCATACCATGTCACAATGATTACCAAGCCTTTGCAAATTACCCATGTATATAAGCACCCATGGAGACTCGAACTCGAGACCTGCTCTGATACCAACTGTGGATTGGCCCGCCGCTAACCTTTATGGTAACCGAGATCCCATCAATCTCGACCATTGGATCTACTTAAGCTTAAAAACTTAAGAAATTAACTCATGCATCTGCAACAATAACACTTAGGTAAAGAATTTAATCTTTGTACATATTCTAAGGTTCCAAACATGTACTTGCCCATTACTCAGCAATATCCCCGCACACTATGAATGATCTTAATAATTGTAACTTCAAGCCCATATATAATAATAATAATAGTAATAATAATCAAGTTTATTGAATAGCAATCACACACTTCCACTCTCGCCTTTCCGGCTTGGCTACTTTCCTGAGCATCTCACACCTCTCGCTACACCATCAACCACGGGGTTAGTCACATGGACTAAGTGGGGATCGGGGATCTAGGATATATCTTAAAACAATCACCACAAAGCCTTAACTTAGAACAATAACTTAGCCTTACCGTAGCCTCGCCCCTGCAACCTAGGTTACTTAGTCCAACAAGCATAATCACAATGCATAATTACACCAAGCATGACCATTGCAACTTAATTCCAACATTAAAACACATATACAATAACCAAGCAATCATAGCATCAACATTGCAACCAATATTCCTCCTGGTCCGAAAGCAAGGTCAACTCCTACCGATCAGGCCGGTGACATAGAGGCGGGTAACCACGTGTGTACACACCCATCCACGGCCCAAAGATTGGAGGACCACTTAATCGGCATGACGTTGTACCATATGGTACCAACGCCCGATGTTCAAATAATACCATTTACATAGCATCGGCAATAACCGCGAAGTCTAGACCATCGCACCTAGACTCGCCCCGCAGGTCTATATCAAAGAATTATACTACACATAGATCACAATACTATGAATTCCACCCAATATCAATTAGGCACATTTCCATATCAAATTTACCTTAGAAATTCCATAATTTACACCTCATGCAACAAAGGAAATCCTCATATAAACATTACTATCTCTACCATGCAACATGCAATGCCCTGCTTAAGCAAAATACAACCTTCACTAATATCTTATTACTTTTAACTAGATCAACTTCCTTCAAATTACTACTTATAACCTTAATGACGGTGGCTTCCATAACCCCTCGCTAACTAGTTTATTGAATTGGTTAATATGCTCGCTATCCATTAACCATGCATGCCTATTCTATTCTATTCATGACCATGCTCATATGATTTAACTCCAAGTTTATACTACGCTCAAAGCAATCATTATTAAATCAACACAGCCTATACAAACACTAGAAAACCCTGGTGTAAGGCTTGATCCCCACTGAATCCCGCTTGCTTCCTCTCAGGCTCCCAAAGAACGCCCCCGGATCTCTCAGACACAACTCGCCTCCTTCAACAATCCATCTCAATCTATCTCCTTCCAAATGCTTCACCATCACATAAAAGACTTCTTTCCCCATGGAAAACTCCTTCCCCCCTAAGAAATCAAGAATAATATTGTTGCACTTATATAACCTAGCAATGCCCTTGCATGCATGCATGCATACACTGCATGCATGGACACATTGCATGCATGTATTCCTAGCACATAATCATTTATTTTACCTTGAAAATGCACTCTTATATAATGGCAACGTTACTTACATCTTAATGTTGGTGCTAGGTTGCTAGGTCCGTTACATAGTACACCCTAATAAGGCCATACATCTGTCCCTTAGAAATTTCATGAATGAACTCTGATATGTATGCATCCAGAGAGTGTGCTAAATATCCAGCACGAAGAAGAGGCCTCAATTGCTGTAGCATCTCGTCCAGATAAGGAGGGGGTTCAAGAATTCCCCTCATTGCAAGTCTCCTATAACATTCAGATGGATTAATTTCCATCAGTGGCTCATGACCACAATCAAATCGCTCCAGAATGAAGTTGATCAACTCCATTGTAAGCTCCTTGGTGGGACTGTGGTGCAACCTCCACTCCAAGAAATGGTCCCATAGCTCATCCATTCCAGGCCACACAGAATGCCTGGGGCATGCTTGCAGGCCTTCTGGAGTAGCCCAGGGAGGATTGGGTCCAATCATTTGCACAAGCAAGCAAGGAACAAGGAGCAGAGCAAGGAACAAGGAGCAAGAAGCAAGGAAGAAGACCAAGTAGCAAGGAACAAGGATCAAGATCAAGTAGGAAGAAGCAAGGAACAAGGAAGATCAAGGAGCAAGAAGATCAAGGAACAAGGAAGACCAAGTAGCAAGAACCAGGTAGATGAAGTAGCAAGGAACAAGGATCAAGATCAAGTAGCAAGAAGCAAGGAACAAGGAAGATCATGGAACAAGGAAGCAAGGAACAAGATCAAGTAGCAAGATCAAGAGCAAGGAACAAGACCAAGTAGCATGAAGTAGCACGAAGATGAAGGAGCAAGAAGCAAGGATCAAGATCAATTAGCAAAGAACACGGAACACAAGGTGAGAAGTGAAAGCAAGGTGAGAACACGAGAAGTGAAAGCAATGTGAAAACATGGAACAAAGGTGAGAAGTGAAAGCAAGGTGAAAGAATTTATAGCTACGAATCCAATAATGTTGAAGTATAATACTAATATTGTTGAAGTATAATACCAAGAAAGTTGAAGAATAATACCAACATTGCTGAAGTATTATACCCTTTGGTGGTGGCGAAAGATGGGCCCGTAACTAAACTGGATCCACGTATTTCGCACTGTAGCCACGGTGCGAAATAGGCACTTCAATAATTTTTAACTGAGGCGATTTTGCACCGTGGCCACGGTCTCGAATATGACCACAAATAAAACATTCACATGAGAAAATACAAGGAAAATGGTAGAAGAAACCATTCAATTACACTAAAAGTGTAAGATTGCCAAGATAATACATGATAATATGAGGATGTTACTTAATTACACGGAAATCACTTGCTTATATACTTAATTTCCATGAAAATCTTTATACCAGTCCAGTGGAGTATCTTCACCGTGATATGTAATGATTATGTGCCGTGGTGCTTATGTAGCCATAGGTCACGTGTATCCCAAGGAATTGTATCCCAGGTGGGGAATCTAGACAGTAAGCACAGGATGTTGAAGTCAAGGGAACGGAATAGGAGCTTACCAACATCCACAAAAAGATTTGTAATGGAAGTCGAAAGTTCAATGAGGATATAAATCCTATTCTTCTCATTAGTAGGAATGACCGTAGGCACATAATGATCCGAGAGTAGGCCATGAAACCATGGAAAAGCATGTCCTTCAACTGTTCTAGCCTATCTTCTAAATCTGAGGGGGGTTCAAGAAGTCCCAAAGCACTTAGAGTGAACATTGCTTGACTCGAATTGATTTCCTCCAGTTGAGGGAGATGACGAGTATAGCGATCGATAATGAAGTTGATCAGTTTGCCTTTGCAAGCTCGTGGTTGGACCGTGACGCCATCGATGCTCCCAAAAGTTGTTAAAAAAATCATCAAAAGTGCATCGATTAACTCTCGCCGCATGCTTGCGGTATTCCGATCAGCCCAACAGGATGTTCTTGCAAAGTTACCATTTGCAAGAAACTAGTGGAGCGCAAGGAACAACTAGTGGAGCGCACAGGCAAAAAAAGAGCAACAAGAAGCGGACAGGGAGGCAAGGAGCATGCAAACAAGAAGGAGACAAAGACAATGAAGGCATAGATGCCTATTTAAAGAGAAATCAGGTATATATGCTATATACGTACATTATATTTATATATTATAGCTCATGTAGCATACGAGTACCATACAAGTATGTATATGATAATAATTTTGGTATGTATATACCATCAATAATTTCTATGTATATACCATCAATAATTTTGGTGGGTATATACCATCAATAATTTTGGTGGGTATAAATATACATCAAATTGCCGAGTGCAGCAATATTGGCCTCCGTCTAGCCATGTGGTCTCATTCTGGTCCTGAACGTGATTCCATTACCTGCAAGATGAATCACGAAAATTTCAAGCAGTGTCGCGAGCGAGAAATACCCATGGAAGACTGGATGACCACTGCCGTTCTCAATCCTCGCTATTATCCTGATCCCTTCGATGTTATCATCCATCTAATATGGAATAGAGAGCATCAAATGTACATGATAGAAAAGATCACTGGGGTGCCTGGTGACAATGACTCAGAAGAGTCCCCCTAAATCAATACTCAGAATGTATATACGCTATATACGTACATTATATACATGTGTATTTTGTACATTATGCTCGTATGTATAACCAATAATGCTGCTACAGTGCATGTCAATAATTTTGTTCGATATAAGTACGGTTCCACTCAATGCAGAAGGCATCCATTTGCTATGTCTCGGCCTCCTCGTCCCGAAGATATGGACTCCATTACTTGCACTATGACATATAATGATCTTTATAGATGTTCTCAGAGGGGTATCCCCCTTGATCCCTGGCTGGAAGGAGTAGCAGAGGGCCGAAATCGTTCTTCCGGAGGGTTTTATCGTGTTGTTATCCACCTTTGGAGGGTTCCAGAGCGTGGCGTCTATGAGATTAATCGCATCACTCAACTACCTTTTCATGATGATCCCGATCGCGAATAAGCTTCTTCATTCATGTATGCTATGCCTCTTATATGAGTTCTATGTACATGCTATGCCTCTTATATGAGTTATAAGTATGTAACCATAAGTGATACATGTGATCCGGGCTATTTACCGCGACATTTTCAATTTGGAAAGCTCTTGGCCATTTTCCTTACGTAGATTCTAAATTCGATTCAAGCATTCTCTTCGCAATGTGTGGAATAATGCGCTTCGCACCGTGAAGTCACGGTCGCGAAATTGCGCCTCCAAAACTTTGGAACCACTATTTTTTCGACAGGCCTACTGCATGTGAAATAGACCTTCCCAAAGAATGTGGAATAGTCATTTTCAGATCGGTATGGCGGCGGCTTGAAATAGACCTTCCCACGTAATGTGGAATAGTCATTTTCGCACCGTGGCCACGATCAACACTAGTAATAAATGCACAGCCGCAATAAATAGAATAGCAAATAATTACAGATAAATATAAAACACTCATCACGATAAATACTAAAACACTCATATATTAACAAACAAAAAAGTGTTACAAAAGGATGCTAAGGGAGGCATCCACGGAAGTATCTAGCTAAGGCATAGTCGTTGTCTCAAGACAAGAACACGCCCTCTGTGGTATCACACAACAAATGGACACTTGTCCTCAAAGAGGCTAATTAGATGAGCCTCTGCTGCCTCTTGCAGTATGTCCAAGGCCTCTGCTTGGATTCTATTCACCTCCTCCTCCACCATCGGGACGAAGTCTGGTGCTCTGTCCCTCCTCTTCCTCCTTGATTCCTTCCTCCTCTCAATAATTTCCTGCATCTCAAACCTGACCATTCTAGCAAAGGCAAGCTTGGGAATCGAGGTCGGGTGCGTGCCGCCAAGATCTAATCTCCCTCAAAGCCCGAGTGCCGGAGGAGCACCCTTCATCTTCTCGGGCCACCATATCTAACACTAGGCTCCCCTTCCTTAGGCTTCCGCTATTACCAAGCTTATCAGTCTCCTTGCCCGCATCTCTCTCGCCTTGTCTCAGATTAGGAACAAGCCTAGGAGGCTTTGCCGCTTCGGATTTCTTCGCCTGATTTTAGCTTTCGGGCCGGGCTTCCTATTACCTGCTCCACTCGAACTAGGTTTCCCGGATCAACATGCCGGTCCACCCGATGATGATCTTGTCGGGCGGCTGATCCCGCCGATCTTGCCGGACCACCGATGCCGATCTTGCCGGGCCCGCCTCGATCCTCGCTGATTATGCCGACCACCGATGCCGGTCATGCCGCACTTCCATAGTCTCCGCAGCTTCTTCCTCCCCACCACCGCCAAACGCTTTGGAATGCAATAGTGGTCCCAACGCCCGAGACGAGGAGACAGCCATTTCATGAGCCACCGGGCACCATGGTTTCCCGGGTCAACCGCCAAAGCACTGGCCGTGTAGAACCCCCTATGGTTTCAACATGTAATCTAGCTCATTACACAAGAACCGAATGGCCGCGGACTCGCTTGGACATGGATGACATCAACTGGGCCACACAACGTATGACCCGACGGCTTCCTCCAATGTCTCCGCCTGGGGTGGGGAACGGCAGTCGGGCCGTTGGATCCAGAGTCGTGGTCCACCGCTACCACAATACGCTATCCGAATCGAATATTGTGGCGATAAAGGGCGTCACGAAAAAACTCCTTCCCCAACAACCTTACCAAAGAAAGAAGGTGACCACTAGAAGCACGGTCGGTTTTGAATATTCGCCCACACTATTATTAATAGTGTGGACGACATTTCCAAGGGTTTGCCGCCAAGTCTTCAGAAGGACAACCTCCTCTACGCCCATCTGGCGGCTTGTGATGGGAATAACCGCCTTTGCCCTCTCCGTGATTGAATAGAAGTCTCGGCTACCGCTAGTAATGACCTCATCAACATTCTCGGCGCCGGCAAGCGTTTCATTTTGTGGGATTTCAGAGCTAGCGCCTTCCATGGACATGAGCGGATTTTAGCAAGGAGAAGAAATTCAATTAAGCAATATTGTCTGTCCCGATCCCATAAACCCCTAGACTGAAAAATGTTCTCGTAGCCACGGTAAAAATCGGGCAGTCCAAAAAATCGCCGACATCTCGCTTTTTGCACCGTAGCCACGATGATAAAATAGGGCAGTCCAAAAATCTGCAGACAGCTTTGCTTTCGACCGTAGCCACGGTCTTGAAATCGGCAGTCCAAAACTCGCCGACAATCTGTTTTTGCACCGTAGCCACGGTGCGAAATAGGGCAGTCCAAAAATTGCCGACCGCCTGTTTTCGCACCGTAGCCCACGGTGCGAAATTGCCCAGTCCAAAAACTGCTGACATCCTGTTTTCGCACTGTAGCCACCATTAAAGAATACCTAACATATACATCTAACAAGGATTTATTGCTCACATTGAATTCTAACAATTAATGAATATCATAAATGAACATTCATACAAAAGCAATTTCGTCATATGAAAACAATTGATACATTATAGAAAAGACAATTTATAGAAAAGACATTATATTAATACATAAGTTTTTAAGTACATTTCCTTTTCTTGGCATCGTGGCCTCAGAAAACCCAATCAAAATCTTCTAAGTCCTCTTCTTTTACTCCAGCCCCAATTGCATCTAATGTGATACAATATGTCGTGGTCCTTCTGTGCACAAGACAAGCGCAGTTGTTTCCTTGTCCGGCTTCCACCCAAGCCTAGAGCTGCTTTTATTTGCAAGGACAGAGTACATTTTGAAGCCCCCCCAAGACATACATTGCGATAGCCCTATCTATCGCTACCACTGATCATAGTTTGAGGTTAGGGGCACGTGGTTGCCACCTAATGACAGAGCCTTAAGCTTGAGGACCTCCTCAGACTCTGTGATGGACTATATTTATTGTGAAACACAATAATTTCCCCTTGTGAAGGTAGCCCATATAATGTGCACATCAAGGCCCCTACCTAGGGTGACTCTCTCGATGCCTTGCAATGTAAGTCATCAATAAATAACTCCCCGGCATAAAAGAAACATCGATTCAAGAAGAAATAGAAAATGAAACCAGATAAATACCTCTCTTTGTCCCGCTCGACAACAACCGGGTTTGTTATTTTGAAAGAGGACTTCGACAAACACGTTCTATGAATTCGTATGGTGTTTGAAGAGCTAGCAGCCTTCAAATTTGACATCTTTCACCGCTTCATACCTCGCTTCACCGGGTTGCATGACAATTTCAAATGCATCCTCCTCGAGGTATTGAGGATCCATCATAAGTCACATCCTCCATCATTTGTCCGGGGACATCAGGCCTCAAAGTCTATAAGTCCTCCCAGCCTACAACATGGGCATATATCCGCCCAATATCTCGCCTTCTCTCAACCCCGTCATTTTCAGATATGTCCGGAAACAACAAGTATGGTTTCCCACCTACATGGATGGGATATGCTTCCGATAGCCCCCAAGTAGATAACTTTTTCTCTGAGACCTCCTCTTCCACAACCTCGATCTCCTCATTTTCCAAGACGAGCTTCTTTCCTCGTGATCTATCGGCTCCTCACCGGTGAGGCGGGGCGCTCGCTTGAGCCGCACCGGCACTTGAAGAAGAACCGCATCTTTGCTTGGCTTAGTGTAAATCATGTATGTGTTTGAACATGATATCTAGGCCGAAAAAACTTTCCTTCCCCTCTTGCCCGCACAGCTCAAGTAGTTTCTTCAAGAACCTTCTAATTCGGGCCATGATCGTTTTGGAAACATCTTAAGAAAAGCTTGATGCTTAGTAAAGGCAAACCAACCACAGACATGGTTTCACGCCGACTAGCTCCAGCCATGAAGCTATGAAGGATGCCGCCATATGCATCAAGAAACCCGCTACACTCGCCATAATGTCTATGCTCGTGCAAAATTATTATACACAAGTGGTTGCATCCACCTGCTCCTCTAGCTCCTCCTCGAACTCTTCAGATGCTTATGACGAAAAATCCCGCTCTTTCTCCACTATTTTGTCATACCATGCGCTAAACAAATTCCCATGCCTTATCCGACCCGCTATTTGCCATTCTCGTGGAGTAGCCCGATTTATGACACTTAGAATGTGAGCTTTGTAGCGGCTTGATTTGGTAATAGAGACTAAGAACGTGGGCAACGATGCGCGAAAATAACACTTCCTTAATTTATGCTATAGACAAATTCGCACCGGGCTACGGTATAAAACAAGACTTCGATAAGTTATTCTATTCATAATTTCGCACCGCGGCTACTGTCGAAAATACCCATTCCATTTTTTTCAGGACATTTTCGCACCGCGGGCTACGGGTGCAAAACAACCCTTCAATGTCTTATTGTATATAACTTCGCGACCGCATACGGTGCTTAATATACCCTTTCGCTTTTTATGTTATGCACATTTTCAAGACCGGGGCTACTGCATAAAATGGCCCTTCCATATTTTATGAGAGCCACAATTTCAAGACCGTAAGTACGGTGTGAAAACACGCCCACAATCGAGTTGTACATAACATGGCTACTTTAAGTCTTATATCCCAATGAAAGCAAATGTTTGCAATTAATATACAATAGATCTCCGCTAACAATCACTTATATTTATATTAGATAGATTCATATACGATATGACTTTGGGTGGCATGCATGACCCCAATTTATAGCATTCTTCTCTCTCAAGGCTTTCCCACCTTCTCCGCCATCTATCATGAAATGGAAGAAGTTTAAGTCCTGCCTCAAACTCCAATTGCCACCCGAACATCGAATAGAGACCACTCGCTCCTCCGCCTCGACTTTTGAACAAATTTTGATTATCCTTATGAATGTTCAAGTCTATGACAACTAATGAGTGCCATCATTGTCATCTTGTTCGATGTGAACTCCATCGTTTCTTTCTTCCTTCACGGACATTTCGCCATCTCCTATACTTAAAAGTGACATACGTAGTTTGCTTCCAATGCAATATCTCAACCAACCGAACCGTCTCGACTTATCCCCGTGATTCAAGATATTCAGCTCCATCGTGGAAGTCGAAAGCACTCCAACCTTCAAGAAATACACTATCTAAAAACTATCCGCCGACCGTTGAACTCAGAAACATCTTCAAGGTCTTCTTTACATTGTCGGGGCTTGAATATGGCAATGAATGAATGATCAATTCCTAAATTTATCTTCACATGCCCGCAGACTCCTCCCTTCTCCTTCAATGCCGTGAACATTTCCTCGCATAAACTTACTCCGTGCTAATAAGATAGAAGTGGCATCCGTGAGGCCCGCAGATAAATCTGGACAGCCGGGCAATGGAAGCTCGCTTAGCTTGGATCTTCGTGGGGAGTATTCATACCTCCGTAACCATATACCCCTTTCTCCTCGAAATGACCGTGTGCTACCTTCAACAACAAGCAGCCCATATCTTGGTGAAAGCAATGGAAAACACCGCTATCGAAAGTGTGAAGAGACAAGATTCTCCACATCGATATACACAAACCCGAGAGAATAGGAATGAACCGGATAAGTAATCGAACTAATTTGAATATGGATTGCATAGAATTACATACTCACAATTTGCTTCTAACCGTGGGAAAGTTCATCGCTTGCTTATTTTTTCTTTTGCCATATCCGCTGGAGTGTATACATGCCTTACTTGTACAAATATCTCTTTGCCTCGATCGAAATCCACCACCAAAGCCTTCCAATGTGCGTAAACATCATTTCTCCTTCATCTTTTGACTCATTCACCTCGCATTGCAGGTTGGATCAGAACAAAGCTCCCTACCGACACCACGGTTGTTTCAAACTCATTTCCGACCGTGATAGAGCTTATAGCCATCTAGTCACGTAATTCAAATCAGAATGTGGAGCTGAATCGAAATACTAGGAAAGGCTATGCGATTTTACCTTGATCGAAGTTTTTCGTGGGTCGAAACTCCCTTTAGCGCAGGTGGAAGGCCTCCCGAAAGTGAACCGGCTCCCTTGGTGCGCAATCGATCTTCGCAAAAACTCGCTGTGGAAAACACCGAAGGGAATTGAGGGCGGAGCTAACAGCTTATAATTGCCATGTGTGTAATCCGACACCGGGCTAGAGGCACGGATATTACCGGCTACGCGGCTTGACACCGAAAGGCTAAACAAAGGCTCTCGGTAAAAAGTTCTGTACAAGCTCTACCCCATTGGTCATGAAGCTTTTGACGTGGCATCGAGTAAGGGCCCTTATTTGATCTCAAAAAACTCTAATGCAGCCATGACATGTCTTGCAATAGATAGATTAAACTGTATTTCTTCATAATCTTATGTTCTATCAAGAAAGTTCAAGCATTCCCCTGGGGTTCACCTTTTTTTCCGTACAAAAACATGTGCATGGGCTTATGAAGGGGTTTTTGGCATTTTGAAGCACGATATACCTAAGGTGTGTCGTGACGCTTTTTGGCCGGAGCTGCTATATTTCCACGGTTTGAGGAGCTTTACATTTGCCGGGGGTATGCACTTAGAAATACGTTAAGGGGCTTATATGCTTTGATCAATGCCTTTCGCGATACGCTTAAGGGTGCTTGATTTCCGGAGGTATGTTTTGAATTTTTTTCCCTGTACAGTTTTTGCCTTAGAAAACTTGTTTTTATAGTTTCTTATGAACGGATTAGAAGTACTTTTATCCTAAATACATAAGGCATTGTTGAGGATCCGTCTGCTTAGTTTAGTGGCTCAACCTTCACGTGCCTCCATTTCGCCGCTTTCTACAAGTTTTTGGGTCCGGATATCAAGATAAGGTTTCCAATGAAGAAGGCAATGATTCCCCGATGACAAAGTTAGTCGGGTTTTGGCATTCAGTTTGGAGAACCATGGCAGAACCGGGGCGTAACTATGGTTTTAGTACTTGTTTAAGAAGTCTAAGAGAATTAATGGCCGCTAATGGCCTGCATTTCAGTTGTTCAAGCAAGTTGAGAGCATTTCAGTTGATTTACTTATTAGCATATCGCGAGCTACGCCGCAGCCATGCTTTGTCGTACTAAAGAGTAGTTTTTTTGCATGCATCTCTAATACATGCTCTAATATTTGATGCTTCTTATTTGCAAAAGTTGACAAAATGGAGAAGACATTAGTCATCAAGGTGAATGATGGGTGTGGAGTTGTGGATCGCCTTGGCCTTGTCATCGCCTCCCACGAAAGTGCACTTATGTGGATGTATGAAACGAAATAAGACAGGATTCGGGCTACTAGAGGATGAAAAAGAATTTGTATTTCTTGGAGATAGGGAAGTGGCCTTCACACCAAGGCGGGGAGCTAAGGTTTAAGGTTTCTACCGACGAGGTTACTATCAAGGTGGTTGGGGAGCATGCACATAAAAGGCAAAGGACTCGCAGCTTGAAAGCATTGCATTTCTAAATCACCAATTTGTGGTGATAGACCAAACCGCCATAGCCGAGGAAATGCACCAATGAAGAGGTAAATGATGATGAACTCCATCTAGTTGAAAATGCTTCCTTTTTAGATGATGTGCCGATCCGAATTCAAAGAAAGGGCAAGCCGCTATCCAAGTTAGCAACTAAATTTGATGTTGCCGGATGGCAACATGCCGTGAAGAAGTTGAGCAGAAGTTGAAGCAAAGAAATCGAAGGAACAGTTTTGAATTGTGCTCTTATGATGTCCATGGTAAAGCAAAGATTTTCTATTTGGTGTCTTGAATGTGAAAAGAAATATGGGAAAGGTGGAGATGATACCATGTGTAACTTTGAAACGCAGCCATCTAAATTCCAAGGGCCATGCCGAGAATTATGAGCGAACCTCAAAGCGAAAGGAAAAGGGTCCACGGGGTCCGCAGATTGAGGAAAAGGAGGATCAGCCTTGTAATGATGAGGAAGAGTTGCATATGTCCAAAGAGAACCAAGCTCTAGTTGAAAGTACGTTTTCTCTACATTGCAAAGTTTCAAGAGGAAACTAGAGTATTGATGTTGTGTTTAAGCTTTACGAGAATACCGTGGATTTGTAAGGGTTGAAGACATTCGTATCATTTGTGCCATGTGAAAGGCTCCTTTGAGTTGTTTCCAAAATCTGAAGTCTTGTTGGCCATATGAAAGACCATATTCTTCAAAGAGGCATGTGCATGCCGCATGAATATTGAGAAGGATTCAGATGAGCAAAGAACAAGAGGTGGGCGGCCCAAGAAATCTGCTGAACCAGACCCGCATCAAGGGAATTTGCTGAAGTTTTTTGCAAAGGGTGCGCTTACATTTTATTTGCTACAAGTGTTCATATTCTAGCTAATTTAATGTTGAATAATGTTTGCTGAATTTTACTTTGCCTTGTTTTGCAGCAAGAACCCTCCATCTACGAGCAACCAAGCATCATCAAGTAATAGTTCACGGAGTATACATAAGTGCCTTGTAACATTTATTGTATTGTAACTTTGTAGATTATTTAGACTTCGTTGTCTTTCCCCAACAGAAACATCTTTGGCTTTGCTATGTTGGGGCTTTTGGCAAAACAAATATAAGTATGGTGGGAAGTATGGAGATAAAGCCAAGGATTTAAGACCCTTTCTGCATGAGCTGAAAATGGGAACACAATGGTATTGTGAACCTACATTGCAGCATACATTAGTGGTTGGGCAGGATGTAATCCATGTTAGTGGCACGTTTAGGCATAAATGGCGCAAGAGGATTAGCTTTAGTGGTGAACCCTTTGTTAATTATCAATGTTCACTTTGTGCTGCTATTCCGAAGGAAAAAGATTTTTACATGAGAGTGCATAGGCAAACTGATGATAAGGTAGCAAGGGGACTTAGAACTACTAAATTACGTGATTAGATCAGATTATCCAATAGCATAGAGGTAAAAAAAAATGGCTAGGTCTCACTGGATCCGAGATAAGGAAGTTAAAAGCGAGTTAATGTTTTCCTCGAATGAGAGTTGTGGCATTGTCCATGAAGGAAAGGTCACTTAGAGGATGTTTGAGGAGTCCATGAACGTAAAGGATGTGAATAGAGTTTGCCAAGACATAGTGGGAGGCACATCGGCAAGGAAAATTTAGTGGAAGGCCAGCTTTGTGGGATTTTTAAGGGACATAGCTCAAAACATAATCAGACCTGCCATAAAAGAAGATGTAGAGAAACCACGAAAAGCATTGTTTGAAACGATAAAGATTTGGGAGGGAGAAGAATGCACAATTTTCTTTCTCTAAACTTTGCAGGCCCAAGTATGTCCACCACGATGCGCTTCTACACGAGAAAGCTTTTTACAAAGTCGGTATAAGGGAAGACACATTCAAGCATCTTGCTCAAACCTATTCTCGACACATGCAACGCCAAAGAGCTCGACGGCGCGAATTCCAAAGAATTGTGGCCGAGGATGAGACCGTCGTGGAAGAGGGTTGTTCGTTGGATTCCTAGAGATGATTGTTTACTTGGCTTTTGTGGAAAGAAGGAAGGACATGTCTGCAATGGCACATTTGAGGTGACCGCAAGGCTCCAATGAAGAGGGCTACAATGTCATTACGAAGGCCTTCGAGGAGAATGTGATTTCTCACCGCAAGAGTTCTTATTGTAAACCCCTTGCACAAGAAGCTGCCCAAGCTTGTCCTTGCTATTATTCTTACGCGGTAATAGATTTGATCACCTTGAAGTAAGACGCCGCTGGAACCACATCCGTGAATTGTGGAATGCACACTTGAGAATGGTTGTTGGCCCTCTAATCGGCCACAAATGGACGGAGATTCAAGACGAAGAGCATGCATGTTTGAGGACTACACATCAAAGGGCTCTAAGAACTCTACATTTGAAGTGCCATGGATTGGTTGGCTTTAAGTGCCCCAATTAATGATGATGTTTATGGGCTGCATGATCAAGATTTCGCGGCACAATGGCAAGAAGCTTGTTAATCCGCTGGACAAAGGCATCTAGAAGATTGTACTTAGGGAACGAAAGCTAGTGACTCTTAATGACATACAACATGTCTTTGAGTTATGCCAAGGGAGGCATGGGCTGAACTTGAGATGTGAAGCGCCAGGATAGGCAAAACTGGAGGGCTGCCCAACGCCTTGCCTCTAGAAAGGTTCAAGGGTGCTTGGACGACCTCAGAAATGGTACTGCAGGCCTTGGGGACAAATGTTTATTTGGAAATTGTGGCAACCTATATTGACATCTTCTTGTCACCTACTATGGACCTGAGAGCAAGGGTTAAGGCTGCCGCAAATAGCTTCCTTTTTTTAGGTGTGCAAGAATAGCTTTTGCTTCTTTTAGTTTGGATTGTTCACTAAAATTCGGGAGTTTGCTAATGATTCAACTTCTTTTTCATAACAGACTTTGGAGGCTATGGTTGAAGGACCAAAGCACGATTCGCTGAGTAGAAACTTCATTAGCTCCGAAACCTTCATAGATGTGCAATTGTCATGTCATTTTGTTGTGCCGCTCATTAAGTATTTCAGGGATAAATTTAAGCATTTAGAGTTGCCCTTACAAAGGTAATGTAATCGGACGTGTCTAAAAACTTCTTCTCCAAAGTGGGTGGCATGGTGCATAATGAAAGGTCGTATGATGGGGCAGACTTGTTGAGAGTGCCTCCGCTTTGAATCATATCTCAATTTTAGTCGCCACCACGACCCTCTTATTTCCCCAGCCTCATGTCAAGCAAGAGCACATTTGGCGAGCTAGAAAAAAGGTAGATACCGATGGTAAAGTGCTGAATTGTGACCTTGCAGATTATAGTGGCGTGGATACGGATGAGAAGATTGTTGTTGCTTTAAAGGAAGAGCTTACTGCTGCACAAGAATTGTGCGAGAGTGTCGGCATTACATGCACATGCACTGATCCATGGTTTAGTGAACCATGGAACTTTGAGGATTAGACTTGAGTTCTAACACTGTAGGAGATGAGACCGATGTTGTGGAAGAGAGCACGGAGCCTCAAGGTGAAGAAGTAGTCAGTGAGGCTGATGTGGCCAGCTCTGAATTACGTCATGTATTTGATGAAATGAATGTGAAAGGAGAAAGCCCTCTCATGTATCTTGGCATGTTGAGATGGAAGGGAAGAGAATCTTTAAGTCAACCATTGTGAGTCATTTGAATGGAAACCCGTGGCTTTCGAAGATAGGTTGACGAGAGTTAGGACTTTGGTATATTCCATTGAAGAAAATAATGTTAATGCACTGACTCTACTAGGCATTGGAACAGACTGTGCAGTCTACTTTGAAGAACCTGTGGAAGAAATGGTAGTACCACAGACTAGACATGCTTCAACCAAAAAGAAGCAGAAATCTGTGTCAATTCAAAAGGTTTGGTACCTTGAAAGGGTATTGAGCATGAGGAGGAAGTCTGGCAGTGCGTGGAGAGAGAGTAGAGAGCCCGTGGACTTGGTTAAACACCCGTCCTTTGAAGTTCAGCTAAATCTAGCATATTATAGAAAACACGTTGGCAAGGATGCCAAGTCCATGTGGTTTACATACGATCTGACCGATAATAGACTCATAGACCTTGAGTCTATCATATCCCTTGCATGTTTAAAATATGACCCTGCCAAAAACATTTACCATCTGCATGATAATGATAGGGTACAGCTGAATAAGTTTGTACGTGAACAAAATAATGGTAGGATAGCCATGTCATTAGGGCCACTAAATGGTTATAGTCTGCTACTAACTATCTATTATTTTTTGTTGTTTTGTAGGGGACAAGGGAAAGCAAAAGCTTTATGGAATGCAGCAGGCTGAGGCAGATATTTGTTGCCACTCTAGTGTATTATCAAACCACATGCAAATTGCTTAATTATGGAAGCAGATACTACTTATGGCAAAGATGGTAAGACTACATTTTGCCATTTATATTTCAGCCTTTAAGAGAAGAAGTATCAGTTTAAAACAAACCAAGAACTCCTCGCTTTGGTTTACTTTATGAGATTGCAGCTACATGATGAACTCAAGGTTTAAAATGAGAAGACAATGGGAAAGATCACAAGAACACTTTTATGTCCTATCCGGCAAAGAAGTTAGTTTTAAGAAAATATTACGGTTTGAAGTTGCATAAGTCGATGCCTAAAACTCTATGCCTGATTTTGATACATAAAGGTCGGCCTTTTTGCAATAACAACTGCTTGCTTAAACATTATGTTCAAAATTCCTACTTAAGGGTTTTACTTGGGATTCTCGATATGCTATGGTTGTATTGCATAAACAATGGTTGAAAATATGCTTTATAAAGTTTATGGTCTTGCTGAAAAATGGCTTCCTGCACTTGTATCTTTCCTTCTGAAAACCAAACAGAGGTATGCAATTATTTTTAGCAAAGCATGAACATTTAAACATGGACATTTAAACAAAGGATTTAAGCATGAACATTTTTTAATTTAAACACTACTCAGAAGCAATCAGATTGATCCGATGTATTAAATGAATAACCCTAAACCCTACCTACGATCTTTAATTTCTTGTAAAGTAATAGATAAAAGAGATTTGATATGATAACCGTGATAACGATAAGCCGCATAATACTTCTAAACTACCTAACCCGAAAATATATGTTGCAAATGAAATCAAGAGACAAAATTTGTGAAACCATATCATATCATATTATATATTCATACAAAAAGGAACCATCGCAAGCTGCCTGCCAGCTTCACATATATCGGGCCAGCCACATATCATTCACAAAAAAACATATCGGCCAAAGTTTACATCGAAGTTTACTTGAGTTTACAACATAAGTTAAGGAGCCCGGGGATTTCATATACATAGCCGCGGAAAGCAAAAACCTAGGATACTATTGAGACCAACAAGCCACTAGACATGTCCAGAGGAGGCATCTTCAGCCCACGCATAGCTTCATTGTCTTCAAAAAATTTTCATCTCCAACAGTCGCTCTTCATTGACATGCACCCGATCAACCCACTGCTGCACCTTTTCAGAAAGGTAAGCTCCTAGTTCTCGCATGCGAGACACCTCTGCACAGGAAAATCGAGCCACAATTTTCATTGTGGTGCCGTAACCGCCGTAATGCTCTAAGGGTCGGAACCCACAGATCCGATCCGGCTGATTCATCCAAAGGGCTTTTTTGCAAAGGGTCTTGGTCCCGCCATTCGGCCAGATTGAAAGAAGTTGAAGGAGGAAGCTGAAAATGGAAACGGAATCGAATGGAAATGGAAGTCGAAGGAGATGGAGGTCGGATATATAGTTGCATGCCCGCCAAAACCTTAATGAAAAATCTTAATGAAAAATCTTAATGCCATAATGTAAAATCTTAAAAAGACGTACCACCCAATAATAAACCCTATTAACCCTATTAGCCTAGCATCTACGAACCCTATTAACACAATAATAGAATCTATTAACTCTATTAACCCAATAATAAGATCTATTAACGTGCTATTAACCCTATTAACCCTATTAACTATTAACCCAATAAAAAAATCTACTAACCCTGTTATCGCCCTGTTGGTTGGTGTTCCCTTTTTTTTTTTTTTTTTTAAGTGACCACCATTGAACTAAGAGGGACCATTGAACCATTGAACCCTAAATCTTCATGTCAAGGAGCTCTACAGTCCTCTAGTCCTATGCAAAATTTGGAGGTTGAATGTAAATATAAGGTAGAGGGTAGGCTACATTAGTGATATACTTGACGAAAAATACTAAGCTAAGGGTAGGGTCAATAGGGATTGGATTAGCCGTAAAAGTATGGAATCGCATTATTTTTCACCAACACCGTGATCAGATACATAGGGGTTTCCATGGGGGGAGAGCCGTATACGGAGGGGTTTCTCCCGACCCCTGGAACGCACATGCCATATCCCCTTTACACAGAGGTGAACCCCCGGGGAAGCATTCAGACTTCAACCGCAATAGAATGTGTAAAGTTATCCAACATTGATTCTTCAAGAGGTTAAAAGTCTTGTCCTTTGGGATAATGCTAAGATGAGCACTCTACATCTGATGCTAATAAAGCAAAGACCTCGTTTATCAATGAGATCAACATTACGACGACGAATCGCAAAGATGTTTTTTTCATATTCTAAAATAATCATAAAACCTTACTATTATCATATCCTATATCACATATAACTGTACAAGCAAATAGAGGTAAAGATATCATATTTTCGGCTTCAATAAAACATGGATAAGAATATATTTTGCATTTTTGCAAAGTTTATAGGCTGTGTCATTTATTGCAGCCATGTGCAAACTGTTTACTAATAGATAAATGAATATAGAAAGCAAGAACCTCAGTATTCTAGAAGGAGCTCAGATGAAAACGACAAAACCCTCCCCGATAGATAGGCTTCTCATTCATCTCAAAGAGATTTTCTACAAGCAGGGATAGTGGGTAGCGCATATTACGCTAACTACCCACCCACCCATGAAATACAATGCTAATAGATGTTTGTTTGTGTACCACCAAAAGCTTATCAACGGATTAAAAACCTCGGCCCTTTCGGGTTTTCGAGAAAACCCTAGTGATAAGCCTTTGGCAAGGGGGCTTGGACAAACGTAAGGTCAGAATTCGCCCCCAAAACCCACGACAACCCCACTGCACAACACCAACACGAAACAAATGTGACAAAACAAACCTCCCAAAGTGGAGGGGGCTGATCACGCCGCGCCACGCCGACAACAAAATAAAAACCTCTTCAAATAGAGGGGTTGGTCACGCTGCCAAAGCACAAATACATTAAACAATTAAAGGAAGGAAGGAAGGAAGGAAATTTTAACGCCCACGGAACCCAATCGGGTTATGGGACCTAATACAAAAAGATAGGGCAAAAGCCCGTGACTCAAAACTCGGGACCAAGCCTCGTGGACCAAACCAAAAGGCCGGGCCAAAATCAAACGTGGGGACTAGCCCCAAGACATACGAATCCCGGGACTATGCCCCGTAGCAAATCACAATGCTAGAATAAAACAAAAGGGCATAAGGCCAAGCGAGCTCGAGTCAAACCAACTACGCATGCATATTGCCCATGGATCAAGTGGCCGCTGATCCCAATGATAGCCCGGCCGCCTCTATACACGCCCACTTCCGGTGCAGACGAGCCTCGCGGACTCGACATAATTCATCCTTCCGTCGGCAGAGCTGTGCTGGGGTAAGGTCTTCCTGGACGGAAAAGGGGGTCCCTTGCAAGTGATTGCCATGGCGGAGGATGCGAGCGACAAGGCATCCCGAAATCGACCAAGAATGACGGCCGCCGCCGCGGCTGCCTAACTCGACGCCAGCCGAGAGAATGCCATCCGCCTTTACGCATCACCACCAAAGAAAGAAACATGTCACCTCAGCTGTCACAGGAATGTCGCTTGCTTCTTCCAAACCCACAATGCGTAGGTTCAGGGCTAACGGGCGCCGCGGGTTCGGGCAGGCAGCGAAAGCGGACCGCGGCAAAGGGCAAACAATCCTCTGATGGCGGCCGTGGGCATAGGTGTGGTATCATCGGCCCGGGTAGCATCCACATGCTCGGATGCTAACCCCGTGGTAGGTACGGGTGTAGTAATCGCCGCGGTCACACCGAAGTGTCCCGGCCGACCGTGGCAAAGATTCTAAAGTTGGACCCAAATTCCCAAGGGCAACCGAGCCGATGTTCCCGTGGAGTGTGATTACCGATTGGACCGCAAGCGGATCTCACCAACAAATCTGAGGCAAACAATGGATCCGAGCATCAATCCTGGGCAAGGCTGCAGCCAAAGATGCATCCGGAGCAGATTGTGTGTCTGGGTGTGCCAGTATAGGGCGCTGAGGCGCCTGAAGATAAGGCGCAATCGCGGGGTCATAGGGGTTTATTCAAGACCGCTCAAAAAGCTTAATGAGGTTCTTTTTTTTTATGGTCTCCCCGCCATGCGCTTTGATCTTACGAGCCATTCTAATGACAAGGTGGTGAGGGATAAAGCAGATGCAAGGGGACCAAAGGCAAATTGATCCTAGAGGTGACCGTGGATGGAAAGGCTTAATCCGTAAGACAAAACAAGGGACAACATAGCATAAATCGGCCTAAGGGTTACAAGAAGATGAGCAAGCAGATAGCAAGTGGAGGTCCAAGCTACTCAGGAAAAAATCACCGGAGCAACAAGAAGATGGGCGAGCAGAACTGCTTAAAAACAAAAGGGAGCTCCCCGGGCAGGTAACACATCCTTCAACCAGGCTTTAAACCTACACCAAACTAAACAAGAGGTAACCTGGTATGGCCGAATCTGGATTTGGATAGGACCATGTCTTCTGGAAACTAGGCGAAACTGGAACTGGAAGATGTGCCGAAACTGGATCGGGGTCGCTACTCAAGGCTTTTGCTGTGTGCGCACTTGTTGCTAGCCCCTGCCGACTCACATGAGCTTGAAATGCATCCGGCCGCTGATGCCGCTTGATGGGGAGGGTGGGTTTCAAAGAAAAGAGAATAGGGTACCACCGAGAGAGAGAGGAAGCTACCGATGAGACGCCGATGAAGAACCCCGCCTAATATAGCGATCAACCAGAGAAGGCATGCATGCATGCATGTAAGATATGATAGCCGCTTCCTTTCTCGAATGTCGATCCGAGGGCTCGGATCGATGTCATTCTAGAAGGAGCTCGCATGAAAATGACAAAAACCTCCCGAATAGAAGAGAACTTCCATATCAAAAACGGGATCGAGGACGAAGGTCAAAAGATTATGGCTAAAGAAGAGGCAAGGCCGAAAAGGACATGCCACAAGGATGAAAGAAACGCCAAAATGGTCAATCCAAGCATGGAGAAGCCCATTTTCTGCATGGTTTCAAAGAAAAGAGAATATGGTACTGCTGAGAGAGAAGAGGAAGCGCCGATGAGACGTCGATGAAGAACCCCGCCTAATATAGCGATCAACCAGAGAAGGCATGCATGCATGCATGCAAGACATGCATGCTCGCTCCTTGTAGAATGTCGATCCGAGGGCTCGGATCGATGTCATTAAGCAATTCATGATCCAAAACTATATCACAAAAACCTGAAAGCTATCTGGAGGTTGTGAACAATGTGAGTTTCTGCAGAATCCTCCACGCTTTCGCAAGATGATGTATGCATCTGCAAATCCCACCAAGCTTCTGCAGGGTTCTCCAAGTATTTCAAATGGAGCTTAGTCAGAAATAATATATGCAAAGTCCATCAAGTTTCTACACACAGCCCTCCGGACATTTTGAAATGGAGCTCTGCTACAAATGCATCTGCCAAATCGGCCGGATCTTCTTCTTGGATCTTTAGACGGCGAAGAGATTTCATTCAAGCTTGCTTGGCTCTACATCTGAAGATACGAAAACATGGAAATATGGAGCTGGCAATTTCGTCTGCACATCTGGGCTCTACCACATCCAATATGGTAGCCGCTCAAATTAGGTCTCATGAGAAAACTGCATAAACCTTAGGTCAAAACATTTTTTTATCCGCTTTCGCCATTAGGGTTTGAAGAGTCTTTGCCATACCTAATGGCTCTATAAATTATAAAAACCACCATTTGGCCAATGCCAATAAGTTAAATGCCAAACTTGCCCCAGTCCAGAATTACATCCCGTACTAGTCCATCAAGAAAACTTTGTCATGTCAAATAGTGCATCTAGCTTAATCTTGAGTTATAGTCCAGTTCCAATATTTGAGAAAAATTCCTGATTGGACCTACACAAATATTTTGAGTCAGACATTGCCTTCTAGTGGACACTGGCCCCTGCATTTACCCAACGGTGAACATGCACTCCAATGTAATTACTTGATTAAATGCACCCAATAGTGAACATCAATTAAAAAAAACAAAAAAAAACTTTCGCCCATTTTTTGTTTTAGAATTCGATTCTTTAGTGTGTTTCATCGAAGATTTGAAATGTACCTTGATAGTTGCTAGAATGAGTAAAGCAGCGATGAATCTGAGCGCCATCTTCCTTTTTCCAAACTGATGTAAGTTATGGATCATGGATGGCATTTTGTAGTGCAACAGTTATGCATTTCGTACTCTTTTTTTCGTCAATTTCCTATTTAGCAATTTTTTCAATTTCATATGAATGTCATTTATACTCACTTAAAGAATGTTATATTAACAAAAATATCTAGCTAGCTGAAATGCAGGGTTGGGGTAAGGTTAGGGCGGGGATGGAGTAGCTACATTGACAAAGCTTATTTTGACATGATGTGGAGTTTGTGTGTTAAGACATGAACTAAAAGTTGCTTCGCATAGAGTTAGTGCAAGGTATATATACTGAGGCACGATAGGGAAAGGACATACATATTGAGGCGAGATAGGGAAACAAAGATGCCCTCACATATCCATGTTTTATAATTCTACAATTTGTTGTTCTTCTTCCTGAAAATAAAACCATGTAATTTTCATAATACACATGATAGGTAAACCATCGAAAGGACACAAAGCTTTACCGGATTTACATTTCGGATTTACATTTTGTGCACTTGATAGTTCAAACTTGTGCTTTCAAAAATGAATTGCTGATGCTATCTTCTAGCAATTTGAGAAAGCTAGGTATAATTGCATCATTTTCACCATCGAATCCCTATATTCCTTCATTGACATAAGGCTCGACACTCTGTTGCTATAGCACTTCAGAATGGCAAATCGGGTCGCCTTCAGAACCAGGTCGATTCATAACCAAGAAAGCCTTTCCAATTTGGTCTTCCTGCTATCCCAAACTAGGCAATTTTGCCTTTGAATCTAGTTCAATAGATTGGCCGATTCTCACGAAAGATTCTACGCTCAAATTCTATGCATGATTCCATCCGCCTTCGCAGAAAAATCAAGGGGAAGCTTAATTAACCGATCAATGCTTGTGGGTAGCATGAGGAATTGATTGGGCACAAGGTAATGACTTCCTTCTATCTTCTCACGATCTTTACACACAACCTCGTGATCTTTACACATATATGGATATGGGTGATCTAGATAGATCTTTATCCGACGATTTTATGGATTTTTATATCACAAGTAATGCTGCCATAGATCCTTGCTTTTAGAGCCGCCCACTTATAATTCTACTTGATCAGTTCTTTCTGGCCCTTTCTTTCCTTTGCCATATTCTGAATGTCAATATTTCTGGGAAGACAATCGCCCTTTTATGATCACATCTCATGCATCCGTAGATGAGAGGTGGATGCTCACAAGAATCCCCAGTAGCTTAGTTGCCTTGCCATTGGGAAGAACCTTCCATAGAAATTTATTGACGCAAGCTGGAGCAGCGGAATCCAAAGCCCACAAGGTAGTGTAAGAGGGATCCACCAAAATCATTATATTACTATAACTATGGACGCACTTATGACATGAATTACAAGCATTAAGGATGTGTCAATCTATTAGTAAATTGCCCACCGCTGGTGGGCTTTTTTATATGTGATTGTTCACCAAAGAGTTTGAGGAGCCATGTAATAATTAAGTCCATGTAATAATTGTTCATTTTGTCTCTAAGCAATGTTTGAAGGATATTACATGAATCACTTCTCTTGCTTCTCAATTTCAATCTCTCATGCGTGGAACTTTTGAGTCTCTTTTAATTCAAGAATAAGTACAAAATGTCTAGGCCACTATGAATTTCTTAGATCAAGTTGTGCAACTTAGATAGATGGATAAAGTAAACCCCCTCCAAATTAATTTAATTGGAATGGCCACAATAGGAGGCCTAAATATCAAATATTATTTTTTTTGAAGAACGATAAACTTTATTGAAACTCCAAGCCAAAAGCAAAATACAAATGCAGAGGCGGGAATAAAGTCTCAGAAGATAATCATGATCCACTGAGTAGAACCACCAGCCTATGCATAAGACAACACACTCAAATAGGACTCAAATATCAACTGTCGCTTGGTAGGAGCAAGCGAAGAACAATGGTATGCCTTAGCAATTCTAGCTTGAGCGTCCTGGAGGACAACTGCAGGAGGAATATCCAAACCCCGAAGATACACACGCCTTCCAAGGCCTGCATTTTACCACAACAACCATCCTGATGCTAAATGAAATGCTTGGCTCTACAACTTATTCCAAGTATCCGGATAAATAGCCAGAAGCACTTGCTGACTTGTCAATGTCAAATATTATTGTCAATGCATGAGGTAATTATAATATCTAATACCTTGCATCCAATCAATGAAAACAAAACAAATCTCGCGAACGTCGCGACCTAATAGAAGGGCCGATTTGGCCGAATGGATCAGGAAAAAAGGGTGATGGTTCTAAGAATAGTGCAAGGAAAAATGATCTAGGCAAATCGGGAAGAACAATGGGAGTTGTCTTATATATTTATGTCTATTGTCTTATATATATTCCTCGCACTACTAATAAATGTAAACCGCCAACGCTAGTTTTTAGCCCAAATTCAAAACAGCTTGCATATGTGATCTTGAGATTTCAGAGCAATAAGAGCAAAAGCAATTTTCCAGCTTTAAATGCAAGAAAGGAAACAATCTACAAATGTGAAGTTCCAATTTACTTGACAAAGATCTAGATCTTTTCCATTATTCTCAAGTACTACTTGGAAACCGCGAACCGAGGAGCGGGATGCGTGATTTCCCACACGCTTTGTACTCCAAGTTCAAGAGTTCCCGGTTGTTTCGCATGAGATTAGACTCCAACAACATATGGAAACCTCGTCCATCGAACTTGAACAATGCAAGATGCAAAAAGTTCCAAAAAGGTCGCTTTATTTTCCCCCGCCAAAATGGACTCATAAGACTTGAGACACATTTAAGTCGATATCGTAGAACTTTTATGCAAAGATACCTATCATTCAAAATGCGACAAGACATGGACATGGCCTCTCACCGATGATACTTGACCTTATATGAATTCAAAAACAAAGATTAAAAGATAAGTATCACATCCACATGGGATCAAACAAGAAAACAAAAATGTAGATCCATGCACAAATCACAAACGGCTCAAATGTTCTCTAACATCAATTGAAAGTTAAGATCTTTTGAGTACTTAAGTGATGTTCTTTGAACGATTTGAAACAAAGATAGTTAGTACCGGTCAATTGTGTTTTGATTCACGGCTCGGTCCCCAGAGAAATCTACAAATTCCGACCTATTACTTCATCTCTGGAATAACCCGATATGGACAAAATTACAATTCAAATATATTCAAGACCAAAATTAAATGTCTCGAGTCCACAAGCTACACAAATGTTGCTAGGTTTTGTGTAATTGCTACTTTAAGAAATCTCTCACCGGCATGGACAATGGGAGTGTCCGGCGTGGAGATCTCGCGACCGTTGAAGAAGCAAATGAGCAAGAGTCAAAGAGGTTCAAACTAAAGTTTTATGTCATATAAAGGTCTTCACAAACCATGAAACAGCTTGTTTACATAGTAAGGATCAGCCCCCAAAGAGGTAAGCTTTAATTCTCAACTTACAAAGACAAAGCTTTGTTGCACCCCCGAAATTTGTAACATAAGGATGAGCAAATAACACCAAGTGCAAAGACTCTCTTCATAGACTTGCACCTACGTTCTCCAACTCCTTCATTCTTAGCAGATTGCTTCGCACCATATACTACAAACCTTACACCCTTGTTGTTGCACCTCCTTATCTTCTTCTCGCACCTGAAATTCTTCCTCCAAATTTTAATCTAAAAAACAAATAATGCCCCAATTCACCACAAACAATTGAATCCAAAACCCAACAAATTCAAACCTACCTTCATGACAGACTTACTACGGAGGAACCTACATACCGCACAAATGCCGGCAACCCCGTGAGAAATAAGAGTTTGAACACCTAAGAAATGAATTACTTTCCCATCCTCACTGAATAGATGGGGGCCGATAAAAACGATTCCAAAAGGGTTTTCCATGTTTTGTGTAATTAAGTATTTGAACTTGGCACGATCTTTCTTCGCATTATGGCATCTCTCGATTTAAAGAACCATTCTCTTTATCCTCAGACGTCCTTGCAAAACCTACAATTATGACCCAATACCTCTTCTTTGTTGTACCCGCCATTTTAAGGAACCCCTCGCTAGCATATACAATGGGATGATCCGCAAAATTTCTAGGATCACATAGAACAAAAATTATACTCACACCGCCGCAATGCCTCCCCAGACTTTGCTCCTATACCCCAGAGCTTAGGGATTCAGACAAAGGATCCTCGTCCTTCGACTCCGGCGGTTCTAGGGCAAAAGAAGAAAGCCAACCTATTTCCATACCCATCTTTAGAAAACCTCGATCCAACACAGAAGCTAGAAACCTAAGAGGTGAAGGCCCAACAAAGAGCTCTAAAAAAGGAAGAGAGGAAAGATGGAGGCAGCCGCCATTTGGAGAAAAGAGGCTATTTTTTTTTTTAATTTCGCTTAAACTCTCTCCGCTTTAAACTTTACGCGAAAAAGTTTCGTGGTAAGCAAACCGACGCTGAAAAATTTCTCGACGCCGTAATTTTTTTGTCAGATTTTTTACTTCAAACTTGTGCCGTATCATTCGAATAATACGTATTAAGTATAAAACATATACAGTATTGAACCTATCCCTGCTTTATACAACCCATAGAAGCAGCTTCCTGTTACTGGACAAATATAAAATCTAGCGCATTGGCACGTATTCAATCACTACACGAAATATCAAGATTGTAAGCAAACACCTCGCCACATTATGCTATAAGAGCTTTGCAAAAGAAATGCCACAAAGAATACAAATAGTAAACAATTTCAATTCAAACCAACAATAGCCGTTTTTATAGGACTATGCAATAGATGGTCGAACTAGTTCAACTTCTAAGAAAGATTTTCCAAGACTTCAAACAATGAATTCATCATATCTGAATATTCAAATGGATCAACTCGTCTATCTGTCTTAAAATCATCAACAAGTATCCGAAGAACTAAGATGAACTAGACTCTCAATCATGTTCTTTTATTGTGCCGTACCTATAAATTTTATGAATCCATTTTATACACATTAATATTCCTCATTTGGATCATTTGTTCCATCTATTCCTCGCTGGAGTTTCTCTATACTCATCTTATTTTTCTTGCTTACGTGATGGTGCATTTTGCTGCTTCCACTAAGTTTCTTTTCTCAGTTATCCATTTGTGCCCTTTATGCCTTTGCCTCTGTTTTGTTTACCCTCTTATCATGTCCTCCATAGAATGTACTCCGTGATGTAGATATAGATAATATTAATACTGCCTTCAATTAAAAAAAAAAAGATTATGCTAAAACTTGCCCAAAAAAGAGCTATGCAAAAACTAATTTAATATTTGTACATTTCTCCCTTCCTTATAAAAAAACCATAGAGAAGATCTTCTACAAACCTTATTTAGGACAACTCCTCCTTTGGGGCGTAATGAGACTTTAAAATCCACTATCTTATGGACTATCTAAGAACATGAGAATCATTTCTTTGAGCTATGGCATTCACATTATTAATCTCGTGTTTTCTCATGATCAATTTAAATCTATCCACAATTGTGGTTTCTCATGATCAATTGTGTTTTGAATTGTCATTTTCAATAGTTCAAAAGCATTCAGCATCGACACTTTATTGATCTTTGACGGTTTTCAAGGGGTTTGATCGTGGACTCTATTTTATTGTTTAGTTTTTCAGCAAAGCTGTTTCGTTTTTCCACGTAAAGCAACTTGGGGCTGAACGGAAGACGCGAGTTTGTGCGAAACAGAGGTATGGAAAAAGCTATGGCGGTGGTGGTAGCTTAGCTTTATATTATACAAAGAAAGAAAGCGATTGGACCACACCAAGTCGTCCCATCATCATTATCATTTTCTAGAGATGGCAACGTGTCTGAAGCAGGCTATCATTTATGCTGCACTAAATTTCCACAGTTCCCACATCTTCTTTCATTTTAAAAAAACCCTTCCCGCACCACCTAAATAATGCAGGCCCTTCATTCATCAGCAACCAAATATGGCAACAGTTTTTTGCCATCTTGCCTTGTTTTTCTGTATAGTTTTATTCTCCCCTGTCCATGGAGCTGTTAGAAGCTATGATTTTAAGGTGCCAGTTTGATCACTTCTCAAGGATAAACTCAGTTTTCTTTAATATGACCATTTCCAACTTCTCTCTACTAGTTTGATGTTAGATGAAAATGTGGTTCAATTCTGTGAAGCAGGACTGTGGTCTTATTTTTAAGTGAAAATGCATGTTGCAGATCCAATATGTGACGCTAACTCGACTTGGAACAACTAAATCTGTGATATCAGTAAATGGCATGTTTCCTGGTCCAACAGTTTATGCCAATGAAGGTGATCGGGTTCTAGTAAGGGTCACAAACAATGTTAATGTTCCTATTAGCATACACTGGTACTTTCTTCCTCTTGCTTTTTCCTTTTAAGCATCTGTGCAATTTCCTCTAAAATTTCTGGATCAAATGGCGGCACAGGCATGGGGTGAGGCAATTTAGAACAGGATGGGCAGATGGGCCAGCTTATATTACTCAGTGTCCAATTAAGCCAGGGACCTCTTACTTGTACAACTTTACCATCGACAATCAAAGGGGAACTCTGTTTTGGCATGCTCATTTTCTCTGGCTCAGATCCACAGTGTATGGTGCCATAGTCACATATCCAAGGCAGGGAACCAATTATCCCTTTCAATTTCCAGATGAGGAGCACGTAATTATCTTGGGTCTGTTTGATCTCGAATCAGTTTAAGTGGTGAGGTTAATTCTTATTATGCTTAACAAGATATAACGGATGCAGGAGAATGGTGGAACCAGGATGTCCTAGAAGTGGAGAGGCAGGGTTTGGAAGTGGGACTTCCTCCTAGGGAATCTGATGCATATACATTAAATGGATTACCTGGTCCACTGTACGAGAAAGCATCACAACAAGGTTGTATAATCACAAATATTGAGCATAGGTTATTACGTTTTGCATTCATTGCATAAGAAGCCAATTGATCTCAGTGGAAAATAGAACCAAACTTTTTGTTAGGATCTTCCCTCTTTTTTTCTACTTTACATTGGTTTATTCTATTCTATTGTATTCTATGTTCTGTTATGTTATTTTATTTTTTGTTAGGTTATGTTATGTTTGAATTGATTCGATTCCATGGTGGTTTGCATAACCAATAAGCCAGTGGACTGAAACAGCTTCTATTTTCCAGATGTTTACAGGCTGCACGTGAACTTTGGAAAGACCTACCTACTGAGGATCATAAATGCAGCACTGAATGTGGAGCTCTTCTTCAACCTAGCGAATCATGTACTGAATGTTGTTGAAATGGATGCCATGTACACCAAGTCATACCTGACCGAGACCATCATGCTGACACCAGGTCAATCTGTCAACGTCATAGTCACGGCTGCTCATGGCTGTGGCGTTTACTATATGACAGCTACACCATATGTGACAGCCCAAGTCCCTTACACAAAAACACCAGGAGCAGGCTTGTTCATATATGACAATTGTGGATCAGACAACTCCCCTGTTTTTCCAAATGTTCCAGAGAACAATGACACTGAATTTGCCACCAGATTTACTCAAAATATCAAAAGCCTTGGCGTAGGAGATTATCTTGTTGATATTCCTCAAAACATAGACATAAGTTTCTTCATAGCAATGGGGTTGGCTGTTAAGAATTGTGCTCCAGGACGGAAGTGTTTTGGAATCAATGGAGGGAATTTTTCTGCTTCCATGAACAATATTTCGTTTGTTCTTCCCAGGGTCTCTATTCTTGAAGCTTACTATCATAATATACCTGGGATTTACTCCACGGAATTCCCTCAAAGACCTATCCAACCTTATGATTATACTGGTGGTCAACTGGATAATCTGAGCCCTTTAGAGGGCACCTATATCAATGAAATCCCATTCAATGCTAATGTGCAAATCATTCTTCAGGACACCTCTGCAGTGGCATTTGAAAATCATCCCGTTCATCTCCATGGCTACAATTTCTATGACATTGGTCTCGGTTTTGGCAATTACGATCCTCAGACTTCTTACTTCAACCTTGTAGATCCACCCATGAAAAACACCATTGCAGTTCCTGCAGGAGGCTGGGCAGCAATCAGGTTCAAGGCTGACAATCCAGGCAAGTAATTTGTTTATAGCATAATTGTTATTTTGATTTTCTCCCCTTTTTTTCTTTTGTGCAATCTAATTCATGGCATTTTTGGTACTGGACATTTGAAAGAGTGGTTTGATTTATTAGTTAACAGTTGATATTTCTTGCAGGAGTGTGGTATATGCATTGCCACCTAGAGGTGCACACCACATGGGGACTTGCTACTGCCTTCCTTGTAAAAAATGGCAGATGCCCTGCTGAGTGTGTGATTCCTCCCCCAAAGGACCTCCCCCAATGTTAAGTGCTCATATGCTGAGAGTACCAAGCTCACTTGTTCTTTATCCTAAAAATGTTACTCTCATTGATTAGAACACCATATATCCTTGTGGGAGAAGGTAATAAAGCCACGTTGTCCCAATGAAGAAGATTGTTTGTTTGACACTCCTTTGTTGTCAACTAAATATAAAATAGAACTATCTGTGTGTCAGATGAGAAGTTTTAAATTTTGGGAGCAATGTAAGTTGTTATTGATGCAAATATGCATATGATCTTTACAAAAATATGCTATTGGAACAATTTTCAAGAAGCCAGACCATTAAAAGAAGTTATATCGGATGCTTTAATATTGAAGTAAAAAAAACTTCAAAATATAACCTTTAGTATCAAATTTGCAACTCTAATTTGCGTAGATGACCACCTTTTCTTGGTCTTTCATTGGTCTTCCTTAGCCTTCCAAAGTTGAATCATTTTACGACATAAAGTATCCCTCCAATGGTAATAGTTTTATTGAAAAATGGGTCTACTAGTTGGGAGTTTAGGGTTGACAATCCCAGTTCTTCATAAAGTAAATTGACTTCATCTCCATCTTAAATTTGCTACTATGATTTACCTACTCCCGCTCATATAAAATTAAACTCACAAGAAATTTATCGTGGCAACCCATTTCTTTTTGCCATGAAGTTAGAATGGTGTCTAGCTCTACTTGCCTGAACTCAAAGACCCTTTCAGAGTTTATAAAGATTCCTTTAGATTTTTCCAAGATTCTTGAAATTCTAAGAAGATTTTGCCAAATTTCTCCCCAAATTCCATGCTGGGGTTTGAATAAGTTCTGAACGGTGCGAAAGAAGCTTAGTGTCGGCGATCGGATTAAACGACGCCGAAAAGAAGGTCAAGATCGTGAGGACATTTATCGTAGGAAAAATGTCGTGAAAGGAAAAAATAATGCGAAGGCATGTACCACCTTCTTTTTGCATGTTGAGTGCAATCGTTTACTTTAAATTTTATGCATACAAAAGAATTTATCGCGCGCCAAGGCCAGGCCGCTAACATTTCTCTATACCAAGTCCTTGCACATCCTTGCATCCGAAAGTCTTGCCCAAGTTCCTCGTGATTTGGAAAGTGACTTGGTACGCATACACATCAGCTTAGCAAACATTTCCCTCGTACATACCACTTACGGATTGAAATTATGCCAAGAAGACACATGATTTGAACCTATGTACATCCTTGTGTTTTGGTGCCTTAGTTCATAACGACCAATTCCTACTATTGGTACCTTATCGTCTAGTAGTACTAAACAAATAACGAGAAACATAACATTCAAGGTCTCGTTCTCTATAACGGAAACATAACTAATAATATTATGGGAAAGAAACTTAGTTGTTACCTTATTAGGCATGCGAGATATATTAGCAACCCCAAAGGGAGTGTTGATAAGAATGATTATGACAACACAATGATCAATGCAAAAATGCGATGGGGAATGTTTTTTAATGGTTAATGTTTCGTAAGTTAACTAACTAGTTCAATTAAATTCGGAAAAACAAAGAAAAGTATAGGACAATTGCCACTTGGCTGCACTCGATTGGGTGGGCCAAAACTGAGAAGAAATACCTCCTGTGCATAATGCGACACAGCCTTCTGGCCTCATTCCTGGATTGGTCTTCTGGACTATGCTCCTCTTGTTGAAAAGGAGCTCCGCATATCATATCGCATTTCATATCTGGAAACAGAAATCCCACTTCATATATGGAAACAGAAAGAGAAGTGTTTCGTCTCTTGCAAGCATCTCTGTTTTTTAGTCATCTAGAGGAACTTCACAGATTGCGAACCCAGGTTTCACGCCGAGGGTTCTGACTATCAGGCTGATTCTCAGGCTTGCAATGGCATCTGGTCGCAGGGGATTTCTTGTGGTAAATGGATTGTTGGGAGATTATGAAGCTTCAATCGATTAAAGGCGAGTGAAAAAAGGCAAAATGTTTCAACAAAAAATGGGCAAAGAATACATGAAATTCTAGCAAGACCTGCAGCAGCAAATCTTGTCATATTCATCACAAGATACTCGTTGATCATTCTACAAATTCTTTCCCTATGCAAAGCGAAACGCAGAAAACAAAGATGCATAGAGAACAAATCACACATGCCCATGTCGGATCTTATGCAGCACAAAGAATCAGAGCCCAAAATCGCTTCGTTAATTTTAGAATTTCTGCAATTCGGATTCATCTAAATTGCAAGCAAAAAATGCGATTTGGGTTTTTGCAAAAGGGTTTTTGCAGACGGATTCTAATCAGATAATAAGCCTCTTTCTCTTCATGCATGCATGCTACGAATTTAATTGTGGAAGTCTCGATCGAGCTGATTCCACCTATCAGCCTCTTTATCTGCGTTCTGAGTCTCCTTCCTTTTCTTCTGTTTTCTACTCGCGTTCTCTGTCATGCTTACAATATCATAATCGGGTCACATTCTATTCCGGTGGTGCATTCTGATGCGCCCACGTCGACTCAGCCAAGAACACGGAATTGCAGTTAAATTCTTCGATTCTGCATCACCGGCTGCGCAGGTTAGAGATCAGACAAAAATAAGGAGATCATTCAGCTCCCCGATTATGATATTGTAGGGGTAACCGATCCGGTCCCCCTTTCTGTTCTTGGCAAGGAATTTTGCTCCCGGCTGCAGCCGGTCGCAAAATTGCCCTGCCAAGAACAGAAAGGGGTCCCAAATCGGTTACCCCTATACAAAATAGAAATAGGGTCGCGAATATTCCCTGGCGCGCATTTTCCTTGTGACACGTGGCGACCCCAATATTGCAAAATGGAATTCGGCTGCCCTGATTCCGCGCAACCGGCTATTCAGGTTTTCGTGAGTGCATTTTTTAGGGTTTGATCCGGTTCTGTTTAGGGTTTCTGCCGCCAAAGACTTGGAGCAAAAACTGCAGATTTCTTGGAGCAAAAATCAAGGATGTCTTCGAGCTCTTTGCAGGTGCCGGATCTTCGCAGCTGCCTCGGATCCTCGCAGGTAAAACAATGCCGGATCAGGGCTCTTCGTAAGTGCTGGGCTTCGAATCTACAGAAGCTTCGAGCAAAAATGCAGGGATGTCTTCAAGCTTCACAGGTAGAAATCATCATAGGTCGGATCTACAGAAGAAAAGCTTCACAGGTAGAAATCTTCAAGCGCCGCTCCCCTATTTCTATTTTGTAGGGGAATGGTGTCTGGTCCACCATTCCTCCACTCCGAGAGACCCGCTCCCGGCTACCGCCGGTCGCGGGGCCCCTCTCTACGTGAAGGAATGGTGTCCCAGACACCATTCCCCTATACAATAATCAGAAAAAGCGTTGAATCATACCATCAACGAGTACAACTCGCTTACTGGTTTCGCCCTCCTCATTCTTCTGTTTTCTATCTGCAAGCTCGTATTCTGCAGACTCGTATCCTTGCCTTTCGATCTATCACTTATTCTACTTGAGCTCGCAATCGTGGATCTACAGCTAGCATCATCGACATGTCTGGCGGATCGATCTTGCTTGCAGTGGAAAGAACTCCAAGCCCTTGTGCTGCTTGCAAAGGAAGATTTCCTTGATTGGTTCTAGTATCCGACTTGCTTGGAGAGGAAGGCAAATCTATGGCGGATGAAAAACTTACAGCAGGGACTTTGTTGGACAGTAGCCGCGATGCCACGATGACTACATTTTCGGCAGTACCTGCAGCTGCAAGAGATCGCTTGGATGGCCCGTGCACAGAAATGCCTTATGGTATATACCTTGGTAACGTATAAATCAAGCAGCCCCCCTGCTTTTGCGGGACCAAAGAATCTTTCCCCTAATAATTTACATATGTTAGAAAAGAAAAGATAAAGTGCAACAAATGCATCGACTTGTCCATCTTCCTCCTGAAACACCAATAACTTGTTCATCGAGTGCTAAAATTGAGTAGGACTGAGGCGTCGGACTTTGCTCTTGAGACCTTTCAAACAAGTGGTCCCATGCCTTCTCAACACACCTTCAAGGAATCTAATAGAACTTAATAAATCCTGAATCTTCTTGAATCTCGAGGAACGTTGAGTAAATGTCAGAGAATCTTATGGAGTTTTGAGGAACCTTTGAGGGAAGCGGAATATAAAAGAGTTTAAAAAAACTTAAGGGGAATCTTGATGGATTCAAAGAGAATCTTTAGAAACTGAAGAGAATTACAGGAAATCTTGAGAAAATCTTAAAGAATATAGAACAATCTTGACGGAATCATAATGTTTGCCCGATAAAGAATCATACTTTTAAAACATAAGATTTGTGAAATATTGTATGCAAATATGTAGCATAATAACAGGGGGTTACTTTTAGATTTTTATACGTTTTTTCACATGGTTTTTCTATGATTTCGTTGTTGTATTTGTTGAGGTGTACTAAATAGTATTTCTAGAGTGCACCCTTTATGGGCCGTTGATTTTCGTTGGTTGGAACAATCCGAGGGTTGTTGTCTTTCTCTGCATGTGTTTGTGCATGTGCATGTGTGTGCATGTGCATGTTCATGTGCATGTGCATGTATATATGCATATGCATGTGTATTGTGCATGTGCAAGTGCAAGTGCATGTGCATGCGTGCATGTGTGTGCATGTGTGCATATGCATGTGTACTTGCCCTCTTGGATTCTTATTGCCGGAGTGGATTTTACTACCACGAGATGGATTTTTTGCTCACACTTACAAAGTTATTTGTTTTTTAATGTTTCTTTAGTTAGCATAATGTTTTTTCTTTTACAAGGTATTGGTTTCCTGATTCTACAATGTAGTGCTGCAAAACCCCCTTTTGTTTCCTTCCTAAGATTTGCTGCAGATTCAAGTTTAGGCCCTCTGTTTGCTTCCAACTCTTGGATATTCCTGGCTGCCGGATTGTTCATAGCAAACAGCCTTTAGCTTCAATCAACAAACAGATTCTTATGCACACAACAGGCGGATTATTCCACGCCCTTTTCCATGTCACGCAGATCAGTCAAACAGTGGCCACAAGAATGCATTTATATTGTAGGTTTGGAACTTTAATTGAACCATAAGGTGAATAATGCATTACCTTTAAGCTAGAGATGGAGCATCCAAAATCATATGGATTGATAAACAATGGTGTCATTTTGAAAGAGAAATAGTTGTAGCGGAAGTAACAATATGTAGCATAATAACAGGGGGTTTTCTTTGTGTTGCAAACATTATGACTTTCAGAATAATGGGATCAATCTGCTCTATCTTTATGGTAACTTTTACTTATGTTCTATTTGTTTTATCCTCTTTTTTATTTTGCGAGGGTGTTGGGGTGCGTGCCAGGGAACGCCGCATGTTACGCCGCATGCGGCGTTCCCTCTCCCGCTTGCGGGATTTTTTTTGTCGTGTGCATTTTTCTTTATTGCGCCCTTCCTCTCCGTGGAATTTGAAATCGAGCCCTCTTCCAGCTCCGTCATTCCTTCTCTCTCCAATGGACAGAGCCCAAGCTTTCATACTTCTTCCAACCCAAGCTTTCATCTGCTTTAAATTATTTTTTATTGAAGTTCTGCTGGTAAGGTTTATGCTTTGGGCTCTACAGAAGAAGAGGGAACGGTATGCAGAACATACTAATGTTTCTATGTAAATTCCAAGAGGCAAGTGTTGCATCAGAGATGAAATCGAGTTGTTGCTGGGGGCGATGACAACAAGGTCTTTGGCATCTTATAATATTGCTATTTTCATTTGAAGGGTCTGATGCTGCGTATATGCTGAAGTATGCGTTTTCTCAGCCAGAACTAATACTATCGTATCTATTTCAAGAAAGGTAGCAGATGAATCAAAGATCTTCCATTCGGGCGCCTCACCATTGCGCCACTGGCTCTTGAACTGGGTCGTATGGCAGCTCATGATAAGGTTTTTGGCGACCCATCTCTTCCCAGGTTTCAGCATTGCGACCCATGAGACAGATTCATTTATTTTTGTTCCAATGCCTGGATTGAGAAGATGGAGTCTGGCAAAATGGACTTGCATTGTGTTTTCTATAGGTATGCATTGACTTTAAGCCCTGATACTGCCAAGCCAGAAGTATCTCTTTCTTAATATTTTTTATGCCACTATTGCTTTAGATCATCTAGGAACAAGTAATTGAAGAGGAATGTGGTTGCTGGTTGGATGGATGCAAAATGTCGCCAGCAAATTTTAACATTCCACAGACTGGATCCCTTTTGCTCCAACTTATATGCAGATCTAAGTTTCCCTTGATGCACATGATTATTTACAACTGTATATTTGCTTTTTTTCTAGCTATTTGCCTTTTTGTTGCCCTTCATTTATTTTGTACTTCTGTAACAGATGGGAGAAACGTTTTTGGGCTAATTGTGGATTCTATCTCAAATGCAGACCTCATGTTCCGGATTTTGGAGCTACATTCCGGTTGCTATATGGTAAGCCATGCTTTTTTAGACGCTAATACCTGGAGATCTCAGGTTTTTTTGAGCCATTCTAAATCCATGGATCAAGAGCATTTCTTAAAGCATTTAATGAGATTTGATGACGTGGTACAGACTGGTCTAATGAAGCATTTGAATCCACACATGGTCCACGCTTATGAAGTCCCCATAATTTCTTCTTCAGCCAGCAAAAGCAGATTTGGTTTGTAAGCTTTGACAAAGATGCCATATAGATTTATGCATGTAATTGTGTTCAATCCAACCCCTTTGTCCATATGCTTTTTTGTTGCTGCATGAGGCATTCCATAAATGTGAATGCGTGTCAGCATGAATAAACTTTTTAGAACCATGCCAGTTTTCAGCTATTGTAACAAAAATCTGTGTATATGTTCACGTGATGATACAGAACTTAAGGTGAGTACAAAACCGCATTTGGCTCTTCCATTAGGCTCTTCTTGAAACTAATGATTATAGTTTTGTTTCAGGACAATTTTCAGTGTTCTTCTCTTGCTTACGGAGTGTTTTTGGAAGGACATGGTTTCTAAAAGGCATCTGAGAAACACCAGGTAGAACACACCATTGGGTGCCTCACTTTGGCCAGATCTTGCTAACTAAAGCAACATTATTTTGTGTTTCGGTTTAAATTACTCTTCTAAAATCGGCATGAAATTACTCTTCATGCAAGCAAAGAAGCTTGCTCATGATTCAAGCTGCTGGAGTTGTGGTTTTGTTGATTCTGGAGCCATTTTGGAAGGTAAGTCTGTTTTAAGTCTTTGTTTCTGTTTTAAGTCTTGCAAAAATATAAGTGCGCAGATTCATTTGGGTTTAAGGTTTTCCTTTTTAAAATCGACCTGATTACTTCTCTTGCAGGCAAAGAAGCTTCAGCATGCTGTTTTTCTTTTCCTGATATGCACTCTACGGACTTTGCAAGCAACAACAGGTCCGTTACAGCAGGCACACAGCTGGTTTGTGATGTTATTTGCATGTTTTAAAATGAAGAATTTGTTATCGTGCATTCTAGATGCACTGCTAGACGTGTGATTTTCTCCAAAACTAAGTTTACTCCCAACTTGATCTTAGCTTTATGGTCCTTATTCCATTTTGGAATACAGTAGACATTATAAGGATGCATTGGATAAAGATACTAGATTGAGTTGGTACATTTTCTTGCTCTGGGTTTATTTTTGGTTCTGCACAAGATTTTGCAATGTCAAGGCAATTAAGCAAGTGACTGTGTAAAGAGCAATATAATGGGATCATCTTCCAGCAGTTTTGGTTCATCTTCTAGCACTACAGGCTATCATTTTTTTAGAGTTATATTTTTCTTTATTTTTCCTATCATTAAAGGACGGTGCATGGATGGGATGTTTGACAGACTCCTGCTCAATTTTGAGCAGTCATATATAATACTTCGTATTTTCTCTTTTAACACATGACGTTCAAGTGACATTGCTGGAGAAAGACCAAAATCTACGCAGCATTTGAATGATCACAGAGAACCTTTTTTTCCTTCAATGCGGAGGACCATTCCAGGACCATAGACCGTTCCAGACTATTCTAGGTATGGTAATCATTATGCGATAGATAAGCTAAAGATAAAGGTTTCCATGAACTTCTGTAGTTAGGAGCATCCTACAAATACAGAGTGAGTTAATGCTTATCTTGATGTCAAGCTGACGTTCAGTAAGAACTAGCTTAACGAGTCAGAGTACCATCATATGAGTTTGTAAGATTAGTGTCAAACTTGCTTTGATTCGTACACGTGGTTCTAAGAGTAACTTAGTTGTGGTGCAGTTGATGCCTTATGAATTTGAATGTGAAGGAGCTAAAGGATGTCTGTCACATGTAGCTTCATTTTTGCAATGTATTACCTATCTTAAGTTATGCAACATATAATCTGGCAGTTCACTGCACATAATGATAACATGAAACCATTTACAATGATGCAGTAATGGAAGATGTGACTTGGTGATCAGGGTATGAACGTGTCTTCATATTACAATTATGAGCCCGCGATGCTGAAGGAAGTTAGTTGAAAAAGCATTTGTAGCAGATTATGGTAAGGCAAGGTCTGGTATTTCTTGAACATTTATAGGTAACTTATGTTGTGGGATGAAGTGAAGATTTGAACTTTTGTATCTAAAATGTAGCATGCTGTTGTAGTTTTATGACTGATATCATTTGATATTCCTAAGAGGTAAAGACGTAAATGGTCAGGCAGATAAACATGGGACCTTTATGTATACATAGCCCACATTTTTTGCAGATCTACTTACCTTCCAGGGATAGTCTTTACGACCACGACTGCTTCAAAGCATCAGCCACGTAGCTAAGATGTTCGTACAGGAGGGCCAAAATTTTCCAAGTTGGATAACACATGCGAGCAATTTATTTCCGTTGAGTACGGAACTAGACAACACAGGTCGATTCCATTGAGGAGATTACTGTTCATAGATATTTCTCTAAGGTTGAGAGGCATTTATTTCTCATGTCAGTTGGGATGCAACTACTAATATTCCCATTTGGCATTTGCAGGCTTAAGTTTATATGTTTCTTGGCTAGGTATATTTTAATTTGGCATGCAAAAAGTAAGTGCTATGTCCAGAAAACTTTTATTTTTGGATTATGTGTCTCTTAAATATCCAAGGGTATCTCTTTTTTAATAATAAAAATATCTAGATTTTGCACTGAAGTTGTCGCCTTCATTGCGTGCTATGTTATGGAAAAAGCAACTAACTATGCAACATGGAAACTCTAAGTAATTTTATCAAAATGACAATTTCAACATTGTTTTACCCTCTATATAAAGTCAATATCAACACTTAACAATTTTATTAGAATGTTAATTCCTTGCAACATCCGGTCAATTAATTACTAGCAAGAGTTGTGTTGGTTAGCTTCCTTATGCCTATTCATGGGAATGTTCAAAACCAATGTTATCGATATAGTACCTATTGTTCAAAACCATGTATTATTATTATTATTGATCCAAAATCTCTTTATTACATTACGATTTAAAAGGGAATATATGCTACGGAGATGGACAATTGAGTTAGAAAATTAATGAGAAATTATATAACATGACTACATATGTCAACATGCTATTAATCATTCATCCACAATGGACTGTGTTTTGAAAGTTAACGGAAGTGGCAACTCGAAAGACCTTGGTTTTTCTATTTTCTAGATTCACGGAGTTATTTTATCATGAGTTCTATAGAACTTAGAGGATGTAACATATCATCACACTATAGATTTAGGGTTAAGCCTTAGGGGCTTTGGTTTTCTGTTCGGGTTTAGTGTTTGTGTCTCTAGATAGAATATCATAATTACTTATCGACTAACGAGAGAATCCTAAGATATAAAAAAGCCAAGGGATTCTCTCGATATGAATGGGGAGGTATTTCAGTTCCCAAACAACTAGCAACTTCACTTTGAGGGCGGTCCATACATATGTAGGGCTATCGCTGCGATCACAGGTGAGTGAAAGAGGTCTATAGAGGATATGGAAGGTATGCTTTGTTTCTTCGCAAACTTTGCTAAGAATTGGGTATTTCATCATGTTTGATTATTTTAGATACACCACTTGATCTACTTAAAAATAAATCTGCATCATTAGACTATCACACATCTACAACTAATGCCCGGCATCGCCGGGCACACGTTTCTAGTTGTGATTAAATTCAAAAGCTACAGGTGATGAAAGCCTCAAATGAAATCTAGTTTTTTTTCTGGTTTGAATTCTAAAATTTTTGTCACACCCTGGGGGGGGGGTGGCGCAAACACAAACAATTAACATCCAACATATAAAAATTAAATCCCCCAACACATAACAACCAACACATAACAACCATTGACATTAACAACCAAGACATAACTACCATTGACATTAATTAACACAACCATTGGGTCCAACACATTTAAATTAAAATCCCCCTTAAACCCCCTTTGGTTTGGGTGTATATTCACACGGGGGGTGGCGTAGGGCAGCGAGAGCCCTCGTAATTGTATTTTGCACGTACAAAATCAACACCATATAGTATTCCGCTTCAAATCTTATAGTATTTTGCGAATCTTATTATACCGTATAGCAAATTTTGTACTTGCATACCCCACAAACGAGGAACTTTACGTACGGTATAGATTAAGGAATAAGGGGTGAATATGCCTATCCAACAGCTCTCGTTGCCCGGAGTCACCCCCCGTGTGAATATGCAAATATGTATGAAGATGACGGTGGCATTTGGCTTTTGGGAAGGACGTTTATTTTCTGTTTTGGAAAAGGTGAAGTGAATAGGGCAGCGCGCACTGATGCCATAGATGGCGATGAAGCAAGGGGCTTCTAATTTTGTTTGATGCAGATGTCGGCAGCCTCCTGTGGTTGAAATTGGGGCCGTCCTATCCATTTCGGCAAGCAGTAACCAGCAACGACCTGCATCAAATAGGTCAACACCTTCCTTATTCCAGTTTCTTTTCCGAGTGTTGTTTGTGATGATGTCCATGAGGAGAGTAGCTAGAAAGGGCAAAACTCCTGCTGCCCAGGCCGATGTGAATTCAGGTCTGTGCAGACCGATACTTCTTCTGCCATGCCAAGTTCTGCCATGCCTAACCTTACATAGAACTGGGAGGCAATTGATGTCTCTGTAACACTGGGATTGTCTGAACAAGACGTCCCCCTTAGTTCCTTTGACGCCCTTTCTTCCTTCTGTGATAGAAGAATCTGTGCTAAGAGCCCGGTACAAGACACCTAGAGCCTTGAATGAGGCTATAAAGAAAGATTTCAATTGGGCCTCCAAACCAGCTGGTGTTGTTCTAGTATGCAAAGTGCTCAGGAACAACAGATTGCACTGCATTGAGGGAATGCTCGGGTACTGTATGAAGGATGTAGGTAAGATATACTATTCTTGTCATCTTCATAACATCTCTGAATCCATGATTTCGAAGGGGAAGGACTTGTATCTGAGGTGGGGCACTGGGGACACTAAAGGTTTGTATGTATTGGGTATTGTATGTTGAATAAGGCAGCCCAGTTTGTATTTTATCACGGAGGTCGGAGACTCACTCCTAGCTTAATGTTTACTATTTCCAAGATGCTGAAGAGTGGGAAGTACACTTTGAGAAGTAGTTGGATCATTCCCTTCAATAGTGCTCATGTCAATGAGCACAGGGTGCATGCTGCATGGAGGGTTCTGCTGAACCCCGCCCATTGCATGCCATCTGATGTGAGGACCATCCTCTTTGATTTGTTTGCAGGGTATATGGTGGTGGAGGAATGGTCCTGGGTGCTGGAGGTACTGGGATGACTCCGTGCCACCAGATGAGGGACTGTAACTTTGAGGATCTTGGGGATCCATCCAAGCCTTGAAGTAGAAATTCCAGATCATGGTGTGGATTACATCCCCGTTCACATTGGGGACTACACCATGGCTATTGGGTGATTTCTTATGTGATTTGTTTGCTTGTGCAGCTCCAATTGTGTGTTTGTTTTTGTTTTTCTTCAAAGCTTGTGGTGGTGACACATTCTTGCAGGATTGGAATGGAAGACGATGGGAATACCGTGGGTAAGATGGGCCACTCGGTTGTGAGTTTGGATCCCTCTCTTATTAGTTCTACAATTGATGCATGCATCATGGTCTAGTTCCCAGGTTTATCCTCCAGAGGCTGAGCAAGTTTCCAATGCAGAGGAGTTCTTATCTAGCCTTATCTAGGTTGGTACGGAGGCCCACAGGATTGCAGCTTCACTTAGGATCTTGAAGAGACAACTGACAGGTTTCTATGCTACAATTGACTCGGCAATCTCTAATGTTGTTTGGGAGCAACTTGGTGCTCCAATGTCTGAGCTACATGCATTTAAATCACACATGAGCCTTGCTAGGACTCTTCTGGCCCAGGAGATCTGCCAGCTTGATGCCATCATCAAGCAGGCCGCATCTGGAGAGCCCATGAACTAGGCCGTTCTATTTTCTGCTGTTGTATTTAATCATGTTGTGTAATCAAGTTTTTCTACAACATTCTCTTGCTGGCGTTGGTGCCAGGTGTACATTTTCTGAGTCCATGAACAAGTGCTCATGCCTTGCTGTCTTCCTCATGTTGGTCTATGGTTTTAAGAACATCGTTTTGTTGTGCATTTATTGCCATGGTTGCTAATACGCTCAGGCTTTCAGCGAGCTTCGGCCCCTAGGCATAAGGCTAATCCGTTGTTGAGGGATCTGTCTTATGCCCGGATGAGCATTGGCATTGCGTCAGGGTTGAATTCCCCATGCTCACTGATGGCATTTGCCTGTTGCATTGCAGCTCTATTCCTTTGTCAAGGCGAGCGTGATGTATAGGGATCATCAGATGCATGCCACTGCCCGTTGCAACTTGCAGTAACAGTCAGTGGCCTGCTCCGATTGTCCCTATACATAGGCTTATTGTGAACATGGATGTACAGACTTATTGCATACACAAGCAGGTGAATTATGAGCAGTGAATTCAAATTGAGGTTCGATTCCTCAGGCTCGTCTCATCTTTCAATGATGCTCTTGTGTTTGTGTTATGCCTTGGCGTAGACTACGATTTCATGTGCCGCTGTATTGTATGGGATCCAGTTTGCATAAATACCATTTTAAGCCATGTTGTTAGGTCAAGGGGCGCCCCTTTAAAAGCGGGTCAATTTAACCCCACGAAGAGCTTCAATGTGCGTGCAGGATGTGCGTAGAAGGAATATCATGTGCATTGTGCCAGGATCCGAGGGCCCTGAAGCCATAATCTTGATGGAACCCCAAAAAATTGTGAGGATCGATGAATACAATAACTCCTAAGGAAACACAACAATGAATCCCAAATGGGTGAAAATAAAATCAAATGCCTCGGAATTAGATAATCACCGAGGTCAATGGAATAGCAACAAGTAATCCATACGAGCTCAGGAATTTGAAGAACACTGTCGAAGGTAAAATCGCTCCTGAGTTAGAAACTTATCATCGAGATAAAAAACCCCGTCCTTTTAGGTTTTCGAGGAAAACCCTAACGATAAATAACTAACTCGAAGAGCAGACCGATGGAAAAGTCGTTGAAGATGCACCCATGTCTAGGATAGTCCACAAAGAGTGTCAACTCGAAGAAACCCAACGACCCCTGCAACATGCAATCCCAAACTATATGTCAAAATCCATCATCTTGACTATCGCTCCAAACTGCAAAACAAGGAAAAATCAACCACTCCAACCGTCAAAGTATTAGAGTTTGAAGCAATCAGCAATTTACGAAGTGCCAACTTGAACAAGAAAATCTCAAATGGAGAAGATCGAATAAGATTTCAATGGCACACACAAATTTGAGAAGGAAGATTGAGAAAATTAGAATGTCAATAGGAAAAAACATCCAAGGAGGAGAATCGGAAGCCACAATGCTGCACTGAGAAGAAATATTTTGGAAGTTATGGAGACTTTAGAAGCATAAAGCTACATCAAGAAGAGAAAATAAACACATCCAATAATAGAACCCCTTGGAGCCTACCCAGAAGTGACAAGTGCTACGCAGGGAGAGAGAGAGTAGAATCACGACCAATGGAAAACAATTCGAGGGAAAACCTCATAGGAAAAGAGAGAACCCCAAAGGTGCTACTCAGAAGTCACAATGCTACGCCGAGAAAGAAGATGAGAGATGACAAACCAAGTCCATAATCCACAGCCCAAACCATCATGACATCAAGCGTTAGAACAAAGAGGGTCGAGCAACCACGTGCACATCGATCCTCCCAATGCAAGTAACACTGATTCAACCCAAACATCCACCCTACGATCTCAAAAGAGAAAAAGGTGGGAGGGGAGGGGAATGAAAGATCCAGCTCAAAGAGAATGCCGATGAGAATCGAGAGAAAGAACATAGTATATATATAGGGGAGAAAGGAGCCAAAAGAGGCATGAGCCAAAGAAGGCATCCCTTTCCCAAGAATGATGGTTCTATTCATGTTAAATAGAATCATTGCATTCTTGGAAAGATCCTATGCACAAAACATCAATATCCGACAGAAGAGGAACAATCTCAAATTCAAATAAAGATCGACTATACAAGGGACCATAAGCTATAAAGGAGATAATCGGGACTATCTACCCCAAGAACTGGGATAAAAGGATAAAGAAAAAGCAAATGCAGTGGAGCAAAGGAGCAATAGAACAACAGGGCAACTGAGGCACAACTAAAGCAAGAAGGAGAAGACAATGGGGGTAACTAATGATAAATTGAACAAAAAGGGCCATTAGAGGCGATGAGACAGTTGACAACAAGGAGGTATGGTAAAGATCACCAAACAAGCAATGGATGCCAACCATGAATAAATGGAGAAAAGCAGCATGAGGCCCAATCCCAATGGGGTGAAAGCATGTTAGGGCCTACATAAAAAATTACCAAAAAGGTACTTTTCTGTGTACTTCTGTGCAAGTACATAATTGTATTTTAAAGTACCTAGACTACAAGAGTGACTAAAAGAAATTGTGTTATGTTCAAGAGTAGTAGTACATACATGTTGTAAGGTACTTTGTGATGTCAAGAAGATGTTAAGAACTCAAATATATCATTATCTTTGACTACCCAGAGTATTTTCCAGGTAGTTTCCAAAACATGTAGGCCCTAACATGCTCTTACCCAATGAACCAATGCAAACAGTGCAAGCAAAGCAATTAAAACGAATGCAACGAAATGTCCGTGTCTTGATTAATCCTGATAAACCAAGCCCTTGTAATGAAATGCATGTAATGACACCATTCAAACATGTCACGCCATGCCATCCAGAAGGGCAGCATTGCCTGAATTCAGAAGATGGAGCCTGGCAAAATGGACTTGCATTGCGTTTTTTTACAGGTATGCGTTGAGTTTAAGCCCTAATATAGCCAAGCTAGGAGTATCTTTTTCTTAAGTTCTCTTTTATGCCACTATTGCTTTGGATTGGATAATTGATCTCTTGCTGCATCTAGAAAAAAGTAATTGACGAGGAATATGGTTCCATTTTATTTGATGCAAGGGTTGGATGGATGCAGGATGTCGCCAGCAAACTTCAATATTCCAAAGACTGTATCCCTTCTGCTCCAACTTATATGCAGATCTTAGTTCCCCTTGATGCACATGGTTATTAACAACTGCATATTTGCTTCTTTTCTAGCTATTTACCTTTTCGTTGCCCTTCATTTTATTTTGTACTTCTATAACAGATGGAACAAACAGTTTGGACTAATTGTAGATGCCCATCTCAGATGTAGACCTGATGTTCTGGATTTCGGAGCTGGATCAAGAGCATTTTTTAGAGCATTTAATCAAATTTGATGATGTGGTACAAACCAGTCTGATAGTGCATTTGAATCCACATCCACGCTTCTGAAGTCCTCATAATTCTTCTTCAACTAGCAAAAATAGATCTGGTTTGTAAGCTTTGGCAAAGATGCCATATCTAGATTTATGCATGTAATTGTCTTCAATCCAAGTCCTTTTCCCATATGTCTTTTTATTGCTGCATGAGGCATCCCATAAATGTGGGTGCGTGTCAGCCTGATTAAACTTTTCAAGATCATGCCAGTTTTCAGCTATTGTAGAAAGAACCAAGAATCGTTAATGGCATTTTCAATGTCTATGTGAAGTTACAGGGCTTAAGGCTAGAGTTTTGTTTCACTTATGATTATATAGATTATTAACAGAATTCATGAGCAGAGGTAATAAATTATTTCTACCTTCTATTTTTGGACCATGTAATTCACGGGAGCAGAGACACTACGACCCGTAGGCTTCGAGGTGGCGCCGCCAGCCGAGGCGGCTGACGACCGACGGAGCCCCGAGTCGCTGCCGAGGCTGGCGGTGCCGCAGAGAAGTCCTACCAGTGGGATGTAATTCATACCCTGGCCCTGATTACGAATAACGGAGGGTTTTTTTCTTTCAATCCGGTAGTAAGCAGAAGGAATATGATTTCTTTGCTGCGTTTTTTCATAATTCATTGAAGGTCGAAGGAAGGAAAATCATTTGAGGGCAAAATCGATGCAGATGGCTTGTTTCAGAGTGATTTTTTGGCCAGAATAGAAGCAATATGTTGCCTTGAGCAAGATTTTTTGATCAGATTAGAAGTAGTCGATCCTTGAGGCAGATTTTTTGGCCAGATCAGAAGCAAATTTTTGGCCAGATCCTTGAGGCGATCGCCCGTTTGCAGTCGAAGCAGGTCTTTGAAGCAGTGCCCATCTGCAACTTACCTATCTGCAAGTCGGCGTCCATCTGCAAGTCGCCCATCTGCAGAGGCGGGAAAGAATGGAAGGGGAAAACATTAAGAAACAGGCGGAGGAAATAATGGAAGCGGCGAAAAGATTGGCGGAAGGTTTGCTTGCTATAATTTTAGACTAAAATAACAGTAATCAGGGCCAGGTGTCCAATGTAATTCACGAGAGCAGAGGCGGTCGATGAAAGAAGGAGCCGCGAGTCACTGCCGAGGCTGGCAGCGCAGCCGATAAGCCCTATCAGAGCCTGCTGGCCTGCTCCCGTGAATTACGTGATGTGATTCACACCCTGGCCCTGATTACAAACAACAAAGGGTTTTTTCTTTCAATCTGGTGGTAAACAGAAGGAATAAGATTTCTTTGCTGTGTTTTTTCATAAATGATTGAAGTCGAAGGAAGAAAAATCATTTAAGGGCAAAATCAATGCAGATCGCTTGTTTCAGAGTGATTTTTTGTCCAGAATAGAAGCAATATGTTGCCTTGAGCAAGATGTTTTGGTCAGATTAGAAGTAGGCGATCCTTGAGGCAGATTTTTTGGCCAGATAGATCAGAAACAAATTTTTTGGCCGGATCCTTGAGGCGATCGTCCATTTGCAGTCGAAGTAGATCTTGAAACGACCTTTGAAGCGGCGTCCATCTGCAAGTCGTCCATCTGCAGAAGGGGAAAAGAATGGAAGGGGGAAACGGAAAGAAACATGCGGAGGAAATAATGGAGCGGCAAAAAGAGCGGCGGAAGGATTGCTTGCTATAATCTTAGAGTAAAATAACAATAATCAGGGCCATGTGTGTATTACGTTCCCTATCTTCTATTTCTGCTATTCCTCTGCTCAACCTAGGACATGGTTAGAGATTCAAGAAATTCTTCTTGCTCATAATCATTGTTCTTGATCTACACAAAGGAAGAACTTGAATGTAGTGCAATGGTTGGATCAAATAGGCTGAAATATTATGGCTTCATGTGATGTTCCACGTATTTATATGCCTTTGGGTATAAATATATGACACGTCACCATGAATAATTAATGGTGCATTAATTACTCATAAGCTAAAGGTAGCTATGTTAATCATTAATTATTTAAACCCTAATTCCAATTTAGGGGTTAGCCTAATATTAAAGGGGGTTAAAATATTAAATTAGTTAATAATAGCCAATCTAGAGTTTCCACCTGGCTCAAATAAGCCGTATTTAATTAAAGTGGGACAAATCTCGAATTTTGGGACTCGGACTGAAAATGGGACTCATACAAAAAAGAAAAAAGAGGGGAGGGAGAGGGGGCACACCTTGATAAGGAGAAGGGTAGGAGGAGAAAGAGGGAGGGGCCACACGTTGAAGAGGGGAAGAGGATAAGTTGGAAGAAGGGGCAGGGGCAGGGAGGGGAGAGGAGAGCAAAGGGCAAAGGAGGAGGGGGGAGGGAGGGGGGCACACCTTGATAAGGAGAAGGGTAGGGGGGAGGGAGAGGGCCACACGTTGAAGAGGGAAGGGGATAAGGAAGAAGGGGCAAAGGGGGATGGGAGAGGAGAGCAAAAGGGGGAGGGGAGGAGAGGGAGGGATAAGTTGGAAGAAGGGGGGGAGGGGGGGGAGCAAAGAGGCATTTCTGGAGGGGGAGGGGCAAATGGGGAGGAGCAAAGGAGGAGTGGGAGGGGCAAAGGGGGGCAAGCCCGCCCCTCCCCCTCCGGAAAAAAAAAAGTATTAATTATTAATATATAATGAATAATTAATTAAGATAATTAGATAATTAATCAAATAATAAATTATATTAATCTATTGATAAAATAATCAAATACAAATTAAATTAAATCAATAATAGAAACCTTTCTTGACCCACTAGTCGAGAAGGCAATCTAATTCCAGCACCAAGCACCAAAAAAGCACCGTGACAGAGGCAAGAGGCAGCAAACCAAAATCACCAAAATCCAGCACTTCACAAGGAACTTCCTCCATAGGAAGCAAAACGTGCGTGCAAAGTCCATATTAGCTTTTATGGGCGTTCGAGCCTTGGATGACGGCCTCCATTTTCTGCACAAATGGACGGAAACAAACAGCTAGTCTACAGAGCTCCCACAATGGACTATCAAATCAATAAATATCTCGCTCCCCTGTTCTCCGTTGTTTTCTGCAAGGCTTTCCAGACTAAAGCTCCAAAGTCAGCATTTAATTTCCGCCATTCCCTTCCGCCATTTAGGATGTGGCTGCAGTCGCCGGCCGATTTCATCACCGGCATTAGGAGCTTTAGCAAAAACTGTTTCTCTTGCCGCTCAGAGGTAATATTGATCAGAGGTAATATTGATCAGTTTGCTCAGAGGTAATATTGATCAGAGGTAATATTGATCAGTTTGCTCAGAGGTAATATTGATCAGAGGAAATATTGCTCCTGGGAATAGACCAGTTTGATGCCGGACAATGGGGCAGCTGCAATCAGGAACCACAACGCAATCAGAGCCATCGTCTGGGATTGAAGGACAAGGTCCGCTTTCTGACAAACAAGGCTGCTTTGTTAATTTGTTTGTTCTCACATAAACATAAGAAGAATCAGCTTAGTTTACATATTACCTGTAGCTCTGAAATGCCCGTTGTTGCGTCAGATCTTTATTTCTGAGTTCTTCTCAGCCTTCTCTGAGTTCGGCCTTCTCTGGTTGCAGAGAAAATGGTCTGATCATCATCGGCCTTCGTCATCGGCCTCAGATAGGCCTTGTTTCAGATCTAAGGCAGCGGAGCTGCAGAATGGAACGAAGTACGGTTAGATCAAGCAGATTTGGCTATGGCGGACTCCAACCTTTTTATCGAACTGGATATGGCGGTTCCTTTGCAATGCGAGAATAGAAAGGGCCATCACAGGCATTCTAAATCTTCAGAGTTCTCAAGATTTTGAGTTTGGCATTTCGTTTCCGGTAGCAGGGCATCTAGGAGCAAATGATTACTCGCCGGCAGATGATCTTTTCTACAAAGGAAAGCTCCTTCCCCTGCATTTGCCTCCCCGTTTACAAATGGTTCAGAATATTGCCGCTATCAAGGATCTGCCGCTATCACTTTTTCTTGCCGCTATCAAGGATCTGCCGGAGTAGTGGTGCATTATTCAAGCTTAGGTTATGAATCTAGCGGAGAAAAAGAGTCCGTGGAGGCCTTCAGAATCGGCTTCGGATTGGGCGAACTGTGGAACCGTGGCACATAGGCTATGAATCAAGAAGGGATCAAGCAGGGAGGGTCCGAGCGTTCGAGCTATGGCTATGGCGGCTGGAACAAAGAGTGTGGTACAACGGGATCTGCGGCTCAAAGGTGTGTACCAAATTTCAAAATTTAAATATGGGTGGGAAGAAAAAGCGGGGTATACCAAATTTCAAAATTTAAATATGGGTGGGAAAAAAAAGTACGGTATAAAAAAAGCGGGGTATAGAAAAATCTTGAAAAAAAAAGGTCATTTGGGAAAGAAATAAGAGGGATACAAAAATGATATTAAAAATGACGTAAATATATGGTTGAATTTTAATATTGACAATGGTTAAACTTTAATGTTGGTAAATATTGATAATGGATGAGGTTGAATATTGGTAAGTGTTGGCAATAGCTAAACCAAAAAATAAAAGATAAAAAAAACTAATGATAAATATTGGTAATGCTTGAAATATTAGTAAATATTGGCAATGGTTGAACTTAAATATGGATAATGGTTGACTTTCGTCGCTCAAATCTTCTGGATAGCTCTGTGTCTGATCATAATCCACAACTTCTAACTAATGATGTGGCTAATTGTCATCGACCTACCAGGACCTACTTTAAGCTTAATTGCAAGTACCTGGAGGATGATGAGTTCAAAGTTGGCTGTAGTCGGGCTTGGTCTCGGGCCTTCTCACCTCGTAGGGGCATGTTCGGGGTTGTTGCAAAGGTTGTCCGTGCAGTGAAGTCATTTGCAAAAAGAATATGGGAGAGTCGAGTGCTTTGAAGCTAGAGGGCTATTGACCGCATTGTACCAGGAATTAGAAGTACTCGGCTCGTGGCCATACTAATGGAGTCGAGAAAAAGGAGTTATTATCTCGAGATCAAGGCTATAGAAAACGTAAAAGTTCATTGAAGCCAAAGTGAAGGCGGGGTTGCGATGGTTCAAGGGCGGTGATAGGTGTACCCGGTTCTTTTTGCGGCTGCAAGAAGAAGGAAACTTCGCCACTTCTATACATTCTTTGGTGCTGCCGGATGGTGCTCTTATCTCCGATCCGGTGAATCTTAAGCGATATCTTCATCATCACTTTTCTTCATTCTTTGCACGACACCCATTGCCCTTTCGAAGGACATGCAATTGGTTGTGTTGACTAAGGTGCGTCGCATTGTTTACGAAGAGCGAGGTTGCTTCTTGAGTCTAATATTGTGAAGGAGGACTTAAAAGCATTTGTGGCTCTCTTGAAAAGGGATAAATGCCCGGTCTTGATGGCTTTCCTATTGAATTCTTTGAAGTCTTTGGGGTGGTTGGAGGATGACATATATGATGCCTTTTGTGAGTTTGAGAGATTTAGGAGCCTTGATAAGATTTTGAATACTGAGTTGTATCTCTCTCATTCCAAAGAACAAGGAACCCAAGACTATTTACATTTGGCGACCTATTACATTGCTTTCCTCGTGTACAAGATCTTTGCTAAGACATTGGCGGAAAGAGTCCGAGACATCTTGGCTGACGCTATCTCGTCAACACAATCTGGCTTTCTCCCTCGTCGTTGTATTCTCAACAACGTGGCTGCTGCATATGAAGGAATATATTGGGCCCGGTTCTGGGGTCATAGAAGCGATGTATCTTAAGCTTGATTTTGCTAAAGCCTACGATAGTGTTGATTGGGGCTTCTTGGAGAAGTGTCTTCTTGCACTTGGGTTGGGGGGAGTCATTCACAAGGAATGTCATGAAGCTCCATACATCAGCCGGATCTCTTGTCCTTTTCGAGGCGAGCCATCGGATATTTTTGTAGTGGGTAGAGGAATTCGGCGAGGGTTGTCCCTTAGCACCCTTGCTTTTCACAATTGTGGCGAAGTCTTGTCCCGGCTCTTCTCATTGGCTACCCAAGATGGCGTTATTCAAGGCCTCCCAATGGACGATGGTTCTCAAGAGGTATGTAACCAATATGCCGATGACACTTTTTTTGTTCCTAATTGCCGAGGCTGAGAATCTTCGTAATGCTAAGCTATTATTAGACACATTCTCCTTAGCATCGGGGAGTTCTTGTAGGGTGGCAAAATGTATACTTTTGTGGGCGTTGGACAGTCCCATCCCTCCCCTGTATTTTGGACTATCCTTGGAAGATTCTTCCGCATGGCAATACCACAAAGTTGCTTGGTATCCCGGTTGGAATTCATGTCTACGCCCCGATGCTTGGGATGAAATCATTAGTGGGTTGCAAAAGCACTTGTTTTGGTGGAATCTGACTAAAACCGGTCCATGCCCTTAGAATCACTTTGTGGCTAAATGTGTTCTTAGTAATACTCATGTCTACATGGCGTCTGGCTTTACTAGCTCCATGATGTAAGATGGAGGAGATTGTGCGTATCGTCGAAAATTTTATTTGGGGTGGAAATGAGTTAGGAGCAAATTAGTCAAGGTAGCTTGGGCGAAATGCATTAGACCTAAGGCAGCTGGTGGTCTTGGTATGTTGGATTTTCACCTCCAAAGCAAGGTGATGATATCAAAGTTCATTTGGAGGATTTTCATTGGTAAGGATGATTCTCCTGGCCTGAGGTTGTTGGTGCAGTCGATTCAGCATTGTCTCCCATTTCATAAGGCCTCCATTAAGCCCCTCCTTCCTTGGGCTTTGCTTTATCATATGCATCCGTATCCTAATGCTTCTCCCTTTCTAAAGGGGTTGCTTGCAGACTTGGGACAACATCGGGTCTCTTTTCCATATTAATCCCGAGGCATGTCTTGATTGTCCACTCCATCTTTGGTGGATTCCTTTGCGGGACACTCGAGAATGTGCCTCTAAGTGTGGTTGTTCATCCAAAGACACAACGACGATGGGTAGCAGCTGGTATCAATACTATTGCAGCTTGGTATGAGTCTGATCATCTCATGTCATGGGAAGCATTTAGAACAAAGTTCTTGTTGTACAGATGGGACAGAGTAATCTGGAATCATATTGCTGCATTGTTGCCACAGGATTCGGTCCACAGTTGAGGTAGTCATATGGGGTTGCCATCGGGATATCCAGCGAGTATGGTTTGTGTCTTCTCGTGTATAAATTGCTTGTGCATTCCGAAATCCCCGCCTCCATCTAATAGATGGCATCTTCAGGTCCCTCAGCCACAATGGAAAAGTGTTTGGATATGGGTATGGGATAAGCTGCTTCACCCCAAAGTAGTAGTTTTGTGGTGGCAAGTGATCCATAGATGCCTCAGAGTCAACAGGTTAGTCCATAAAATGGATAATCGGATTTCGAGCTCGCCCTTTATGCCCGAAAAAGGGTTGAGAGTATTGAGCATTGTTTTTTCTTGTGTGAGAGGCTTCGACAGGCATGGTCTTGGTTGTTGACCCTTTTTGGCACGTCTCGATCTAGCCAGCAAATTTTGCTTGCTATCTATCCTGATGCTTGGCCCAAACAACGGAAACGAGCTTTTCATCTCGCATGCGGTGGCTTTTTATGGTCAATCCGAAGAGAAGGAGGTTGTTTATCTTTAAGGGCATAGATACTGCAGATGAGGTTGTTCTTCAGTGGGCGCAAGATAAAATTGTTATGGCTTACAATTGTTCTTCTCTTGATCAAGAGAAGAAAGTACTGATCTGGCATACTTACCTTCAGATTCATTCTTTTGCATAGGAAGGTGGTTGTGCTCAGTTGGATCGGTTTGTCCACTGGGGTTATAATCCTGTCTTTGCATTTATGTTGCTCTGGTTTCTAGTTGGTGAATAAAGCTTGACGTCCTTCAAAACAAAAAAAAAAAAAAAAAAAAAAAAAAAAAAAAAATGGTTGACTTTATATTGAACTTAAATATTGGATTGCTCGAACTTGCATAGTGATAAATATTGGTGATGGTTGAACAAGAAAAAAGACTTCTTCTTAGTATGGTTGAACTTGAATTGGAAATGGTTGAACTTGAATATTGGTAAATACTGCTAATGGTTGAACTCAGATATTGGTCATGTTTGAACTTAAATGTTGGCCCTCAAACTGTCCTTTTTTTGTGCTAATTAAGGTGTGCTAGTATAAAGACGCTAATATGTGCTAATACTAATGTGTGCTAGTATAAAAACAATTGTTAAATACTAATGTGTGCTAAATACTAATGTGATGTGAGGAAAACAATAAACTATGGTGTGATAGAATAATAAACTATGGTGGAAAATTAGATGGATAGATAGATAAAATGATGCTCCGCAAAAATAATCTCTGGCCCTTGAAATTGCCTTTTTTTACTCTGAGCTGGCTTTCTCGACTTGCGAGTCGAGAAAGGCCCTCAAACCTCGTTTTTAAGCTTTGGTACGCCTTTCTCGACTTCGCTGAGTCGAAAGGCCTCCCGACCCTAAAACCCGCCTTTTTTTCTTTGAGTGCCTTTCTCGACTCGCGCGGTCGAAAGGCCTTCCCCCTAAAACCTGCGTTTTTAAACTTTGGTACGCCTTTCTCGACGCGAGTCGAAAGGCCTCCAACCCTAAAACCCTGCGTTTTTTGGCTTTGAAATTTTGCCAAGGTCGAAAGCAGACTCAAAGCGCAGTTTTAGGGGTCGAGCTTTCGTTCTCGACTTCGCCGGTCGAGTTGAGTTGGCAAACGACCCCTAAAACCTGCGTTTTTAAACTTTGGTACGCCTTTCTCGACTCGCCCGAGTCGAAAAACCTTCCGACCCCTAAAACCTGCGTTTTTAAACTTTGAGCTGCCTTTCTCGACTCGCTTGAGTCGAAAGGCCTCGACCCCTAAAACTTCGTTTTTCGGCTTTGAGCTGAATGTCGAAAAAGGCTCTCAGGCACATTATTTTCCAAAAATGGCCCTAAGAACGTGTTTTATTTTAATTTTTTTGCCTGTAGCATCACTTGACTAACTTGATTTTGTCTTTCGCAGTCGTTATCTCGACCAGATAATACATGCTTGGGAGCAATGAAAAGACCAGTTCATTGAAGAAAGATGCCGAGAAGAGGGTGGTGACATCAGTTGGACATACAAGCACGTGGCCTATGAAGGAACTCCTCATACAAATTTCTATCATCCGTAAGTTGCTCGTGACTTGCCGCGAGCTCCACCCGCCGTTTGCACTAGGTGGTTCATGTGTGAAGAGGGTGTAATCATTGTGATAATACGACCACTATGGTCGCTTCACCCACTGTAATATATATTGTAATGAGCCCATTTATAAATATAAGGGATCTCAAAACTAGTATTTTTTGGTAATTAAGTATACAATTTGCTTATTTTTTGTTGGAATTTGTGATCTCTTGTCTACCCACCTAAGAAAATAGAGCCAAAATGTCATGGTAAAGGAATTCACCCTCACGCGAAAAACTCTTATTTTGGATGACAAATAAGCCCCAAAACAGGGACTCGACTCGTTATCCGACAAAAACTGGGAGAAAGCTTGGATGCACAGTAACAGTCAAAAATTCGAATTAAGGATAGTTTTCGGGTCGGGGTGCTCCTTCTTGTGTAAAATAACAGAGTTCCGAAAAAAAGTGGGAATGGAATGAGTCCCACTTTAATTAAATACGACTTAAATCGATTGGGCAAGGCAGGCTGGCTAATTTGGGATCCACAATTTGCCCCAAATCGATTGGTAAATTGGTGGAGGAAGAGCTGTTGCCCACCTTGGTTCCAGCCAGAAGGATGGAGAACCAGAGAGATAGCTATGATACCGGTTAGTTTTAGCATAGTCTGTATTCTTCTAACCCTTGTTTGAGTAGATGGATGATTAGATTCTATTCTATGATCTACTTATGACGATGATGGATGTTTGTATCTGATTGCTATTTTCTCTTTCTGTTCCTCCTGTGTTGTATTGGATTAAGGGGGGCTAGAACCTAAAGGCTTTTTAGATCTAGCTCCTAATTAGAACTCCTTAAATCTTATAAAGTGTGGCCTGTGCACAAGAGCCCTCCTGGCTGTCGATGGTATGATGTGGCTGAGCACCAGGCTACAAGGCTCCCTACTGTGGCTAGGTCTATAGTCGATCATTGCGTATGGGCTGGGTATGGATCTGACACCTCCTGGTTCGTAGGATACGTACCTATAGGGACGTCTTGGGCTCGATGGGTGCACCGGGGCGACCCATGGATTTTGGGGGGTTCAAGTCGGGTACGGATGCGTGGTCGCCAGTGGGGCCATGATCCTCTAGCCACCCATGGAAGCACCATGCTCTGGAAAGTATCCCTCCTTTCCTGTCTCATCGGACCAGGGAATGTAAACTGGAGTAGTCTTATAGGGTGACTCCATGAGATTACATCTCCGGAAGGCCATGTCCTAGCAGCATTTCACCTATCTGCAAAGTGTGCACAGGAGGGGCGAATGGAGTGGACTACCCTAGCCATTGTTCTATGCCAGCCAACGCCATTGTTATGATTCCGCCTGTTGTTATCTGGAGGCCTTGACTGTCAGTTGACCCCCTTGAGTCTGAGTCCGGGGTAGAATCCTCATTTATGGTGCATTTCCTATGTTATGTTTACGTTGTTGCTCATATTGATGATGGATGAGCCACCCCATAGAAGGCGTGGGACGAATGACACCTCCGTGTCCTTCACCCGGACACTTGCCCATCACAAGTGGTCCGAGTCAGACGGAGGACCTTTCTGTGGTGATGGAATCGCCATGGAGGGGGATTCGCATATTTTTATGATGGGAGCATCGTATAGGTTCGGGGAGCGTCACACTTCATTATTTAGATGTCAGTTCTGCTACTGCGTAGAGAATAGAATGATAGAGTAGGTGCATGCACTCGATATATTCTAGAAGTGCCCTTGAACTTAATAGTTATTTGTTTACCAGATATTTATATCAGATTTTCCATACCTATAAGAAGAGCTTTGTACAGATTTTACAGGGTATACTTTATTCTAAGTTGCAGTTGTTGGATATAAGGTAGTTAGTGTGAGTTATTATCAAAGCTTATAAAGTTTGTGTAGAAATCCTTTAGGACCCATTTTGTTTATCCATATCAGAACATCTTTTGGGCCCATTGCCCCGCCTATCAGAATTGCGAATTATGTTATTTATTTTTTATAAATAGAGATGTTTCTTTTTCAACTGAAGCTGACAAAATCTTGCACAAATTATATTTGGAAAAACATCTGCTCTATTATTACCTCTGCTCATGAACTCTAACCGGTTTTTCTATTATCAAAAGGAGATGATCAGATGCGGGGGATGTGGTGGCATGGAGTTGTCCTGGATTTAAAATGTATATACTAGATTGCATGGCTGCATGAGCTTAAATCAAGTGCAAAGAAATGTATCATGGACCATATTTGCATGTCATAGACTATTACATGGCTATGGCTGTTCTGTTGAATCATAAATCTCGCATCTGAACCTAAAACAAGTGCGAGTCATGCTAGAGGATTTAAGAAAAACTATAAGGGTCAATTCCCACTGGCAGTTAGGTTAGGTTAAATAGGGTAAATAACGGAAACTTGCTTTCACACTAGCACTTAAGTTACTACCAGTTAGGTTAGGACTTGGTTAAATTTTAACTATGGCTAACTTAACCGTGTCACTTTCATCTTGATAATAGTTAAGTTAAGTTAAGTTAAGTTAAAACTTTAACTGGACCCCTTATTTTAAACTAGAAGTTAAGTGACCCAGGAAAGGTACACTTAACTCGGTTAAGAACTAACTTAACCTAACTGTTAAGTGAGAAAGGGGCAACAATCTCGTTAGGTTTTTTTTTTTTTTTTTTTTTTTTTTTTTTTTATTTATGAAAATGGCTTATTTCATCTCTTTGAACAGCTAGAGTAGCTTGAGGATCAAAAGCTTTTTGGATTTCCTCCACTCAAGGGACAATTCATTAGAATTGAATTGAATCTAGGGTAGTTTTCGCACCTCAGAGCATATTTTGGGCATATTTGAACATCTAATGACTAGAATTTGTAGTTCTTTTTTCGATAGTGGAAACATTTCTTAGATTTTTTTTTTTTTTTTTGAGGCAAGGAGAATTTTTGTATTATATATAAAAAGTACAGAGTACAATGTTTCAATCTTCAAGGAGGAGTACTATAGGAGTAAACTCAACCTCTTCGTCCTCCATGAATTGAGACTTATTCTGAGCAGGAAGAAAACAAAAGAAATATAAGATAGAGGTCACAGAACCTTCTCAGTGTCTTCTGAATCAACTGAAAGGGTCACCACAGAAGGAGTCTTCCACTTTTATTGTCCATGAAGGAGCCCATACATCCTCCACTAAATACAGCAAACATCATCGATAGACAGTCACCATCATTTCTACCTGTATATAACTTTTGAAGTGGGATAGGTGGACAAACCCTATCACCAAGCTGCATTACTCTTACCAAGGCACTAAGAAGGTGGTAGAGAAAATGGACCAGTATTAGAAGAGCAGCCTGCCACTCTGTTTATAGAAGCTGCCACTGCTTCTTGAATTCTAGTTCCTCACCTCATAAGCAAGCAAATCATCATGAACATTAAATTGGAACAGATGATGCATTGTCGGGATAAGCATTCAACCTGAAGCTGGCTAGACAAAGAATATGCCCAGCCGCCAGACTCCACCCTCTAGAGCCCGGTACATGATGTATAGATCAGCATATCCCTAGCTCGGCAATCCACTCCAGTCTAATCCATTCCACCTACTTGCATTATAAGCAAAAGAAGACTAAAAGTGCGTGGGTACCTGATCATTTATCTGAACCACCTATTTAGTCTTTCTGCCAGCAAGAAAGGGTAAGAATAAAACCATGACACTCTAAATCACTGCGAGATTGTATATCTTTGGATAAGTTTATCCAGAAATAACCCAAAGACTTAAACCTGCTACAATTTGCAACAATTCAGCCTGTATTTCTTCATTTCATCCCAGGTCGACCCAGCCATAGACAGCTGCAAGGAAGATATGAACTAATACGGTGGAAAAGAAACAGGATTGTAGACCACCCCCAGATTATGTCTCAAGAAAAACCTGGAAAAAACTTGTGAAGGACTAATCTTACAGCAAAGGAGTGACTTGGCCTGGCAGCCATCTTCAAAGATCATCTTCATGCTTCGCTGTTGATCCGAAGGCAAGGAGAAGCGGCGGAAGCCTCTCCCGCCAACGCCCTAGCCGCTTCCGTTTTGCCCTAACATCCCTCTTCATGTGCTCAGATTACGGTTTTTCCAATGCCAAGAAAAACATGACACCCACTAAAAATAATGAGACATCCAAATTAAGGTTAAAAAGGAGAGAAATACAGAGAGAGAAAAAATAAAGACAGATAAAGAATATCGAAAATATAGAAAGAGAAAAGATCGAAAATAAACCTTGTATCTCTTCATGGATTGTTGGTTTCAACAACTAAGAAATACTTTAGATATCTTTAACTTAATGGCATCTCTTAACTAAAGTGAGAAATGGACTTAGTTATCTCTAACCTAACAAAGCCTCTTAACTACTAGTGTGAAACATCAACTCATTGTAAATGTTAGGTTAAGTTGATTTTTTGAATTTAACCTAAGTGATCTCTAACAAGTCTAGTGGGAATGTATATCTTCATAATCCGTTAAGTTAGTCTTAACATAACGACCTTAATGGGAAAGCATAATCTCTTTTCGGTTAAGTTAAAAGATAACCAACTAGTTAAATTAACTTAACTTAATGGCGAGTGGGAAATGGCCCTAATAGAGATACCTCAGCACTATGACCTCAACTTACTATTATTGATCCAATTGTTTGGATACATTGACTAGATTTATGGATGCAACTTTTGAAAGTCCATCAATTATGCCTTGGATATATATTTTGGCGAAGAGCATAACCCAATGTTATTTTTGAAGCCATGCTTTTAGATTTTAAGGAATGTATGCATGGGAAAAATATCTGTGCAATATTATGCTACATTTTGTGAACATTATGTGCATATGTTGGCATATGTGCATTATATTAAACAATCGCATATTCGCATTGTACTTGGTGTAAAGGTAATAATATGAAACAAAATACATTATGCTATGGAATATATGCAAACCATTGAATTACAGTGAAAAGCATGGGGTATATGCATATTTGCGAAAAGCATCTTTGGGTCTAAGCTATCCTTGAGATTGTTCTTGGTGCATCCTGCATTGTGTGCAATAGGACATACATATTTAGATCATATTTGCAAAGAAGTGGTGATGTTGTAAACTGCACCTACATATTTTGGCTTTGCGATGTTTCTGAAAGATTTTTAGGTAAAATTAAAGCAATTCAAATGTTGTCTTTTAATCTTTGTTTTTCATTTTTGTCAAATTTTTTTTATAGATACCCAAGGTCTATATTGCGGGACATCATTTTTTTGCGGCATTTCAAAGAAAATGATAGAACAATTGTACTTGATGTAATGTTGTCCTTTGGGGTCATGATGGTAGGTTTAATATATGGAAAGGCCAAGAAGAGTAGTTTGTGCATATAACAGCCACATTCATCATTCTCGATATTGCCATGGCTCTTGGATTTGTTTGTAGGTTGTTTACTGTGTCATTGCTAACATAGTTTGGAGTCCATAGTTTTGCTTTGCAGTCAATTTGTATTGCATAGGTACGTTAGACCTTTGTAGACTCCTAGAAACATTTTTCTGCCTCCATAGTTGTATTATGATGAATCTTGCATTGTTCTACTTTGTCTAATATGTATACCTTGGTAAAATAGTTTATTAATCCATCTTGCACTAAAGTTCATTGCTAGCGTTGAAGTTATCTCCATATAGATTTTGCCAAATAGATTTTTAGTGAAAAAAAATTTTGGATGACCTAAAAAATTGAACCTACACAAACTCTGAAAATGTGTAAGATTTATGTGGACGTGCAAATTTTAAATTACTTATGATGCAAAAAACATTATTCTCATGACTCAAGAATAAACCACTCCTACATATTTTACACATTCCAACTTGGGCATATATTTTGCATGAGGTCCTTACTAGCCTAGAATCTCTTGGGATAGGAAAGCACACATGCTATTTACTTTTTGCTAGACAAACCTATGTGCTATCTCTAAGTCACTTGAGTGAAAATGCCATTTTTGCTTGCAGTTTCAACCTATGGAGCTATAATGAAAATATGTACAATGTCACCAGCATGTATTGCTAGAACTGTTGCATGCTTTATGCTCTACATCTTCTAGCTTTGAGTTAGATGCTATATGCTTACTGCACTTCACTTATCTATGCATTTCTACAAAACCACTACCATCATCTTCAGTTTCCAATACCACTATCAAATCTATGTACTCTAGTCCATCGATATCAGCCTATTCTATTTCAAAGTCGTATTTAATTAAAGTGGGACAAATCTCGAATTTTGGGACTCAGACTGAAAATGGGACAAATTTTTTTACATTGAATCGTTGTTAGATAAGGGGGAGGGGAAGGGGAAGGGGAGAAGTTCGGGGAAAAGTTGAGAGAAGTAATGGAAGGGGATAAGTTAGAAGAAGGGGGGAGGGAGGAAGTTTGAAAAGGGGGCAAGGGGAGGTGAGTTCGGAAAGGGGGGGAGAAGAGGGGGCAAGGGGAGGTGAGTTCAGAAAGGGGGGTGAGAAGAGGGGGCAAGGCGAGGTGAGTTCGGAAAGGGGGGTGAGAAGAAGGGCAAGTGGGAGGAGTTGGGGGAAGAGATGAAGGGGGAAGGGGAGAGGGGAAAACCAAAATAACTAAAGGGGAATATATCCCCTTGAGATTAAAAATAATAATATTAAAATATAATTAATAATTAATTTAATTAAATATAAAACAATTTAATTGATTTAATAAAAAAATATGTGTTCTCGACTACTGAGTCGAGAATTGAAGAGTCTTTCCTGAAGACCTATGCAACCAGGAATTCAGTCCGAGGCTCCACTCTGTTTGCCCCTTGCCTTATATGCCCGTTGCTCCGAGCGCTCTATGCTTTCCAGAGGACTATATCCACGTGATACAAAAGCCTATCCAAAACCTACACAAATTCAATACAAACATTCATGTCTGTCAGTGAGGTAAAACGTCCCTCAAATGCAAAGGAAGACTCTGCAACTCCCGCCTCACGAGACTCGTGCAAAAAAGCAGAGGCAAAATCTTGACAACAAAGCCAACTCCGGTCTTGCGAAATCACGAGGTCTCGGTTGCAACTAGAAACTAAACTTCCGAACGTGAGGCCGATCAATATCTTACCCGAAAGAGTCTTTCCCGAAGAAGGTGAGCTTTCCGCCACACGCAGACCTTTGTTTTTCTTTGAAGGTAGACCTTTGTTTTTATTTGAAGGAAAGACCTGTGCTACTTCGAAAAGGCGAGGCAAAACAACTCCGGAAGCAAGAACTCCAGTCACTGCCAACACCTGCAAATAGGATCGGACATCTGCAAACAGGATAGGATCTGGGATCTACAAACAGGGATTCAACTCTCTGGAGCCGGGATAGCTGACAGGAGCCCTTTGCTGGAGCCCTTTGCTGGTGCCGACAGCCCCTCTTCTGTAACCTGCAAGGGAAGCTCCATCGAACCCCAAAAGCTCTGGCGATTCTGCTCCGGCCGCTCCCTTATCTCCTATCTGCCGCTCCCTTATCTCCTATCTGCCGCCATGGTCCGACCATAGCCAAGAAAAGGAGGTATTGCAAGATCCAAAGGGCAAAGCGCCGGGATGCCAAGAAAAGGAGGTATTGCAAGATTCATAGAGCGGCCGGGATGCAAGATTCAAAGGGTAAAGCGCCTCCAACAAGATTTCCACGGCCAGATTGAGATTCGAAGCAAGATTTCCACAGCCAGATTGAGATTCAAAGCAAGATTTCCACAGCCAGATTCAGATTCGAAGCAAGAAATGTTGAAGCTCATATTCGAAGCAAACATCGTGAGGCCAAGCTCAATGCCGGATCCGCCATCGCTGCCCGGGATGCCGCCATGGTTCGACCATAGTCAAGAAAAGAAGGTATTGCAGGTGATGCTTCTTCTGCTTGATGTCTTTTGACGATTCGTTCTTCTGCGATTCTAGGGTATTAATCTATGGTTCCTGCTCCGCTTCCACACCAAGACTCCACATTCGCATGTTTTTCCTGCTCCGCATCCACACCAAGACTCCGATTCACGTAGGATCACTTGAAGAATCAATTTGGTCGGAGCTATGGCTATGGCAGATTATGGCAGCTTCAAGTGGTACAACGGTATCTCCGGCTCAAAGGTGTGTGTACCAAATTTTAAAATTTAAAAATAGGTGGGAAAAAAAAGCGGGGTATAGAAATAACATTGGAAAAAAATAAAAAATATCATATATGGGGGGATATTTGAAAAATAAGGATGTCCAACATAATAATTGGTGTTGAAATCGGTAATGATAGGCTACAGAGATATTAATTTTAAATTTTAAAGTTTTAGACCTTGAAAGATTGAAAGAAGATTGTTTAAAATAAAATTAGAAACTTCCTTAGCAATACCTTCTTGTCATCTAAAACATGGTTGTTGTATGCTTCTTTGTTGTAGACTCTATAGGATCATTCTTGGGGTATGTTCTATGGGCACAACCTAGACTGAGGAGATTTCCTAGGAATGCCTTGGGTTTTTTAAAGGATGTGGCCAACGTCTAGGGATGACATAAGAAAGGGGTGTCGAGTGGCCATAAAACACTCGGTTAGGATGAGATAAGTTGAAAAACGATTAAATGATTAAAATCTTAATGTAATTTTTTCTCTCTTAGAACTGTGCATTTTGCTCTTAGCTGCTTTTCTCGACCTTAGGTCTATTTTTCATGGAAAATACGTAGGAAATTTATGGGGAGGGTACTTTTTCATAGAAAATACATAGGATGTTTGAAGGTTATTCATTTTCGACCTTCTCAGACCCTGAGCTTTGAAATTGCCCTTTTTTTTATCTCGAGTGCCTTTTTTCGACTTCGTGAGTCGAAAAGGCCCTCAAACTTGCATTTTTAAACTTTGAGTTGCCTTTCTCTTCGCTTTCGAGAAGGCCTTTCAAGGCCTCATCGGTTTGTCGAAGGCCTTTCTCGACTTCGAAGCGACTCAAAAGGCTTTTGAGGGTTTAGGGGTCGAAGGCCTTTCTCGACTTCGCGAAGTCGAGAAAGGCGACTCAAAAAGCAAAAAGCGCGGGTTTGGGGGTTGAAAGGCCTTTCTCGACTTCAGCGGTCGAAAAGTCGACCCCCAAAACTTCGTTCTGGCTTTGGTACCCTTTCGACTCAGCGAGTCAGGCCTTCGACCCTCTAAAACCTAGTTTTTGCTTGTTTGCCTTTCTCGACTGGGCGAAGTCGAAAGGCCTACTCTGACCCCTAAAACTGCGTTTTTTGGCTTTGAGCTGCCTTTCTGCGACTTCGGCGAGTCGAAAGGCTCTCTATTTGTATTTTCCAAAAATGGTCCTAAGAACTGTGTTTTATTTTAATTTTTTTGCCTGTAGCATCACTTCACTAACTTGATTTTGTCTTTTGCAGTCCTTATCTCGACCAGATAGTACATGCTTGGGAGCAATGAAAAGACCAGTTCATTGAAGAAAGATGCTGAGAAGAGGGTGGTGACATCAGTTGGACATACAAGCACGTGGCCTATGAAGGAACTCCTCATACAAATTTCTATCGTCTGTAAGTTGCTACGTAACTTGGACAGAGCTCCACGCGCCGTTTGCACTAGGTGGTTCATGTGTGAAGAGGGTATAATCATTGTGATAATACGACCACTATGGTCGCTTCACCCACTGTAATATATATTGTAATGAGCCCATTTATAAATATAAGGTAGGGTAAAAGCATGTTAGGGTGTACCACTTTTGGAACCTGCAAAAGTACATACACTAGGTACTTCTGAACTGGGTACTTTCTCATTTTTCTTTTCATTAAAACTAATACAAAAATCCAAAATAAAAGTCAAGGACATGGTAATATTCAAAGTTAAGGTAAAGATAATGCTATCGGAGACCAATATATATATAAAAAGTTCTAAAACATACCTTATATTGAGATATTATACAGGTACCCAGTACCCATTCCTGGCTACCTTTTTAGGTACCTTTTTAGTCACTAAATAATACTTTTTAAGGGACACCCTAACATGCTTTTACCCGGTATCTCAAAACTAGTATTTTTTGGTGATTAAGTAAACAATGTGCGTAATTTTTGTTGGAATTTGTGATCTCTTGTCTACCCACCTAAGAAAATAGAGCCAAAATGTCTTGGTAAAGGAATTCACCCTCACGCGAAAAACTCTTATTTTGAATGACAAATAAGCCCCAAAACAGGGACTCGACTCGCTATCCAAGAAAATTGGGAGAAAGCTTGGATGCACAGTAACAGACAAAAATTCGAATTAAGGACAGTTTTTGGGTCGGGGTGCTCCTTTTTGTGTAAAATAACAGAGTTCCGAAAAAAAGTGGGAATGGAATGAGTCCCACTTTAATTAAATACGACTTTTCACCTATCCATTCCATTCCATCCTGTTACATTCCCTATGTATTACATTCTACCAACAACCCATTCCATCCACCTAGACATTTCATTACATCTATTCATTTCGCCCATCTATGACTAATGCCTGGCATTGTCAGGCACACGTTTCTAGTATAACTTATTTTTTATGTAGTTGTAGTGGTGGTGGTGGTGGTGGTGGTGAATTGATCACACCCACTTTGGATCATGAAGGCCATGGAACGAATGAAAACAATTTCTTTGTTCACAGTTTCAATACTAGAGAGCGATATGCTTCTATAGTTTTGAAATAAAGATCAAGTGTCATTGGGTCACTGTCCAACAAAGACAAAAAATCAACATCTCTTATACAGAACTTATCTCGAATCCTTCATCGTTGAGCGAAAGCAAAAATGTATGGGTTTCATCTTCAACTATGTTCATGTCACGAACCTTGCAAAATCTCTCTTCCTTTGGATCGACCATTTGCATGTTTCCACATGTAGCATGTGAGAGCTGGTTCTGTATCTCGCGATGCATTTTTTCAGATATCTTGGGATTTGAGCTTTCAGGTAATTTTGCTCAATATACACAAATAAGGAGGTTTATGTCTGAGATATATTTAACCATTCTCCACCTAAATCCGATCCACGACCTATGTCTGCACAGATCTCTGGTACCCAGGTCGGTATGTGGTAAATGGTGTAGGGATATCCCCCACCTCTCCGCCCATACATTCACATCACGGTACCATCCTGATATTTTGAATTGTGATAGAGCCATCTTGGACAGGCCCATCTGGCTGCTTGTGGATCCTGACAACAAAATTCAAGGTCTGATATAAGGCCTTAGCTTCAAGAGGAAGCATGCCAGCCTCAACCAAAAGTACTGCATATGGGACTTGGGATTTTATGCCCAACTCCTCACAAAGAAATGTTTTTAATATCGTTTCCACTTGAGACCACTGTTGCAGCAAGATGCCAACCCCCCAAATAGGTGAACCATACAGGATCACGGTCTGCACTAATGTTTTGTACATGATCTTTTTGAGATCCCAATCTGTGAGAGGCACACTATGGCATGCTTGCCGCCTTAAATCCACTTTCTGACACATTCTTTCCAACTATACCTCGCTGAAAATTCTAATCCTAGATATTTATAACTGTCTACTATCTCCAAAAATTCATTTTTGTATGTGAAGCTCGGCCTGCTTACAATTCCCACAATCATGACTTTCGATTTGTTCATGTTGACCTTCATGTGCCTCAATTCACAGAAAGTGGCCAAGTTATCAAGATAAGATTGTAGGCCGTCTGGTTTGTCTAATCGTGTGTCATGAAGCAACATATTGCATGTAACGTGAAGTGATGTAACGTCTTTACTATGTCATACATTTGGATGCCTTTTATAATATATCTAACTCTTCATTGAGTGGTTCCATTCACACATCCATGTTCTTTAGTTGATGTTTGCCTCCTATCGGCCACATCCGAAAAGTGGTCTCACCATGCCACCATACATTATGGACACTTAATTTTTAGAAAATACAAAAGCAGTTGGTATTTTGATAAGTCCTTTGAAGGGAAACGATTGAAAAAGTGTATAGTCTAGTCACACATTGTATGATAGATTATCTAGAGATGTGCACATGAAGATCCTTCGATGTTCTTTCTCGATAGCTTTGCGCCCTTCTTTTTGGATTTACAAAGCCGTAAACTGCTAGATCATTGAAATTCCTGGATTTTTGAGCAATTGTTTACTTTGGGTAATCTTTTGGTTTTCAGCTTGTTGGCGGTGCCACTTAGAGCACCGCCATCTAACTGAACCTGTAGACTCTTAGGGCCACTTCACCTTCACAACCTTAAATTGCTAAACTAATAAAATCTTAAATTAGAAAACTCATTATGGTAGTCTTCTGGTAACCTTCTCATCCATACGGCTACGAGTGACGGCAGGCTGGAAGGCACTATATGCAATGCAAAACAATAGTCATAGAGTGGAGCCTGTCCTTTTATACGGGGTGGAAGTATGGGGCCCAGTAGTATCACTTGCTACTTGGAATGACTTGGAGCAGGTCCAGAAAGCCTTCTTAGTACGAGCAGTAGGGGTGAAGTCCACAGTCTCATATCAAATTCTACGGCAGGAGACAGGATTCTTGCCTCTTCAGAGGGCGGCCCTTGATTGCCACATTGTCTATTTTCAAAAGGTGGTCAATATGGACGATGCTCGTCTACCTAAACTAGCTTATATCATGGCAATGGAGCCGCAGTGCCTCAAGGCCTGCTGGAGGGAAAAGAGAGCTCAATGGTTGGCTAGATGGAATGTGCAGGAGCACAGGTGCATACATGTGCAAACAGAGACAGATCGCCATAGCTTGAGGCAATATCTTGACGCCTGCTTCCTCAGCAAGCTTTGGGATGCCAATGCCCTTGAACATGTCAAGACAGCACACTACCAGCGCCACATAAATCCCACATTGGAACGAGGCCCGCAATGCTACCTGCGTACCTACTTGCCCATGAAAAGGCGCAGACTCATTGCCTCCATTCGCACAGGGGCACATCATCTTCGAATTGAGACGTGCAGATGGATTGGTGAGCCACGCCAGGACAGGCTTTGTCAATGCTGCCAATTGGGAGTCATTGAGGATGAATCTCATACCCTTCAAAGTTGCCCAGTATATGATCAAATTCGGACGCGCAATGCTGAGTTGGTCAGGCCTGGTCAGCCGTTACATGTGACATTGAGCACAGCATCCGTACGGTTGCTGCGATCATACCTTCAGGAGGTTATGGACATGCGAGATCAGCTATGTCCTCAGGCACACACTTGACATTGATGATACTTGTACAGTTTGACAGTATTCTTATTACTGCCACGGTTTTTCCCTCGAAAACCCTTCGGGGCGGGGTTTTTTTAACCCGGACAGTAATAAGTTTGTTGCGCTCCTTGTGGGTCCCATAGGCCGATTGGCCTCAGTGGACGATAAAAAATCGTTCTCATTCTCATTCTAATAATCTTTTCATTATAGATTCAATGGATACAATGCATCAACATTACAATGCCTGCAAAATCACTTCACAGTTTTAAAACACTTCCATACTTTCAAAAATTGAGACCTGTTTGGCATTTTTGAAGAACAAAGTTCCATAAACACTGTTTGGAAAATAATAGCTCATCAGTTAGGCAAATTTAAAATCATTTTTCCCTTGTCCAAGTAAGGAACCAGAGTATTAGAATCAGGAACTTGAAGAAAAGTATGAAGGTAGCATCAATAAAGGAATGGCCACCTACAATTGCAATAAACCAAAATCAGACCATTAAATTTTGAAACTAGCAATAAAGAATCAAGAATATAAACTTACCAATATTCTTAACGTCAATAATACTAGGAGGGAAAGACTTCTCAAGATGTCAATTCGGCTTCATAAAGTTATCAAACTTCTCGTAATCGATTAAACCCTTATAATCAGGAGTCTTCTCAACTTCGGCAACCTCAAGCATATCCTTTGCTTCAAGAATAGTGCCATTTGCATGATCACTAGGCACAGCGTCCCTTGATAGGTTACTTGTAGGCAATTCATAATCACTAGATGAACTAGCATGATGCAGACCTGCAACACTTAAATATCTTTAATAATTTCAACAAAAGAAAAACTACAATAAATTTACCTGGAACAAGAATATCTATTGCAGGATTATCCGGAGAAACCAAGCACTTAGAGGAATATGAACCAAGCATTGAGTTTTCCTTTAGTTTGATCATCTCAGAAAGCACGTCATAATATAATCTCAAGCTGTCGTCATCATTATACGGCTTGCTGTTCATACTCATAGCATCATTGATTTGAATGTCCTTGCTTCGATCATACCTGCAACAGTAAACACGCATAATTAGTAAATAAAATAAATAAACAAACAAAATCAAAGACATTCACATACTTTTTGTACGACTCTGTCTTCCTATGCCCTGTAATTAACTTTCCAATTTTTGGAGGAACTCCAGCCATCGACATAAGTGCAACAATCGACACATGACCACTCTTATTGGAAATTACAACGCCAAGGAATGCATCCATTTCTTTTATCCACTTAGAAATTCCCTTCTCACTAACTCGACCTTTACTGAACCAAGACTAAAATAAACAAAAACAAAAAATTAAAAAACAAATAAAACGTGAAAGAAATAAACACGAACTTATCGCAGGTTTATAGTTTGAAATTGACTGCAGAAATAAAGGCCTTAGTGCAGCATTCTCCTTTGGAGAAAGATGCCGAATGTACTGCTTATATGTAAGCAGAAAGTCTTCCTCGAAACTCCAAATGCAGGTCTAGAGTGGCTTGGATCATACCTTGTCACAAATATTCTCCATGTTTTGCTAGTCCTCTCATTATACATGACATAACCTGATTTACCATCGAATTCAAATGTCAAGTCAATATCTTGACTTCATACAACTCGTCGGCTCCCCTAATGGCAAATCTCGAGCACAGGTAAAAGCACAAGCGTCTTTGAACACCTCAAGGAGTCTCAATTTTATAATCCAGGTCTGCAAGTAAATCCTTTTCACAATTATAGGGAATGGCTTGCGCCTTCTTTTGCTTTAACCCTGTACCAGCTTTCCTAGAGATGTTTGCGGCTGCAACGAATACAAGCCTAGCTCTGACAAACAATGGATCCCTTAGAATATTAAATCCTTCTACTCTTACCCCAGTCACAGCCATCTTCAATTCCTCTCTCTTGCGCACAATCCTCCCTACAACCAATTCAGACTGCAAGAACAAACAAGTAAAAAATACCAAAACAAAAGAATGACTAAATAAAAGGTTATACATCTTTACCTGCCGGCGGAAAACATCGTACTATCCGTTTTTCTAACCTGCAACAGAAATCTCACTAGCATCTCATTCAACTCAAAGTGAGGTATATCCTCAAGTGGAATTGACAGGTCATTCTGTGGAACATGGATGTCGCCCTTGGCAAATTTTCGGCAAGCGTTAAATTTTTTTCTTGCCCGATTATTCTGTATGCTTGATCTGTCCTTTACACTAGTGTCTACTTCATCTAATACTTGCTCATCCAAGTTAACAAATTCTTAACAAATCTGAATCTGGTTGTTCAATAAAATCTTGATTAAACCATCTTAACTGTTCAGCATCTTTTATGAAACTTTCTACAACTGCAAGATTTGTGGTCTCAATCATGTGATCAGCAACATTACTTTCATCTTCAAGTGCACTATCATCCAAGAGTAAATCATCTCCCAGATCTAACGAGAATGAAGGACTGATACTAACACAAGAAACAGTAACCCGTAGTACAATCAAACAACACAAAAACAACAGCATCAACCTTGGCTCTCCCATTATAAATCTGCTCCAAATCTGCAACAAAGACTACATGTTAGTTTATTGCAAGAAAGTAAAAAACTCTGCATGCAACCGAAAACACTTACCTAAGTGTGATGTTAGAAATTGCAGACCCTAAAACCTGCAACAAAGTTAAACAGATGAGTGAAGTTTATAAATATTCGTGCAAGAACACGCCATTACCTTTCGTAAACCTTGAGCTTTTCAGGATACAAGGTTCTTGGAGATAAACCTTTCATGATACAAGGTTTTTGGAAATAAACCTTAACATGTATATGAAAAGTGCCATGGAAAATCCTACACAACAAAAAAAATGTGTCAGAAATAAGGAAGAGCAAAGAAAACTTAAATAAATGTAAGAAACTTATAGTAAGAAACTTTGAACTCGTCAGAAAAACCTCCAAACTAGTCAAGGTAAATCTGAATCTAACTCGCCAAGGAAAAACCTCCAAACTAAGTCTGACTCCAGACTCATCAAGGTAGCAGATCCGAACTCCAAACTTGTAGATCTGAACTCCAAAGTTGTAAATCCTAACTCCAAACTTGTAATCAATAGGTAAATCCAAACTTCAGACTCAAGAAATCATCAAGAACACTTGCAATCCTCTGCAAGAATGCCAGAACCTACAAAAGATGAAGAAAAATATTAGAATGGAGATAAACAACACAAAAAAAAAAAAAAAAAAAAAAACCCCCAAAGTCTGAAATATACTAGATGATACTAGATAAACAGACATTTAAGACTCAAGAATCCCTTTTGGAATAAAAAAGTCTTCAAAAATGCAGCCTTAGGCAAGACTAGGTGCGAGTCCTACCTAAGCCTTGATAAGGGTCAAACATAAAACATAAACACGTAAATTAGAATATGAAGGAGATGAAAAAAGTTTGAAGTTAAAGAAACTAAATAATAAAAGATAATGTAATCTATGCATTATGATGAAAAGATACAAACGTATCAAAAAATTACAATACAATCATTAACGAAAATAAAACTCGTAAAGAGTACCCAGAGAATGACATAATAATAACGAAAAAGTCATAGTTTACAGGACCAGCAAACAAGTGGATGACCATTAGAACTCAATATGATTAAAGAAGAAAGGAACAACATAATGTGACTGCAAGAAGAATAACTTTTTCGTTTTAAACAGTCATCCAGTTATATGACCAATATAGAGAATATACTCTTGTAAAAGCAAAGAGAAAAGCGTTTAATATCATGAGAGCTTAACGATACTAAATAAGCTTTTAAAAGCCACAAAAATGGCACCAATTAGGCTAACAAACTATGAAGTTTCGCAGAATATCACCAAAGAGTAGTTTAAATAGAATTTGAGCTGTAAATATGCTCGAACAACATCCAAGATACCATATGGAGGGTTCAGTCCGGTTACTGCAGTAAAACCAGAACAATATTAGCCTTAGAAGGGTAATACGTTAAGCTACATGCAGGTAAGCAAAGGACAAAACCAGCTTAACGCTTTTCACCGTAGTAAACTCAGAAAGTAATACACAAACAATGAAACAACTTTCCGATCAATATTATAATGGACAAAGGAAAAAATATGGATATCAAGAAAATTAGAAGAACCGGGTCATGAACCGTAGCAATATTAAAAAAGATCAATCATAAAAAAAGTTTATAAAGCTCCAGGATCTTCTTAACCTGGGAGTCTCAGCTATACTCCATAGTTATACCCAAACTAAGTCTGAAAGATGAAGTTTGTAGATGTTCAATCATGGCTTAATATTACAGGAGCTAGATATAATAACCAACAACACGGATCAACTTCAAGCCATAAGCTTAAGGTACTTGCAGCTAGCTTAATAAATTGGGTATACAGAACATTGGTTAGCTACAGTTAATCATATATACACGATACAATACGCGAAGTGTTTTGAAGATTGCCAGGTAGACAAAATGAGGACCCTCGATTCCTGGACAAAAGATATTACCCAACTTTTAACAAAGCTATGCTAAAATGACAGTGACACTGCACAAACACTAGTTAAAGTGAGAGTATTTTGTTAAAGAGGAGTTTTCCCAGCCATTGTTAACTTAAACAAAGTGGAAAGCATAACAAATAGAGAAATCAAAGACAAACAAACTAAGAATATATTGCTCCTTCAAGAGAATGACTTAGAGAACAGAAAGGGCTAAGGTTAAAAAGGTCAAGAGAAAGGCATTATAGACTATCGGGATGAACCAAGAGTACTGCAAAAAATTCCATATTCATAAGATAAAGATCCAGCAGCAAAGTCCCTTAACAAAACATGAATTTATAACTGGTATCAATGGCCCCGTACCAAATAACCAAAGGGACCAATTATTATTCCAGCTCACAGTTAGGATTTAAAAAAAACCCATCTACCAATGAGTTCTAAGAACCTTAATGGCCATTACATAATCCTAGCCTACTAATAGACAAGGAGAGAAATAAGCAAAACGTTATCAAGAAGAACAGGGAAACCAATTATAACCAGGTATAACAGACTTTCTAAGATCACAAAGAACTTCTCAAGAACCTGATTTGAATCTTTGGTAAGACCATCCATTTCAGCTTGAGGAGCAGCAGCAGGTAAGAGCGAATCTGTGGACGTGATGAGATCTTCCGACGCAATGCAAATGGGAGACTGTATAGTAGAGACCGGATGCTTAACACCAGGAATCTGTAAAATCTGTATGGGATTGCCCTCATCTTCCACAATAGCCGATCTTCTGGCAGATGGTATGGCTACAGCCTTAGCAGGCTTGTGAAAATCAAACACACTCTTTCTTTTTTCTGCCATCTTTCTTTCTTCCACTAATTTTAGTTTTGTGGCCTTATTTAAGCCACCCTTTTTCCTTCCCATACATCAATCAGAGCAAGAGATAACAGAACTAACAGCGGCAAAGAGGATCAACGTAGAAAATTTAGAACATTAGGGCAAGTAAAAATAGTCACCCATGAAGCAAATTAGAAATTTGATAGAGGAAATCCATCCATTGATGCCGCAATCTAGATCATGCCAGCCTGTATACGCATGCAATAGTAAAATTCGCTCTATCATGAGCTGGAATCGGCAAAGGGGAAACCCTAAAGTGTAGACAACGAAAACCTGGAAAATAAGGTATACTTTGGAAAAAACCAAATTCGAGAAGGGGAAACAAATTGAAATTTTATTTGAAAATGTGAGCATTAAAAAATAAAAAAATGGAGACCTCGTCCCAGACAAGTTAAAGAGCTGTTCAAGAACTACTTTATAAGAGAGATGATGTATATAATTAGGCACACAAAAAAAAAAAAAAAAAAAAAAAAACTACAAGAACTCAAGGCGCCACATATAAGAACCTTAAAATCACAAAATGGCATGCAATGCCTCAATGGACGACAGAAGTGCCATCGCCAAAAGCTCCGTCATCCTCCATCACCAGAGGAGAAGAGGGAAAAAAAATACCGACCGGAAAAACATTTGGGTAGAGTAAACGAAATTTTAATGACCTGCCGGCTTAAGTTTGGTAGCTGGCCGCGCTATGGGATTTCTGGCCAGTAAGCTCGCAGGCGGCGGCGTCACGTGCTAGTTTACCGGCCGAAAACCACTCAATCCGGCCGGTTACCTAGCACATAACACCTTAGGGAGTTATCACAAAGGACTATAACGCCCTAGGGACTTTGCCTCCTTTGCCCAACTTGATAGATTAAGTTTTCGAAGAAGGGCATTAACACCCTGCCCTCGAGCATTAAATGGGAAAAAAAACTTGATGGCCATATGGCCATGGCCAAAATGCATGCACCCTTGCAATTTTGGCCATATGGCCCTCACATTTTCACAAAACGTCCTCGGGCAGATGTTATTCTCAAAAGTAAAGGTAAAGGTAAAAGTAAAGGAACATATTCATTGGAATGGAAGAGTGTTGTTACCAAAAAACATTTATGGGGCAATATGTTCCACTTATATGTACAATACATATGCCCCACTTAACCAAAAGGGGTTGAGAAGTCATATAGTGCCAACTGTTTTAGATTGCAAGGATCTCCAAGACTTCCATCAAATGCTTCTCGTGTAATGAGGAAGTTCGTGAAGGTGCTGGGATGGAAAGCATCGAAGAACACGTGTTCATCGGCATTGTTACATGCTTCTTCTGGGGAAAAACAAAAAAAAGCACCATTGAATTTTCCTATGCCACAACAAGCAGTAGAAGCCACTTTAATTCCTGCAAGATGCCCCCCATTAGATTACTACTCAAGAACTTTATGATGCTTCTATTCATGTTTTTCTTTTTCTTTTATTATTTCTTTTCAGTTTTTGTTTTCCTTTGGCATAGACTCAAAGAGTTCAATGTCTAATGGTCAAAGAAATATCACCATATAATTGAGGGGAGTAAATAATGGATTTGAAGAAGTCTGTTGTATCTTGAAAAGCAATGGCAGATTGTGGCAAAGAGGCCCGAAGTTGGGCTATAACGGACTTTAGAGCCAAGTTGACGCCGTCAACGAGGGCATTGATGGAGTCAACACATGAACCATCACTGTTAAACTTGTACAAGATTCTGGGAACACAGCCAATAGGCGGTATCAAAACGACCCATATTTTACGAGCTCCTATGCTGTAAAGCCTCTGCATCAAATCGAAATACAAACATTAAAAGAAAAAAACATATACACACACAAAAACAAAGAAAAGAAGGGTATAAAATTCGTGAAGAAAAAAGAGAAGGGTCTAGCCATTTTGTGCCTCCAAATGAGCCTTGTAAGTGGCCACCACTAAATCTTCAAACTGTTTTGGTGTATAATGCAAATTTGCAGCAGTCCCATTGATAAGATAGTTGCTTAAGTAATCGTTTGCCCCTATTGTCAGGAAGAATATAGCCTTTTGAAACAACACCGTCTGTTGTTCTGCTCCGATAATTGTTTGGATTCTTTGCTTAGCCTCTTCTAAGTAGTCAAGCTGGCCTCTGAAGGGTATGCATTGACCCTGTTTTGCACATTGGTCAGTATTCCGTGCAATTCCATAAAAGATATTGCCTAATGTTAAATGCATGGGGCGATATAAACAATTCAATTCAATTCAATTCAATTCTTACGTAAACTTCTCCAGTGTCATCAAGGATTCCACATGCGGCTGATGCAAAATTGACACCCTGTAGGAGCTCCTTGTCGGAGACATGTGGACCTAAATAGGGAGGTCTAATTCCGAGGCCAAGGTTTGAAGCTGAAAAGCATAAAACAATAAACCATTGCGAAAAAATTATGCGAAAAAATTATGAGACAATTAAGCTTATCCCAAAGATGAGAGGTAGGTTACACTGAAAATCGGCGCTAAGGCGACCATTGCAGAAGCGTCCGGTGGGAGAATGAGAATCGAAATCCCTGCCATAAGGAGGGAAATTAGCCTTGCTGACTGTGATAAGATGGTTGTTGTTTCCAACGTCTAGCAGAGAATCGCCCAGAAAGAAAATTGCCGGAACTAGAGTTTCGGCATGCACCCCAGCTATGGCTATGGCAATCAAGCTCGCCCACACAATCGCCATTCTCTCACCAATTCCGGTCGTTTGGTGGCTGCCTCAGTGCCTTGTCACATATGTTAGGTGGCTTTTAATGTTGCCAACCTTCCATATTAACTCCTCCATCTATCTGCCTTGCATCTGTGTACCCAAACCCAAATTTGCAGTAAATTCTATGACTGGATCAGTATAAAGTTTTTCCTTGAAAGTAAACATGAGCCAAAGCTAATACTAAAAGAAGAAGATAGCATTATGTCAAGAAAAATCTTGCCTTGTTTGTCACTTACTCACATTCCATAAGTTAACAAACACAGGCTCCTCTGGTATGAGCATCTACTAAGTGAGGCTGTGGGCAGACCAAGGTGCAATCCAGGAGCAACATGAGCAATAATTCTAGAGCATGAGGAAAATGATTTGAGCATAAAATAAAAAACCTTGCTCAATTCACGTAACAGAACTTAATGCATTGCTGGCCAGTAAGACATAGAGGTCACATGGACATTCTATTAGCACTGCAGGACATAGCCTTTGAATTAAAGCATGTTTACAGTTACAGCATCTATAATTGGATGTACATTCATGTGCTCGTGCTATAAATGCTCGAGGCGAATTTGCTTAGTTTCTCCAAAGCATAAATCGACATGTGGGGCATCTCCAAGCTGCAACAAAAGAAGGTTCTTTTTTCCACCAAACTGCTATGTCAAATAAATGATGGGATGACTACCCAAAACCATTACTGTCTTATGCTAACCTTTCCCACAAACTTACTCCTTGGTAAGGCTGGCACATTAAGTGCTTTACATACATCAAGGCCGTTGTTAAATGGAGGTAAGAATAAAGGTTGTGCATGATTGAAGAAACACAATAGGTTTTCAACAGAAGTGCATGATCGAAGAGACACACAGTGCCCATCAATTTGCATGGGAAATTTTGAAAACCCTGGACATTGTAGGACCTTCTTTGCCCTTACACGTCTCTTCCTCTTTCTCATCCTTCTCATTGCAATCCATGTTGGCAATTTAAAAAAAAAACAATATAGTCATTTGACCTTTCTTGGTTGTCCACCCTAGTATCTACAAACTCTTTTCCTTACCAAGCCATCTGATAGAGCCTGTATTCTCTGGCTGAAGAGAACCCCAAGATCCTGCATACTGCAATCTAAAATTCAGATCAAACTTTGCATATGCATGCATAACGACAGAACCACGCCTCTTCGCGAAGAACATTATACCACTCCCATTGATTTTATGCCGGGGCTCTCTGTCACTTACCCAGACTCTGTCTGTAAGTTAGTTACCAAGCTAAAAGCAGGACATACATCTCAGATTTAGTCATACCCTGTCCTCAAAATATAGATCTTCCTGGATATCATTGACAATGATTGCTAAGACAATTATAAGGACTCCAATGTACTCTCTCTCAACCTTATTGACTTTTCTCTCTGTCCTGAGAAGACAGTGGCACAGGTCAGACTGCCAACACTGCTTCTGAATTGCCAACTGCCAACACTCAGCAGTAGTCCAATAAACAATTAACTACTTAGTTTCCATCACAATCAAACTGCAAACATAGCTTCCAGGCAGCATCACACAACTGTGATCAAGCTGGGAGTGAAATTCATGTCAAGGCGAGCTACGAATTTACCTTCCAATGATCCTTTGCAAACACTGTTTCCTCATAGCAGTGGTTCAATAATGATTATTACCTTAGTTTCCAGAATCAAACTGCCAACACTGCTTCTTCATTGCCAACTGCCAACACTCAGGAGTAGTCCAATAAATAATTAACTACTTAGTTTCCATCACAATCAAACTGCCAACATAGCTTCCAGGCAGCATCACACAACTGTGATCAAGCTGGGAGTGAAATTCCTGTCAAGGCGAGCTACGAATTTACCTTCCAATGATCCTTTGCAAATGTTGTTTCCTCATAGCAGTGGTTCAATAATGATTATTACCTTAGTTTCCAGAATCAAACTGCCAACACTGCTTCTTCATTGTCAACTGCCAACACTTAGGAGTAGTCCAATAAATAATTAACTACTTAGTTTCCATCACAATCAAACTGCCAACATAGCTTCCAGGCAGCATCACACAACTGTGATCAAGCTGGGAGGAAATTCCTGTCAAGGCGAGCTACGAATTTACCTTCCAATGATCCTTTGCAAATGTTGTTTCCTCATAGCAGTGGTTCAATAATGATTATTACCTTAGTTTCCAGAATCAAACTGCCAACACTGCTTCTTCATTGTCAACTGCCAACACTTAGGAGTAGTCCAATAAATAATTAACTACTTAGTTTCCATCACAATCAAACTGCCAACATAGCTTCCAGGCAGCATCACACAACTGTGATCAAGCTGGGAGTGAAATTCATGTCAAGGCGATCTACGAATTTACCTTCCAATGATCCTCCAAACTTCCAACAGCCCTGTCCCATGTCATAATCAACTAAAGCGAATCTCTCCCAAGATGAACGGTCCCAAGACAAGGTTACCATGACTGTGATAACATTCCCACTGCAATACGTGCGAAAAAATTTTGAGCTTTTTTTGGTGTTCGACTTGAGATTATGTTGTGCCATGAATGTCTCCATGTCAAGTTTGGCCATTAAAGCCCAGTTGACGACCCCCTTACGACAGGAATGCTCTTTCCAAAGAATGACCCAGGGCCACAGATAAAGATATTAATACTGGCTTCTCCATACAAAAAACAATTTGTTCGTCGGTTGTATTTTCTGCAGACACACTTTTGACGGTTGTATTTTCTGGAGACACATATCTTTTGACATTCCATCTATCTTGTTCAAAATCATAGGTTAGTATTCTCTTGAGGAAGGTGCAAGCAATTACCACAGAAGAAGACTCAAGTTTATCTTGAAAGGGTCCACCTAATGTAATGATGGAGCCTTTGTTCCAAGTATTCATTTTTGAATCAAATATTTCAGTATGGAACATACATGAATCAGATATATCCGTATGGTACCTACCTGTCGGTTCATAGCAAGTAGCTACTATTTTAAAAGAAGCTGGTGATGTTGAGGTATCTACACTCATAGATTGTAAACTAAACCCTTTCGAGGGATGGGAAATTTTTTTCCACTCATTCTTTACCGGATTCCCAACCCTGATATAGCCAGCAGGATGCCGTATGCAAACTATGCCTTGATATAACAGAATTTGTCCTCATATTTTTCAAGCATCACATTCAGAATTTTATAGCGACCATTCTCATAACCCAATTTTTGCCATGCATATTCTGTCCACTGTGTAGCCCACATGCTCTGTTTGTATTGGAGCTTTGCAAAACTCCATGAAGCCAGAATCGTATCTTTAAACTGTTTGCACACAAGCAAGCATGATCTGAAAAGATCACTAATATCCAGACATGCCAAGACTCTGATTTGAATATCCAGAGGAAGTAAGTTCCACTGTGGAAAACAGCGAATAGCTGATTTGCTGCTGTTTTTCGAGGAAGACTCTGAGCATTTCTTCATTCTTTTGCTTCCCATAAGACCAGATCTAATTTGATTCTTTGTTTCTTGATTGTTGAAGTTCCTCTTCATTCCTTTCCTCTCCGCCATGGCTAATACAAAATCCAACATGTATGAACCTTTTCCGATCCAAGATAGCAACCTTTTCCTTTTCCGATCCAAGATTAAGCAATCTTTTCTTTTCCGATACAAGCTACGGGGGTAGTTAGTGACGGCGCTCCTGTCTTAAAATTGTGAAGATATGATTGGGCCAGGTAAGATAATCGTGTAAGACACCTTAGTTTTTCCACACAAGACAAAATTTTTAAGACATGTGCCTACCGTACAACTTTGGAGTCCCATATTCTTCCGGGGTAAAACCCCTGCCAAAAAATAAGAATAGAATAGAATAGAATAAGAATAGAATAGAATAGAATAAGACAAAAATGAGGTCGAAGAGGAAAGTATCGGACTATAAAGTCCTTTCAAAGGACGTCAGCGAACAGGCTCTTCCTCTGTCGGATTTGCTGGTTGGTCCAATTTGCCCAGCTTTCGCTTCTGCCCCACCGTATCTAGGGCTTTTATGGGCATTTATGGCCAAAAATTGGAAGATACAGCCAATTTTCTTGCATTTCTGGGTTTTCTCAGCATTTGCTCCCCCTCCCATTTTTAATCCTGATGCTTGGCTGCGCTGAAGTCAGAAGCTCCAATTTGTAATCTGAAGAATCTACGAGAAAAATAGGTGGAAATAGGGGGATTTGACGAAGCGAGATATTTGTTTAAAATGGTTAAATAGGCCGCCATCCCCATAATTGGGCGATTAAAATAAGGATTTTGGGGAAGATTTAGATCGAAAAAACCAGAGTTGTGAAAAAAAATAGATAGAAACAGGGGAATTTAGGGAAGTAAAGGTCATTTATTCTTTTTGTTGTTTGCAAAGACGGCACAACATTACTAGAATTGGGGATGAATAGACCGCTACAGAATTGGTGAAAATCTGCAAAAATAGGGTAAAATTTGGGGAAGAAACAGGGGGATATTTCACAAAGAAAGACGGGGCTAGAATTGGGGAAGAATCCTGTATGTATAAAATTAGTTTCGTGCTGCGTAATTCCAAAAGGTGAAAGATGGCTTTCCGGATCAACAAATCTCGCGTGTATAGGCAGATTTTGGACCACTTGGAAGGTTCCGTCTAAACTCGTCTTGAACATCATGCCATATTTGCTGGATTATAGGCATTACAGGCAAGGAAGGAAGCTATGATAAGCAAAGATATATTTCATGCTTGCTATATGTTGCCTCATCTGCAACAGCTATCACGCATCAAGAATTGTGAAATTGCAACTTGAGTGAAATTGTGCCTCCCTGTGACAAACATGCAAGACAACCACGAGGAGATTGAGTAGTGGCAAAACAGATTTATGATACATGTTATATTATAAGACACCTCTTATAATGAAGCCATGGAAAACTAATTTTTTTAAGACATGTCACAAGAATGACGTGGCACCTTAAATGTTGTCTTATAGTTATAAGACAGCCATATTTTAAGCCAACCGTGGAAAAAGGGCCTAAGGCCCATCTTCATTAGGATGTTTTTGGGCGCCTCGTACACGGGCAATTCGTCGGCATGATTTTCCATTCCTATTAGTTTTATAGGAACTGAAATGGGATGACATGGCACAGGATCCGACAAAATTTTCAGATGCACTTTCACTCCATCTGAAACTGAAGTCGCCTTGGATTTTGTTGTTTTTCTGAAGCTTTTTGTTTTGTAGCCAGTTTCCACCATAGATTTCTGGCTTGTAGCAAGCTTTGTCATCATGATTTTGTTTCTTGCTCCACTTTGAGAGGCTCGGAGCACCTATTTTCAATGAAAATGGTCTTGATCTGGAGGCCTGTGCTTTGTTTTTTTTTTTTTTTGAAAGAAAAAGAATTTTTTATTCATAAGATTGGAAATATTATCACAAGTAATGATCCCTCATGGATCAGATAAAAATTAAGTACAATGATCCCACATGGATCAGATGCCATAACTGAAGCTTCCGTACTTATAGGTCTCTCTCAACCTCTTCTTCTGCCTAGTTTGTACTACAGGATCCAAATCAACATCTTCCAAACTAGAGAGAATACTACAGGAGTCAAGAATATATTTTCCAAAAGCTGCAGATATATCTTGAATGTTCAAAATCTTTTTGCAAGAGTAGAGAAGATGAGAAAAGAAACAGGAGTAACATGAGAAATCTGCCACATTTCTCAAAGAAGCTGCCAATGCCCCTATATTTTGATCGAATCGCAAATTAGTTAGCCGTAAAATGAACCCAAATGAGATGTCGCATTGTCGGAAGTGAAACAATCAACCCGGCTAGCTAGACACATAAGCCCGACCACCGATTTCCCCTCAAAAATCCGGCTTATGATATAAAGGCGCCATCCCTGTACCACAATATATCCCTAGCTCTAAGAATCACAATTGAGTCCATTTCTTTAAAGGGATCTCAGAGAATGGATCAAACTACTGCTCTTTTTTTCAAGAAAGACAACTCTAAACCTTTCTGCTAGCAAGAAAGAGCAAAAGGAAGAGAAGGAAATCAAACTGTTGTTTAAAGAAACTGGAATAAGATGAGACTGCAAGTAACCAAATGACTAGAAGAATTCTTTCCTCAAGAGCTAAACATGATTTCGCTCCACCTTATGGACGCATGTATCCTTTCGGTGTGTTCCTATCATGAGAAAATAGGTTGTCTCTACAATTTTCCAGGCCGGCTCAATCAAAAGATCCAGATAAAAGATCCAGATATGATGGCTGGAAGTCTTTGGATTGCAGAAAAATCACAAAAACCTGCCAAGATCCTCCATGCTTGCAAGGAAACATAATGCATCCATTAGAGGCAATTTGAGATCTCATTTCATCCCCATAAGAATCCTCCAATGGAATGGCTATCCTCTATTAACTACAATTAATGCAGCACCAACAACTTCATTGCTGTTGTTTTTTCCCCATAACTTTTGATCCACTTGTCAAAATGTTGCGACGTTTGTTGCATTAGATGCGGAATGAAAAGATCTTTCCAATGATATATGGTTATGATGTATTTCAATATGGTCATATGCGTTAACCTTAAAAAATATGATTTTTTGCTTATTTCTTATATATTTATATCGTAAAAGATATATGAATGGGTTATTACTGGATAGATCTTGTGAAGACGAATCCATTGCTACAAAAAAAATTTGAATCGGAGTTCTGGATCAAAAGTTATGATGAAAAATTGATACTACAGAAGTTAGTTGCAGCTGCATTAATTACAGGCTGCCACATAATACTGGAATGAGATATACTGGAGCTCTTCTCTTATTGGACAGTTTAAAAAGCTGACATGGCATTTTAAGCATCCCTTAATGGGACAAAATGTGATCTTATTTTTCCTCTAATGTGATGCATTAGAGCAAAAAGATCCACGTTAGTGGATTACCTGTAAGCCTTTGAGAGAACTGCCCTGAAAAAGACTTCAAGAAAAGAGGAACCAGCAGCCTTGATTTGTGCAGATCCTCTAAATTGACAGAAAGAGCCTCCTACTAGCCCTATGGATTTCGAAATCTCCTCAAGAATGCAGCAACAGTGCCGGATTGAGAGAAGAGGAGGGCGGCCTCCCTATTCTCCCACCGCCCTAGCCGCTAGCCGCTACCTGCGCCAAGAAGCATCCGTTCCTCCCCCTCCATTTGATAGTTTCATGAAGGCAATGCCGGCCTGTGCTTTGCTTACGTGACAAAGACCCAGAAACTGCTTTTTCTGTATTGGGGATTCGCCCTTACTTAGGCCCATTTTCCACGACAAGGTTGTCTTAAATTTTACAAAGTTTGCTTGGGCCACTTAAGCAAATAAGACTCCAGAGCTTTTCCAATGACACTTTTGTGATATATCTCATTTACATGTCGTACACTTTTGTTGTCTCATTTTCTTCCGGGGGAAACCTCCCGCCACAATTTGCGACATCAAATCCAGCCAATCAGCCTCTCTTTTTGCTGCAGACGAAGGAAGTCGCAAAGAAGAGATTTTCTTGCCATGTCCTCTTAGTTGCATTCCTATTGGTCTCCGTGGACGCTAAAAAACCTATTTTATTCTATTTGGAAGCATGCACCAAATTCATCCTGGAACTCCCGGATAGCATCCCTGCAAAGATGCATCAGGGAAAGACTTTTCTCAGAATTATGCTTTCGAAAGAATAGCTGGGATGTATCAGGGAAGCATGCAGATGAAGGGGCCGCTTGAAATTGCAGAGACCCAAAGCTCTTGCGGGTTAGATTAGGTCGATTGCAGTTGAAGTATGAAGGGGCTGCTCTGGAATTGCAGAGACCTAATGCTCTTGCAGAGACTAAAAGCTCTCGCATGTCGGATTAGATCGATTGTTGCAACAGGTCTTTGCTCCAAGGTCTGAAAAATGGTCATTGCATCAAGTCTGTGGAAAATCAAGATTATAAGACACATCTTAACTTAATAGTACATGTCTTATATTTAGTGGAAAATCGATTTCATTAGGACACATCTTATTTATGACATGGATCCCAAAAGGGTGTCTTATAGAAACTAATTATGGTGCCCGGCATTGTCGGGCTTAGTAACAATTTGAAGAGTGGCTTATTTCATTATTGGCTAGAATAGACAATGTGGCTTGGACGGGGCAAGGATAATGTAGATGAATGCTTTAAGATTGATCATAAAGATAAAAAACCATTATGCAAGAAATCACAAATTTGTTTTGATGTTGTTTTTGTCCATATGATACTTTTTCCAAAATGATTTTATGGCCAGGCATCGGCAGGCTTTAAGCCACATCATGTTATTCTAAATCGTCGTTGTATTCCCCTGCAATATTGCCCTTCGTAACTTATTTATTGTTTCCAATTTAAATTATCTCACTTAAAATATGTGTTCCTTGCAATGGACATGTCAACTTGTATAGGGGAATGGAGGTTGGGACTCCATTCCTGGTTTTGCAGGTGGGGTCCCACGACCGGCGCTAGCCGGAGTGGGTCACCTACAAACCGGGAATGGAGAACCAAGCTCCATTCCCCTACAAAATAGAAATAGGGAGCTTGTTTTTTTCAAACATTCTCTTCTGGTCTTTACAGAGATTTTGAGCATCCTAATCCTATTCTGTATACCTGTGAAGACTAAATGCATGTGAAGATCTACCTGCAACACCACGCACAAAATCTACATGCGAGATCAATGCGAAGATCTACTTGCAAGAAAACTACATGTGAAGTTGGATCTGCCTCTTCAAGATTCGATGAAAACCTACCACGAATAACGCTGAGATCTGCTACCTACATCATGCCATAGAACCTGTTGCCAAGAGCTTTAGAGAATAACACAGATCAGACAAATAATACAAAGCCTTCAAGATCTGGCAAATAAGAGTTCTTCAAGATTCAACAAATAACAAAGAGCTTTGCTATCCACAACATGCCACAGAACTGCTAAGAACTCCGGAGAACCGGTCTGCCAAGAACCAAAAGGACCCAAAAGAATCGCTACAACTATAGGTCTGCGGCGCATAACCCTAAATAAACCTTAAAAATGACCTCCACAGCCAGTCACGCGGAATGAAGACTTCCATTCCGCTGTGTGAGGTTTGCCACGTGGCCACACAATAATGCGCCCCAACAAAAATAAGCGACCATGTTTCTATTTTGTTATTGGGGAAGGATTTACTAGAAATATTGTTATGATGATAAAAATAGAAAGACTCAATATATTTTAGTGTTTTCAAGGTATCTTAATCTTGGTGTCTCTACTACCCCAGAAGAATGTATTAGGAACACATTGAAATGTCTTTACTTCCATGACCTATCATGGTGCTCAAATGATAATAAATAATACTTCTTGTGTCATTTCTAAAATTGTTCTATAAAGGTTGTGCCTCTAGTTTTGGAAGAGATGGTTTTTTCTAGGATATTAGTTAGCCAAAATATCTCAAATTAACATAACTTAGTGTTTGATTTATATTTTAGTTAGGTAGACTGCAACACACAAAGTAGCATTTGTCATTCTAGGGAAAGGTCCTTATGCACAAATATCAACATCCGATGAATGAAAAAATAGTACAATGACCCATGGGGAAACAAACTGATGAATCCCAAAATGAGTGAAGAGGGGAACAAAATGATAAACCCCAAATGGGTAAATCAACAAACACAACCTCGGGTTAGACCACTCGATATATAAGATAATTGTGTACAATAAGTACAGGCCCCCACGTAGAACATCTAGAAGGCCATTGTACTGTAATGCCCCCAAACTGCAACAACTGCAAAAATCAGGTCGCGCCATCCATCCAAGCAGTGACTCAAATCCGCCCCTCTAAGATACCGCTCCATGCGTCCCACCTGGCCACTTGTATAAAAAACAGCCACATGCACATCAGAGAGCTCCAAACTGCAAGTCCAAACCACATGTGATTGTCAACTATGTTAGGAGCCATCTACGGGCCAAGAGTAAGCAAGCTACAAAGTGGGACTATAAATACAAGAGCACAATATCAAAATGAAAAAGATGACCCATGAGGATCCCCGGAAACCACGAGGCTACGCTGAGATAGGAAAATATAGGCTCGACCCAGAGGCATATAAAAAAAACAGCTTCATGCACATAAGCGAGCTCCAAACTGCAAGACCGAACCATATGCGACCATCAAATGTGTTAGAAGCCATCCACGGACTAAGAGTCAGCAAACTATAAAGTCGGAATAGAAATAAAGAGCATAATATCGAAAATTGAAGAGATGATCCATAATGATCCTAGGAAGCCATGGGGCTACGCCGAGATAAGAAAAATATATATATACAAGAAAATTAATACGTCCTACGGCGCATTGTTCCAGTTTTAGCATGTTCTTACGATGTAAGGCCCTATAGTGCTCTAGATAACCAACGATTCTACTGAGATTCTCTTAGATTCTCCTAGATTCTCTTAGAATTTTCTATTTTAATTGAGGTGCTTACCCATGAGCATTTAAAACCTTCTAAAATGATCTATTTTGGATCTGTGTAACATTTTTAAAACATTTTCTATTTTTAGACTAAGGCGCTTACCTTGAGCATCTAGAATTTTTTTTTTTCAAGATTTATATTGTACACCTTTATTATGAAACATTTTATAACATTCTATTGTCGCTCTTTGCGAAATCTTAAAAACCCATGAGCATTTAAAACCTTCTAAAATAATCTATTTTGGATCTGTGCAACATTTTTAAAACATTTTCTATTTTTAGACTAAAGTGCTTGCCTTTGAGTGTCTAGAATATTTTTTTTTTCAAGATTTATATTGTACACCTTTATTATGAAACATTTTAGAATATTCTATTGTCGCGTTTTGCAAAATCTTAAAAAAACTCTAAGATTTCATCAAGATTTTCTTACATTCCCTTAGATTCAATTAGATTTTAAGAGATTCCGTTAGACTTGTATATTTTCCTAGATTCTCTTACAACTTATGAGATTTCCTTATATTCTCTTTAATTCTTTTGGATTCCCTTACATTCTAGAAATTTCTAGAACATTTTAGAACTTTCTGGAACATTTTGAAAGTTTCAAAACAGAATATTATAGTCTATTTTATCTTAATTAGAATATTGTATATTTGAAACATAAATTTTTCATAGAATTAATGCTTGGTCTAGTGGTTAGAGTGGGGGGGTTGGGGGGTTGACGACCAGGGTTTGAATCCCCCCAATAACATAAAAAATTTTAAAAGTCTTTCCTTAAGGAACGAGCATTCAATATGAGCCTTAGGATCTTAAACTCGATCAACGATCAAGATCTCACCATATAAAAGCAATATGAGCCGTAGGATCTATTACATATAATTCCCAAAGCCACGTGGACCGTAGGATGTGTCCCCAAGCCACGTGAGCCGTCGGATCTCAGACCGACGGTCAGGATCATATTAATCTGGACCGTAGGACCATGGTACACATTTTATATGTAAACTCCCAGGCCATCTGGGCCGTAGGATACGTCCCAAACCCATGTGAGCCGTCGGATCTCGAACGGACGGTCGGATAAGCACGAAACATAAGAACATATAGAAGATAGATAGATAGATAGATAGATAGATAGATAGATAGATAGATAGATAGATAGATAGATAGATAGATAGATAGATAGATAGATAGATAGATAGATAGATAGAATGAATAGAGAGATCAGATATATATACGTCCTACGGTGCATTGTTCCAGTTTCAGCATGTCCTTATATTCCCTTTAATTCTCCTGGACTCCCTTACATTCTAGAAATTTCTAGAACATTTTAGAACTTTCTGGAACATTTTGAAACTTTTAAAGCATCCTAGAATATTATAGTTTATTTTATCTTAATTAGAACATTACCCTTAAGTATATTTGAAACATAAATTATTCATAGAATTAATGCTTGGTCTAGTGGTTAGAGTGGGGGGTTGAGGACCAGGGTTCGAATCCCCCCAATAACATAAAAAATTTTAAAAGCCTTTCCTTAAGGAACGAGCATTCAATATGAGCCTTAGGATCTTAGACTTGATCAACGATCAAGATCTCACCATATAAAAGCAATATGAGCCATAGGATGTATTACATATAATTCCCAAAGCCACGTGGACCGTAGGATGTGTCCCCAAGCCACGTGAGCCGTCGGATCTCGGACCGACGGTCAGGATCAGATCAATCTGGACCGTAGGACCATGGTGCATATTACATATGTAAACTCCCCGGCCATCTGGGCCGTAGGATACGTCCCAAATCCACGTGAGCCATCGGATCTCGAACGGACGGTCAGATAAGCGCGAAACATAAGAACATATATAGATCAGATATAGGCCCGACCCAGGGGGGCTTCCCCTTGGTGCCCTCCAGAAGCGCCTTGTGCTACGCTGGGAAAAATGCAAAAGCCCATTGGCCAACACTGAACAAAAAGTAAAACCCATATAGGAGAGTAAGAGGTGGGAGAGGGGAACTCCGTACAACAACAAGATTCAGCTCAGAGGAAACGCCGATGAGGAATGCAGGAAGACACAAGGCTTTTATGGGAGAAAAGGCCAAAGAAAGCCTGCGCTATAGCAGGCTTGTGCCAAAGAAAGCTTGGATCCAAAAGCAGAGCTGGCGCCAAAACTGGCGTCCCTTTCCCTAGAATGATGGTTCTCTTCTATATAAGAAGAGAACCATTGCATTCTAGGGAAAGGTCCTTATGCACAAATATCAACATCCGACACAAAGAGGAACCTCCCTCAAACCCCATCATAGATTGAGATCACGAGAGATTGTAAGGCACACTGCTAGGAAAGTGTAATGATCATGAGATGAGGTGGGATGCCACTGCAAATAGAGGGGAAGGGGCTCAAGAAACCCTGAGACAACTGGACTGCATAAGGCAAAGAAGGCATGAAAATCGAACACAAACAAGATCTATGGCACCACCAAAGCACATGAAATCAAATTGTAGAACCAACGTACCAACAAACCACAGAGAATACCTAACGACAATAAGTAAGAACAAACATACCTAACTTATATTATTCATGCAGAACAGACTCAAGCGAACTTTCATGAAGACAATGCAAACCCCATAATAAGAAAGACCAAAACTATGCACCATGGAAAGCATAAAAAGAGAAGACATCAAGAAGCTAACAAAGAGTACCTGGAACTAAAATTCAAGAATCAACGTACCAGCAGTGAACTACAGTGAATACTATAATGACAAAACACGACAACAAACAAGGACTAAAACCTAAACATATACGCTACATGCATAACCAGTTCAAACAAACTTCAAAAAATAGAAACAACATAACCTACGGGAACAAGACGATAGGGACCCCGAGACGCAAGAACAAAAAGGTTTCATAAGGTGACAGAACAATCATGCAATTGAGAACACCGGTAGACGATGCCACAGAGTCAACGAGGATGGGATCAATGCCAAGAAAAGGAATGGATGAAGAAAACTGAGTGCAACGTGAAACAAGAACAAATACCATTTAGGAATGCAAGACAACGGACCACAAGAACCACCACAACATGCACGAATCTGCGAAGATGCAACTGCATTTTGAAATTTGAAATGGAAGCCAAAAGGGAGAATGTCGCGGGAAGAAGGGAACATCAAACAACTCCTTTGTTTTTAAGACGACTGGACCAACAAGGCAAAAAGAACTACGTCAAATCAAGGGGCAGACAAAGGAGGGAATCAAGACAATAGCAGAGCAAAGATGTATCTCAAGGAAAAAAATGGCAACAAGAGGAAAGGAACAAACATAGGGTGAAACAAGACAAACAGGAGACCAGAATGAAATGGATAGAAAAAGGGATCGAGAATAGAGAAACAAAGCAAATGAGACAACCAAGGACACAAAAATGAAAATAACTAAAAGGCCCTCAAAGGCACTAATGAGACACCAAGAATCTATGACAAAGAGCGAGTATAGGCCCTCATAAGGGCATCCATGAGAACCACTGAGAACATATGAGAATATTGGAGTAAAAGAACAAATAGAGCAACAATAATAAATAGCAAGGACTAAAATTCATGAATGTATACCCACATGCATAACCGATCCAAGCGAATTTTCAACATTGAAACAACAATAGGGACCTTTTGACTCAAGAACAATCTAGAGGACTGGACCAAAGAACCCATTATGGTGAGAGAAAGATGGAGAAAGATGGGTGCTATATGACATCGTCGGAAGAAGCAGAGTTAAGAGAACATCTCGGTGAACAAGTTGCAAATTTGGTTGACGAGGGTAAACCGGTCACCGAAACCAACAAGAATAAAAAAGGCTAAGCAAGGTGGATGAAACAACTGGAGTCAACATAGTAAAACAACATAATGAATGGACACCACCAGGGCAAAAAGCACTATGATGAGTCAAGAGGTGGGCAAAGGAGGGAGTCAAGACAATAGAAGAGCAAAGACGTTTCAAGAGATAAAATGAACAAACAAAGAGGAAAGGGACAAAATGCAAAATGAAGAAAGAAAGGAATGCGAGATTATAATGAAATGGATGGAATAAGGGATTAGGAATAGAGGAACAGAGCAAATTGGGACAAAGGAGCTAAGGCCACAAATGCAAATAAAGCCCTCGAAGGCATTCACGAGAAACTAAGAATCAATGATAAAAGAGAAGAGTATGGGCCCTCATAAGGGCATCTAAAAGAACCATTGAGAATATATGAGAAACTAGCATGCACTTATCTACCTATACATACACCTAGAAACAAAGCTCAAGAATCTTAGAGCAAAAAAGGGAAACAAAACAAATGAAATGGATGGAGAAATGAGAGACACTAGAAAACCGCTCTGAAATGGAAAGTTGAGGGAAATAAATTGGGCAATCGAACAAACTACAACTGAAAAGAGCCAGGAAAAAGCACGAGTGAGAGGAACAAATTATGCATGTGCAAGTGAACAAACTACTGGTGAGAAATCATGAGACAAGAATGCTAAGAGCAATCAGACAGATGGGACAACTCAGGACAACTCAGACAAGCCGAGCAGCGTAACGACGTATGGAAGCAACTCAAGCACAACCCGGACTGCAAGAGCTAGGACTCAAGGGACACTATAAGAGCTCAACGAGACAACTGGAACAAAAGTCGACAAAAGGAATAATGGACATCATGTAGTAAAGGGAACGAGTAAAGGCAGTGGAAAGAAGCCAATGAACCAAAAAAATTGAAGGGGCACATGGCTAGGTGGTCATCACAAGTACATGGAACTAGCCACCTAAAGGAATGTAAAAGAAGATTTGCAACTAAATGTCACAAGCACCAATGTAGCAAGAATGCAATAGCTCAACCCATACAAAATGTAAACTGAGATATGGCACTGGCAAAAGCCATGTATACACGAGCCAAATGATTCTAGCAAATACCACCAATTGTAAAACTCCTACAAAACGACCAAATGTAAGCGACCACCACAAATGGTACCAATAGACCAACGACGGGGAAACCAGTATGGAAGCAAAGCGCATTAAAAGGACTAATTGCGGTAGAAAATAGAGACGTTATGGACCACAACCATGTCTACGAGATTTGAAAGTGTCGAGAATAACCAAAAGCAACATGGCATGAACTAACATGAATCACCAACTCATGACGAATGCAGCTAAGGAAAAGTTCATGAGTAGAAAAATGTCAGAATATCCAAATGGAGAAGGTTATAAACAAGATATTGGAAATACCTGACTCACCCGACAACTCGTGCTAAAGTCCTTGGCAACCGGCATGTGTTGATTAAATACAAGATATAGTGAGGAATTGCCCAAAATGCGATGAAGCAACTAAATGCAAACCAGACTTGGCGTAAAAAAGCAACCTACAAAGTAGTTCGTCCCTTGCTGAACTATGTGGACAAAGAGTTGACAACGATCCCCATCAATGTCGACTAGAGAGGGCACCACCCCTTCATAATGACAAGACGAGGAAAAATACCAAGAAGCCAGTCCGACATTGACCCCTCTAGTCGCCAAGTCAAAAAATGATTCTTATCAGCCTCTACTCGAGATGCCATCCCCAACCGAACCATAGCTCGAATCTTTTCCACCCAAGAATCCTGCAACTAAAAACCAACCTTTGCAAAAAGGAGGGAACCATACATGGTCAGGCCACCAAAGGACAAAACCATCAACTCTGACAAAAATACTAATCCAAACACCAACTGGCCCAAGGGAACCTGATAAAACCAACATCTAACAACCTTACTTTTACCCACTACGTAACTTACAAAATAAGACGGGGTTTCAAAACCTTCAAATCCGAAAGAGAGAGCAAAAGGACATAAAATAGACCACCAAAGAGAGAAACTATCACTAGGACGCCACCCAAGGAAACATACAACCACGACAAGTATACAAAGCTAAATGCAAACCGACCCAAGAAAAGAACCCGACGACTCTGCAAAAATGAGCAATAACCCATAATTTATACATCTACAAATACGCAAGTAAGAAAGCCAAAAAAGGATTTGACACGTAAGATGGTTAATCTAGATATGGAAAAATAGAGACAATGAGGATGGACACCATAAATCGACCAACCCAAAAAGCTGAAAGAAAGAACAAAGAAAGCGCATACCATTAAAAGAAAAACAACAATATGAGAACTACCTAAAGATCGACATAAAGGACAAAACCCAACGCAGAAAAAAACTCCTAGACGGTAATGCATCATATATCCAAGCAACACACCGACCAAACGAGCAAAAAAATCAGAAACCAACCAAAAATACCATGCAGCGAACCTAACACGACCCATGCAAGAACCAGACAACCAAGAAAGCAACAAAGCAAAACAAGGACTGACTCTAGACTCCAAGCTCAAGCACATCCAAGGCAACCAACAGAAAAGACAACACAAACAAGAAAATGCTCTTTTTTTTTTTGGGGAATAGGGCACAACGGATCCAAGCACAACGACCTATGCACCAAGACCTTTGTGTTAGTAATGGCTAATAATATGCACGAGGACCTCTTGTCATTAATATTTAATAATATTATGCACAAGGACCCCTTATTATAATGTTTATAACAAAAAAAGGTTTAACGTTTATAACAAAAAATAAAAGGGCACAATGGGCATCAAAACAACAAGGGACAGATGAGGCGTCGATCAGACGGACCAAACTCAACCTAGGCACAACCAACCTATGCACCAGGACCTTTTGTTATTAATGTCTAACAATATGCACCAAGACCCAAGGGGGGTTCACCTTGAAATCCCGTATGAACCATCTGAGTTATAAGAAATGGGTTATTTTTTGAGAGCTTTCGTACGAAAATATATGGAAAGGGGTGGTTTTTATCACATTTTGCAATATTTTAAGCCTGTACATTTTCGATATGGGTATTTTTCTAGTTCTTTTGGACCGTATACTATGGGTTTTCTTGCTACCCTAGTAACGCAGATGGCATGTCCATATTGTATATAGGTGAATCCCCCGGGCCAAGACCTTTGGTTCTATATGTTTAATAATTGCGACCTATGGAACCTGCCAGGATAATAAAGCACAGGGCATGTTGGAAAATAACCCAGCTCCTGGCGACGTTTCTGTCCCTGCTTGTTGGAAAATAACCGAGCTCTTGGCGACGTTTCAATCTAGAAGAAGATATGTCTGCCGGATAGGAAGAAGCAACAAATACAGGTACTCAACAGAACGTGGCATCCATGCCATACCATCAGCTATATGCCATCTCGACCGGATAGTGTGAAGGAAAAATCAAAGAGGAAAAAAATCAACGATTTTTGGAAAATCGAAAGTTTTTTTTGGCATATAAAACTGTTAAAATCTTAGGAAATGAAGTTAAAAAAAAAAAATCCAAAAAGTCTTGGGCCAAACCGGAAAATCCCAAATTAACAAGATTGATGTGACAGCCATAAAATAAGATTGTTGTGGAAAAAGGGCCCTATAGGATGCTATGCTGTAAAGAGACACAATTGCTAGGTCACCGTCCACTGTGGCAAACTTGGCTCTTGTTCAACCTACAATATTTTAAAATGCCCTTACTCAAACTACTCAATAAATTTTGTGTTTATCAAAATCTACTCAAATGTGATATTGAGCACGGCTTCCATATGGATGCTGGGATTATATCTTCAGGAGCTCATCAGGGTATTTTTTAACCTCCTTACATATTTGACGGGGCGTAAAATATTGGCCACTACTTACCTTAAATAATTTGCTAAGCGTAGTTTGGCCTGGCCCTTTTCCAAATCATTATAGCAAAAGGTTGTAACTTAAATGGCGAAATCATGAAACTATTTTTTTTTCAAGAATTTGAATTGGCTACATCCATACATCAAAAAGGTAAAGATGATAGTCACGTCACTAGGATGATATCTAGTTTCCATGACGTTCTATGCAGTTGTTACAGACATACATGCTACACTTCTCTAACTAAGATTGCTACACTTCTAAACATGTTTGACTGTTCTAAACATGTTGAATTTAGGCAAAAGCACAAATGGATTTGGTAGGACAGATCTCACCCAAAGCCATAATGCAGGTACTTGGTAAATGGAAAGTAACCATGATTTGAATGGGCCGATGAAGAGCATATTCAAGCCAGATGACGAAGAACAAATTTGGAATGCAAATTGCAAATCGAAAGAAAAAAACCGAAGAAAAACGAAATACTATATTATTAGATATTCTTTTAGAATTTTAGGGCTAAACTCAAATAGATTTCAACCCCCTACAAGTGGCAAAATTATGTCCCTATACTTGGCCAATATAGAGTTTGGCCATAGCCCTTAAAATATAAAATTATTCCATGGTTTAAATGGCCACCACAACAAGTTGCTAGTGCACATAACATTTGGAATGGCCACACCATAGGGGTTTGAAGATTTGGCAAATATCAAATTGGCCACTTATCAAGTAAATTTAATCAAATGGTTCTTTGAACTGGCCACCACCCTTTGGTCATGGTGAGAATACATCCTACTCAGGCGTGGCCGACTATTTTACGAAATATGTGAATGTGTGGCCAACTGGCCCGCCGGGGCCACTAAAAAATACCCTGGAGCTCATGGATATGCAGAAATAGCTATATCCTGGGACACACAACTGACAGGTATCTAATATATACAAGTGGTTACTGTACAAATTCCACTAGAAGCCAATGCATAGTCATTCAATGAAGATTCTATAAAGATTCCCCTAGATTTATTATGATTCTATCAAGATTCTTCTAGATTTTCAAAGATTTTACGAAGATTTTTTTAGATTCTCCTATATTCACAAAAATTCTTTTATGATTCCCCTAGATTCCCAAAGATTATCCTGAGATTCCTCTAGATTCCTCAAGATTCTATGTAGATTCTTCTAGATTCTCCAAGATTTTATGAAGATATCTCTACTCCCTTAGATTTCACTAGATTTCCAGAGATTTTCTTGATATTTCCATAGATTTCCTAGCATTCTCTTGAGATTCCTGTAGATTCTTTAAGATCCTACAAAGATTCCGCTAGATTCTCTAAGATTCTACAGACATTCTCTTAAATTCTATGAAGATTTCCCTAGATTTCTCAAGATTCTATCAAGGTTCTCCTAGATTCTTAAAGGTTTATGAACGTTCCCTTAATTCCCCTAGATTCCCAGATATTCTCTTGACATCTGCCTAGATTCCCAAAAATTATTCCAAGACTCCTCTAGATTCCCCAAGACTCTATGTAGATTCTATTAAATTCTCCAAGATTCTATGAAGATTCTCCTAGATTCCCTTATATTATGTGAAGATTCTCTTAGATTATCCAAGATTCCATCATGATTCCACTAGATTCTTAAAGCTTTTCAAAAGATTCCCTCGGATTTCCTTAAATTCTCTTGAAATTCCTCTAGATTCTCTAAGATCCTATGAAGATTCCTCTAGATTCTCCATCATTCATTCAAGAGTCCTCTAGATTCTTCACGATTCCATCAAGATTTGTCTAGATTCTCAAAGATTTTATGAAGATTCACATGGATTCCCCTACATTCCCAAAGATTTTCTTGTGATTCCCATAGTTTCCCTAAGATTCTCTTAGCATTCTTCTAGATTCTCTAAGACCCTCCAAAGATTTCCCAGATTCCCCTAACTTACCATAGATTCTGTAGAATTCTAAGATTCCAAGAAGATTCTTAAAAGATTCCAAGTGGTTGTACTATGAGGGACTGTACAAATTTGACTAGAAACCAAATGTAGAGCCGTCCAATTAAATTCCATAAAGATTCCCTTAGATTCTCTAATGTTAGAAAAATGAGGTCATTGCATAAGAGTGGGTCATGTGATATTCGAGCACATAAGGGGATTAGTGACCACATTTTGGCTCCCCTAGGCTAATGAGGATTCATACAAGCATTCATGAGAAGCAGTGGCAGTGAATGCAAGAAAGAAAAGCTCTGAATTGAAAAGTGGCGGCAGGTACTACCACGAGGTTGCTACCGCCCGAAATCGCTTGGTACCCCCGCCCGCCACTTAGGGTTTTGGGTTGGTCGTCAACGGTCAAAGTCAACGATACCGGAACTTAAGGACAAAGAGGGCATCCTATTATCTAGGCAAGTTGGAAAAACTTTCTATATGAAGGGCATGCACGATTTGACAAGTGGATATGTCCAGATTGGCAAGAAAATATTCATATATATAGGGATGATGGGGATAGATGTATGTGTCTGTTGCAGATGAAGTGATAGGTGCGGGTTGGAAGATGCAGAAGCTTATCTTTGTATACTTGAGTTCATATCCTAAGCTTTGATTCTAACATTTGGTATCGAGCACACGGTTGGGAGATATGTCTAGCCGCTTTGGAGCCGGATTGTTGGCAAATGTTGAAGTTTACAAAGGAGGGTCCGGTTTCCGAATCCGGAAGGATCTTTGTGAAACATGTGTTGGAAGTAGAAGACTTGTGGGATCTTGTGGATCCTATCTGCAGTGTTGCAAACCACGGTTGCAAGTTCCAAAGTTGTTAATGCCTCTGCCGCAAAGGGAAAGGAAGGAGATGCTGCCAGTAGTGAAGAAGTTACCTCTGGAGAAAGCAGTGGAGCTAGGGGTCGATCTAGTTTGGCCAAAGTGAAAGAGGCACAAGGGATCATTGCTTCAAAGGTTAGTCCTACAATTAGGCTAAAATTGAGAAACAAGAGTCCTAGGGAGATGTGGATGTTTATGCTAAAACATTATGAAGAGAAAACCTCATCACAAATAGATTTATTGGATAAAGAGCTCAGAAATCTTAAGTTACATGATGAGGATGATGTTGCAGACTTTTTTAACAAGTTTGATAATATAGTGGCTGATCTTAGTGGGGTTGGAGTAGATCTCACTGAGAGATATCAGGTTTTAGCAATTGCTAGAGCAATTGTAGATAATGATCAGCTGAGTTTATTCATAAGAAACATTGCTAAGAACAGAGGGAAGAGGTTGAAACAATTATTAGAAACAGAGGTGGAGCAAAAAAAGGGTTGTAAAAGGAGTTGAAGAGGAAACCCAAATTTTGTATCTTTGGTAAAAGACAAGATAAAATCATATGTTATTTCTGTCATGAACCTGGTCATGTCAAAAGTAATTGTCCTAAGCTCAAGAAAAAAGAGTTTTACTGCTACACATGTGGTGGTCAAGGCCACTTGGCATCTAAGTGTCCTACTCCAAAGGAACTTGGAAGAGGTAGAGGCAGCTCTAGCAGGGTAGTAGAGGTGCATCAAGAGGTCGAGGGGAAGGCAGGAAATCTGCTGGTGCTTTTATTGCACAAGAACATGAAGAAGGTGAAAAGATTGTTGATGAAGATGAGGTAAACTTGTGAATTCGATTGTTGAAAATAAGAACAATACTAACAAGTTATCTCATGCTCTTGTAGTTGATAGTGGAGCTGAAAGATCAAGAGTCCACTCTGCTCATTTACTTAAAAATTTGGAACAAGGAGAAGCCAAAAGTGTGCAAGTAGGAAATGGAGCCTTGCAAAAGATTGAAGGAAGAGGATTATTGCAGCTATGGGATTTGCAAGGAAATATAGTGAACATTAAAAATGTTTTGTGTGTACCTGGAATTATCAAAAATCTTATATCTGTTAGCCAGTTAGTTGATTTGGGTTACAGAGTAGTGTTTGATGATGTTGGTTGTAACATATGGTTGAATAATGAAATTAAGTTTCATGCTAAGCGAGTTGGTAAACTATTTCAGTTTGAGCATGATTTACCTTGTCAAATGTTGATCTTTGTCAAATTTGAGATGTGGCACAATAGATTAGCACACACTCATGCAAACAATCTCAAGTTATTAGCAAAGAAAGGATTCATCAAATATGAAAATGAGGAAAAAGGGCATATATGTGAAGGATGCATGCTAGGCAAAATTAATAGATTGCCTTTCCTCAAAGCAAAGAAAAGAAGGAAGGAAATACTGGAATTGGTTCATACTGACTTGTGTGGACCTTTGAATGTCAGAGGTAGGACAAGCAAAAGGTATTTTATCACATTCATTGATGATTATACCAGAAAATGTAAATGTTACTTGCTAGCCAACAAATCTCAAGCTTTGATAGCCTTCAAAACAGGTTGTTCTTTGAATCGAAAAGGCAAACAGTAAGAAATTAAAGTGCATAAGATCTGATAGAGGGGGAGAGTATCTTTCAGCTAAGTTTAAGAGTTTTTGTATTGCAAATGGCATCAGGAGACAATTAACATGTAGATACAGTCCCCAACAACAATTAACATGTAGATACAGTCCCCAACAAAATGGAATAGCAGAAAGAAGAAATAGAACGCTTATGAATGCAAAATCAGTCAATGATTAAGAACGAGTGGATTACCAAATTATTTATGGGAAGAAGCTTTATTGACAGCCAATACCATACAAAATAAGCTGCCTTCATCAAGCTTGCAAGGGAATATTCCCCGATTTAATGTGGTATGGAGAAGGTTCGAAATTGATTATGAAAAATTTAAAGTTTATGGTCACCGGCTTATGTTCATAAACCCGGATGAACTCGGGAAAAAGCTTGATGCCAAAGCTGAGATTGGTTTTCTTGTAGGCTATGATAGCCACTTTCGAAAGGCTATATAATTTTTTATTCCGAAAATAAAAATATTGTGATTAGTAGGGATGTGATATTCGTGAAGATGTTTTGTACAAACATAGACATCAAGTTCAAAAGGAATTGCCTACTCCTCAAGCTTCACAGATGACAAATAATCAAATTGATTATGAAGAGGAGGAGGAGGATAAAATAGATGGATTAGCTGCAGATCAAATACCTCAAACTCGTAGATCCGTTTGAAACGTAAGTTCTTGAAGCGATAAAGCACCGAGAAGAAGACTCGAAGAGGAGAGAACGAGCACACAAAGACGCAAGATGAAATTAAATTTGACAAAGAAGTCTATGGAAGAAATCCTTTAGGTGGGAGCAGAAGATTGGAACCGCTAAACCAAATCAAGCAGAGGATGAAATTGAACAGATTATGGCAATAATTGAAGATATTGAAATACCGCAATCAGTTGGAGCGGGCCTTAGAAAGTGTTAATGCGTAAGAATGGAAAAAGGCTATGCATGATGAGTTAAGCTCTTTGCGCGGATACTCATACTTATGATGTTGTTGAGCAACCTCTTTGGACAAAACATAGTTGGCGATAAATGGATTTTTAAAATCAAAACCAATGCGTGATGGTTCACAAAAATATAAAGCACGTTTAGTGGCTCAGGGGTTTACTCAAAAACAGGGACAAGATTATGATGAAACTTATTCACCCATAGTAAAGCTCACTAGCCTAAGAGTATTATTAAGTTTGGCCAATGCTCTTGACTATGAAATCCATCACATGGATGTGAAAACAGCGTTTTAAATGCTATACTAGAGGAAGACATCTTCATGAAACAGGGCTCTGGTTTTGAGAAAGGAAACAATTTGGTTTGGAAATTGAATAGGGCAGTATATGGTTTGAAGCAAGCTCCAAGAGAATGGTATCTTTGCATAGACACTTTTCTAAGAGAGCAAGGGTTTGAAAAATTTCAAAATGATGGTAACTTATATAGATACAAAATAGAAGATAAATTTTGTATTATAGCCTTGTATGTAGATGACTGCATCATGGTTGCTAATTCCACTCAAGTTCTGGAAGTTTGCAAAAATATTCTACAGCACAGATTCAAGATGACAGACTTAGGGCCCTTGCAAAAATTTCTGGGAATTGAGGTGATTAGAGACAGGAAAAACAGATTGCTGAAACTAAAACAAAAAGGGCATATAGAAAATATGCTTAAAAGGTTCAATATGCAACAAGCTTGTACTGTCAAAACTCCAATTGTACCAGGCCATCATTTAACTGTAAGTTCTGAGGTTGATGCAGATGAACTGGAGTACATGACACAGGTCCCATATCGTGCTCTAGTAGGGTGTTTACTGTACTTGAGCAACAGTACTAGGCCGGACATAACCTATGCTGTCAATATCCTGAGCAGAAGATGCAGCAATCCTGAGAAGGTTCACTGGTTGGCTGCAAAAAGAGTATTAAAATATCTGAAAGGAACTCAAGATTATGGGATAACTTTCAATGATAATAATCTAGAAATGTATGCCTATTCAGATGCAGACTGGGCAGGTGATCAAACAGAAAGGAAGTCTACTACAGGTTATGTGATTTTTCTTGGAGGAGGCACAATAAGTTGGAGAACCAAGAAACAGTCTGCTATAGCCTTATCTTCAGCAGAAGCTGAATATGCAGCCTCATCTCTTTTGTCCAGAGAAATAGTTTGGCTCAGAAGACTTCTAGAAGAGTTGGATATCAAACAGATAAATCCTACAACTATCTTTTCTGATAGCCAAAGTTGCAATGCAATAGTCAAAAATCCAGTTGAACATGAGAGAACTAAACATATTGAGTTAAGCTTGCATTACATCAGAGATCAAGCAAAGAAAGGGCAATATCCAAATGATGTATATCAGAACTGACAAACAAATAGCAGATGTTTTCACAAAAGGGCTTCCAGAAAGTAAGTTTACAGTTTTTCAAAAGCAGTTAAAGGTTAATTGCTTATGCAATGAAGGAGGAGTGTTAGAAAAATGAGGTCATTGCATAAGAGTGGGTCATGTGATATTCGAGCACATAAGGGATTAGTGACCACATTTTGGCTCCCCTAGGCTAATGAGGATTCATACAAGCATTCATGAGAAGCAGTGGCAGTGAATGCAAGAAAGAAAAGCTCTGAAATTGAAAAGTGGCGGGCAGGTACTACCACGAGGTTGCTACGCCATGAAATCGCTTGTACCCCACGCCACTTAGGGTTTTGGGTTGGCCTGGTCAACGGTCAAAGTCAACGACAGCTGGAACTTAAGGACAGCAGGGCATCCTATTATCTAGGCAAGTTGGAAAAACTTTCTATATGAAGGGCATGCACGATTTGACAAGTGGATATGTCCAGATTGGCAAGAAAATATTCATATATATAGGGATGATGGGGATAGATGTATGTGTCTGTTGCAGATGAAGTGATAGGTGCGGGTTGGAAGAGGCAGAAGCTTATCTTTGTATACTTGAGTTCATATCCTAAGCTTTGATTCTAACATCTAAGACAATGAAAATTCCCTCAGATTCTTTGAGATTCCTTTAGTATTCCCTTATATCCCCAAGATCCCTGAGATTTTTCAAGATTCTCAAAGACTCCATAAACATTCCCTCATATTCTTCTAGATTCTCAAATATTCTACTAAGATTCCCATAGGTTCCCTAAGATTCTATTGAGATTCTTCTATATTCCTAAAGACTATCCCAAGATTCCTCTAGATTCTCCAAGATTCTTTGTAAATTACACATAGATTCCCTTAGATTCACAAAAATTCTTATAGATTCTCCAAGATTTTATAAAAATTCCCCTAGATTATCAAAGACTAAGTATAATCTATGTAGGTTACACTTAGATTCCCTTAGATTCTATGAAGATATCTCTAGATTCCATCAAGATTCCCCTGAAGTCTCAAAGATTTTATGAAGATCCCCTTAGATTCTTCTAGATCTTCAAAGATTCTCCTAAGATTCCCATAGATTCCTCAAGATTCTATGTACATTCCGCTACATTCTCCAAGATTCCATCAAGATTCCCTTAAATTCTCAAAGATTTTATGGAGATCCCCTTAGATTTGCCTAGGTCTCTAAAGATTCTCTCAAGATTCTTATAGATTCTCTTGAGATTCTCCTAGATTCCTAAAGATTCTCAAGATTCCTCTAGATTCTCCCAAATTCTATATAGATTCCCTTAGATTCTATGGAGATTCCTTCAGATTCTCCAATATTCAATTTTCCATCGCAAAGATTCCATAAGCATTCTTATATTCTCCTAGATTCTCAAATATTCTACTAAGATTCACATAGGTTCCCTAAAATTCTATTGAGATTCTTCTAGATTCCCAAAGACTATCCCAAGATTCCTCTAGATTCTGCAAGGTTCTTCGTAAATTACACATAGATTCCTTTGGATTCTCTAAAGATTCTTTAGATTCCTCAAGATTCTATGCAAGTTCTCCTAGACTCTTTAAATCCTATGAAGATTCCCTTGTATTCTCCAAGATTCCGTAAAAATTCTCCTAGATTATCAAAGCTAAAGTGTAATGTACGTAGGTTTACACTTAGATTCCCTTAGATTCTATGAACATATCTCTAGATTCTTCAAGATTCCATCGCGCTCATCGAGTCCACGACGTTCTATAGGCACGTATCCTGCGACCCAGGGGGTGTCAGACCCATACCCGGCCCACACATAGTGACCGACTATAAGCCTACCACACTATAGGAATCCTTGTAGCCATGCTAGGCAAGATTCCACCTCTACTTCACCACCGTGTCCGTTGTATGGTGTTGAACCACAACCTACCATCCCCAGGTATCTGAGCTAAATCTCCCATCTCTCAGGTCCTCCATGCTCTGCTGGTTGAATAAGCTCCTCCTCCCTCTCCAAGACCCAAAGTTAGCATCTCTACCTTGCCCAATTGATTTGGGCCAGGTGGCACCACTTGAACTAAATTATTAACAATTAACTAGCACTAGTAACGGGTGCCCGGCGTTGCCGGGCATAAATACAATTGTATTGTAGAGACAAAAATTTGTTAAACATGTGTGATACCTATGCATCCTTAGCAAGGAGCTGTCTAGTGCCTTGCATGTTATTTTGAGTTTGATGTATGTACATAACTATGTGGTTGCGTAGTACTCTTTTGTAGTGGTATATGATTTAGATTTCCCATATACCTATTTCTATTTATTTGGATTGATTCCTTGCACTTATAGATGTTCTCTTGTTGCATTTAGGTAATTAATTGGATTTGCAATTTTTATATTGACTTGTTTTGGCATTGGGCATGAGTTCTAAAGGAAGAGAGGTGTGAGTGTGAGGGGCATTAACATATATTCTGTGTTGACTTGCTCAACTATGCAAGGTTCATATATAAACGCAACCAGGTAGCAAATGTTTGAACGTGGACCTTCTGATAAATATATTGAAAGGCCTTTTCTTTGGTTGCAAGTGTCAATCTTCAACAAAGTCATGAGTAAAATGCATTTACCATAGTCATGAAGGGATGGAATCAAAATGCCAAGAAGACACATGCAGTATACTATGTTTATCACGCATCTACTCAAAAGCACAAAAGCATAGTACATTGATAGTGAAACAGAACATGATCTAAACTGAGTATAGCATGCAAAGGCAAACGACCTAAGCTAGTTAGTGACAGACATTCTTCACATCCTAATACAAATCTAAATCACCTAATGCTGCTGGAAAACATGTTAGCTTACAATGCCCAGCTAAAATAGATTGAAGTCCTTGTCCAAGTGATGAGAAGAAAGGACTTGCCATGTCCAAGTCTTTTGAACCAAGATCAAATGCATTTAAGATTCCTAGGGTGGCCTTTGATGCTTGTCACGACTTTGGACGGACAACTAAGAACTCTAGTCTAATGACAAACTATATATGTTTGAGGGAAATTGAGGTTGTTCCAAGATGGTCTATGACATCAAAACATTATTTATGATCTAGCATTCATATGGTGACGTACTTTGGAAGCACTTTTTTGTCTCTCTCCATGATGATCTCTCTTTGGCCGTTTCTCCATAGGACATCTGCATTATTCATATGCATGGCAAGACAGCTACATTCGTCATATGCATGGCAAGAAGAAACATGTGATGCCCTGTGATTTAGCAACTATAACATCCAACAGTCAAAAGGTGTGCAATTCAACCAGTTTCCATGTCCACATTTTGTCAAACTTTGAGCAGGTCAAAATGACATTATTTCTGGAGCTGATTTAGAAAAGGCAATGTAAGTTGATGCACAACATTATCAGCGGAATGGCTAGTGCTATTACTTAGCTCCTTGCAACAACTTTTCTACAATGACATGGAAGGCTTGAAAGATTGCATTCCAACTCCAACAGAAAAATCATTTCTAATAATCGACGCATAATTGAAAATACATCTATTACATAGTTTCACAATCTATTACATAGTCTGAAACGTTAACCCTTTCAAAAGTATTGACCTTTCTATTGCATACTTATCGCATGAGAAACGGGATGGAGCTTGCAAATTGCTTCAACCTACTAAAAGGAACAACGTATTAGAAAATGAAGAAACAACAGAAAAGGCTCTACCTCTAGCATTTAGAATTACTCAGCAAGTCTACGTAAATTCTTCCAGCTCTTGCATCAGCAATCATCTGCTAAATACAACAAAATATTAAAAGATAATCCAAAACATGTTAAAAGCAAGGCCACATTAAAACCAGTTGACCAGAATTCCACAAAATTTGATGCATTCTGCAGTAAAAATGCATGAGTCCAACATTTATTTTCTTTACACCGTTGCTCATAATGGAATTTCCCTTTGCACATTGCCATTTGTACCAGCAATTTCTATAAACTTAATGAAGACCAAGCAGAGAGCACTCACACATTTTACTTCAACACCCTTGTAATTGAAAGACATTAATCAAGTCATCAAATGGTTATTGAACAAACAGTATGAACAGGAGATGTCAGTGGAGATATCACATGAGGACCTTTCTGAAGTGGTAATGCTCACATGAACTTCAAGGGCATGGACACCAAACTTCAATTCTATTTCTGCAATTATACATATCCTGTTCAATGTAAAAAGATAGAGCACCCGAGATTAAAAGAACATCGCGCCATTACTCCGAAGGTCCAGCCTCTGAATTCTTCAAATCCATGTCTTCCATACCGACAAAGCAGTGCCTCAGAGAGGCTGAGGATGCACCTACCTTGGTTTGGATCCCGTCCTCCAGGATTTTCCAATCAACTGTGCCTTGAATGCTTACTGCACAATTTGGGGCCATTTTTTGGCCAAATTGGAGCTCCCATATGGCAGTGGCACTACTTCGAAAGTAAATGACTTCTTTGTTGCAAATTTTGGATAAGAGAAGACATACCAATTCATTTACAAATGCATCACGGTACTCGTACTTGATAGCCAGCTAACCTCTATAGAATAGTATCAAGATGTTTATCTCAGCAGCCAATAGGTACGTGCTTCTAGAGGTGCTGCAAAAAAATAGAATCAAGTTGAGTTTTACGTGGATGCAATTAGACACGGTTGTGGCATAGAAATCCAAGAAATTACAACCTAAACATCAAAAAGATCAAATATCATAGATCAAGCTCCAAGATACAATTAAAATAACTGCAAGGCATACCTGGGCCATCAAATAGGACCTTTCGAGCAAAGGACATGAGCCCAAAAGTGCAAAGCAGAGGATGCTGGAAAGCTAAGAACAAGCAGATGAAATAGTCATGTTATGATGTGTCGAAAGAAGAAAAATAAAGCACAATCTTTCTATGCATGTGTTGAAAGTAGCAATAAAGCACCAAATGGACATCATCCTACAACATCCAAGACACATGCTCAAAAAAATATTCAACAGATTCAATGTAAAAAATCACCAGTTAACCAACACCATGCAGTTAATAAAGATGTGATAGGAAAATGCATGGGAATGAAACCTCACCACATTGAATTATGATACTTCAGCACCGATGCCCCTGCGAAACATACATTTCGTCTTATCTGAGCATGAATACATTTCGCCTTATCTAACTTACAGCAGCAAAGACATTCTAGTTTTCCAAGGATTGTGGCCAAGCTTATATATCTAATTAAAAAACCCTGTATATTCTTTTCTTCTTCAAGTATCACAGATTTGACCCATCTACATGCATAATAAAGAAAACGATAAAGACACGGAAAGTTTGAAGTGGTTTGACTCTCGAACCTTCTGGCAGATAAATATACAAAATCATGATGTGTTTTCTCTTTTGAATAAAACATCTCTCACATCTGGAAAGCTTCAGCACGGTACCTCCAACGGAAACCTCAAACTCAAAAGACTCGGTTTTTTGCATCTGATATGTTTTGTCTTTACAGAAAGAAAAGCATCAAAGTGGATATTGCAAATAAGAACCCTAAAACCTCAGTTATGAACTCAAATAAATGGATCTACCTCATTGGACAGCAAACTGCACTGGGTTTTGGAGTCTTTGAGAGGCCGGATCCGTGATCTTACCAGAATAATTATTGCCAGGTGTCTTCTAGTCATTTCAAGTAGCTAATTGAGCACGAATGCAATCGATTACTGCATGCATGCTTTGATATTGAGCATTATGAACTACCGAAATGGGGTTCCATGCATTTCTCCCAGGCTGAACTTCACGATGTTAAAGATCGACCAAACTCGATGGCTCAAAAAACGCACCAATTTTTTTTCCCAAGATTTTTAGATAATCGGAAATGTTTTTCCGGCAACTAAATCCTTCAAAATCTTAGGAAATGTGACTAAGAAAAATTCCAAAAACCTTTTTAGCTACACCAGAAAATCCCAAATTAAAAGGGTTGATAGTTAATGACTAAATAATTTGGCATGCTTGGCTTTTTAATTAATATTTAATTCTAGCATAGCTAACCTTACTTTGTTAATTAATAACATGAATAATTAATACACCATTAACACTAGAGTTGTCCCTTGATGGACCATAAATGGTTCATTTGTACAGTTCACTTTAAAATTTATATAAAATCAAGGGCATAAAATTCAATTAAACCCTTTTCCACACGTTAATATATGGCAGTCATGTTGCACAAGAAAAATAGTTAAAAATACGTATACCCCTAAAGTTGAAAGTTATGCTTGAATCAAAGGGGGTTAAGTCTAGTTTGGTTCATGTTTATATAATGTAAAACTGTCTCAATAAAAGGATTTTTTTTTTATTATTATTATAATCGTATTTTTTTATATGAGATAAGGGTGAATACACAAAAAACCTTTCCATTACTAATCCATAGATTCATTTTAAATCAATAACTTCTTTACCTTAATCAATCTCAAGTTGAATTCTAGGATGTTAGTATTTTATGAGCTGCTCTATCAATAAAAAAATATCTATTGCTAGGTTTGGGCTAAAACTTTTGGTACTAGTTCCAAGTTATCATCAAATGTTTTCCATGTTTGATCTCTAGATTTGTGTCGTGAGGATGAACTTCAAACACCATATTTCAAAGCTTCCCAAATTTAAGAAAGCAATGCAAGATGAATCAAGAAAAAATATGAAAAGCTATGACTAAAGAAGATTAAAATAAACTGCTATGTCGATGCCAATTATTGATCCACATGACCTCTCATTTAAAAGTCAAGAACATCATCATCTTAATCAATTCTTTAGAATATAGTTCATGTATACCACATTCTATATAATAACATTAGTTGATTAGGGAAGATTGTCTATCTAAAAGGTGATATGTCACTTTTCTTCATTCTTTGCACGACACTCACTGCCCTTTCAGAAGGACATGCAATTGGCCGTGTTGACTAAGGTGCGTCGCATTGTTTACGAAGAAGCGAGGTTGCTTCTTGAGTCCAATATCGTGAAGGAGGACTTAAAAGCAGCTGTGGCTCTCTTGAAAAGGGACAAATGACCTGGTCTTGATGGCTTTCCTATTGAATTCTTTCAGAAGTGCTGGGACTGGTTGGAGGATGACATATATGATGCCTTTTGTGAGTTTCAGAGATTTAGGAGCCTTGATAAGATTTTGAATACAGGTTGTATCTCTCTCATTCCAAAGAGCAAGGAACCCAAGACTATTTTTTACTGGCGACCTATTACATTGCTCTCCTCTGTGTACAAGATCTTTGCTAAGACATTAGCAGAAAAAGTCCGAGACAACTTGGTTGACGCTATCTCGTCAACACAATCTGGCTTTTTCCCTCGTCGTTGTATTCTCAACAACGTGGCTGCTGCATATGAAGGAATATATTGGGCCCGGTTACAGGGTCATAGAGCAGTGTATCTTAAGCTTGATTTTGCTAAAGCTTACGATAGTGTTGATTGGGGTTTCTTGGAGAAGTGTCTTCTTGCACTTGGGTTTGGAGAGTCATTCACAAGGAATGTCATGAAGCTCCATACATCAGCCTGTCCTTTTCCAGGGCGAGCCATCTGATATTTTTGTAGTGGGTAGAGGAATTCGGCAAGGTTGTCCCTTATCACCCTTGCTTTTTACAATTGTGGCAGAAGCATTATCCCAGCTCTTCTCCGTGGCTACCCAAGATGGCGTTATTCAAGGCCTCCCAATGGACGATGGTTCTCAAGAGGTATGTAACCAATATGCCGATGACACTTTTTTGTTCCTAATTGCCGAGGCTGAGAATCTTCGTAATGCTAAGCTATTATTAGATACATTCTCCTTAACATCAAGAGTTCTTGTAGGGTGGCAAAAATGTACAGCTTTGTGGACGTTGGACAGTCCCATCCCTCCCTGTATTTTGGACTATCCATGGAAGATTCTTCTGCATGGCAATACCACAAAGTTGCTTGGTATCCCAGTTGGAATTCACGTCTCTGCTTCAGATGCTTGGGATGAAATCATTAGTGGGTTGCAAAAGCACTTGTTTTGGTGGAATACAGCTAAACTGTCCATACCCGGTAGAATCATTGTGGCTAAATGTGTTCTTAGTAATACTCATGTCTACATGGCGTCTGCTCTATTAGCTCCGCAGTGTAAGATGGAGGAGATTGTGCGTATCGTCAGAAATTTTATTTGGGGTGGAAATGAGTTAGGAGCGGTTGTCAAGGTAGCTTGGACGAAATGCATTAGGCCTAAGGCGGCTGGTGGTCTTGGTATGTTGGATTTTCACCTAAGGTGATGATATCAAAGTTTATTTGGAGGATTTTCATTGGTAAGGATGATTCTCCTGGCCTGAGGTTGTTGGTGCAGTCGATTCAGCATTGTCTCCCATTTCATAAGGCCATCATTAAGCCCCTCCTTCTTGGGCTTTGCTTTATCATATGCATCCGTATCCTAATGCTTCTCCCTTTCTAAAGGGGTTGCTTGCTGCTTAGGACACTGTCAGGTCTCTTTTTCATATTAATCCTGAGGCATGTCTTCAGTTGTCCACTCCATGCTGGTGGATTCCTTTGCAGGACACTCCAGAGAATGTGCCTCTAAGTGTGGTTGTTCATCCAAAGACACAACGACGATGGATAGCAGCTGGTGCAGCTTGGTATGAGTCTGGTCATCTCATGTCATGGGAATCATTTAGAACAAAGTTCTTGTTGTACAGATGGGACAGAGTAATCTGGAATCATATTGCTGCATTGTTGCCACAGGATTCTGGTCCACAGATTGAGATCGTCGTATGGGGTTGCCATCAGGATATCCAGCTAGGGCGCTTTGTGTCTTCTGTGTATAAATTGCTTTTGCATTCTGAAATCCTGCCTCCATCTAATAGGTGGCATCTTTAGGTCCCTCAGCCACAATGGAAAAGTGTTTGGATATGGGTGTGGGATAAGCTGCTTCATCCGAAAGTAGTAGTTTTGTGGTGGCAAGTGATCCATAGATGCCTCAGAGTCAACAGGTTAGTCCATAAAATGGATAATCGAAGTTTAGAGCTCATCCTTTATGCCAAAGAAAGGGTTGAGAGTATTGAGCATTGTTTTTTCTTGTGTGGCGGCTTGGCGGGCATGGTCTTGGTTGTTGACCCTATTTGTCACGTCTCGATCTAGCCAGCAAATTTTGCTTGCTATCTATCTTGATGCTTGGCCCAAACTACGGAAACGAGCTTTTCATCTGCATGTGGCTGGCTTTTATGGTCAATCTGGAAGAGAAGGAGGTTGTTTTTCTTTAAAGCGTGATCTGCCGGATGAGATTGTTCTTCAATTAGGCAAAAAATAAAATTGTTATGGCTTACAATTGTTCTTCTCTTGATCAAGAGAAGAAAGTACTGATCTGGCATATTTACCTTCAGATTCATTCTTTTGCATAGGCAGGTGGTTGTGCTCAGATGGATCGGTTTGTCCACTGGGGTTATAATCCTGTCTTTGCATTTTATGTTGCTCTAGTTTTTAGTTGGTGAATAAAGCTTGTCGTCCTTCAAAAAAAAAAAAAAAAAAATATCACAAAAAACTAAGCACTTAAGGGCCACTTTGAATATATATATGTGGACATCCACTTACACCCTTCAAAGGTTATCTCATAGATGATGAGAAGTCATAGTAGTGTAGGGGACAAAATGAATAGAGTCAGTGCAAATAAATAGATGGTCTAATCCTGGACCTATAAATAGTCCATGCTTATTCATATTCAAATCTTGTATATAATATGTTATTCTAACATGAAATTTGAGATATGTATTGCCAACAAAGGTTCAGATTTACAACAAGTATAACATATTTTAAAAGGTGGTCTACATATACTATGGCCCTACTTAGACTACAACACGTGGGAGGAGCTACATATTGACTAACTTTATAATAGTGAGAACTAAGTAGGTTTCTTCATTTTTTCTAATAAGACCACACCGAGAACCTCAATATTCCCTTTTATCATATAGTGTGTCATTTATAAAGGTTGATAGGAGAAATGTAGCGCAATAAGATATTTTCGATGAATTAGAAAAACAAGTATGGAAAGTCCTTTGATTTATTTATTTACAGTCATAGATAAACTTCGTGATATTGTCCTCCATTCATCAATAACCATCATTAGCTACATCATTGTTGAGTTTTAGTCCTATAAGGGTATAATCAACGCACTTTTGAACCCTTCCATGTGTTTATCCTGTTATATTAGATCTTGTTTATCATTTACTATCCTTGTGAGACTTATGGATGGGGTTTATTGAAGCACTTTAACCTACATTTTTATTCTGAATTATGTACAATAATTTCTTTAGTTAATAATGATACTAATATAACATAATATGAACATCTAAAAAATTCCTTAGACTATAGCTTGTATTGTTAAGAACTCATTGTTATATAAATTGAATCAAAACTTGTAATAGTAAGAGAGAAATAATTCTCGACCCTCATGCAGCATTTTTAAGCAAAATAGGGTTTGGCGACTTTGATTGATATCAAATGATAGCAGCCAAATATGGAAACATGCAAGTCGATATGTTTTATCATAATAATATATCAATTACTTTCATACTTAACAAGGTTTAGACACTTTTATGCTAGAAAAGGGCAAAAGTATGCGAGTGGGTATCAAAAAAATGCGGCCCCAGCACTTAGATCAGCACCCTGGATGTACTATTCTATCATAGTATTCCACTTGTTATTAATTGGAGTTGTTACATATTTCTATTGATTACCTAATTACCGTGTGCTAGTACCAGTAACACCTTAAACAAGCTGCCATATGGGGTGCTATATGAGTGCTGTCAGCATGTGTCCGGACGCCTGCTTTTGCACCCCACCAGCATACTTTTGCCCAAAATTGAAGAATGTAGTTCTAGAGTGCTGTAAAATCTGCTAAATTCCCCAAAGTTTGAACAATTATACCACTATGAATATGACGTTCCATGTATTTATACGTCTTTTGGGTATAAATACATGACACATCACTATGAATACTTAATGGTGCATTAATTATTCATAAGCTAAGGTTAGCTATGTAAATCATTAATTATTAAGGTGGAAACCTAACTCTAAACCCTAATTCTAATTTAGGGCTTAACCTAATATTAAAAAGGCTAAACTATTAAATTAGTAAATGATGACCAATCTAGGATTGCCACTTGGTCCAAATCGATTGGGCAAGGCAGACCTGCTAACTTTGGATCACCCAAATTGGGGTTCAACCCCAATTTGCCTCAATTCGATTTTGGAGGCAATTTTTTTTTTTGAGGGAACGAATTTTTATATTTTATATTAAAAGATTAAAAAGTACAATGTTACACTGCTTGTAGAGAATTACTACAGGAGTAGTCTCGACATCTTCATTCTCTACATGCAGGAACTTATTAATTGCTCTAGAAGCTGATACCATTGAGAAGCTCATAAGGCCTATCCGCATCGTAACCAGATTAAGCAAGAGGATTTGTAGTTGCCAAGAGGCACTTGGAAATAATTCTTCACATCCAAGGGCACTTACAAATAATCTGAACAACCAAAATAAGAGGAAGATATATGCACCTTGCTTCACAAGGCCTAGAAGTATCAGAGTAGCCAAATAGAATGGAATTCAGGCATCAGTACCTGATCTTAGCACACAGCTCAAATGTAGCAGTATTTGAGCAAACCATATCCATACAGTGGATTGGTATCAAAGAAAAATTTGGTATCAGCACCAAATTATCTTCAAGCTTCAGAGCTTGAATGGCTCCTTCGATCATAGCAGTAATTGAAAAAGCAAACAAAGTGCTAGGAAATTCCAAGTATTTGCCAATCTATCATACAACCTATTTTCTGAACCACTCCAGCATAAATCAGTGTCAGACCTTGCAATTCCTTTGACAGAAGAATCTTCCTGATACATCAAATGCAAAAACCCGGTTCTTCCTGCTAGCAAGAAAGAGCAGAAAAGGAAGGGCGATAGACTTACTTCTTTCCAAAAGAATGAATTTTGATATCCTCTGATGAAAAGACTCAAAGAAACATCTTTATCTAATCTTGCAGATCTGTTCTTCGCCTTATGGGTCGGCATCCAAATGGATCTACCCTTTCGGAAAGTCTTTATTAAAGACTCTGAAACAGTAAGGAGCGCAAGATGTCAATTGGGTTTGTGTCTGTCTGCATAGATTGGGTTCAACTATAGCATCCGCGGGAACTTGGAACCCATTTCTTGCAGGTCGGGAATTGGGCCTTCAGGCAGCACCTTCATACCGCCGCTCTGAGCCAAATGCTCCTGCTCCAAAACAAAAAATGATCCGCCCAGCAGCGAGAAACCTGATTTTCTGCCAGAATCCACAACTCCTGGTACAGATCATGAAGAAGCGTAAAAATGGAGTTGCATCCACAAACACCGAACCAATACCATGCTCAGAAACGTTTCTGTCTGGTGGCAAAAGCCCTAGAACAGATTTCCTTACAAAGAACAGATCCTCGTTAGAGAATACATGCTGCAAGAATGCCACCGAAAAGATGCAATGAATCCCTCCAACATTTTTTTTTTTTTTTTTCCAATTCTTCTGGAGAGCAAATCCATCAGCCCTGCTAGCTACAAAAGCTACAAATATTTCTTCAAGAACCACCGCTTTGATGATTGGGCAGAAGGGAGGGCGGCTGCTCCCTAGCCGGCCAAGAACAGCGCCCTGGGCGCCAACGACATCTTTCCAGACGGTTGCTATAGGAAAATGTTCATCCCATTTGGGGGCAATTGGAGGAGGAGGAGGAGCTTATTCAACCAGCAGGGCATGGAGGAGAGATGGGAGATCTAGCTCATATTCCAGTTAGTAGGCTCAGTTAGCTTGAGATTCTAGTTAGGAATTTATCCTTGTTTGCAAGATGAATGATTAGTCTCTCTATTTTATGTTCTAGATGAGATTATGATGGATGTATCAGATATGAATGCTCTCTTTTGTTCCTCCTATGTTGTATGGGTAAAAGGGGGATAGAGACCTAAATGCCATTTAGAAGTAGAGATGTTCCTAGTTAGAACCCTTAATCCATTAAATGCGGCCTGTGCACAAGAGCTCACCTGGCTGTGGATGCTATGTTGTGATTCAGCACCAGATAACAGGTATGATGGTGAAACATGGGTGGGATCTTGCCTAGCATGGCTACAGGAATCCTATAGTGTGCTAGGCTTATAGTCGGTCACTGAAGAGGGCCGAATATGGGTCTGACATTCCTTGGATCTCAGGATGAGTGCCTATATGGACGACTTGGGGCTCGAATGGGCAGGTGAGCCGGCCTTTAGATTTCGGGGAGTAAGTCGGGTACGGATGGGGGGGTCATTGTTGTGGCACGCATTTGCTAGTACACCCAGAGATCCGTCATGCCCGGGGAGAGGACGCCTCCCCGACTTGCCTCATCGGACCCGGGGAGATGTAACCAGTGTAGTCTCATAGGGTGACTCCATGAGATTGCGTCTTCGGAAGGCTATGATCACGCCATAGCATGTTTCAGCCTATCTGCAAAGTGTGCACAAGAGGGGCGGATGGAGTGGACTACCCTAGCCATTATTCTATGCCAGCCAATGCCATGTTATATCGCTATCTGCTGTCATCTTGTAACCTTGACCGTCAGTCAACCCCCTTAGAGTCTGAGCCTGGGGTAGAGCCCTTATTGGTGGTATATTGCCTATGTTATCTTGTATTTGTATTGCTATTTATATGATGATGGGTGGACCACCCTTCGTGCTGGTATATTATTTTGAGCATGATTGTTGTGTGCTAACATGTATGTGCGCTTCCACTGTATAGGACTCCCATAGAGGACGTGGGACGAATGACACCTCCGTGTTCCTCACCCAGACACTTGGCCATCCCAAGTGGTCCCAGTTATACGGAGGGCCTTTCCATGGTGATGGTAGTCGCCACAGGAGGGGAATTCCCCGTAATTATACAATGGGAGCATCGTATAGATTACAATAAAGGTGAATCCAGTGTTCATGAAATTCTCATGACAAGTAATCAAGATATCACACATTTGGAGCAATTGCCTCCAAAACCATGTGATAGGATGATCCTTGACAGCTGATGTGCGTTGCAATACAACTTCATCTATTTTAATTTTAGTAAGTTCCATGTCTTAAGGCTGAACCTTGTCAACTGGGCTACAACAGTATATGAACATTAAATAAGTAATATGATATGTCTCTGTCTGTATTGTTGAATGTCATCATATAGATCGACATATGGGTCTAGTCTATTCACATCTTAATATTTATGGTAAAAGTTTTAGCTTATAAGTAGCAAGCTGCAATTAATAGAAATTAAGAAAGAAAGATAAGGTACTTCCACATTGATTCTGCACTTATGTCCATATGTAGCAATTGTATTTGTGTGCCTTATGCAAGAAAATGGAATAGGCCAAAGATGCTTATACTAACAAACCACCCTTCCATGGCATTGCTTTCCTGTGCATTCATTAAATAGTAAGCAATTTTGATAGCCTGGAGGAGTAGTTCTTCCATTAGCCTGCTCTTACGTTTCTATGAGGAAACTGAAATCCAGTCGCCATACAATTCCATGACATTATATGGAGGCGTAATTTAGCAACTTCATCTTGGAAGGAGAACCCATATATGTTTAGAGCCGTTGCTACTAGTTGCAAATAGTGAAAGAGTAGTAGTTAGAGGAGACACAATGCAAAGGAGGGGCAAAATTAGGGAAAAATATTAAAATGGGCCTGTATAGGAATATTCGGATTGGAGTATAAAATATGTGTATAAACAAAAATGCCATTTAATATTACAAGTCAGCACCTCCATTGGCAGCATCAGTTGATCCCCTTACACAGAGACGATGGGTTCTTGCAGGCGTTGTCTCTATTCAAGCATGGTATGAGGTGGGTCGCCTACTGTCTTGGCCTGAATTTCGGGCAACGTTCCTGCTCTCTCGTTGGGATGTATCTCTATGGGAGAAGGTCGCAGAAAATTTGCCTCTTATAGTGCAAGCTGGTTTTGCTGAAAGGGTGCCATGGGACTGTCATGAAAATATTCACAAAGGCAAGCACTTTGTCAGATCAGTATATCGCCTTGTTTTAGCACTACAGCCCCTCCAGTTGCTAGATGGGTGGCACCTACAGGTTCCACAGCCCACTTTGTGTCGTACATGGCGATGGTTTTGGGATAGATTGCTCCACCCTAAAGTCTCTGTACTGTGGTGGCAGGTTATCCACATGTGCCTGCGGGTTAATGCCTTTCGACATCGCTATGATCCTCGCATATCTGCAGTATGCCAGCTCTGTCTTTCGGATGTTGAGACTCTTGAGCATTGTCTCTTTGATTGTCCTGAGGTTCAACCAGCGTGGTCCTGGCTACAAGGTTTGTTTAACAATACATTGGACTCCCGATGCATCCTCTTGGCGTCCTATCCCAACGCATGGCCTCCAGCTAAACAAAGGGCATTCCATCTTGGTTCCAGTTGGCTCCTATGGTCGATATGGGAGCATCGCAGATACCACATCTTTCGGTGCACCCTGGACTACCACAGTCGTCGGATCTATCAATCCGACGGCCCAGACTGTATGTTGGAGCCTCTGGACACCTCTCGTTTCGATTATGCTCAATTATGATTGTGGACGCCTATGATTTTAAGATGTCGAATACGAGTTTCCCTAAGGTTTTGATGGTATATCGAGCCTCTATACGGTTTCGCTTAAGCTTTTAGAATATGAAATACGGGGATTCGAACCTCTACCAAAATAACTCAATGTCCTAATAAGACTACTTTAACCAATCTAACCAGTGAGCTAATGTGACTATTTTTTATCTTAAATCTATGTTTTTTTTTATAATAACCCATTGAATTGTTTTAGGGATATGGTCTATGATTTTAAGAATTATATCTATATCAAATCCCCTAGAACCCCCGCTGTTATTTTGCTACATATTCTAAACGAGGGTGCACCACGGACTACCACGTCGTCCGGGATCACATGTCAATCCGACGGCCCATTTTAGATCTATATGTTGGAGCCTCGGACACCTCTCGTTTTACTTTAACCAATCTAACGGTGAGCTCATGTGACTATTTTTTATCTTAAATCTATGATTATGCTCAATTATGATTGGGGACGCCTATGATTTTAAGATGTCGAATCACGAGTTTCCCTAAGGTTTTGATGGTATATCGAGCCTCTATATGCGGTTTATAGCTTAAGCTTTTAGATATGAAATACGAGGATTCAACCTCTACCAAAATAACTCAATGTCCTAATAAGACTACTTTAACCAATCTAACCAAAGAGCTCATGTGACTATTTTTTTATCTTAAATCTATGTTTTTTTTATAATAACCCATTGAATTGTTTTAGGGATATGGTCTATGATTTTAAGAATTATATCTATATCAAATCCCCCTAGAACCCCCTGTTATTTTGCTACATATTCTAAACGAGGTGCACCCTGGACTACCACAGTCGTCGGATCTGTCAATCCGGCCGCCCGTGATCTCTGGACACCTCTCTCGTTTGATGTTTATGATTGCCTTCCCTAAGGTTTTGATGGTATATCGAGCCTCTATACGACACCCTCTACCAAAATAACTCAATGTCCTAATAAGACTACTTTAACCAATCTAACCCGGTGATTATGCTATTTTTATCAAATTATGATTAACCCATTGGGGATATGGTCTATGATTTTAAGATGTATCTATATCAAATCCCCTAGAACCCCCAAGATTTTGCCCTAAGGTTTTGATGGTATATCGACACCTCTCGCCTCTCAATTATGATTGGGGGCGGTTTTGATGGTATAAGCTTTTAGATATGAAATACGGGGATTCGAACCTCTACCAAAATAACTCAATGTCCTAATAAGACTACTTTAACCAATCTAACCAGTGAGCTCATGTGACTATTTTTTATCTTAAATCTATGTTTTTTTTTATAATAACCCATTGAATTGTTTTAGGGATATGGTCTATGATTTTAAGAATTATATCTATATCAAATCCCCCTAGAACCCCCTGTTATTTTGCTACATATTCTAAACGAGGTGCACCCGGACTACCACGCGTCGTCCGGATCTGTCAATCCGACGGCCCAGACTGTATGTTGGAGCCTCTGGACACCTCTCGTTTCGATTATGCTCAATTATGATTGGGGACGCCTATGATTTTAAGATGTCGAATACGAGTTTCCCTAAGGTTTTGATGGTATATCGAGCCTCTATACGGTTTTAAGCTTTTGAAGCTTTTAGATATGAAATACTGATTCAACCTCTACCAAAATAACTCAATGTCCTAATAAGACTACTTTAACCAATCTAACCAAAGGAGCTCATGTGACTATTTTTTCTTAAATCTATGTTTTTTTTATAATAACCCATTGAATTGTTTTAGGGATATGGTCTATGATTTTAAGAATTATATCTATATCAAATCCCCTAGAACCCCCCATTTATTTTGCTACATATTCTAAACGAGGTGCACCTCTGGACTACCACACGTGATCGGATCTCAAATCCGACGGCCCGCATCGTATGTTGGAGCCTCTCGACACCTCTCGCTTTTCCTATTATGCTCAATTATGATTGGGGACGCCTATGATTTTAAGATGTCGAATGTTGAGTTTCCCTAAGGTTTTGATGGTATATCGAGCTCAATTATGATTTTGCTTTTAAGGGCGAAATACTATTCGATACCAAAATAACTCAATGTCCTAATAAGACTACTTTAACCAATCTAACCAAAGGAGCTCATGTGACTATTTTTTATCTTAAATCTATGTTTTTTTTTTATAATAACCCATTGAATTGTTTTAGGGATATGGTCTATGATTTTAAGAATTATATCTATATCAAATCCCCTAGAACCCCTCTGGTTACATATTCTAAACGAGGTGCACCCTGGACTACCACTATTAAATGGTATATCCGACGCCTGATATATGTTGGAGCCTCTCGACACCTCTCAAGCTTTTGATATGCTCAATTATGATTTTTGATTTTAAGATGTCGAATACGAAAGGTTTTGATGGTATATCGAGCCTCTATACCTCCTCTACCAAAATAACTCAATGTCCTAATAAGACTACTTTAACCAATCTAACCAAAGGAGCTCATGTGACTATTTTTTATCTTAAATCTATGTTTTTTTTTATAATAACCCATTGAATTGTTTTAGGGATATGGTCTATGATTTTAAGAATTATATCTATATCAAATCCCCTAGAACCCCCTCAAGTTATTTTGCTACATATTCTAAACGAGGTGCACCTGGGACTACCACGGTTTTGATCGTCGGATCTGTCAATCCCAAAATAACGGCCCTTTAACCAATCTAACCAAAGTGATCATGTTATGTTGGAGCCTCTGGACACCTCTCGTTTTTTGCATGCTCAATTATGATTGGGGACGCCTATGATTTTAAGATGTCGAATGATTTTAAGATGTCGAAGTTTCCCTAAGGTTTTGATGGTATATCGAGCCTCTATACGGTTTTAAAGCTTAAGCTTTTAGATATGAAATACGGGATTCAACCTCTACCAAAATAACTCAATGTCCTAATAAGACTACTTTAACCAATCTAACCAAAGGAGCTCATGTGACTATTTTTTATCTTAAATCTATGTTTTTTTTTATAATAACCCATTGAATTGTTTTAGGGATATGGTCTATGATTTTAAGAATTATATCTATATCAAATCCCCTAGAACCCCTCATTTTTGTTTTGCTACATATTCTAAACGAGGTGCACCCTCTCGACTACCCGCGATCGTTTCCGGATCTATATCGGCTAATCCGGCGCCCCGATTCAACCTCTATGTTGGAGCCTCTGACACCTCTCCCATTGAATTGTTTTAGGATATGATTATGCTCAATTATGATTGGGGACCTCTGCACCTATGATTTTAAGATGTCGAATCTACCATACGAAGTTTCCCTAAGGTTTTGATGGTATATCGAGAAATACGGGGATTCGAACCTCTACCAAAATAACTCAATGTCCTAATAAGACTACTTTAACCAATCTAACCAGTGAGCTCATGTGACTATTTTTTATCTTAAATCTATGTTTTTTTTTATAATAACCCATTGAATTGTTTTAGGGATATGGTCTATGATTTTAAGAATTATATCTATATCAAATCCCCCTAGAACCCCCTGTTATTTTGCTACATATTCTAAACGAGGTGCACCCTGACTACCTACCGCGGTCGGATCTCAATCAATCCGACGCCCGGTCATGTTGGAGCCTCTGGACACCTCTCGTTTCGATTATGCTCAATTATGATTGGGGACGCCTATGATTTTAAGATGTCGAATACGAGTTTCCCTAAGGTTTTGATGGTATATCGAGCCTCTATACGGTTTCGCTTAAGCTTTTAGATATGAAATACGGGATTCGAACCTCTACCAAAATAACTCAATGTCCTAATAAGACTACTTTAACCAATCTAACCAGTGAGCTCATGTGACTATTTTTTATCTTAAATCTATGTTTTTTTTTATAATAACCCATTGAATTGTTTTAGGGATATAGTCTATGATTTTAAGAATTATATCTATATCAAATCCCCCTAGAACCCCCAGTTATTTTGCTACATATTCTAAACGAGGTGCACCCTGGACTACCACAGTCGTCGGACTATCCGACGGCCCTGTATCAGATGTTGGAGCCTCTGGACACCTCTCGTTTTGATTATGCTCAATTATGATTGGGGACTGTGATTTTAAGATGTCAATCCGACGAAGTTTCCCTAAGGTTTTGATGGTATATCCGTATGTTGGAGCCTCCTACTTTACACCTCTCGCTTATCGATTATGCTCAATTATGATTGGGGATGGTCTATGATTTTAAGAATTATATCTATATCAAATCCCCTAGATGATTTTAAGATGTCAATACGAAGTTTCCCTAAGGTTTTGATGGTATATCGAGCCTCTATACTAATAACAGAGTTTCCCTAAGGTTTGATGGTATATCGAGCCTCTATTTTAAGCTTTTAGATATGAAATACGGGGATTCAACCTCTACCAAAATAACTCAATGTCCTAATAAGACTACTTTAACCAATCTAACCAAAGGAGCTCATGTGACTATTTTTTATCTTAAATCTATGTTTTTTTTTATAATAACCCATTGAATTGTTTTAGGGATATGGTCTATGATTTTAAGAATTATATCTATATCAAATCCCCTAGAACCCCTCGTTATTTTGCTACATATTCTAAACGAGGTGCACCCCGGACTACCACAGCCGTCGGATCTCAAATCCGACGCCCCGGCATCATGTTGGAGCCTCTCGACACCTCTCGTTTCTTCGATTATGCTCAATTATGATTGGGGACGCCTATGATTTTAAGATTTTAAGATGTCGAATCTGAAGTTTCCCCTAAGGTTTTGATGGTATATCGAGCCTCTATACTGGGTTTAAGCTTTTAAGCTTTTAGATATGAAATACTGGGGATTCAACCTCTACCAAAATAACTCAATGTCCTAATAAGACTACTTTAACCAATCTAACCAGTGAGCTCATGTGACTATTTTTTATCTTAAATCTATGTTTTTTTTTATAATAACCCATTGAATTGTTTTAGGGATATGGTCTATGATTTTAAGAATTATATCTATATCAAATCCCCCTAGAACCCCCTGTTATTTTGCTACATATTCTAAACGAGGTGCACCCTGGACTACCACAGTCGTCGGATCTGTCAATCCGACGGCCCAGACTGTATGTTGGAGCCTCTGGACACCTCTCGTTTCGATTATGCTCAATTATGATTGGGGCTACCAAAATAACTCAATGTCCTAATAAGACTACTTTAACCAATCTAACCAGTGAGCTCATGTGACTATTTTTTATCTTAAATCTATGTTTTTTTTTATAATAACCCATTGAATTGTTTTAGGGATATGGTCTATGATTTTAAGAATTATATCTATATCAAATCCCCCTAGAACCCCCTGTTATTTTGCTACATATTCTAAACGAGGTGCACCCTACGACTACCCACGTCGCCGGATCTGTCAATCCGGACGCCCAGAATCGTATGTTGGAGCCTCTGGACACCTCTCGTTTCGATTATGCTCAATTATGATTGGGGACGCCTATGATTTTAAGATGTCGAATACGAGTTTCCCTAAGGTTTTGATGGTATATCGAGCCTCTATACGGTTTCGCTTAAGCTTTTAGATATGAAATACGGGGATTCGAACCTCTACCAAAATAACTCAATGTCCTAATAAGACTACTTTAACCAATCTAACCAGTGAGCTCATGTGACTATTTTTTATCTTAAATCTATGTTTTTTTTTATAATAACCCATTGAATTGTTTTAGGGATATGGTCTATGATTTTAAGAATTATATCTATATCAAATCCCCCTAGAACCCCCTGTTATTTTGCTACATATTCTAAACGAGGTGCACCCTGGACTACCACAGTCGTCGGATCTGTCAATCCGACGGCCCAGACTGTATGTTGGAGCCTCTGGACACCTCTCGTTTCGATTATGCTCAATTATGATTGGGGACTTTTTTAAGAATATGATTTTAAGATGTCGAATACGAAGTTTCCCTAAGGTTTTGATGGTATATCGAGCCTCTATACGGTTTTTTCTATACGGCTAAAGCTTTTAGATATGAAATACGGGATTCAACCTCTACCAAAATAACTCAATGTCCTAATAAGACTACTTTAACCAATCTAACCAGTGAGCTCATGTGACTATTTTTTATCTTAAATCTATGTTTTTTTTATAATAACCCATTGAATTGTTTTAGGGATATGGTCTATGATTTTAAGAATTATATCTATATCAAATCCCCCTAGAACCCCCTGTTATTTTGCTACATATTCTAAACGAGGTGCACCCCCTGGACTACCACCCGGTCGTCGGATCTGTCCAATCCGGACCACGCCCGTGACTATTTTTATCTTAAATATGTTGGAGCCTCGGACACCTCTCGTTTCGATTATGCTCAATTATGATTGGGGACGCCTATGATTTTAAGATGTCGAATCTGAAGTTTCCCTAAGGTTTTGATGGTATATCGAGCCTCTATACGGTTTAAGCTTTTAAGCTTTTTTTAGATATGAAATACGGGGATTCAAACCTCTACCAAAATAACTCAATGTCCTAATAAGACTACTTTAACCAATCTAACCAAAGGAGCTCATGTGACTATTTTTTATCTTAAATCTATGTTTTTTTTTAATAACCCATTGAATTGTTTTAGGGATATGGTCTATGATTTCAAGAATTATATCTATATCAAATCCCCTAGAACCCCTCGTTATTTTGCTACATATTCTAAACGAGGTGCACCACGGACTACCACATGGTCGTCGGATCTGAAATACAAAAAATAACCAATGTCCTACGGCCCATCAGTATGTTGGAGCCTCGACACCTCTCGTTTCGATTATGCTCAATTATGATTGGGGACGCCTATGATTTTAAGATGTCGAATACGAGTTTCCCTAAGGTTTTGATGGTATATCGAGCCTCTATACGGTTTCGCTTAAGCTTTTAGATATGAAATACGGGGATTCGAACCTCTACCAAAATAACTCAATGTCCTAATAAGACTACTTTAACCAATCTAACCAGTGAGCTCATGTGACTATTTTTTATCTTAAATCTATGTTTTTTTTTATAATAACCCATTGAATTGTTTTAGGGATATGGTCTATGATTTTAAGAATTATATCTATATCAAATCCCCCTAGAACCCCTTGTTATTTTGCTACATATTCTAAACGAGGTGCACCCCTGACTACCACTACCACTAATCCGCCGGATTCTGACACCTCTCGATTCACAATCCAATTACCGACCGCCCGTATCGTATGTTGGAGCCTCCCGACACCTCTCGCTTCGATTATGCTCAATTATGATTGGGGACGCCTATGATTTTAAGATGTCGAATCAATGAAGTTTCCCTAAGGTTTTGATGGTATATCGAGCCTCTATACGGTTTAAAGCTTTTAGATATGAAATACGGGGATTCGAACCTCTACCAAAATAACTCAATGTCCTAATAAGACTACTTTAACCAATCTAACCAGTGAGCTCATGTGACTATTTTTTATCTTAAATCTATGTTTTTTTTTATAATAACCCATTGAATTGTTTTAGGGATATGGTCTATGATTTTAAGAATTATATCTATATCAAATCCCCTAGAACCCCCTGTTATTTTGCTACATATTCTAAACGAGGTGCACCCTGGACTACCACACCAATCCGCCGTCGATCTCGGCAATCCCACGCCCCATGATCGTATGTTGGAGCCTCCTGACACCTCTCGCTTTTGATTATGCTCAATTATGATTGGGGACGCCTATGATTTTAAGATGTCGAATACGAGTTTCCCTAAGGTTTTGATGGTATATCGAGCCTCTATACGGTTTTGCTTAAGCTTTTAGATATGAAATACGGGATTCGAACCTCTACCAAAATAACTCAATGTCCTAATAAGACTACTTTAACCAATCTAACCAGTGAGCTCATGTGACTATTTTTTATCTTAAATCTATGTTTTTTTTTTTATAATAACCCATTGAATTGTTTTAGGGATATGGTCTATGATTTTAAGAATTATATCTATATCAAATAGAACCCCTAGAACCCCCTCGACTACTTATTTTTGCTTACATATTCTAAACGAGGTGCACCCCTCGACTCAATTATGATTAGGGGCTCAATTATGATTGGGGACTTATGATTTTAAGATGTCAAATACGAAGGATCCCTAAGGTTTTGATGGTATATCGAGCCTCTATACGGTTTAAGCTTAAGCTTTTAGATATGAAATACTGGATTCAACCTCTACCAAAATAACTCAATGTCCTAATAAGACTACTTTAACCAATCTAACCAAAGGAGCCATGTGACTATTTTTTATCTTAAATCTATGTTTTTTATAATAACCCATTGAATTGTTTTAGGGATATGGTCTATGATTTTAAGAATTATATCTATATCAAATCCCCTAGAACCCCTGATTTTGCTACATATTCTAAACGAGGTGCACCCTTAAGATGTCGGATCTGGCAATCCGACGCCCGCATCAGTATGTTGGAGCCTCCGGACACCTCTCGCTTCGATTATGCTCAATTATGATTGGGGACGCCTATGATTTTAAGATGTCGAATCTGAAGTTTCCCTAAGGTTTTGATGGTATATCGAGCCTCTATACTACGGTTTAAGCTTTTAGATATGAAATACTGGGATTCAACCTCTACCAAAATAACTCAATGTCCTAATAAGACTACTTTAACCAATCTAACCAAAGAGCTCATGTGACTATTTTTATCTTAAATCTATGTTTTTTTTATAATAACCCATTGAATTGTTTTAGGATATGGTCTATGATTTTAAGAATTATATCTATATCAAATCCCCCTAGAACCCCTCAAGTTATTTTGCTACATATTCTAAACGAGGTGCACCCCGACTACCACGGTCGCCGGATTCTGGCAATCCCGACGCCCGATCAGTATGTTGGAGCCTCCGACACCTCTCGCTTCGATTATGCTCAATTATGATTGGGGACGCATTTTAAGATGTCAATACGAAGTTTCCCTAAGGTTTTGATGGTATATCGAGCCTCTATACTGGTTTCGCTTTTAAGCTTTTAGATATGAAATACGGATTCAACCTCTACCAAAATAACTCAATGTCCTAATAAGACTACTTTAACCAATCTAACCAAAGCTATTTTTTATCTTAAATTTTTTAACCCATTGAATTGTTTTAGGATATGGTCTATGATTTTAAGAATTATATCTATCTTTCATGGGCTTATAAACGAGGTCTATGTTTTTTCAAATAATTAAAAGAAAATGTCCATTTAATTGTTTTAGGGGCCATTTTTTTTCTCATGGTCTATGATTTTAAGAATAACAAAAGGTGAACCATTTCTAGCGTTTCCCTCGCAAAAAAATCCAAGGGCTTTTTTTTCTTTGATCATTGTCGATGGGTTGCTATGGCAGGCCCATCCGGGAGTGTGCTACTCAAGATGAAAATTCTCCGCTTCGATATCGATCCAAGCTCGTGGTGGCTGCCGTTGATCCAATGCCGCAAATTTTTTTCAATCCATGGCGAGCCTTACATCCTTGTTCCTCTTACCCGCTTCCTCCATTTTTATAATCTCCATCGTTTGCATCCTTGCTCAACGTAACAATCTTGGAGCCCACAACTCCTAATCCGATCGTTTCTCCACTATGGTTGGGAAGTATTCTTTACCGTAATTGTATCATCGACAATGTTAAGGTGCATGCAGATCAAATCAGAAAAATCCGAGCCCCTTTAGTGAAAAACAGAGGACCATCCAAAGGCAATTTTTCGTCTCTAAGATGTGGCTATGGCGGATCTCAAGCGCTTCAGGGCGATGAAAACCCTCACCGGGAAGAATACTACTCGAGCCCCGACAATGCAAATAATGGATGGGTTTGATTGTGGAGCTCAGAACGATTTCGCCATCAAGCAGTGCTCAACAAATAGCGAGAATATCGATCGGCAAACGTGTTCCTATGGCCGCAATGTGTTTCTTCATTTTCGGAAAGGAATCGCTCGAAAATCTTGTAAGCGCACTTAAGTCGGGCATCCTTCTCTCGCGTTTATGCTCGATTGATTCCTTGCGGTGCTTTTTAGATATGCTCATACTAGCATCAGTTATCAATCTATCGAGATCCAGTTTATGGCAGCCTCAAAGCGTGAAAAGGGCATTTGAATGGGCCACCATGTTTGAAGATCTCAATGGCAAAATTTCCTGCGACCAAAGAGGGTGAAACACCTAAGGAAGCCTTTGATCCGCTCTCTTAGATCTCATGGAGCTTCCGAGGCCCCCGAACTTCTTGTAAGTGCTCTTACCGGTGCATTTGGAATTGGCAATGGACAAATTGTTCCTCTTATTGTGCTAGCCTCGAATTAGACAAAGAGAGCACTTCTCAGAGAATGTCCACATGCAAACCAAATGCGGAGCAGAAGCGGTCTTTGATGAAATGGAAGACGAAAGGCACAAGCGTTAAGGATTCTATGGATATTTGGAAGAGATCGACTTCAAAGCGAAACAATTCTCGAGACATTTCTTGTCATCATCGCTTGGCTAGAGAGAGTTTGTCATATCACTTCAAGGAGACAATGCAAGCTCATGGGAGGGATGATCATTTTTAAGTCCGAAAGCGCACATTGGACAAATGTTTTTGAACGATGCTAGCTGAAAAGTAATAAGCACTCGTAAATCAATACATGGGTTGATATTGCAGAGCTCTGTTGTTGTGTCTGGCATCAGAAAGCTGGAGACAAATGCAAAACAAGTTACGTAATTTCTTACATTCTTATCCAGTTTTATCATCACAAAACCAATTTTTATCCAGTTTTATCATCACAAAACCAATTGTCACGTTACTTTGATGGATGGTGGGAAGAATCAGCATCTGCTTGTGGCCTTAGCGATTCTAAATGGACGTTGAGCATGAAAGATGAAGTTGAGAAATATTTGCTAGGTCATTTGAGATCAAAAGAGGGTTTGTGTTGCAATTTGCCACCAACCATTGCAACATTTGCTTTGAGACATGGCACATTAGCTGAACATTATATCAGGGAGATTGAGAAACATGCGATTGAGAAAGAAAGCTCAGGCCTGTGCTCGTGCCACTCATGTTGTAATACCTTATGAATGCTTTGCGGAAATAATTTATTTGTGCTTTTTAGTAATTAATATTTAGGCCCATAAAGTTTACCTATGTTTGCTTTAGTTAGGGCCCGAAGGGCCCAAAAATTTTTTTAATATAACAATCAACACACAACTACCATTAACTTTATTAACACAAACCATTGCATTTAACACATTTAAATTAAAATCCCCCTTAAACCCCCTTTGGTTTGGGTGCATATTTCATCTGCACACGGTGTTATTACGGTGGCCCAGAAAAAGATATTGACAGCCTACGAGTGTTCCTCCCTTCAATCAGAAATGATAGAACGCATCTGGATTCAGTATCTTCGAATTGATTCTTATCGTTAGTCTCCTATTCTGGAGTAAGTACATTGTGCTCCAGGCTCGTGCTCCTGTGGCATCTTTTTATGCTTTCACAGTTAGATGAGACATGTAAATTTTGTACTTTTTCTCTGATTAATAAACTTTTTGGCTTTCGTCCTTAAAAAAAAAAAAATTTACAAGTACGTATAAAAGTGATCAAAGATTGATATTGAGATCCAGTATCTGTTACGAATCTACTCATCTTTCTGCAAAACTCAAATCATAGCTGAACTCTGGAACTTGATCTTTATGGCACAAATTCACTAATCAACTGAGCTCAACTTGTGAACACTACAAACAGTACATATCTGGCTTTGCCCTTTCTCCAAAACACGATAGATCAACTTCTTTATATCCTCTGAGTTTTTGCAACAAGATATGAGACTGGGATCTAGCTTAAGTTTTGATACTAGGATCTGGCTTTAATTCAAGAACAACAGCGGCTGAAACACAAAAGCTTCTTCCCAATTTTGAAAATATGTTAAATTCATATGGAACAACTTCTATGGGAAATTCAAGATTACAGTACTAAGAATCTTTCAAGGAATGGTTTAATTCAGCAAAGGATTTAGGAATAAGCTTTTCTCTAGCTTCTAGGCATAGCTTCTACATCATCGTTTATAGCATTTCGTTGCCTCTATACTATTCATAAATTTTGGAAAAGGTATATTCTTAGCTCAAATTAACTCATCTAGTCTAAGTTCTACTAATTCGACTTATGTCTAGGCCTTTCTAGCCAGATCCGATTCATTTTGCCTTCCTTTATTGGTTCTTTGTTCAATGGGTCACTACGACTATAGCGAACAATCTTTTCACAAATCTGTTTCAATATTTTAGAGTTCAATGGCTTTTCTAAGATTCATACCTTAACTTAATTTTTAACAAATGGATTAACTTTAATTCTTAGATTTTCTTTTGCCAGGATTTGCTTTTATGTTTGCATATGTGTTTCCTCTGAGCTTGTGCCATAACAATTTCTTTTCTTCCCAAGGCTGATCGACCTCGATCATCGGCCTTGAGGGAATTTCAACCTTTTCCCAAAGCTAGTCACCTGAGTATTTGCTTTGAAAGGATTTCCTAAGACTGGTAAACTTACTATCTGCCTAGAGCTTTATACTAAGTATCTGGTTAGTATGTTGCAGTCACAGTTGCTCCTTATATCTGGATTCAAGAGCAACATTTGATAGCAAAAAAACTCTTTCGTTAACTCAAATACAAAATTATGCTCAGTCAATCCAGCATTCATATGCACACAAAACTTCTTTACTATACTTATCTTTCAGATAACTAATTTGATTATTATACATGACAGTGCACAAAATTGCTTCATATCAAGCTTGCCCCACTTTTCTAACACGCCCTTGATTTGCCATTGACCCCGCCATTGATGTTGACTTTGACCATTGATTTTGACTTTTTTGTTTTGACTTGTCAAAAAAACTTCTTTAGAGCATCTCCTCTACCACTCAAATGGGCGGGTGCTCAATTTAAGAGTGGAGAAGTCCTAAAAGCCTTCTCCAAAGCTTATCCTTTGCCATTCAAATTAGGTCGTTGTCCAATTTAAGAGGCCAAAAGCCCTAAAAGCCTTCTCCAGAGCCTATCCTCTACTATAAATTCTGCCATAAACAGCCATGACAATTCTTATGGCCCCCTCCCCAAGTCCCAAGGACGTGCAAGCTGATGGGGACGCCTATCAAACCCCGGACCAGACTTAGTCCCAGCCACAACCAATGACACCTTGCCCATCAAGCTCCTATTGGGGAATGACATAGATGGTGCACCACAATAAAGGTGTGGATAAGACAATGAAGGCAAGTTTAGACACCTCTAAGATGAGAAAGGAGGCCCGTGCAAAGGCTCAGATAACAAACTCGGTTTGACAAGCAGATGATCGATCTTTAAACCTGGGAGCAAGTTGCTCGTGCACACCGAATCCAGCACATGCAGAGAACCAGAAGCATATCTAGGTGATGGTTGAAAGTAATCTACTAGAATTGCGCACCTAGCGTAAAAGATACAGCCTCGGTGCTCCAATTACTCAATTAGCAACTAGCTACAACGCGTCATGGGCATGGAGGCCTACATGCATTTCAGACAGCTCCATGGCGACGGTTTATTCTACAAAGGCAGCAGTTGTGCCTTCAATGGTGAGATTTGCTAGCCATGATGGTGGCCATTTTCGTCCATTCTTGCTCTGTTTTAAATCCACAGACCATTGCTTAATGAATCTAACGATTTCTTTCCATTGCAGAGATGCTTCTGGAAACCTGAAATTTCATCTGAGTCGTCTATTTATGGATATCTGAAGTGGCAGAGCTTTATCCCTTGATTTTTCCCTCCTAAGGTTTGCACTTCAATCTAATCCGAGGATTGATGATATGGCAGAATTCTAGCCTCTCTTATTTTCTTCACTATACATGAATGGCTCTGAATTTCCTTTTCTCCTCTATAAATATGCAGAATTCGAGGTATCAAGCAGCTTTATTTCTTGAAGACTTTGGAGCATTTCTTGGAGGATCTTGGAGCATGAGTTTTCCGTAAATTGTAGCAGGAGCACAAGTTCAAACTTGCTGCCATTTTTCTAGATTAGACAACTATGCCACTTTGATTTCTTTAAATAGATTAGGGCCTAAGGTTCCTTTATAACAATTGTCTATTACTGATTTACAATAGCATAGCTTGCAGCCTTGATATTCTGAAATAAATTAGTCTAAGATGCTTTAAATTTTTGCTATGATACAATCTCTTTCTGTTTTTAAGTTCTCTTGTTTTGCCATGTTTCTTGTGTTGGTGCATGTCTCTAAGCTCTTTTGTTTTGCCATGTTTATTGTGCTGATCATGCAGGCTACCTTGTAATTCGTTTCCATTGTTTCATTCTAAACCTTTTACCATGAATCTTAGGAGGAATAGAACCATTTCTCCACCTCCATCAAATGCTGAAAATTCTCCCTTTGAACCGCAACCTCCTCTAAAAAAAAAAGATCATTCAGACCTCTTTTAATCAGCCAGAAAAGCATACCAGTGGGGAGGAAAAAAGTAAGGTCTGCAAAGAGAGGTTCTTGGTCAAAGGAAGATTTAGATCAAGCCATTGATGCTGTTGAGGATGGAATATTTTCCATCAGAAAATCTGGAATGCACTTTGGGATATCCTAAACAACACTTAGAAACGACCTTTATGGTATTTCTGAAAATAAGTTTGGTGCCATCCCAAAGGGTTTGACAGTTGAAGAGGAAAAACAGCTTCTTCAGTGGGCATTGTAGTTACGTGATGAAGGAAGACTAGTGACCTTAGATGTCATGAAACAAAGGGTTGCACAGATGACTATAAACAGGCAGACTTGCTTTAAAGATGGATTGCCAGGTTCAAAATGGTGGAAAGGTTTTAGAGATAGGCACCCCGAAATATCTCTCAGGTTTACTCAATGTGTTGAAGTGCAGAGGGTTAAAGCCATGACCAGTACCAATCTCCAAAACTTTTATTCTACTTTAAATCAAGTGTATGGAGATTGTGTCTTGAGCCTTCAAGCATTTGGAATTGTGACGAAACTAGAATTCATGCAGGTAGTACACAGGGATGAGGGTCATTGCTAGAAAAGGTATAAGAAATGTGACTGAAACTGTACCTAAAAGCAGGGAGTGGATATCTGTATTAGTTTGTGTGAATGTTGTGGTGCCAAAATTCCTAATTTGCATGTGTTCAAGGGGATCAGGCTTAAAGGCACGAATTTACACTTGCAGGTTGTGAACCCGGAGCAATTATGAGTTATCAAAAGAAGGCTTGGATTATAAATGATCTATTTGAAGCTTGGTTAGAGCATTTATAGAACAACGTGCCTGGAGGAATTAGCAAGGAAAGACCACATCTTTTGGTGTGTGATGGCCATGGCAGTCATGTCACTGTCCAAACAATTTTAAAAGCCAAGGATATGGGCCTGCACATTGTGCAATTACCTCTCCACACCTCTCATAAGCTGCAGCCCTTGGATGTCTCTTGTTTTTCTCCATTTAAATCAAATTTCAGAAAGTTGAGAGCAGCCTTCATGCACATCAATTATAGAGTTGAACCAACCAAAGAAGACATGACAAGTCTGGTGTCCAATGCTTTCATTAAATCTCTGGATTTGCCAAAACAGGGATATAGCCTTGGTGCAGGACAACTGTGTAGGCAGATCCCATTGCAGATAGGATGGAACATGAGAGAACAAATAGGGAAAACAATTTGGATGCTGAAATATGTGGTGTTGATCAAGTTCATGTTCAAACAGATTTGGAAAATGTCTCTCCTGATACATGTACATTGGATGAAGGCATTGAAGATACACTTCATCCACAAATGCTAGACCAAGGTAATTCTCCAGCTCTACAAGCTCTTGCAGATGTAGTTTTTCAACTGCCCAATCCACCATCATTGTCTGCTGATACTTCTGGTAGGGCAGAAACTCCAACTAGAAAAAAGTCCAAGAGATTAAGGCTACCTGCGAGTTTGCAATGAAGGCTATATGTAACATGTGATGAAGTAGTTAGAGCAAGGTTAGAAGAGCAGAGAAGATTAGAGGAAGCAACAAGGGTTAGACAAGGGCAAGTAGAGGAAAGGAAGAGAATATTGGCAGAGAAGAGGGCTGTCAAAGAGAGGGAAAAGAAGAGAAAAGAGGATGCAAGAAAAGAAAGAGAGAGAAAAAAAAGGATTGCTTTAGAGAATGCTGCATCAAGACCCAAAAGAACAAGGAAAAGAAAAATTGTTGCGGAAGAAAATGTAATTGACTTGGAGCTTAATGATGTTGACAATAATGGAGATCAAGTGCTTGAATTGCAGGTTGCATGTGACAATAATGAAGAGCAAGTTCTTGATTTGCAGCTTGCAGGTGGACAGATAAATGTCACAAATGGTGCTGCAGAATAAACTAATTGTAACAGCCAGCCTTTGGACTTATTTGTATGTATCCCTGTTGTTCCTGTGGAAGATCAAAGTGCAGTAGATAGAAGTAATGTTGTGAAGAATCATGAATTACAGGACAGTCAAGACAGAGCCCTCAAGATTTAGAAGAAAGCCATATCGGCTGTAGCTTGGAAGACACCCATATTTGTTCCTGGGATGAACATTGCAGGAAGAAGAGATCAAGGCTTTCAAATAATGCCACTGACAATGAAGATAGTAGTGATGAATTTAAAAGAGTTAAAGAGAAGAACTAAATGTTTAGATGACTTGTATAGAGAGGAGGCTGATAATCATTTGAAGATGCTTGAACTTTGAGCCAAAATCCATTGTATTAAGTTCATTCTGTTATTTCTGTATTTCTTTTATCTGTATGAAATTTGCTAAACATTTCTCAAATTCAGGAATTTGTTTGAAGGAGTTAGTTTGCTGTGTATTGTTTACACCCAAAATGGGAATCTACCTTTGGTGATCATTGAATGTACCTTTGTTGGGATCCCTATGCAAGGTATAGTTTCATATTAAATTGTGATTTTCTCATTTTTATTTTTTTTTTCATTTTGCATTCACTATCTGTAGTCTTTAATTTGCAGGTTGATTGAATGGCAATTAGCCTTAAGTTCAAGACCAATGGATGTTCAAATCCTTCCAATTATCTGTTTATCAATTTGAGGTGTTTATGAACGCCTCCTTGGTAATTAAATACACAAATATGCTGGTGTTACAACAACATTTTAGCATCTCAATCTCACCATTGTAGGTAAACCATGCACCAGTAAGGAATATTTCATGCACCAAACAGTAAGCACACACTCACCATTAAGGAAAATTGGTGCACCAAACAGGAAGCATACACTCACCATTAAAGAAAATTGGTTCACCAAAGTTATATTCACCATTGACATCCAGGCATCACCAATAGGGTGTATTGACCCCTTGTAATTTGAAGCTGAATACAGGCATTTATGATTTTTTGTTTTTGAAGAAAGCATGTAATATAGGAAGAACACATCCGAGGGCACACATAGATGCCAGAAACATTGAAATTGGACCATGTATGTGAATTTTTAAATGGTTTTTCTATTAAAACCACCATTGATGGCACCCCTCACTTGATAGAGATAGATAAATACAACCCAAAAATTGTAAACATGTTGGGCATATTATGTTACATTTCCTTCTAGAGGGGTTTTAAGCGGGTTTAAGTTACGGGAACTTTGTTTCAGACATGGCTATGGTGTGGTGCGTCCCATCGATTCCGCATGCATACCTGTGTAGTAGATGGGCTGGGCCCTCGGACTTCCGCGTTTCATCTTGTATTAAAATCAGAAGCAGTGCCAAAGAGGACACTCACGTAGAAGCAGAGAAGCCTGGCGCTAGGGCTCGTCGTCTGGACAGAGTTAGGTATGAGAAGCAGCGTCGATTGGAACGTGAAGCTGCCACTTACCCTGAATGGGCAACGTATGCCTTGTCCTATTAGTTTCATACCATCGTCCTTTAGTTAATGCCCTGTAACACCAGCTTCACGGATTTTTAAAACTGTATTTTTTTCAGATAGTTTTTATATTTGAACTTCCTCCATCTCTTTTAAGCTTATTGATAATTGCAGCATCCTGGAAGAGCAGACCAAGAACGATGAAGAATTGGCAGCAATTCTTGGAGATAGTATTGGCAATCCAAAGGAAATGCAACGCAAGGTAATTATCTGAATTAGATTATGTTGCTAAGAAATCTTTAATTAGTTTCTGGTAACTATGGCTACAAGTTGATAGTCATTTCTGGTAATGCGTTCTGTCCATCCTGATATTCAATCTTCCTATAAGACATAGGCTAAACAGGAGACAAAGTTAAGCGACCTAAGTTTAAGAGAGCAAGGTTATTTGGAAGAGTCATTGATGCTATCATTTTGTATTTCTGAGACCACTGCTTTACAAATTGTTCTTATGATTCTGTATGTTTGGGATGATAGGGTTCAACTGTCCTATTCATTCTTCCATCTTGCCATTCTGGTTCAATATCTAGCATTGTATACGTTACAATTTATGGTACAATTTGTCAGAAGTATTTATGACTTAAAACATTGACGCCTACATGAACCTTATTTGTGTATCAACTACTAGTAAGGCTGTGTGCTTTGATTTGGTACAATCAAATCAGCTGAACACATAATGAACAGATCAAAGAAAGGCTGTTAAGGAAAGGAGATGATATATTATCCCCAAAAAGTGGCTCAGCAGTGCCAATGGCAGTCTTATTCCGGGAGTAAGTATTTTTCTTATAATAATTGTTAAAGGTGCTAATTTTGGAGGAAACTTTGTCGTAGCATTTGAAGCATACTGACTAATTGCTTTAGGATAATTTATCAGCTTTGACCCATTCGATTCTCATATCTGGTTTGAGCTATACCAGGAACCATCTGAAAAGGATATGGATATTATTGGCAATGTAGCACAAGACATTGATGCTAGCCTAATACCTTGCCTGACTTTTAAATTGGTCAGGTAATACGTTCATGGTGCATGCTTGGTCGTTTAGGAGCTTTTAACACATTAAATACCCAGGTATAGGTCTTGGCAGGGCATTTGTTGTATTGGCTGGAGTAAAGGTCTTTGTGCAAAGAATGGTGTTTTACAGTAAACAGATGCCCCAGTCGATGCACCCTTGAGGTATGATCTAGAGCGTGTTGCGGAAGCCCTTCCAGGATATTTTCACAACATATGGGATCTTGAGTTTCAGGACAGCTGGGGAAGAATTTGGTAAGAAAGTTATTATAAACGCCTTTAGTTTTCTTGTTGAAATTTCTAAAAGAAGTAAGATTATCAAATAAACATGTTATTTGATGTACAGGGTGGATTTGGGGACTTCAGACCCACTAGCTCTAGATGTGTTCATAAATGCAATATCCTTTGTTAGTTCTGAGTAAGTTCCTATTCACTATCATCATAATACAGGATTATCCTTTATAGTAATTTTTGGACGGATTTTCCAGCCACGTTGGTATCAAACAGGTAATACTTGGAGGCCAGAGATTCAGTGACTGGGAGGAAGGGATGACTAATCCTGATGATGGATATAAAGTGTACAAAATTTAGCTGCAAACAGGATATAATGCAGTGGGTACGACTTCTGTTTATGCATCTTATGCGACATCTAAAGGAATTAGAGGATCAACATCCGCTCCAAACTTGATCTTATGAAGCCTTCTTCCATCGATTTCACTACAATGGAAGAACCTGCTGAGAATTTCAGAGGCTCTTCCCAGCATTTGCAAATGCATCTGTTGTTTCACATGGAAGTATAGGACTACTACCAGGCAACTCAAGAGTACCGCCAGCATTTGCTCTAGTAAATGTATCAAAAGGCAACTGGTACTTGAATAAAATGGACATGCTTTCTCTTCTGAAAATTAGAATGCATTTATTGCATTCTTGACGACAAAAATATACTATTATCAGTGCGAGCAATTTAGACTGAAATTTCTGAGTTCATCATTGACTACAGAATGACTAAGTAAACGACCCGAAATAATTTATTTTTAAGTGAGATTCTATCCAATAAATATCCTATTGCAAAAGGACTTTGCAAAAACATAGTGAGTCTGCTTGACATCTCATCTAGCTCAACATACGGATCCACAGAAAGTATGGTGCTGTTCAAAGCTTGCAGGACACCCATCAATTTCTAGATGCAACTTGCAAAAATGGAGCCCTTATGTTTAGGTCTTAGTCTCCAATATTTAGGTGTGTGCTACTTTTAGCCAGGGTAAGGCCCTTTTTCCACGAGCCGCAAGTCTTATATTTCAGCAAATGGATCGGGGCCACATCAGGTCTTGAACCAAATTCGTGTCCACGACTAGGTCTAAGACATATATTATGAGGCTGGAGTGGGGAAGCACTCTTCATAAGAGATAGCACAAATCCAATGTGATAGTCGACATGTCTTATTTTGGTGGGGAAGCGCTCTTCATAAGAGATACCACAAATCCAATGTGGTAGTCGCAAACATTGTCGTATATACCACAAATCCAATGTGGCAGTCGCAAACACTGTAATAAGGATATATGACAGCCATATTTTGCTCTTGTTGTGGAAAGAGCGCCTAAGTCTATCTCAACCCATTGTTTGTCACAGAACTTTCTTTCTACTTTGGCATGAGATGAGATGTTTTCTCTTTTAATCACACATTAACGAATGAATCATTGTTGAGAGTGATTGGAAGGTGGAACTGATTGGTGGTCCTATAGAAGCATTGGACAAGCATTTTCAACCAATTGGAAGTCCAGTCTTGCAATGTTCCTTCCAATTGGGTTTAAACAAAAAAAATATGCTCGATGTGGAAGTCAACCATCCTAAAGACAATAGCGCCAAACTTATTTAGATGGACTTGGGAATGGGGAAGATTTGAATCATTCAATTTGATGACTTGACTCTTGACTTTTGACTTGATGTGATGCTCTAGGAAGATTGTTACTTAATAGACTAGACGGTCATGTAATTCACGCTGGAAAGGGCATTACACCCCGTAGGGCTTCGAGGCGGTGCCGCTAGCCTTGCCGCTCGTCGGCCGCCCGGCTGGTGGCGCCGCCTCAAAGTCCTACGAGGGTGTAAGCGTTTTAGAGCATTTTTCACATTGGAGATTTAGATAGAGATCGGCAAAGGGGAGTGTGTATTGGAGGGTAGTATTTAAAACATTCGCATGATTGAAGTTTTGGCTATAGCTATAGCTTTTCCCAACCGACCTTTGTGTGTCCTTGGCATCAACATGATAGTGATCCATAACAGTTAAACAACAAATGTTTGATAAAAAAAACATTGGTGAGTGGTGAACATATGTCATAGATGGCCACATGATTATGATTTATGCGAGAGATGCCTCCATTATGACCATGATATTGTCCTTTTGAAACACATAATTTCGAAAGGCTGTACAATAGAATTATGGCACTAGATAGAAATTAGAGCATAGTTGGGAGATCCACAATCTGTAGGCATCTGAGAGGTAAGATAGATAGCAAGATGTGATGAAATACCTGGAAAAAAAAAAGCCCTAGAAATGGGAATTAGGTTGGGATAAAAACAACCTACCAACTTATCTCAAACTATATGATTACAATGGTTCCAATAAAATATACCTCACATCTGGAAGCATTTCCGTTTTGGAATGTGCCATCATCGAACGGTCTGAAACGCTCCGAGATCGTGGCTGTGGGCCGTTGGATCTCGGTTTGACGGTGCAGATCTCCCCACACGCTTCACGCATTAACTCCGCGTTGTAGGATCGATCTGCTGCAGATAGCCAATCCGGCTCTTCTTTAAATCCGGCGAGTTCTTCTTCCAGATCCACTTCTTGTAAGTAATCTGATACAACCCAAGATCTCTAAAACTCTTTTCCAGATTTGATCTTCCTGTTCTGCCCTGTTTCAGACTAAATCTCTTTTTTATCTTTTCTCTAGGTCTTAAATTTCAGCTTATTGCTTCTCCGGATCAAAACCCCAGCTCGCATCCAGTTTCCTATACATCACTTCAAGTAGTAAGATGGCCGATAATCTGAACAATGAGCAGATTGCAGAGTTCAAGGAGGCTTTCAGTTTGTTCGATAAGGATGGTGATGGTAATGCATCTTTTCTCATATATTATAGCCAATATAGACAATCAGAAAACATGATGAAATAAAGATATATGGATTAGATATGTGTAGTTTGATATTTTTCTTGCTAGAAAGCAATTCCGGCGTAATGGAGTGTTTGCATTCATACGAAAATATATTGTTACTAAGTGACATTTCATGATCGTTGCAATATTTCTTTGGGGTATTCTAACTCTTTCTTCTTTCAGGTTGCATAACAACCAAGGAATTAGGAACTGTGATGCGTTCTTTGGGGCAAAATCCTACTGAAGCAGAGCTCCAGGATATGATTAATGAAGTTGATGCAGATGGTAATGGCACCATTGACTTTCCAGAGTTTCTCAACTTAATGGCTAGAAAGATGAAGGTGATCAATCTGTTATTTACCTGCATATTGATATTATGATTTGAATAGTTTGTTATGCTTAGCCTTTATCAATATGCTTAGCATTTTTGATATAATGCAAAGATGAGACATATGACAATAATTTCTGATTTAAATTACAGGACACAGACTCTGAGGAAGAGCTGAAGGAGGCTTTTAAGGTCTTTGACAAGGATCAAAATGGCTTCATATCTGCTGCTGAGGTAAAGCATTGCATTTTATATTTGAATACATATTTACGTTTGATATGTGTATGGTATTAATCAAACTTATTGTCTACAGCTTCGGCATGTGATGACAAATTTAGGAGAGAAATTGACAGATGAAGAGGTAGATGAAATGATCCGAGAGGCAGATGTTGATGGAGATGGTCAGGTCAATTATGATGAATTTGTGAAGATGATGATGGCCAAGTAGAAATATTGCTTCTAACTCTAACCAATCTCGTGTTAGAAGCTGCTATAAATAATTTTATATCAGATCACAATGTCATTCCAGAATATGAATGAAAAGTTATAAGTTTCGAAATCGGCTGTTCAATTTTGATGTCATATGGCATGTTGCATATTACAGAAATTGTACCCTTTGTATACTTTTGGTACTAAGGTTGTTGCTGTCCATGTGTCCAGCAATGCAACTCGCATGCTAGAAATTGTTTTAATCTGGTTGTTTTCCTTGTATGGGCAGTTTTAGTTGTTGCTAATATAGTAGATGCCTTTCTTAACAAGGTCAATGGATGAAAGTATTTTATAAGAGCATACACAATATAAGAGTCATCAACTGAAGACCTGCTTGCACAAGTGTAAGGTAGACATTTCAACTAATTTCTAGATTTCCAACTAAGACTATAAAAAGTAATGCTTCAATAATATCCCCATCAAATGCCAGTTGTTCATCTTTTATGTCCATTCCTGTTGTTGTCTGTCTTGTCATCTTTTATGTCCATTCCTGTTGTTGTCTGTCTTGTCCAAAAAATGAGTGTCCTTAAATGGTAACCTTGGAATTGTGGCAAAGGAAATGGATTAAATTTGGGGATCCACATGGCAATTACTTCCTAGACTCATGGCATATGACAGCATTTAACATTTGAAACAATTACTAGTAACATCAATGCACACATTGCAACAACACATCCAACAAAATTTAACCTACCAACGAAGAGTTTTTTAGTACATCAATCATTTATGCTTTTGGTATATCTATCTTATATACTTTTAAAACATTTTACCTGCTTCTTGTTTATAGCAATACATCTTTTTAGTAAAAAATAGAACATTTTTTGAAGTTTTTGTTGAAAATTAAGAAAACTCATTTAAGAAATGGTGTGATATGTTTTGTAAGTCTATAAGATTATATAGAACTTGGCAGTCGATATACAAGACGGAAAAACATGACAAGCTAATAGTGATAAAATAGTTAACTTAAAAACTACAAGTCACAGTAATTGAATAGCAATAGGACGATTATTAAAGCTAACACTTTATTTTTAAGACAATGCATTTTTAGGACTCATATAAGTTTTGCTAGAAATGCTTAAAAAAACATGAGATGTTAAATAGAAATGTGTACACAATGTCTTGCAAAGAAGATCTTATTACCAAACAAGGTGCTGCACACGAGGGGTTACCCTCTGGTGACATGAAGGTGTGTTTCTATGGTTTTTGTTTCAGTGTTTGTTTTCATGTTTTTTATTTGATTGTTCTTTAAGATCAAACTTGAATGCTGATTTGTTTTTTTCATCTGGTTTGTCTCTTTCGATCGCTTATGTATTGTAAGGGAGCAAGAAATAAGTATATAAGAATTGGAATTTGGACATTCTTCTTTTCTTTGTTTTGCTCGCAATGTACATGGTGAAAGAACTTTGCTTTAGTAACACATCATTGGTTCTACAGCTATATCAAAATATATAGCTTCCAATTTCTGCTTTATATCCTTTGGTAATTCCTTGTAAATCCACCTTAAAATTCCTGGGTTATTACCCTCGGTCACACAGGCGTCAAAATAGACCAATCCAAAATTCATATCATACATTCATGCTAGATTTTGGAGACTATAAAGTCAAGGAGCCGTTTCTAGCAAATAATGTTCCCTACAATATACAAAAATACATATTTTAGAGTCAAAGATAAGATGGAGGAAGAATACTTGTTCCATTCCCATATGGGCACACAAGACATCTGCAGGCATACAAAACTGCAAACACAAAAATCAAGAAATTAGGAAAGATAAACAAAACAAGCTCGCTACCAAGACCCAAGGGCGGGAGATTCGAACCTCGAGGCCCCCATAAATCTCGTATGGATGCTTTGGACCTAGTATGGATTCGAGGAGTACCAGGCAGCGTCGACGCTGCTTGTGTCTTGGTTATCCACTCAAATTATTACCCAAGACATCTTTTTTTTTTGTATTTTAATCAATGAGATAACAAAGTATTTTTGCATGTTGTTACTAAAGCTAGCAACGTCCGGCATCCATCACTTATAAAAGGCTATATTTTAATCACTCATTTATTAGCTTGTGGTCGTTTGCTTTTAATGGCCTAGATAGATAAGATAAGAATTTTTACGTCCACAACAATAAGATACTTGTTGTTTTAATAAATAGCTTATAGCCCATACTACAATTGATATCCACTAAAGAAGGATGAGAATAGATGGAATTGAATCACCGAAGGTAAAGATTAAATGGATTCACTACTTATTGTTAGGCACTCAAGTGAATATTTATTTATATATGCACAATTGAACATTGGCTTTTTGTTAACATTCCCCAGGGTCAACATTGGTATCCACATTCCGAAATTAAAACCAAGAGGGCAATTCATATGCTTTGCTTAAATAAAAGTTGGGGTGTTTCTTCCTTTTTTTCCCTTTTCTTTTGGGGGAGGGGGGATGAAGAACCTTTGGAGGCTTTCACGAATTTGCATATAGTGGAAAATATTTAAGCTATCTGCTTGAATGGGGCATATTTAGTCATGTAGTGCGACATATTTAGTCATGTAGAATTTGCACATAGTGCGGCATCATGTTCGCTATTAGGAAAAAAAAGCAGTCACGAACTTTGGGATCTTAAAGAAACTTTCATGGTTTAAACTGATTATACCATCCATTTTGTATATTCCAAATTGAAGCACTCAAGATAAATGTTGAATGGACTCGCTACTTGTTTCTTGCCATGCACCAAAATGCTAGACCATTCATTTTGGTGTTTACACCACTCATTGTGTTGAACACCAAACAAGATCATTCTACAATACACATATGATATACTCAACGTTGCTACATGAACAAATATATGGTCCTGAGGTAAAAATGGTGATGGGGTGCACCAAAATAATCTTAAGGCATTTTTAGATGCAAATAGTTTTGCAAGATGCTTTAGGTACCAGGCAGCGTGTGTGCAGCCGTCGCCGCTGCTTGTGTCTTGGTTAAGCACAACTGATGAAGGAGCTGAATACTCTCAAGGCTATAGCCATGTTCACCATATGTTGTAATCAATGCATTCCATGAAACAAGGTCGTGATCATGCATTCCAACAAATATATTAGTGGCCGAATCCAGATTACCACATTTTCCATACACATTGAGAAGTGCAGTGCCTAAAATTATGTCTGAATTATAACCATTCTGAATTATAGATGCATGGACAATCTTTCCTTCATCCAGGACGTCAGGAGATGTAAATACAAAAATTAAACTAATGAAAGTAATGCAGTCTGCTTTTAAATTCAGATACTGCATGTATAAGAAAAGTAAAAGAGCTTCCTTGCATTGACCATGTTTTGAATATATACCTATGATGGCATTCCATAAAACCACATCTATGTATATCATTCTAACAAATACCAAGCCAGCATCATGCAGACTTCTGCACTTGCCATAGTTAGGGAAAAGTCTATCACATATTTTGGCAGTCTCTCACATATTTTTGCATGCTTGCTATTAATAAAGCAGGTATATGGCTGATCATTTGAAGCAAATCAGTTGCAGTAGCCATTTTTAGAACTCCATCTACAAAAGATTTCGAAGCCTCTGCCAATGCTTGGTCCCACCCCTCTACATGGAAAGGTGCTTGATTCCAAACATTAACAATGTTAAAACTTGCAGTTACAAGAAATTGTAATAATATACAAATGTGATGGGCACCTTGTAAATATCCAATATCTCTGAAGTGAGCTTAGATACATCATGCCACGCTCGACCATTTGCTGCTTGACCAATCTCAGAACGAAGTAGTGGCCGTAACACAAAACTCATGCAAAAGTTGGAACTACTTCTCTGGTTAAGCTTGCTGCAACTAATACCACTCCCTTCACTTCCAGCTAGAAAAGGGAAGGTAGGTCATTAATTCTACCGTGGAAATGAGATAATATAAATCTAAATTTTACTAGTACCAAATCTGAGATGTGTTCCGTAATTCAGAAATCTTTGCAGCCGTCATCACAGCCAAAAGACCACCACCATGGTCAACAAAAACAACAGAGCTTAAACCCAGCTTATGGCACAACGTTCAACCCGCTTTCAGTTGCAAGAGGATTCATCACATGTCTCCAAGTGAACACGCCACCTCCGAAGCGATGTACAAGGACTACCCCTTCACAACTAAATTTGGAATTATTTCGCATTCCGACAACTTGTTCTACCCTTCCTGGTTTCTGAAATGGCAGGTCTATCCCAAGTATGCTTTCAAATTCAGATCCAACCACATGATTATATATTCATGGCCACCCATTAAAACTAGGTGCACCAGTATCATTAAACGACTTGCTCAACAATGGGGTATAGATGGAATCCAGACTGGCTGAAGATGATCGTAATTTTTCCAATTTGGAAAGCTGATTGGTATGGCCATGACTAACATCCACAAGCACTTGTCTCGGAGCATCATTAGCAACATAAACCTTATAATGCAACATAATGCCCTTGCATTGCATAAAAAGACTATCTTCATCAGCATTGCTTGGAGCTACCATTTCTATTGTTGGACTTCCAGAAATAGGCAGATGGCAATGGCTTTGAATGTTTCTGGTATCCATTGGCACTAACTTTCAGGGTAAATTTTAAGGGTCCTAAATATTTTTCTATTCAAATTAAGGTTGGCTAAACCTTTGAAAATAAAAGTTCATAAATTTTATTAGCTAAATTTGATAGAATAAAACCCTTTTGTTATCTTCCCATTTGGCTAAAATGTAAAATTTATATGTTACGAAATTCTTATATTGCCTAATTTTTCTTGGTTGGTGGCTAAAGTGCAACTATTTAACTTCAAATTCTGAGCATTCCTTATCACATGAATGACAACTGATTCAATATGCTTCCATTACAAAAACAATAACAAAGATTCAAAGTACAATTCACAATACCATTTGAGGGAACACGCATATTTATGTCGGGGTCAAATGCATCTATAAATGGCTAACTTGTTGCAAGAATAAAACACTATTACTTAGAGCTTAAAATGCTCACTACGTAACATTCTTCATAATCTTTAACCTAAACGACTTATAGATTCAAATTCAATATCCATAAAGCATGATTGATATAGCTAATGACGATTCCTAAATTAAAGAGGTCCCTGAATGGATTCAACATGGCTATTTGAATTGATCAGGGTGCAGATAATCAGCTTCAAAGAAGGCGATTTAGTATGCCATGATGTAGCCAATCCTGGCTAAACTCTAAGTATCTAAATTTTTTTCCCTTTTTTTTTTTTTGAAGAATATAGGAATATATTAAACCACTAGAATGTGATCAAGTACAATGATAAGTGTGGTGCTAAGAAATGAAGTGCCCATCATGATTCACAATCTGTAAGAATGTCGACCAAATTTCCCGCTTAACTGTGCCAGACAGGCTTGAGACTTGGTAAGCCTGCCACAACTTATGCCTCAAGATAGGAACCAACCGAAAAGGGCTAAGCACTGCATTCTGAAAGACCTTCGCTCTCCGTCTTTTCCAAATCAACCACAGAAGCCAAGCTCTGCATAAATGGAACGCCTGCTGGTTGGCCACTGACCAACTGCTAGGAAAGACTCCCATGAGAAGCTTCTGACTGCACAGTGAAGACCCAAAGAGGGCTCTCACCCAGACCAAGCTGCCCCTATACCTCGCGGCATAGGACAAAGCAAAGGCTCAATGGTCTCTCGGCCTTCCACATAGAGGGCATGTTTCCGCTACCCCGAGGCTTGAACCTGTGGTACTTTGACATTCACCCCGAGGCTACGGTGCAAGATCCGCCATAAAAGGGTACGGATTTTAGGAGGGGCAATGTATTCCACGCCCACTTCCACATGGCGGGGCCACTTACTCCCCGAAGCTTAAGACCACTTATCCGGCTACGCAATGTGTCCCCGCTTAGAAGCCCATAAGCCGATGCTACAAACCGAGATGCATCAAGTCCACTATGCGACTTCCAAACGCCATTGACTTGAGAAGACAATCGCAATGGAATAGCATTCGCAATTCTGCCCAAGTCCGAATGTCCCAGCCAAAGGCCAAATCGATCCCTAAAAACTCCCACGGCGCCATATGACCCTCCCAATACCAGGCCATGGATGGATGTTACCCCGCGGCAGAATCCATCGCACCGAACCGGGTGTAGGGAAGAGGCCAAGGAAGATGCGTAATCCAAGGGTACCCAAAGAAAGGGCGATGAGGCTACCATACACCGCTAGGGTCCAATGAAAAGAGAACCTTGACCACCTTCCAGTGCCTTGAGGAGACCTTTTAAGAAAAGGCGGCATGAGGGAATGGCCGCAAATCCTCAAACAGAGCCCACGGCAACTCTAATTGCCGGGCTTCCTAAACACAATAGAGTGACGAAGAGATCGTGCCAACAGAGCTAATCCTGGGATTGTTGCTCCCCAACAACCGCCAGATGAATTTCGACATCGTAACCTTCGTGGTGCAAGGACACATCAAGCATACCTAAGCCCCCCGCTTCGGACGCACACACTTCCACCATACGACCTTTCACCGTAGCCCCCTCCTCATTTCCTCCCCAAACAAAATTGCGAATGGTGTCATCCAACTCCTTAACCACACTTTCTTCGCAAGTATGCGGAGGTCACAGTAAACATGAGTGCTACAGAAACCGACTTGGCTACCGTAATCCTACCAGCCATGGTGAGTTTACTTCCCTCCACCACCTCGGATGTCGCTTAAGATTCTCAGAATGTCCTCACCAAATTGCCCTAGCATTAATGTCCAAGCCAAATGGTATGCCTAACGCTTTAGGTACCGTGGTGTGGCGGGCAGAAGAGCCCAGTGGAAAACCGACTCAACCACGCCAGAGGAGGTTCCTCCAAGCATCCACATGGTCGAAGCACTTCACCGCCAAGCAAGCACCCCTGGTTAAAAGAAAAGGCATCCAAAATATTCTTGGTCACCGGAGATTGAACTCATCTCGCATGAAGAAAGAGGAATGTATCATCCGCGAAATTGATTACAAACCTGCTAAGCACCCATCATCCATGCGAGACCTTGCACCACATTGTCGAATCGCCACCAAAAAGTTAAGTAGAGAGCTTCGCCACTATAGTGAATGTGAAGGGGGCCAACGGACATCCCCGCCTAATGCCTCTACCACGCAGAAGATTGAAGAGGTCTCACCCTCGACACCATACCGCCGCCCCTAGCGCACATCGCAGCGGCTTCATAACCGCTTCCCCTCAAACTAGGTCCGCACCCAAAGGCCTACATCATATTCGCCAAGAACTGCCAGCCTAACACCGGCCATAAGCCTTGGCAAAATCCAAATTTTAAGAAAAACAAGGGGTCAGCCTCATCCTACGAGCCCAATGCACTCCCTCAAAAGCAAAGAGCCACATTATGAAGAATGTTCCAACTGGGGTATAAAACCGCATCGCTTCCTCGCACTAATGGCGTGAACTAGTACCGCTTAAAGCCTCTCACCAAAGCCTTAGCAATGATTTTATACACTACGCATAAATGTAGTAATAGGCCTCCAGTCCATTGATGGTTTTAGGATGCTTACACTTGGGTATAAGTGAAATACAACCTCAGATTCAAAGCCAGAGGATGCATCGAAAGTTATTCTCCAAAAGATCCACATACACCGCACCACCGAAGTCCCCACCCATTCCCAAGATTCCAAAAACTCCACCGTATTCCATCTAATCCAGACACTTATTCCGAGCCAACAGCGCATGCATCCCCCAACTCCCCGCCTCACCAACGGCTCCTCTAAACTCCGCCTTTGAAGGGTCAGATTCTAGGCGATACCTTGGCCAACACCAGCTCTTTGAAAACACTCGCGGAGGGAAGCGGGCCTCCTTGAAAAATGTTTCATAGTGCGCCACAAAGGCCTTGATAGCATCCGTTGCCGCAACAACACTCCTCGGGTGTAACTATGTCCGCCATGGTCGCCGTGATACTTCTTCTCCGCTGGCTGCTCGAAAGAAGACTTTAGAGCAAGTGTCGGGATCGCTTCAGCCACGCCAAACCCGCTTTTGACCCCGCCCGAGACACCTTGGCCTCCTTCTCAACCTCGACCGACGGCACCTCGCTGCCACGCAAGCCATCGAGACCCGCCTCTAAGAGACTCCGCCCAAGCGATATAAGGCATCCAACTCCGCGACAGCCAAAGCCTTTTGTCGCCCCATTCTTTTGCAAAATTGTTTTACCCTAGCCAATGCCAGAACCATTGCACTCATTCCGCTTATCCCGGCTGAATATCTCACGCCAAATGAGCTTCTGACCGGCCGTGAACTCGATCCCCTTAAGAAAGCTTGTGTTAAGCTTAAAACCGGCCCCGAGGCCGGCCGCGCAGGGTGGTCATGAAGCCGCTGAATGATCCGGGAGTGTGATCCGAGACAGAGGTGGCCGTAACATTCACCCTAGTGAAGGCCGGAGCATAATCCAAGACCGGGCTGGAGTGCCATAAACTCTATCCAAAACCTCAGAGTATGCCCTACCATGCCCCACCAATTATTGCACCAAGTAAAATTCGATCCCCTGAAGCTCACAAAACCCCACTCCCGCAGACAAACCTAAGCCATTGGTCACGCCAAAACCCCGCGCACAATATTCTCCCAATACCATGCCTCGCCCTCCTCCGAGCTCCACCATGTTAAAGTCACCCAGACAAACCATGTAGAACCCATACCAAAGGATTGGAGCTTATTTCGCAAATTGTGCCCATAAGCAACCTCTCCGAGTGGCCCCAATTGGTGCATACACATTCAAGAAGCCCCACTTTGACCGGCCCTCCTTCCATTTAATCACCGCCCACCGCCTTGGCTATCCGTGGGCTGAAAAAGGTTACATGTACACCCATTTTCCAACAAATCAAAGTACCTCCCCTGGCCCCCGCCTGTAGCACCGCACCACGCATCGATTACCCAAGATATTCATTAGGTTGGTAATATCACCCCGGCACATTTATGCTCCCGCAAAACACAAGATATCCGATTAAGATTCTTCACGTGCATGGCGAGACGTGCTCGCTTATTCGGAGAGGATTTGATGCCTCTCACATTCCAAGATAGAATTTTCTTATCCATGTGGGTCGCTTGTGCACCAAGGGTCCAGATCCCCTTGTAAAGCCTCACATGCCTCAACACTATCAGCCTGTGAAGAAAAGTTCAACTACCCCATCAATCACCATTCGATCCACTTGAGGAGAGACCGCATACAGGGCCGCAGATGGGCTAAGTGACCCTCCCGAGGAGCTCTCACCGAGCTCGCCTCCTAGAAACAACTTGTTGCCACCCTTCCTTTTTCTCGCCGCAACTCTTCAACTGGCAAGTCTTCTACGCACTGTGATCCACCATACGAGAGGAGGGTTCAGGTTGTGTCTCCTGATCTGCCCCACCGCCTCACGCCTTCAACACGTGGGGAACAAGTGCAGGGGGTGAAGGCGGCCAACCACTATTTGCTCACCGCTTGGGTGCCGAAAGAGGTTTATGCCGGTGAAACCGCTAAGCGAGGGAAACATTGCCAAAAGCTCTCCCCATTGAGCAAGTCCAACCGAAGTAAGAATAAAAATCACCACTTTTAACCACAAGACTCGAGGTACCATCTCATCCGCCCTCAATACCTACACATATCCGTGGTGCACCCACAATCGAAAGGCGCTTATGTGAGTTCCTGTGCCTTTGGCCATGGCCACTAGAAACTCGTGCACCATCATCTCGAGGCATCCCGGATTTGAAGCCAAGATGGCACTCTAACCGCAGCAGGCCCAGCGTAAGAGAAACCTCGAGCATAATGTCGAACAAAACATAGGCCCCTCCCATACGCGTTACTCCATGCGAGACCAACCGCCTCCACCGCGGCCTCGTAATCAACCATAATAAGAAAAATTATTACCCGTAGACTTCGTGGTCACATATGGAGGCAACCCCACCTCTTAAACCCCGAGCCCGTAGCCGCACTCCAAGCCTCTCAGATATCCAAAAGGCCCCAAAGAAATGGCCTAACAATCAAGATGCAACCAAATTCTCTCAGATACCGCACATGCTTCCGGTGATTGATTTCTACAAATGAGGTAATGATTTAAAAACTTGTCGCAAATCCTTCTTATTATTCTCGCTTAAGATAAGCAAAGGCCTCTGTCACCCTAGAACTTTTCTCTCGACTTTCTCGCTTGCAACGGCTGCCTAATCCAATCGTAAAACCTAGGCCTAGAAAGATGGGCAACAAGTTGTCATTACCTTTTGCATGCATGAGGAGTTGGGGCTCGTGGGCGGTTGAGGCACCACCTCCGTGAAGCCGCAGATATCCAAAGGGGTCCTCCGCAAAGACATCACCATTCACACCAACCAAGGATGGCAAAGTTACGCACTCCAAAGGTGGCATTGAGTCAAGCACCTCCTCTCTATTCTCCATCCTACCCACTTTCCCAAAGCCAGCCCCCGGAATCCACCTACGCCAACGGATACATCCCGCTAAGAATTGGCTCTTGAAGATCCAAATACCAAGCCGACGCAGGTTTCGGATATATCCTTGCCTCCTTTCTTTCCTCTCGCAAAGATCTCTCGACACGAATCCCCGCCCAAAATTCTCCAGCCCCAAACTCGGTGTGCACTACCCCGCCATCACCATGCTCAGCGGTTTACAGCAGAAGGCCGCAACAGGGGGATCAAATCCGGCCCCCAAACACAGCAAAAACCAAAGAAAAATATGTACAAAAAGAAGGATCACTGAAAGAGCTTTCCAAGGAACCAAAGATCGCTGAAAACGGAGTCCGGATGCAGAAGTTATGAGGGATTCCACAAACCGCCACTGCCGCCATCACCATGGCGCCCATCTGAGCGCCTCACCATTTTTTCCCTTTTGGAATGGCTAAATTATTTTTTTCTTCAAAAAATGATCTTTATTAACTTTAGCCACAAAATTTGACTAAAAGTCTAAAAACTAGCCATTTGGCAAATTTTAGCCACTCTTTAATACCCTTCTAACTTTGCACACAAAGACCTGTGGATAGGAAAGAGTATGCATTAAAATCAAGAACATTAAATTGAATATGTGAAAGAATGCAATAATATTTCTATTTCTTGCTACAAGGCTATAAAATATACCGCTTCCTCATCAACGCAATAAAAAAACAGCTTGTGCCTTCCCTGGCAACTTGCTTTGTATGCCACTATGAAATGTCCCAAGGCAAAAACCATAGATGACAAGAACGAAAGTGGTATTCCCCACATGTGCTTCAGATGTCTAGAGCTTGGACCAAATATATCAATTGGTTCAATTGTCAAAATGCCAAAGATGCACCCTTTAATGACAAGAATCGCCATAGAGGCCAGTCCACTGACTATAATGGTTGACAAATATGCACCATAGCAGAATCTAGGAATTCCACAGACAGCATATGCACCTGCAAAAGGTATGTGATTATTTCTCATCCTTTTTATCAGAAAGAAAAGAGGATGTGGAGTAGAACTTACAGATTATAATGAATGATCTGACTAAAGATAGTAGAAGGATATCAACAAGGGATGTCCTGAAGCTATATGTGGTCCAGTCGATTTTAAAAGAGAAGCAAGAGGTACAACAAGTAAATGTAGAGAGCAGCGTGCATGAAAGACCAACATCTGCAACTGCAACTAGCATTGGAGCCGATAAGATGATTAACGAGCCTAGCAGAATCACCATGAAAAATATGGTCCTTCCCGCTCTTCTCAGACTTTCAAGGGTTTCTCGTTCGGAGCCTATATTTTCCCTCAGATATGGATCCGACCTTTATAAACCGGGCCGAAAACTATGAATCGATTTTCTTCAAGAAAATGCAAAGACCATCTAGCCTGCAAGATCATGAATCCATAGTTTCAGGCGTACTGTTAGAAAGGAAAATCAACCTGCACTGGCATGGATATGGCAAGGTCAATTTGCCGGTTAGACGGTTTGCATAGCGGCCGCCCAACAACAAGGGCGACCGCCAGTTTACAAGCGATAGGGAGTTTGGAGCATCAGCATAGTGTTGTTTACGTACCCGTATTTTACGTTTACGTACGTCCCGTACCTTCCTCACAGATTATACGCATCTATACCTATAAGTTGACAGTCAAATTGAGCTCTTGTTTTATTAATACCGCATTTAACGTATTACACGTAAAAGCACGTATGATACGTACTTTACAAAAAAAGAGTCCAAATGACATTAGATCAATAAAATTGGTAAAATCATACATTAGGAAAAATATATTGTTATATGTTATAGAATAGGGAAATTATGGAATTGTGGTTTAAAAAAAAAAAAAAAAAAAAAAAAAAAAAAACCCCAAATCCCCGAAAAAAAAAAAAACCCCAACTAGCAAACGCTAGATCAAAGATCCGCCTCTGGCCAATCCCTTTGGCAAGATATCATCCTAATATCTAAACCGCAAGCCAGCCTAGACTAGTACCTCTTTTTCCCAAAGACTAAATAATTTGAAGACCATTATTTACTCACTAGAATCATTATAAAATAGATGTAATTCATCTGCTACAATATTCAATTCGAATTATGTGCAGTTACATAGACTATAAACTCTATGTACCATAGTTTGAACATTATGCCCAGAACTTGGCATAGATACACTTGAGCCAAAAGGATCTTACCATGTGTATCAAGAATCTAAAATAGTTGTCTTACTAAATCACTTTGAATAATGTGATCGTCAATATTGCAGCCCATATTCCAATGGCCGCACAGCCTGCACTAATCGGCCCATGTCTTTTTTCGATATTCCACATCCTTCAAGCTAAAGCCAACTCTAACAAAGAAAAATAAACACAATTGAGGAGAGAACCCGTACTTGCACCAATCAATACACAATTAGCATGATAATGGTAATGTAAGGGCCAAAGGTACATTGGGTCTCTCGCTTTATCAATCGATCACCAATTGTATCCTTTTGCCCCGAGGTGACATTTAACAAGAAAAGGAAACCGAATACGATATTTTAAATTTCCCAGCTTGGTCTCAAGCATTATGGTCTCAAGCATAACCATTAGACGAGAAACCAATTTCTTAGTCCCAAATCTAGCTAGTTATGTTGATCTCAAATATATTATTTTAACAGATAAATCCATATACAAGAACAAAATATTTCTCGCTAGCTCATCAGAGTAAAGTGCAAGCACTATGGCAATAAATCATAATCATCAATATCGCTTTCAAGTTCAATAATGATTTTGCTTGCTTAGAATAATCTACTTGCTTTTACAGAGGCATAAATATCATAAAGAATGTCATGGAAGCTTGAATAGAAACAAAATTTTAAAGCTTAAGATCCGTTGATTCAAAGAGCGTACCAAGGATTTATTTCTCGCTTGCCAATCCCTTTGTTTTAGGCGCCTTTAATTATAGTATTTATCGCCATGCCATGGATGGTCCTTCATTTCAAGAAATATATGGCAATACAAGACTTTATTGTCAATACTTAACTAGGGAATAAGCAATACCCATTATGTTTTTCCAAATTCACATCATATCGCTCAACCGCATAACTTAGCAGCCTTTATAAGACCCCTCGACTTAACTATTTCTTAGAAATATAAATGCTCAAACCTCGATTAGAAGCCATTTGGTCTTCCAAATTTTGAAGTTGAATTGTCGTGATCGCCTTATTGGCGCACTCGCATAACCCAAATTTTGTATCGTAGAGTTAAAATGAATGAACACTCAAAGATCGGTTACCGATACACCTCATAACAAGCTTCCCAGCATTATCTTCGATTTGCAATTATAGATGCATTCACAAATGTCAATCCAGATTTAGACCAAAGATATCATCAACATGGAGAGCCCTATTTTCCTCTTAGCATTGAAACATGGAAACAACCGCCAATCAGATGCCAACAAATCCATCTTCTTTGTACTAACAGAGAACCAAATAAGTTCTAAAGAAATCGATTTCCCGCCAGGCTTTCATGGATTTGGCTATGTTTCCTTCTCAAGGGCCGCTTTGGCGCATATACACTTGCCGGCAAAACCATAACTTATTTTGCCGGGCACTATTCTAAGCGCAGCCCATGCCCTAAATAACTTTCAACTTTTGCTTTACCTTATGTATACGAAATTGGCCTAAAGCCTTGCCAAAAATGCCACCATAAATAAATGCTTTGGAAATCTTTAAAATGCATCTCTTGTGAAATAAATAGGTACGTACCTCTAAAGAAATATGTTTATGGATTCTAGTTCTTGAAATGACAACTTATTGGGTCCTCAAATTATGACTAGGCCTAACAATAAGCCCTTTTCCCAATGGAGGTACAAGGATTGCTTCTCCCAAGATAGGGTACTTTTAAGAATTTAAAGGCATAAGTGTGGCCTAGGTAAGAAACCACTAGGCCACTTTACCTTTAATGTTCTCCCTAATGTGTATAATGTCAAAGCATCCATATGCAAGGACGTCCATATGCAAGGGCATATAGCCCATTTTTTCACAATGTTTGAAGCTTAATTGCTTGATTAAATATTGGAAAGAGAGGGGAGGGCGTTATGAGACCCTCTTGGCCCAATCCAGGACACTCTAAGATCCTTTATCTAACCTCGCCCCCACCGAATAGATACCACATGTTTCATATAAGCTCAAATGTTATAGTGTCATGAATTCTAATGTCACCAGAGATCTCTGGATAATTATTTACTGTCCAAGCAAAATTGCTTAATTAAAGCAAAATAGCTTAAATAAAAAAAACCTACCACCTTCCGTAGAGTATAACATGACCCCCCGTGATATAAAATCAGAATTATAGGGTTGGCAAGACCCCACTATTACAGTGGGGGTAATGCCATACCCTATAGCTATTTAGCCGTACAAATAGAATGCAATTAATGTAAATATATACCTTTGCATATTGCAATATGTATTTGTAGTAGGAACTTCCTCTCTGCATCAGCTAATTTACCATAGGACATTGCCCTTTCATCATGCATAAGCATACGAACAATATCCTAATACCCTTTTTGTATTAAGGATTTTAGCCAAGTGGCATGATATAGCAATTGCCATATGTGTAATAATGACATCTGCCATTAATGCACGTTCTTGATGAATTATTATTCATTACCAGAGTACCCTGAATAGAATACCCTGGCATAAGCAAACTGCATAGCCTCATATGCAACCTGCACATAAATAACCATATAGCTTAGTCTATTTAAACAAAAAGACCAAATAATAAATGCAAAGGAAAGCTCCCAAAAGTGTTTAATCTTCAGAATCACCTAGAGCAAAGGGAGAGAGGCATCACCAGGTGTCCCTAGTGAAATGAAGTGTCTAAAAAAAATCCGGCCTGAACTAGCAAACGCTAGACTAGCATCTGCCTCGGTCAATCCCTTGGCAGTATTATCATCCTAATATCTAAACCGTGTGCTTTATCCTAGACTAGTACCTCTTTTTCCCAAAGACTAAATAATTTGAAGACCATTATTTACTCACTAGAATCATTATAAAATAGATGTAATTCATCCGCTACAATATTCAATTCGAATTATGTGCGCTACATAGACTATAAACTCTATGTACCATAGTTTGAACATTATGCCCAGAACTTGGCATAGATACACTTGAGCCAAAAGGATCTTACCATGTGTATCAAGAATCTAAAATAGTTGTCTTACTAAATCACTTTGAATAATGAGATCGCCAATATTGCAGCCCATATTCCAATGGCTGCATGTTCCCGCACCAATCGGCCCATGTCTTTTTCGATATTCCACATCCTTCAAGCTAAAGCCAACTCTAACAAAGAAATAAAACACAATTGAGGGAGAGAACCCGCACTGCAGCCAATCAATACACAATTAGCATGATAATGGTAATGTGTAAGGGCCAAAAGGTACATTGGGTCTCTCTCGCTTATCATCGATCATCAATTGTATCCTTTTGCCCCGAGGTGACATTTAACAAGAAAAGGAAACCGAATACGATATTTTAAATTTCCCGCTTGGTCTCAAGCATTATGGTCTCAAGCATAACCATTAGACGAGAACTAATTTCTTAGTCCCAAATCTAGCTAGTTATGTTGATCTCAAATATATTATTTTAACAGATAAATCCATATACAAGAACAAAATATTTCTGCTAGCTCACTGTAGCAAAGTGCAAGCACTATGGCAATAAATCATAATCATCAATATCGTTTCAAGTTCAATACGTATTTTGCTTGCTTAGAATAATCTACTTGCTTTTACAGAGGCATAAATATCATAAAGAATGTCATGGAAGCTTGAATAGAAACAAAATTTTAAAGCTTAAGATCTGTTGATTCAAAGGGCATCTGAAAAAATCCCGACCTGTATTTTTCTAAAAGAACAACATCTGCTTTGCCCGTCACGTAGAGCATTTAAGCTAAAGCCCTAATAGTTGGCACTATATCTTTAAGTTCAAATTATTCACCTTTCACTTTTTCTTAACTTTGGTTACAGCAATTGCCTGGCTTTGCATACCAAGTTACCATGTAATACCAGATTGCATAACCATTAGAGAACCATTAAATATATAACCACTGCTATGTTTTAATCCAATGCCATTAACTCTAGACATAAAACTAATGCCATTTTTCAAGAACTCTTATCTTTTAGAGTTAGCCCCTTACGTTGTTTATGTTGCCACTTCTCAACATCCATGTGCAACCAAAGGCCTTATTGAATACTCATGTCCACTCTTCCGAATGGTAAATGTGCACACTGGCTAAGGTCATCCCTTAGTGCATATACATAATAATAATAAAAAAAAAAAAAAAAAAAACCCCAAATCCCCGTGGAAAAAAAAAAAAAAAAAACTTCTCTCCTCCTCCGAAAAAAAAACAAAACTTTTCTCCTCAACAAGGGTTTACCAAATGAAGATGAGCTTGACGTGATTGAAGAAGAAGAAGTGGGGAGTGAGGATGAGCTTACGGAAGAAGAACATCTGTGCAAATCATCATCAGAAACAGAGTCTGACGATAAAGAGGACAAAGGAGAAGGATGATTATTCATGGATTTCATTTTTAAAATATTGTTGATGTAGTAAAACTCTATATGTTTTTTATTTTGTGGTTGAATTAAAACTAGAATTATGAGGAGATATGACTCTTAAATAGACATATTTTGATTTCAAAACTTTGAGAAATACTTAATTTTCTAGAGTAATATATTTTAATTCAATTATTTAAAACTTGAAGTTCTTCATATTAGTTGTTATTGCAACTATTTCAATTACAATACAAGAAATTATAGTTTTAAAAAATTATACGAAGTACTTAACGTACTATACGTAAAGTACATATTTTACATATTTAATAAGTATTTTATAATTCTATAAAACGTATTTAAAGTACTTTTTAAATGGGAGGTATGCATACCAGATAATACATTAAGTAATGATAATAATTCGTGATCGCACTAAACGCACTGACAACACCGCGGCATCATTTAGTAAAGAGTTCTAAAAGGCCCATCCATTTCCTCTATGCGCTTAGCTTCTAAGATCCGTTCTATAACTACCACCTCCTCTTCATACTTCTCTTCCTCTATATATATACATCACAACCCCTCAAGCCTTCTCATGAATAAAAGTCACATCTTGTTTTTTGTTGTAAATAATATGTCTTGCCTTGCCACCTCTAACCATGGTCCATTTTTGGCTCATCAAATAGGTTATTTTAAACCAGACAACTCAAAAAACAATATTTCGGTAGGACACATCTATCGTGGATAAGGAAGCGACCTTTCTTACCCATTATATTATCTTGGATAAGGAAGCGACCTTTCTTATCCATTATGTTACGGCAAAATTCCAAGCCCAAATTTTGCCCGTTGGATGAGCAAATCAGCTACCTCCCACACCGTGGATCTCGGTTCCCCCACATTGATCATTAGTTCGTTGTCCAAGCTGGTGCTTCAAGCACCCAACTGATCAAGCTCTTTGTCAACAGCCTTGATCAATCCAACTGCAACCAAATTGCAACACAAAGGGCCTGAGACTACCCAATTGCTATTGCAATGGGGTTGCTCAGCAAATTTGACCCTATGCTCCACAAATCAGCCCTGACAAAGTTCTACTTGCTCAGAAATCATTCTTCCAATGACCCACAAAACATTCTCTAATTCGTCCTAATCCTTATATAATAGCAACTAGGACTGCCACATCAGTACTTGGTTAGGGTCTAGGTTCGGGATCTCCTGCAAGACGGCCCTCTATGAGGACCCTTGGATCAAATAGGAGAAGCCTAGCTGAGTGTCACGCGGGATTTTACAAAGGAGAGAAGAAAGAAAAGAAAAGAAAAGAGAGAACAAGACAAAAACAGGAGGCGAAAATAAGACTTTCTTGATATCAACTTGGGTACATGAACTCCTGTCAAGCGAGCGGAAAGCAATCGAAACAAGGCCAAAATCTCATCTAAAAACTTGAGATCTATCTCTACTCATATATATATAGTACAACGGCATTGGGCCCAAAATAGGTATGTGGCGTGTCTCGCTACCAACCCCTGATCAACCGATTTTCGGGGAATCTAGCAAATTTCATTGTGTGCCCGAAACCCACTTGCTTGGACTATACCCACGGAGGCCATCATTTGTCTGTTCTGGGTCTCTTCCTGATGTTTGACCTGGTGCCTTATTCCTGCCTTGCTCCGTGGTCTTCAGGAATAGTCCTGCTAGACGTACATGACTAACAGTACTACTAGTACAAATCTGACCCTTAAGGGCCTGATTTCGGCTCGGATCAGAGCCCCAAAGCTTGAGTTACATGGCTGCCATGGCTGGCTCATATCAGACCCATAACAGGCCTTCCAAATCGAGTTTTTCATGGGATTTTTCCTATTGGTTGAACTCCAACCAAGAGGCTTATGCCACATGGCCCCTTTAACATTTAATTTAATGTCAACTTATCATACCAAACATTTGCCACTATCTACACATATATAAGTGAGTTTCAAATTTATTTTCTCGCTTTTGTCGTCGGGTTATTTTTTCAAGGCCGCAATCGATTTGTTGCTTTTTGTTGCCACGCTTTTTCTTGACGACCGCTATGCGGCAACCTTGACGCCGGGCAGGGCATCGGCCCCGAGATGTGATCCCCGCGAACTATGCCGACGGGCGATGCATAGCCTCCTCCCGCATTGGCATCTCTCTAAGAAGCTATGCTCGCACACCGTCGCCACGTTCTTCCGCCACAGAGGCAATAATCCAACTCCTCATTGATCCGCACAAATTTCACCAAATTATTGGTGCGAGTTTTTGTTTTATCAAAGCCGGGCAATTCGTTGGCAAATTTTGGGAGCAACAGGAACAAAAAAAATCTGCCTTTCAGATCTCCAGGCCACCATAGCCATGGAGATTTCCTTCCTTTCTTGCATCTTGAACTGAGCAAGCTCTGCAAGCCCATGTCACTAAGAAGAAGGAATTGTTTGCGTGCTTATGAGTTTATTCTCCAAACGACCGCTCTCCTTCAAAAAGCAACCAAGAACTATAGCCCGGCATCAAATTCTACCGGGCTAAAAGGAAGAAAAGAGGGATGTCTCCTAACTATAATGCACCACTTCAAGACTCCAGAAACATTAGATTCAGTTGAAGCACCCTGAAAAATCCCAAATGTAGATAGGGCAAAAGATTATTACCAGACTAAAAACTGAATGCCACTAACACAAATAGAAATTAACTCACATTTAAAAGTGCATCGAGAGCAGCTTGCCATCGCCAAATTTGTGGTATTTGCAGAACGCCATGCCGCTTGCACAAGATTTGAAGTCACCGAGAGGAAGGCTCGATAATCGGTCTTTTTTTCCATCTTGAAGCAAGCTTAACTTTTGCAACAAAAAATATACTTGCAACCCACCAAAACCAAGACTCAGATGCGTAGATTCTCGAGAGTTCAAATGAATCGATGAATATGAATAGGTGGAAGAGATATGCTATCCAAAACAATGACCTAAAACGATGCTCGAGAAAGCACCGTGGGACAAATTGGCGGTCCTAAAAATAAGACCGGTGGTGCCTTCCATGCATCCGTGGCATGATCACCGTGAATTGGCCAATTTTGGAGTCCGTGATGGAACTCAAAAAGCAAGGAAGAGGCGGGTTTGGCTTGGCAAAATTGTAAGGTTTTGTATTTAGAATATGGTTCCAATTGGGCATACAAATTCCTCGATAAAAAGCCATGGAAGAAGGAGAAGGACAAGCAAGGAAGAATGTTATACGTAAGAAGGTCCGGGGTTATATGTGCATCCCAAATAGAAAGCTGCTCAACAAAAGAAAAAAGAAAACATAGACGCCCTCCCCCAAAGCCCCCTTTTTTTGTTACATACAATATTTCGATACGATTGTTTAGAAGATGGTATTGCCTTCCATTGGCCCCCATACATTACATTTGATACACTCTTTTTTAGGCCATACCCTTTTTTGAGGCCATTGTGTTCCTTTTAGACCCTAAGTTAAAAGGATTTTCATGTTGCTAAATAATTAGTTGTTTATAATCCATATACAAAATGCATATGCCCTAACGTATTGGGATGCATGGTAATTGAATACCCATCAGAGTGCTTCTCCTGCAACGAATGCGCACGACTAGTTGCTCATCCCCCCAATGTTCGTAAATGTTCGTATTGCAGGAAAGAGAAATGTTCGCTGCGGCCTTGGCCGCCACGATAAATTTCTTGTATATTAATGCAAAACACCCATTATACTAGCAACATCCATTGTTATCAAACCCCTTGATTCCATAACTAATACTATAAACTAATATTAGTGCACCTAGTGCCGATATCAGTCCTTAGCAATATTTGTCCCCTATTCCGCATTTCGTCATCATAGACTGATTACAGTCAACATGGCCCATTAATTACAACTACTCAGTAATGCAACTAACAGTACCCCCATGCTTATGGACGTCCGTCAGGGGCCTTATTCCGGCTATACCCTTGGAAGCACCTGTAGTACATTCTTAGTGTTTTGACCAAAATAGGCAAAATCCCTTGGCTCCTCCTAGTTGTCTTATTACCTGACATAATAATACGTTGCGATTGCAAACCAAAACAAAGGAGCAAACTGCAAATCTGAACACGAGTTTGCGACGTGACAAACTACTAACCCAGCCACTAAGCTAACATTTAATATATAAAAAAAAAGTAACTTCACGCTTGTTTAACCGTGTACTAGCAAACAGAAGGGAAGTTACAGACCAAAGAACGATTTAGATCAAGCCGAAACTCTCTACAATTTTGGGCGAACAGGACGAACCAAGAATGCAACAATTTCTAAAAAATAAAACCATTCAAAGCTTAGGAAATCATAAGGCTCTTCATGTATCAAACTCTTCCAAAAATGAATTTTCTCCTAACTTCCCCTCATTTGACTCTAATTTAATTAATTCTCTCTCCCCTTTATATAGTGTTCAACTCTAGTTTGCCTGCATGCAAAGCTTGCATGTAATCCAAGTTTGCATGCTTTCCTTTTTTTTACTTCTAAATTTTAATTATTTCTAAACTCTACTATTAAATATCTTATATCGTTTAAATGCAAGAATCTACTATTAAATATCTTATATCGTTTAAATGCAATGATTCTAGAACAAAACCCATTTCCTACTACTAGCTAGGTTCGCTATATTACCTGCGATAAATCTGCGTCGTACCTGCTTTCTCAAATCTGCAAAATGACAAACCAAATCCTTCCAACTCAACGCCACAGCTACGACAAGATTTTTGCAAGTATACATCTCCTTTAGATTGAGATTCCTCAAACAGCAGAAGGCAATTAATCTAAAATTAGCCATTCACGTTGGAACTTCCAACTCCCAGCCCCCATCTCCCATCTCGATCTCCAATTAGTTAAAGCAGCATTTTTGGCAATTATACATTAAACCGAGCCGAATACCAAGCCTAAACTACCATCTCTTGCAATTATACATAATCCGAGCCGAATCTCAAACCTAAACCCTAAACTGCAAGTCTTAATTGAGTTCGACATTATGCAAGATGGCTCTTGCAAATATGTTGGACCAAGAACTAACATTTACGAACCAGACAACCCAAAGTGTGCAACCTTGTTTGGTTTTGAATGAATAACACACTACAAGTTGATAATCTATCAATGAAGAAAGTGTTTAATCCATCGTTCCATATGCAACTATGAATAATTTAGTGTTAACTCATATGCTTGACTTGAGGGTTGGATCATCATGATACTAAATGAATCAATCAAGTATTGGCTCCACTACAGCTACCAACAAGATCAATAATATATTAAACTGTCGAAATAATTCTGTTGTCTTTTCCAGTTTGTGATCCATGGAAATTTTCATGGGAAGGTGAAGGCAACCTACTCTTAGGTAGCTAATAGCATCATTCTTTCTTGATAAAACTTTCTATGCTCTCCAGCCATTTCAAATACTCACGTTTCTCTTTTTGACATATAATTCATGAGAAACTTACCAAGTTTCCTATCAATTCCACGAGTTTCCAAAAATTTGTGAAACTGTTTCTGAATATCCTCATCTAATTCTCTGTAAAAGCAAAACAAACTGCCATTTATACAGAAAAATGGCATACCACAAAAAAGGGAAAATGAAAGAAGATGAGGAACTTACACGAGCTCAGGTCCTTGGTAGCTTATGGGTCGGTTGCATCAGAAGAAGAAGCTTGATATGTGATGCGACTAATACTAACAAACTCATTGGTGCATGTACAATGAATCTTTAGAACAGAAGAATCTTCACCTTTAGAAATATTAACTGTCAAATTGACCAGGATCTGTGTAGTAAGCTGCTTTTCATCTTCTTGTTCTTCCTCATTTAAAGGCTGACCGTAATACCCATCCTTCTGAATGCAGGTAATATAAATATTCTCTGTGTCAAAAGAGCGCTGAAGAACTATTTCATTTGTTCCAGGCTTGTCCACAAGGCTAAAAGGTTGCGGAGGACGCAATTCCTCGTCCTGTGAATATACAATTTCTTTTCCTTCAGAAATCAACCATACTAATAAAAGGCAATACTGTGGATGCATCTTCTTCAAAAAAGACAAATACGGGAATAGGAATGATAAAAGAGGACTGAAAAATTAAACACACCTGATTCAAATGCAGTAATGCGAGTTACGCACCTTCTCCTCATCGGAACTATCAAGAACGTCATCAATCTCAGTTCTGAGTAACTTGAGTAACATGTCATCTTTTGGGGCCGTAGACAGATGTCTGATATTTGGAAAAATCAATGAATCCGGCATAAGCTTTATAGTAGACTGAGTAAGAAAACATCTGAATGCTGTGTGGCGTCTGAGTAACGGAATACATGTCCGCTGCATGAGCCGGAAAGCCATCGCCCGCCTAAGCCCTAGTTAAACCCTTATAAGAATGGGCCGATAACGGGTCTAGGTATACCATAATTAAAACCTTATATGTTGCAACCTTCATCAAACCTTCTAAAAGAACCCAAGGTTGATCCCATTGGGATCTGGGAATACAACCTCCAAATTCTCTGTTAAAGTTGGTTGCTAACTAGGGTATGGTCGCCATGTTTCGCGCACTTAAGAGGCAAACTAAAAAATGGAGGCACGGTCAAAGTCAAAATTGGTTAAAACATATTTTTGGATACCTAATGTGTTTATGCTTCCAATAAAAAAAAAAATCCATCGATTCTCCGACATACCTACAAAAAAAGTTAGAGTAGGCTGAAGAGGAGGGGTCTAATGGCCCCTCCTCGCGGAGGCGTCCCTTCCTAGCGCCAAGCAGGGATTTCCATCCACTTTGAAGTTTTTCAAGAGATTTAAGAGGTAAACGTGGGAGATATCTACATCATTAGAAAGCCCTTTCAAATAGCTTTCAAATGCACGTGTCCATGTGCCAAACAGATATGTGAAAGAGAAGTTATGACACTTTTAGTGCCCATAAACTGTGGTGGATGGGCCCTGTTATCATAACATCAAATCTTAGCCATTGATCTTTTATTTTAACGGCCTGCAACATACGTTCAAAGGGAGGGAGGTGAGCGATGACGGGTCTATGAGCGAAGGAAGGCGACCATACCCTACGGCTCGAAAATGGTGATGCCCTTCACCAGTGAAAATGCCGCCTTGTATTTCAGACTATCAGAAAAAATATTTGGAAGTGTAGTTTTTGGGGTATTTTACTGGATTTTTTTGTCTTTTAAGCTGGAAAATTGCCGGAAACATTTTTAGATGGTCGGATATTTTTAAGAATGGATGAGTTTTTCAGGGAGAAACTTCCTATTTTCGTTCCATGGTGCTAACAAACGGGTTTGCGTATCAATGCAAAAGGCACATAAGCCTGGTCCTAATGACTGGAGAACATCTGTTTCAAAGTACTAAAAGAGGCCTAGTGACTACAGCATTTAAATTAGAGAGGCATCTAGGAGATCTCGCATTCCAAAAGCCACCATCAAAGATTGGCAGTATGGCAGGAACCCACAAGCAACAAATGCATCCCTGTAGACCAAGAAAAAAACCTTGTTGCATGGGCCATGGGCAAGGTCGGCTCGGGTTGCTAGTGACTCTTCATGATGTCAAAGGGAATGGAATGGAATTGAATTGAATTGAATTTTAATTTTAATTTAGAGAACAGTACAATGGTGATAGAAGTTTCTTATGCTCCTAGACATTTCCTTAAAGGTCTTTCTGAATATCTTATAATTCATTCTTGCACTTATTTTTCATCTTCCTTTTGGTACCACAAAAAAACAAACAATAGGGCCTGCATCTAAAGAAGGGAATTGCATATATGATTGTCGAGCTTTTTGCCTTCAAAATTTGATTTTATTGGGTTGCCCCTAGGGGGGCAAACCCTTGCACAAGTGGGTTTTTTGGCATATTCCAAGTATATTCTAGAATATGCCCAGCATATGCCTAAAACTGCTTCAAACTGGTTGTTGCCAGTAAACTGGCGGTCACCCCTGTTTCCCGTCGATGTTGTTCGAATCAGCTAACCGACCATAGTTCCCGAGGTTATGGAAGTGATACTGCAGAGAATAGTGCGAAGGGGCCTTCGAGTCATGGGGTTGTAGATGCGCTTGTAGATTTTGAAAAGTGGATTTTGTGGCTATTGTAAATCAGTGCAATTTTTCGTAATGTCCCCTTTGTGCTAATAAGGGGAATCTTAAACTTGATTTCTGCACTGCTGTGACCATGAGAGGATGTTCATAGGAGGATGGACCTAGGAAGAATTGTGGTAGGTCCGTTGCTAGTTTGGAATTAGTCAGGATGATTCTAAATATGGCAACCACGCAGATACTGCCACAGAAGGGGCATCCAAGATGTCTTAAGAAGAGCCTAAAGATGCTCCTACACATTAGCAATTAAGCGTCGAAACCATGTGAGATGGGAAATTAGAGATCAAGTTTTCTTGCTTTTCCACATTTGACAGAGTCTACTGACATGCTATGCTTGTTTAGAGCTATTGAAGCCATGGCTAATAGTGAATCTTGGTATATTGATTCATCCGCTACATTTACATTGCAAGAGATGAATAACAAAAAACTGAAATTTGCAGAATCAATTGCAAGTATTGGTTAAGATCATTCCGATGAAATACGTAAATCATGTAGGTTACATCTTCTTAGTTTAAAGCAAATTTTCTCTCCGTTTCATGTTAAGTAGCTCATCAGAAATCTTGATAGAAAATGGTTTGTACAAGCTTTGTGCACTTTATGATGCATGGTATAAACATGGTGAGGACACTCCCACATTGGAGCGTGAATTGATGGCTAAAGTAATTCTAAGCTTCTTATGTTCAGACCCACAACAGATATGTTTTTTTTTCTTTCATATTGACAGCTTTTTTAGTATCAGCCACGTCTGATGATCGTGGCCACTGATATCTCATATGTTCAATTCCAATTCTTACATTATCTTTCATTTAAAAATTGTTTAGCGTGAGAATTGTTTGAGACGAGAATCATCTCTGAAAATGATATAGATGGGGTTATCGCAGGTTAAGCAATGGAGCCGTTTCAAAAGTCTTAACTTCTCATAGATTGCTTTTGCAAGCGGCAAATGATATTCGCGCGCAGAAGGTTGGTTTATATGCTTGGTTTCACTTGCTTTTTCTTTTTCTATATGTGCAGTAGATTTTATAACACTTGTAACCAATCCTGGACTGAAGATATTGGTTGTGCAAAGACCATGCAATGTTGAAGTTGAAGGTTGCAACATTGAGGTGCTATCAATACATCACCTCCTGCACGAAAGAGCATGCACTATCCCGATATTAGCAAATGAGCCATCCATTATTTCCAAATCATCTTCTACGACACTTTGGTATCCTGAAAACTTCTGAAAAAACTTGCACTAATTCCAATATTAGCAAATGGGCCATTCAGTATTTCCTAATCATTTTTTGTGGCGCTTTGGTATCCAAAAAACTATGATGATTTCTAGTACTCAGAATATACTTGGCTGATGATTATGGTATGAGGATTGGAATTGTACAGAGGTATAACTGGTTTTTATTTTGATTGAAAGCCAGATTAGTAGTACTTTTTTTAGAGTCCAAAGACCCTTTTTAAGATAGAGGTCTGTGCTCCCAAAGCCAGAGCATCACAGACGCAACTAATAGTAGAATATTTTCAATTTCTTTTGCCCAGTTCTCTTCATTTTTCCTTTCTATTTTTTTGTGTAGCAAGACCGTTGCATTTCTTTATGTAGACAGATACAAATTTGCAGGTGGAAACGACTTAAAGAAGAAGCAACAGAATGATAAGAAAAGGAGGTTGGAGCTTATAAGGTGTCATTTCAAAAAGTTGTTTCAAAGGTTAATTTTTTGCTCTATTCAATTTTTAGGCATGTGCTCGAATTTATTTCTGAACTGGATTTGCTCTTATTCTAATTTTCATTTCTCCTTATATCCAAGATATGAAAATAGCTCATATGGGATGTTGTCTATTTATGGTTACTCTTCTTATCTATGAAGCATTCCATGACTATTTGATGCATTTCAGAAATACAATGCATGAGAGATTGTCAAACATGATGTTGTGCACCCTGGACAATTCTTTAGCGAAGTGCAAGTGGCAAACAAATGGAAGGTAATTGCATGAAGATTGTATAGTTTATGAAAATCCGCAGATATGAGCATTAATATTTCTTTGTTCTCTTTAGTTTCTGTTGCACGCAATTTTGATTTTCTTGCCGCAGTTGTTTTCCACTGAAGTTTGTTAATGGTTTTTAATGTGATCAGTCGCATTAATATATTGAGGCCAGTTATGCAATACATTGTATTTTGTTGCCTGCATATGCAGCCTGTAAAAGATTTTAAACTGGTTATTGAAGTGTATGACTTCACCATAATAGATCAAGGGCAGCTGTCTAATCTATTAATCTGCTTTGATTGCTGTTCATATACAGTTTAGGATTGCGCTTCCTCCTACCGCTCAACGCGAATTGCTTCGAATTGACAAGCAGGCCTTGTTTGAGCAAGTCAGAAAAAATCCATACTGTTCACGCTGTCATGGGCTACTTGTGAAGGGATTTTCACAGATTGTTATATATGGAAAGAGTTTGCATGCAGATGGGCGAAAGCTTAATGGTAATAATAGTGATGGGCATGTCCTGAGCATCCACGATGATGTTAGAGATTCTTCCTTACACCCTTGGGGAGGTTTGGCAGCAATTTTGACTCTATGCTCACAGTTCTGGACTGTTTTCTAGATGGCACGCCACTCGAGGTGCTCCAAAATGTACCTACATTCTACTCACCATAGATTAGTTGCTCTAGATATTTATAGTCTGGAAACTGTTAGGTAAGATTCATTTTTAGTGTTGATATGTAGTCTTAATCATCAAACTTGTTATGGTCAATACAAGAGCTAATTTATTTAACACCTTTACATAATAGAAATAACAATTGCAGCAGGCGCAAAATGAAATTATTGAGACCTCTAATGCTTGAACAGGAATTTGCAGGTATTTGAGTCTGCTAGGGCAAGGGAACGTGAGAGGGAACTTCTCTACCCAGATGTTTGCAGTGGAGGAGGAAGAGGATGGATGAGCCAAAATGCAAGAGGGCATGGAATGAAGGAAATTTGCACCCTTCAGATAGCGAGGCTATCATGTGAAGCATTAGTTGACTTCTGGCCTGCTCTTGGTGAGGAGACAAGATGCTCTCTTCTACGAATGAAAGAAGACGACTTCATTGAGAGACTTACATTCAGGTATGCATGTTCAAATGACAATGATTTATGGTTTGCTATAGTTCCATAAGATAAGCATGTCCAAATATGATGGGAAACAAAACCTTTGTGTATGTCGAGCATGCTGGTGCTATAGGGTACAGCCACATGGCCAAATGGCATGACCATGGAAACACCCAATCTTTCAGTAATTGGATTAATTATACTACTAACGGTGGCCATGTAGCTAGGTTTTACTACATTTTGTTACCCAAAAACCATCTTAAAAAATGAGTTTATTTCATTGTCCATGCAATGTCCTAGATTCGACAGTAAAAGATTCTGCAGGGATTGTCGTAGAAATGTTCTTCGTGAATTTAAGGAGATGAAAGAGCTAAAACGTACTCGTACAGAGCCGAGATGTATGCCTTGGTTTTGTGCTGCAGATACGGTTTTCCAATACAAGGTGTGTACGAGCTTTTATTAGCTGATATTGCTAATGTTCCATCACTACATGGAATCACAGAACTACATGAGGTTCATTTATTAATGACCAAGAAGTAAAGCTGGATTTAACGCTGCTCAGAAGTTGGAAGTCCTATGGGCTGAGCTTTAGAGTTAACAAGTTTTCTTGCACACTGTAGGTGTTTGATACTGTTGTCCAAGCCAACTGGCGAGAATCATTTGCTGGTGAAATTGGAACCATATATCAACATTTTGAGTTGGGCTTGGGCATATTGTGTGCTATTATGTACATACAAATGGATGGAAGTGATGTGGTTCATGTAGTTGCCCATGATATCCCTCTTGGATTTAAGACCGAGAATACAGTTAGTGTTAGAGTTTGGGATGCAACACTTTCTACTTCTGAGTTCAATTTGAATGCTTTCAATTCTGTTAAACATGTGGATGGAGAGACATTATATTTGCAAGCCAACCAGGTTGCAAACACAAGATACACTCTTTGTAGTGCATCTTTATAGGTACTTATAAAACTTTTGTTGTGTGAGAAGCTTTAAAGGTATTTGCGAGATATGCAATTCTATGGCTCAATCTAGAAGGGTGTTCAAAAAGATTGCTAAGGTCAATATGGATAATAGAAGGAAGGAAGGAAGGAAGCTTTAAAGGTATTTGCAAGATATGCAATTCTATGGCTCAATCTAGAAGGGTGTTGAAAAAGATTGCTAAGGTCAATATGGATAATAGAAGGGAAAACTCCCTTAAGCACATATTCCATAAGACCATTTTGCATCTTAGAAGGGAAAACTCCCTTAACCTCTTTATAAGTATATAGATATTTTATCTACACATGGGCCAAGCTTTCCTGCTAGAGAGAGAAACACCTTAGTTGTTTAGCATGCAAAAACTTAGATGCTCACTTGGGTATGCATAGATTCTTGGATTAATGGTAAAATTAAAAACTTTATAAGGCGCAATTTTCTTGTTCGACATTATGCCACTAAGGACCTTTGGATGATAAGATTGCATAAATACTTAATCTTTATATAAAACTTACTCATTATACAATTTCATGAACTATGTTTACTTACTAAAGTTTAAAGTTGTTTTTTTTACACTTGCATAATTCCATTTTTTTTTAATTGCTCCATAAGGATTTGTCGTCATGATTAAATTAAGCATTTCTACATGATTAAACTAATGCTTAATTGTCAAATATTGGTTAGGAGCTTCATTACAATGACCACATTCCTTCAATTGCTTCAATCTGCGCTTAACTTCACATTAATTTGTGCCTCACACTTCTTACCATACAATAACCACTAAAGGGATGCTAATATAAGTGGGTAAAATATCATTATCACTCATTTGCACATTTAAGACATATGAGCAAAAAAATGCCAAGAAATTTATGGGGGAATTTCAATCAACTTTATGCCAATGGGATTCGATTTCTTGGTTTTGCCAAGGCACAAACTAATGTGATTTAAGACATATGTTGACATTTGATGGTTATTCTGAATCCCTCGAATTTGACCAATTATTTCTAATATCACAAAGAAGCTTAACTACTCCAAGAAAATACACATAACTCCTCCATCAAATGTCCAATGTACACATTGTAAATGCTTTTCAAATTTAGCTTTGAATGTGACGCGTATAACAATAACAATTTTTATATATATATATATTTTTTTATATATTTTTATATATTTGATTCTTCAAATATTTGATTTCCAATTCCCGAGCATATTGTATGTACATATATTTTCTCAATAATAACATGTATCCTACCCAAAGATCGTTGAAACATGGCCTTTGTAAAATTTTTATAACTATTAAACTTATGCTCGATAAAAAGCTCCAAAGAATGTCAAGCACTTTTTCTAGTATAATACTAAAGCCGCTTTTAGGATAGTCTCCAGGCACCATCTTGTCCCTTCATTTTTTAATTATTTTCATCCCTTGATTTATAGTTTTTCATGCCTCGTCGCATCGCTTTGGGCGCTGGCAAGAATAGCCTCTTGGTACCTCCGTGAGTTAGATGATCCCTCCCAGAACTTTCACTACAATAACAAAAAAAAGGGGTATTAAAGCAGATTTGGAGAAGCAATACCCGTAATTCATGGAGTTTGATGGGCTTACGCACTTTGCCGTGAGATTAGCTTAGTATGCTTCTTAGTTAGCCTTAGTGCCGGCATATGTATTCTAGCTAGTAGAGTGCATGTGCCGTAATCTTGGAACGTAGGTGATGATGGGATACGCTTAAGGCATTCTCTAGGTCAACGCCAAGACCAGAGGTGCGCATGACCGCAGGGTCAGCGCGAGAGAGGAAGTGAGGCATGGTGGGCGATGATGGGACATCCGTCGGATGCCTCTATGCCACGATGCGGGCACGCCGCGACCGACCATAGGGGGTCATGGTGAGGTTTAAGCGATCATGCGCGCCGATGATGGGATCGCGAGACGCTCCCTAGCTTGAAACCCGCGGGCATGATGCACCGGGGGTACTCGATAAAGACTTGATCATGGGCAATGATAGGAGCATCTTAAATGTTCCTTAAGCTCAAATCCTTATGGGGCCATGATCGGGGCAAGGTAGTAGGGTAACCTTTGTGCTACTCGCGTATGGCGCAGCATAGGGGAGCAACGACTGAGCGATTACGGGAGGGAGCCATAATTTAGGCTTAAATTATGAACTCTAATAATTATGTGATAATGTTTTGACTTACTATAGCATTTTTATTGTTAAGGCTATATAATTTTGTATAGGTATAAACATAGCCTATACTATATGTTAAGTGAATAATAGAAGTTGCATGTATTTTGTTCTTGGCAGAACGCAGGGTAGTTACCTTTAGCTGCAATGTCGAGGACAAAGATTATCCTAAGGGGGAGAATGTGAAGTTCCAGAGAATATACGCCATAAATACGTATATTTTTGGACCCATCACTATACAAGTCTACCCTTGTAGCCTTGTATATCTTAGGAAGTGGCAAGGGGTGCACATCTAAGTTAAATGCTTGACTTAGATAACCTTAGGATAAGGCCCATTTCCACATAGCCTTATCCTATTGGGCAAACCGGGCATCCCATGTGGACCCTAACTTATATTAGCTTAAACCCTAACCCTAAACCTCTTTTCCTGACCCTAGCACCCTGAGACCCATCTACGCACTCAAAACTCCGTTTCGAAAGCACCGCTTGTCGTGGGCATAGTCTAGTGCAAAGAGCCTCTCCCGAGTGTGGATTCGATCTTGGAGCAAGTGCCTTTGACCAATTCAAGACCATGGAGACGCCAGATTGGGAGGGAGTGCTTCGGAGCGTGTATGTAGAGTAGTGTTTGGTAGATCATCCGGAAGTTAGCACCCGCATGGGTTAGTATTTCATTCTAGAGTAGAGCCATCCTAGAACCCTTTTATTCAACATCTTGAACCCTAATCAAGGAACCCTAACTGTAAATTAGATAGGTATGATTAGGTTAAGATGTTCTTATGATGATTATCATGATATGATGTTATGTGATGTTGGTTGATCATGTTTGCTCCCCTTGTATTGGGAAGGGGGGTAGAGAACTAGTAGCCATTACGTAGTATGCTCCTAGTTAGATCCCTTAGTTCCTATTAATTACGGCCTGTGCATAAGAGCCCACCGGGCTAGGGAGGCTATGATGTGACTCAAAGATACACAACGGGCTAGAGGCAATACGGATGGGGGGATCCTTGCCGAAGCGCACACCGGGATCCCAAAGCGGCTAGGCCTATGGTCGGTCACTTTGTGTGGGCTTCCGCATGGGTCCCACACCTCCCCGGGCAATGGTGTCGCCGCCTCTCGAGCTGTGCGTGCGGCTTGGCTCCCCGCTTTGGGGTTAAGTCGGGTACGAATCGTGGTGTCGCCACGATTCTCTAGCCGCCCGTGGAACCTCTAGACCCCGGAGGGAGGGAGGGAGGGAGGGAGGGAGGGAGGGAAGGAAGGAAGGAACCCTTCCTGCCTCAATGAACCGGGGAGATGCAACCTGGAGTAGTCTTGATGGGTGATGCCATGAGATTGCGTATCCGGAAGACTAGAATCATGCCAGAGCCCGATCTAGCTCATTCTGCAAAGTATGCACAGGAGGGGCGGATGGAGTGGTCAACCCTAGCCATTGTCTATAGCCAGCCCCGCCATTGTTATGACTCGGTCTGCTCTATCTTGAGGCCTAGCCAGTCAGTCATCCTCCTTATTGAGTCGGAGCCATGGGTAGGAGCTCTCATGTTTTATGGCATATGCTTACCTTCTTTGTAGTTATAGATATGTGGATGAGCTACCCTTCGAGGTAATATGATGTGTTGTATTGCTAGTTCTGACGTTGTTTATGCTTCCGTTGTGATAGGAGCCCATAGGGGAAGGGCGCGCAAGACACCTTCGTGTCCCCTTCCCGCACCAAGGTCATTCCAAAGTGCGGGATAGACGGAGGGCCCGTGCGGTCGAAGGACCAGATGGGGGATTTCCTACGGAGTGTACGGCCGGGCGCCGTATATTTAGTAGGGAGCGTCACATCTATCTTTCAGAGTCTGGTCAGGTGATACATAAATGCTTCTTTGCAATTTGCCTGTTTTATTCCTTGGCATTGATGAGTTTTAAACACTGTGTTTTTAGGCTGTTATAAGGTTTTCTTATCTGTTTGGTGGGGTTTGGTGCAAACATATATAGTTTCAGAAAACGTTTGCATAGATTTTTAGTTAATTTGAGAAGTCTACCTTCTTTCTTAGTAAAGTGGAGGAATACGTGCAGGACATTACCTACTAGAGTTGAATCAATTACACTTGCAAACCCAAAATGCTCAACCCATCAGCTTTGTCCAAGAATAGAAGTCTCGTACCCATGGCTTTACGCCATTCTGGTCGTAGTAAGATTATTTTCTCTTCTCAAATTTTCAGCTACCTTGTTTCCTTTCTCTCTTTTCCCTTCTTGCTATTTTATTTGAGAGAACTACCATTCTTGCAGGTCTTACCATGCTTTTCTTAAGGGATATAGGTGGATAGCTTAAGGATAAACATGTTATACCAATATCCAGAGATCTTGCTTATAAGTTGGTTCATCAATGCGCAAATCTGATAGACCTGGTACATGCAAGGCATGTGCAGGTTCTGATAATTCAAAGTGGGCTCCATTCTATTCCTGTTTTTGCTAACCATCTTGTTTGTCTGTTTGCTTCTTCTGAAAATTTGTTAGAGGCAAACAATATCTTTATTGAAACCCTAAAGCGAGATCAGCATACATGGAATGCAATCATTGATGCCACTACCAAGCCTGGAGAAGGTAAGATCATTCTTCCACTTGTTTTTCAGAATGAACTTAGAGGGCATGAACGCAGACTAAGTTTACATTTTCAAACATCCCAAAGGCAGTATATCATTGAACAGGGTAGAAGACTCCATGAATATATCATAGAGAATTGGCAAATATCTGAGGTTGTTGTTAGAATACAATTTTACTAGATATGGGCGTTTGGAGGAGGCACAGAGTGTCGATCAATTGCAGTAGCAAGATGTAGTGTCATGGTGTACGATGATTTCTGGATATGCACACCATGGTAAAAAACTGCCTTGCCTTAAAATATTTTGAAAAAATGCAAGGTAATGGTGTGGTTCTAGACAGCCTTGTCTTTCAAAGCATCATAAAAGCATTCTGGTACAGTAACTGCCATAAAATAAGGGAAGTGCATTCGCCTGTTTGCTTCTTGAAAACAGTCTTCAGTCAAACACGGTTATAAGGAGTGCCCTCCTAGATATGTCTGAGTGCCATGCTTGACATGTCTTGATATGTATAAGAAGTGTAGAAAATCAAGCGAGGCACATAGAATCTTTGATACATTGTTGGATCGGAGTGTACTATCATGGATTTCAATTCATTCTGTGTTTATCAGATATGACCAGAACTCCTTTGCTATAGAATAATCCTTTTAGCCTCGCGCAAACACTAGAATATCTTTGTGCTTCTAGTATGTGACGCTCCCTGAATATATACGGCGCTCCGGGCATATACATACAGGGACTTCCCCCTTCCATGGCAATCAGCTCACCATGAGCAGGGCCCTCCGTCTAACTCGGACCATCCGTAGAGAGATGCCCGGGTGAAGGACACGGAGGTGTCATTCGGCCCACGCCTTCAATGGGACTCCTAAGTTGCGGAAGCGTGAATACATGTTAGCACACAGCATAAATCATATATAAATAACCACCACGAAGGGTGGCCCATCCATCCAAGTACTAACGGCAAAGAATATGCATCTAATCCTAAGGAAAACACCCCAAACCCCGTGATTCTACCCTCCCGCCTGCACTCGTGGAGGATGGACTCCACGCTCGGCCTCAAGAGATCAACATTTAGAGGTATAACCCGGGCGCTATCGGGTATAGAACAAAGGCTAGGGTTGTCCACTCCATCCACCCTCCCGTGCACACTTTGCGTATGAGTCAATCATGCTATGGCATCACTATAGCCTTCCTGGAGACGCACTCAAGGTATCACCCTTCGAGCTTACCTGTGGTTCATGAAGCCCCCCTCGGGTCCGATGAGGCAGGTCGTGGAAGTGTCCCTTCCGTGATCGCAAATGCTTCCATGGGTGGGCTAGAGAATACGCGGCCGCATCAGCCACCCCCGCATCCGCATCTCACTTACTCACCCTAAATCTACTCAAAGTACGATGCCCCATACGGGTCACACCTCCGCACTCCGTGGGAGTGTCGTACTCCATACCCGCCCCCACGGACTCCGCCATCGCCTAGCCATCAGGAGTCCCGTGAGCCTTGTATGTTCGCAAGACCCCACCCCCACTTCACCATCAAGGCCCTTCTTCCTGGTGCTAAGCAATCCCATAGCATCCATGACTCCTGGGTCTCTTTGTGCACAAAGCCGCAACTAATGGGAATAATATGTGGCTCTATCTAGGAGCATACTACAATACATGGGCTCGAGGTCTCTACCCCCGTAATCCCCCATCTCCTGAGTGCTAACTAAGCAAAGAACTACTAAACCATCAACCAAAGCACATACGTAGACTAGAGATAAGAATACTCACCATATCAATCAAGGGTTAGCCTAACAAAACCAAGAGAAAACAGAGAGAAAGAACACATCACGTAGAGGTGCTATGCTATAAATCATCAAGGTAACCTAACCGACTAACCGGCACAATCGGGTCTTGGGCTGCTCCACCGACTAACCTATAGCCGGGCAACCCTTCTCCTCCATCTCCAATTGCTCTTAATTCGAATTGGGGCAATAAAGCCCTAATTTGGGTGTCCAAAATGGAAACCCCGCCTTTGCCCAATCGATTTGGGCCAGGTGGCATGTCATTAATTAACTAATTTGGTATTTTAGCCCTTTTAATATTAGGATAAGACCTAAATTGAATTAGGGTTTTGGGTTAGGTTTCCCACCTTTATAATTTAATTATTAACATAGCTAATTTTAGTTTATGAATAATTAATGTGCCATTAATTATTCATAGTGACGTGTCATGTATTTATACTTAAATATGCGTATAAATATGTGGAACATCACATAGTAGGACATTACCTACTAGAGTTGAATCAATTACACCTGCAAACTCAAAATGCTCATTGTCTAAGAATAGAAGTCTCGTACCCATGGCTTTACGCCAACTGGGTCGTAGTAAGATTATTTTCTTTACTCAAATTTTCAGCTACCTTGTTTCCTTTCTTTTTTCCCTTCTTAGTATTTTATTTGAGAGAACTACCATTCTTGCAGGTCTTACATGCTTTTCTTAAGGGATATAAGTAGCTTAAGGATAAATGTATTATACCAATATCTAGAGATCTTGCTTATAAGTTGGTTCATCAATGTGCAAATCTGATAGACCTAAGGCATGTGCAGGTTCTTGATAATTCAAAGTGGGCTCCATTCTATTCCTGTTTTTGCTAACCATCTTGTTTGTCCTGCTTGCTTTTCCTCAAAATTTGTTAGAGGCGCATAATCTCTTTATTGAAACCCTAAAGCGAGATCAAAGATACATGGAATGCAATCATTGATGCCACTACCAAGCCCTCGAGAAGGTAAGATCGCTTTGTCCACTTGTTTTTCGAAATGAACTTTAAGGGCATGAACGCAGACTAAGTTTACATTTTCAAACATCCCAAAGGCAAAGATATCATTGAATGTGGTAGAAGACTCCATGAATATATCATAGAGAATTGGCAAATATCCGAGGTTGTTGTTAGAATACAATTTTACTAGATATGGGCATTTGGAGGAGGCACAGAGTGTCGATCAATTGCAAAAGAGCAAGATGTAGTGTCATGGTGTACGATGATTTTCGTAAGGTCGCTTCTGGGAGATATGACTTTGGTGACCGGAGTTCTCAACTCCCTAAAAAGTGAATGGATTGATATTGTGTAACTTAAGCAAGCTTAATGGTTGAGATTTGCATTTTGCTCCATGGAAAACTCAAGAATGTAATATTTTTTTTTTTGAAGAACGTGTTTTACTTCATTATACACTCAAAATATTACAAAGTACTTCCGTATAAGAAATGTCCCCTCAAGCATCAATCACTTTTAGATGATCACTCCATATTGAATTTTAATACGATCAAAGCCAATTGAGATCCTCAAAAGCAATTATACAACTTCTTACTTAATTTTTGAAGCACCATCCGAGAAGAAATACGCTTTTATCATAAAAGACCTTTCTTCGCCTCGCCCATACACTCCATATTAGCCAAGACTTTGCCATGTAAAATGCAATCCTTTTAGAAGCAAATTCAACCGATTTGGATAAATACCCAAAAGAAAGTGCCGACTATCCAAAGATATTCCAAAAGAGAACGCAAATGACCTAAGACTACTCAAATTTCCGACACAAATATAAATAAAGGTCCAATGTTTCAATGCACCGCCATACATTGGGCAAAGTGGGCTTACTCCCTATTTAAAGCGATGAACCATTTGATTAACTCTCAAAGAGCGATGAATCACCCGCCAAAGTAGAACATTTACCTTTGAGGATTATATTTAGACCAAACAAGGTTCCGTATGGAATGCCATTGAGAAGGCAAAGTCCTGAAGTGCCATTTTCGAGAAGGTGATAAAGTACTTGAGGAGGTAAGCAATCAGAGCATGAACTTACTAGCTTCTTGCCTTCTTTAATACCTTTGAACAAAGTTCCAACATCTCTTGTTACCCACCTCTTTAATTAGAGGAAGAGCACTTTGCTACATAAGCCCGTGATATTGATATCTTTATCCAACAACCCATATGTCTCTTGAAACCATTGCCAAGGAGCAATGTCAAGAAATGTAATATTGCAATTTAGGACTTTGCATTTAGTGCACTAGAAAAAATCATTCTAAGTGTATATTCCTATTATTGTTCATGTTATTCTATAAAACCATAGAAGGTGGAATTCTAGTTACCTCGCAGCTAACTAGACAAATGTTAGCCCTAAAAGGGTAACAATGATAAATGGGTCTATTTTTATCTTTTCTTTGTGGCCATTGATCTCGCAAAATATTCCCTCCATTGTGTCAGCCCAAGATTTTTCAAGGGAAAATTTGCTTGCAAGTTTCAATAGTGCGGTTTAATCGTTCCAAACCATTGCCGGAGCAATTAAATAAAACACGCTTAAAACCATTGTCCTAAGACATTGATGTAAGGGCTACTCAAATTAACTCCGATAGAGGTAGCGACTACCCATAAGCACAAACCGCGTGTTCGGAACAAACCTTTCAAAAATCGTAGACCATCGAATGGCGTGTTATTTTGCCACAACTTTCAAGAAGCAATCACTGACAACGGCTATCTAGGCATACTGGATTTCTTAGAGCCGGTCGCATGAAAATAGCAAAGGGGAAACGTCACGAAGGCTGGTGTGAATCCATGGCCGGATTTGCACCAATAGCAGGGTTTCGGCTCTGGAGGAAGGTCGACTCCTTCGCATGCAATCACAACTGTCTGCCTTATCCAGTCTCTACAAATTGCAAACTATCTTTCTTTTTTTGAACCATTGCAAAAAAAAAGCCATCCAAAATACACAAATAGAAATTTGACCTTCAAGTGCAATTAAGTTGTTCAAACATATCAAAATATACGCTTTAGTGCTTCAATTTGCGCTTAACTTCACATTAATTTGTGCCTCACACTTACCATACAATAACCACCTAAGGGATGCTAATATAAGTGAGTAAAATATCATTGTCACTCATTTGCACATTTAAGACATATGAGCAAAAAAATGCCAAGAAATTTATGGGGGGATTTCAATCAACTTTATGCCAATGGGATTCGATTTCTTGGTTTTGCCAAGGCACAAACTAATGTGATTTAAGACATATGTTGACATTTGATGGTTATTCTGAATCCCTCGAATTTTGACCAATTATTTTTAGTATCACAAAGAAGCTTAACTACTCCAAGAAAATACACATAACTCCTTCATCAAATGTCTAATGTACACATTGTAAATGCTTTTCAAAATTAGCTTTGAATGTGACGTGTATAACAATAACAATTTTTATATATTTGATTCTTCAAATATTTGATTTCCAATTCCCGAGCATATTGTATGTACATATATTTTCTGTCAATAACATGTATCCTACCCAGGATCGTTGAAACATGGCCTTTGTAAAATTTTATAACTATTAAACTTATGCTCGATAAAAAACCAAAGAACGCTTAGGCACTTTTTTCTAGTGGTGTGATAAACTTGTGGTCTTTCCCTTTACTAGGCATCAATGCTACTTATCTACTCAATTTCTCTAGTATCTAAAATACATTTGAGCTCCCGTATAAAATACATTTGAACTCATATTTCAACCTTCCCTTGAGTATGTCCCATGCAAAGAGAACTCAGAAGTCTCCATCCACGCAAGCTTTTCCCTATATACACTTAGAAATATAAATGCTGGAACCTCAAACCTCAATTTCTCTACACTAGGTTGATCTCTTGGAGAAACCAACTTTCAACTTTGCAAAGAATCACAATTGTGAAGAATGCTCCCTTTTTGTTGCAAAATGTAAAAGATATGCTCAAGCAGCGCTTATGTCGCTAATTAATGCCTATTACTAGCCCAAAAACATTTTCTACATTCGCAGCCTTTTGTATTTCACACACATGAAGATGTAGTATATGCATTGTAACCATGTCTGTTGATGATATGATCATCGCTAGTCACCTGATTAATGCCTATTGCTAGCTCAAAAATGTTCAAGGCTCAAGAACTTGTATTTCACACATGAAGCAAAGAGTATATGCATTATAACTATGTATGTTGATGATCCGATCATCACGCTATGCAATCAAGGCCGCATCACAAAAATCGCCAAGCAAAGATTTTGAGATTAACCGCATTGGTTTGTTACACTACAATTTGAGGTTGAGATTTGGCAAAGATATCGAGTTTATTCAACTCATATGAAATATGAGTTTATTTAACTCACATGCAATAAAATAGATCAAAGAACTTCATAAGTTCCATATTACAGACCGCAAACCCCGCATCGGCCAATTCCATTTGAGCAAGGGCACTAACTTGACTTTGTTGTACAGCAATAGTTGGACCACTCATTTACTTTTGCAAGAGGGCTAAATTAGTAGGTCCATGAGACATCCTATCGAAATACACTAGACAGAGAACCAAAAAGAATTCTTGCCTATCTTAGAGCACTATAAAAGGTCCGCATGAGCACCATTATTAACGCTACACTAGTGCACTGGCGTGACATGATCTTCACAAACAAAAAGGTACATGTCATTATTGTAATTACATGGGCATCCGAAAAGTAAGCCATCATTAGCCCCTACATTACGTAACCTCAACTCAAGGCTTTTATGCACAGAACAAGAGAAAGATTTGGTCGCTACATGTTATCGATCTACAACTTTATACCCGGATAACTCAAAGTGGCATTAAGCTAATAAAAGATCACAAGTGGCATCCAAATACCAACTCAAATTGCTTTTGTTAGGAAGCAAATTTTGAATCTCCCCTTGCACCCTCAAGATTATTCCACTACATATCAGCACGCAGATGGAATAAACAAAAGTACTTGGTGGGTCTAAATTTCAAGACATAAATCATCTCTTGAGCATTCATTCTTTAAAGATAAAAGGGGATACTCATACTTCATATTGACTCTTGTAGATCTTGAGCTCAGTTGTTAGGAGTTCTGCTAGTTGCTTTTGTCCGTATTGATCAAGAAAGAAGTAATTTCCACCTATACGCATTGCCCGAACTTCTCGACCCCATATTCTTTAGCACGCATTATCTAGGTTGGCTTAACTGATGAAGGTTTAAATATAATGACATGAAATCTGATGAGAGAAGAGCGAATGATTGATTGATTGATCTTATTAACATCTATAGTGGCAGTTTGTCTCTTGGGGCTAACAAAAATACATGTATAGTTATTATACAGCTAGGGACAAGTAAGGATGCTCCGTTAAAGACATGTAAGATTCTAAATATTGAAAATTGCTGCAAAATATGGCACAAATATGCTTTTTCTTCACAAATGATTGCTTATGATATTTATCGAGTTGTCCTTTTATTCTTTTAGAGACCCTCAAGTAGAGGCCACAAGAGCCATGTTGTATGGTCCTAGTTTTATCCAGCCTAAGTACATGAAAGAACTTTCCGCATTTCTTTAATGTTCTTGGTTTCTCGATAGAAATTAAATTTTTTAGATGTTGATTTGCCCTAGAAGTATCGCTCTAATCTTAACATGGCATTGAAGAAAGAAGTTTCTAGGAAGAGTTGAGGGATGACCAACATCGAGATCTAATCATCTAGCTTATCCATATATCTCGTAGTTTTCAAATGCTTCTTTCAAAAAGCTTTAGTCAGACTTTGTGGTATCAAAGCACAAAGAATGCAAATAAGATGCAAACTTGTACTTTTGAAAAGCTAGGTCTTAGAAAGGAGGAAGGGCATTCTTTGAACCAAAGATTTAAAAAAAGAAATACTTTACTTTGTAACTTCATGATTGCAATAAATATTAACGCAACTTGTGTTAAGAGACTATATTGCTCTTCCGAGAAGGCAAGTGCTAATGCTTGTTTGTCTATCGTGGTAACAATGGGTTTATTGTGGCACATTAGATGATCAATGTTAATAAGGCGATACTATGACATCTCTTTAAGTAGAACTAGAGTTTAATGGACATGCATAAGTAAGTGCTCATGCTTTGAATAAAGAGATTAAGCATAAGGACCTGTTGAACTCTGAATCTTTTGAATGACAAAAGGCAAGTTTTGATTGTTCTTGCTATGCGTACTTTTGAAGTACAATAAAATGTATGACATACCATATAGATGACCAAGCAGGAACACCCAATGAACGCAGCGCCAGCCTATAGAAGAAAGCATTAAGCATGCAAAACAAGCAATTGATTTGTACCAAGGATTGCCGACTTTTGTATATTAATCTTGATTATTATTAACATAACATGTTGACAAATTCAATTGAGGCCCATATGTACTTGGTTAAATGCAGATGGCTCAAGTGATGCTTCTTCGATAAGTTTTGTTCTTCGATAAGTTTTTGCAACAGTACAATATCCGTACAATATCCTGTGTTTTGTGTTCAATGAAGTGCTTATCAACAATTATCTTAAGAGTGGACCTAAAATAGTCCTCATGACTCCATAATAATGGTAAGACATGGTTTTCTAAGACTATTGCTTTTTTAAAAAGAAGAAGCAAGATGTGGGAATAAAATTTAATGAGCTTGATTTTGGAAGTGCCTCACAAAAGACATGGATGCAAGTAAAAGATATATTCAAATATCAAAGTTGCAAAATTAGAAAATGACCCGACCCTTTGTCTATGTTTTTTTATGGTATTTACACTTCTCACCTCATATCTCCTTGAATGCAACACTCTAGGTGCCTAAGTAAGTACGATCGTGGTATTTAACAACCAAACGGCCATGTTTGAACCGTAAAAATACATGAGGTTTTTTTGGACTTAACAAATTTTTTAGAGTGTCATGTTAAAACCACATTGACAAAAAAAATACACGGAGTTTTTTGTTTCATGCCGGTTCAAACATGACTCGTGGTTGTTAAATAAGACGTCAAGGCGGTATTGTCACAATGCGGAAATGGCATGTGATGTACTACCCTTATAGCAAAAAAAAAAGTCAAGTTTTGAGATGATATGCCATGTTCAAAATCGATTTCTAAAATCATGAAAGTTGATATTTTGCACGCCCAATGAGGTCTACAATACACTCAAAATGCTCTAGAGATGGAGTCACAGTAACCATAATTTGTTATCTGGAGAAAGTAATGACAACCTTCATCTATCTACCCTATATGATCGCAAGAAGACAATGCATTGCTAAAGTGATAGGCACCGGGTTAAACCAAAGTGTTTTTACCCTTTGACATTTATTTGCTTAAAAGAGCGTATGGGCTTGTTTGCCTCTTCCACGCTTGACCATATGCTGCAATAAGTGATGTCCAGATACCACATCTCTTTGAGGTGCATTTTTCTCGCAAGAGCATCCAAATTTATCTCCTTGACAATGATGCATGCATGAATGAATCTTCCTTCGCATAACGCCGAAGATCAAAGACCAAGAAAGAATACTAATGACAGATAACCGGTTTGCTCAAGCACCTTCTCGCCATGTGTTCCGAGCATGGAAAAAAATCCTTTACCAACTTCCAAGCCGCACATAAGCCGCAATGGTGTCCGCTCCAAGATACAATATCCCTACCACGCATAGATTTAAAACACAACTTGCACACACTATGCGTAGTCTCGATTCAATATACATGTTGATAAGTGACTTTTCTATAATAGTATCCTGAATCTATGCCAAGAGAAATGGCCTATGCATGAACCAGCTTTTGCCCTCTTCTAGTGTTGATAAATAAAGCACATGCACCAAGGATATTAGGAGCAAGCTACCTTATCTCAGATTCATTATGTTATGTTGCATTTGCTTGAAAACCTCAATCGCTTCAAAGATTTTCATGTCCGGACATATGCTACAATTATTGTTGTCCAAAGAAATGTCGCCCTTTGTGATAATATATTGAACACCGCGGCAAGCTTGTCTTCCAAGTTATCACACATATTGACTAAGACAAAACCCACATAAACATTAACTTTCAATATGTTGGCAAAATCCGTAGTATGGACCAGCCTTGCCCTCAGGTCGCCATTGCAATGTTGGCACATCCATCAAGGATGATAACAAGAATGGTTTCTTGCACTTTCAATCCTCGATTCAAGCATTTGCCACAAATGTAACAAGAGCTTGCCTTGTCCGACCATGTTGCACATATGTCGCAAGCATAACGGGTCCATGAAACCTCATTCTTAGCTTGCATAACATTAAACATAAACCGCCTTTTGGATTTGACTCCAACAACATACATGTTCACTATAACAATGATATCCGAACTAAATTAATTTTGATAATTTACAAGGCACAAGCCTGCTCTCCGAAGCTCGACATCTCATAAAGATCTAGGATAGTAAATGCATATGGATTTATCCAACTTCGGGCTTCAATCAATCAAAGATTTGATCAAATAGATACTTGGCTCTCCAAGACATGGGACATGATCAAAGATAAGTGGCAATCTTTGTAGACCATGCAACAATGTCTCTTTGAAAAATTTCGTTAAAGGTCGCCCTTGAATCTCTTATGCTTCCACATTTTCCTCAGATATCCTAACACGCGGCAGCTTGCTACGTAAATACCCAAATTAAATCCATATAAAATGCTATACACATGGATAAGTTTTGCTGCCCGAGATCGAGCAAGCTAGCACAAGATTTCAGGATTGTTAAGAATGCGATCTTATGTGGCTTCACACCTTCCTCCAAAGATATAACAAAATAATCTCAATGCCTCTTTTCCCATGTCCACTTCCGAAAGCAAATGCCGCAATTACAGCAGCCAGCTCAGAAAAGATGTTTTTTTTAAAATAACTGATAAACATGGTATATGCATTATCCAAAGCCTCACATTTCCTATACATCCGCACTAAAAGGTTCACCAAAATTGTAACATAAGTAATCAAATTTACTCCTCGCACTGTGGAATGGATAAAATCAAGTCCACTTGAAGATTCCCAATATCAAATCTCTTGAGAAATAGATTATGGGCGGGATCTTTCCTTATTCTTGTTCCTATTAGGATTCTTATGTATATACCTGAGTCACAATGGCCATGGTTTCTATATCCTCCGGCCAAGATTCTTTTCGTGGTCGCCACAATAATAGTTTTGACAACATTCTTGGCTCCATCGACATCTAGATGATACATGGCATATTTATGCGGGCACATAACGCTGCTGTACCTTTCCTCCATGTCACAAAGAGTGCCCTCGCTTACCAAACATTCCTAAGATGTCAACAAAGACATATAGTATAGGTAAAGAAAGGCACATTCGGATGATATTCTTGTTATTCTAAGACTCTGCGAACATGAAGGCATGTTGTGAGGTCGCCGAGGAAGCTTCATGAAGGCAAGGGTTGCATACTTTGGAAACTTGAAGTGTCGGTTCGAGCGAGGATAATGTGGAGTTCCTTGGCTATCGCATCACTCCACATGGAGTCTCTATGGACCGAAAAGGTTAGCGTGCGAGTGGCAAACACCTTCATCCATTCGCGATGTTCATGTTTCCTCGGGTTTGTCAATTTCTATCGGCGTTTCATCCGGGATTATTCAAAGATTGCTCTTCCTTTGACCGCCTCCACGGTCAAGGATGTGCCATTTGAATGGACCGCGGAAGCGGAATCTACTTTTGTTACCACGAAGCATGCTTTCACCACGCGGTTGATTCTTGCTCATGCGGGATCCTTTAGCCCATATGTTGTCGGGCGGATGCTTTGATTTTGCGCTTGGTGGGATCATCTCGGGAGGGATGACCATGAATTGCATCCAATCGCCTATCACTCCACGAAAGTTTAGGGCGCTTTGGAATCAACTATCCCATTTATGACAAAGAGTTGTTGGCGATAGTGGATTCTTTTGAGGAGTGGAGACGTTTCCTGGAGGGATCTCCTTATAAAGTCACAGTCTACACAGATCATCGAAATCTCGAATATTTTCAGTCTGCTCGAGTGCTCAATCGTCGTCAGGCCCGGTGACATACTCAAGTATTATCGGGATTGATTTCGTGATCAAACCGGATCTGGAGCCCTCAAGGAAAGCGATGCCTTGTCTCGCGCTCCTATCTTGAGCCCAAACTAGGTGATCCCGCATATGATCAGCAATCACAGGTTATCTTAGGGCTTGATCGGTTCCAGCTTATGGCTCTCACTTTGTTCGAGAGACCTCATGATCTGACCTTGTTGGAGTACATTCGAGCCTCTACGCCCTTCGATCCATTGGTTCAAGATGTATTCTCACACATTGGCGCCCCGCATCATCTTCTCGCCGGATGGGATCAGACTATGATCGTTTTTGAGGTCTTGTGGTGGACTTACGCTTCCATGATGGGCTTCTATATGTGTCGGATGGTGCTCCGGGCTTCCAGTTCTTCGGGCTTGCCATGATTCACCTATGGCCTGGGACACTTTGGAGTAGCCAAGACTCTTGAACTTATTAGTCGAGAGTATTGGTGGCTAGGTCTTAAATCGCTCTGTCGAAGCTTTTTATTGATCCTGTGACATCTGGTTTGTCGAGCCAAAGGTTCCAAGGCATCTTCCTCATGGCTGCTTCAGCCTTTACCGGTTCGGCCGGTCCTTGAAAAGTATTTGATGGATTTTATTGTCGAGCTTCCATCCTCCAGGCCATGATGCCATCCTTGTTGTTGTTGACCGTTTTTCCAAGATGGCACATTTCATTCCTTGCAAACACTTCTATCTCTAGTGAAGCCACCCGGTTCTCTTGCTTCGAGAGGTGGTTCGACTCCATGGCTTACCGGATAACATTATCGATGATCGCGACCCTCAATTTGTTGCCGTTTTGGAATCGTCTATTGCAACTCTTGCATGTGGAGCGTTCGCTCTCTTAGGACATCACCCGAGACCAATGGACAGGTGGAGCGCACTAATCAAACCCTTGAGCGATGCTGCGATGCTTCATCAATTATCGGCCAGATGATCGGGTTGATTGACTACCGTTGGCGAAATTTGCTTATAATAATTGCCCATGCTCAATGAGGCGGACTCCGTTCTTTATTAATTTCTAAGATGCATCCCGGTGGTCTTTGATTGCTCCTGGATATGATTGATCCAATCCCAAAGCGAGGACCAATTTCGAAGCTCGCGATGCTCCGGGATGATCTTGACACCATCTTCTCCGTGCCCAAGCACGTTATCATTATCATGCGGTCAAGATCGTCGAACGCTCCTCATTTTGCGGTTGGTGATCTTGTTTGGCTCTTTGTAACGGGGATTTGCCGACAGCTCGCCCTGTAACAAGCTCGACTCGGCGCTTGGGTCCCTATCGGATCATTGACCGAGTTGGTGATGCTTCTTTTTAGATGGAAACTTCGCCATCAGTTGGCTTCACGGTGTTCCATGTGTCTTTGTTAGAACCCTATATGGCGAATCCATTTCGGATCGAGTACCTCCACCTCCACCACCGGTCGAGATTGATGATCATGAGGGAGTTCGAGGTTCGAGAGATTCCGGACTCAAGTTTCTCCGTCGGCGATTGTATTACTTTGTTGATTGGGAAGGTTACTTTCGCCAAGTGATAGAACACGGGAGCCTGCCGAGAATCGACTATCGCCGACAAAATTGCGGGAGTTTCACCACCGATTACCCGAACAAGCCAAGTTTGAGTACTTTCCGTCCGGCCGAGGACTCGTCACCGCCGTAGGAGGGGATGGTGTGACGACCATACGGATATTAATATCATACGATCATTATACTCAGATATGTACAAAAGATGGTCGTCACACAAATGCAAAAGGGTAGTTGCACAAGATAGGGTTTGAACTTCGCAACCTTCCGGTTCGCGAGTCATACACTCTTGCCAAGTGCACTACCAATATTTGTCGAAGACATTCCGCCGTGTCTTCCTCATATGTGGGACTATCTCCGAAGGTTCTAGAATGTTCTAGAACCTAAATGCATAGCGACACTTAGCGATCTCACCATTGGAGTGCGCGATCGGCCCGTTGGTTTTAGATATATATATAAGGAGGCATCTTTTTCTTGTCAAACCATTCCGGTTCAACGCCAGTCTTGAGCCTTCTAGGCATCTGTCTTGTATTCCTGCTTGCCTTCGGGCTATTGTATTATTGATTCCTGTTCATATATCAGATTCTTTGCCGATCTTGGCATATTTCTTCCGTATTTCTTGCGTATTTTCCTTGTTTTTCGAGTAGGTTCATGACAATATACAGACATTCAAGTAAGGACTATCTTTTCTTGTAGTTTGGAACTTGTCTAGCCTATCTGCACGTCTTTGATTTGATATGAGGAATGTTCTTGTTTCAATCTGCTATCTGATGTATAACTTTTATTTTTGGTTGTCTAGGTTTTATTCTGATTGTTGCCATGCGCCACTATCAATATGTAGCATAATAACAGGGGGTTTTCTTTGTGTTTTTGTACGCTTTTCACTAAGGTTTTCCTATGATTTCGTGATGTATTCAAATGGATGTACTAATGCGTACATCTAGAGTGCACCATTTCTGAGCCATTGATTTTAGCCTTTTTTTTTTTCAATGGTCAACAACCAATGGCTCACAACAGAAGCCCTTTTTTTGTGCGTGTGGTGCATAATGGTCAACAACCAATGGCTCACAACAAAAGCCCTTTTTTTGTACGTGTGGTGCATAATGGTCAACAACCAATGGCTCACAACAAAAACTTTTTTTTTTGTGCGTGTGGCGCATAATGGTCAACAACCAATGGCTCACAACAAAAGCCCTCTTTTTGTGTGTGTGGTGCATAATGGGCACATGAAGGGCTTGAAGGGCGCATGTAATGCAGTTTCCCCGCCGGTAACACATTTCTTATCATAACTTTTGATCGAGCTCTGTTTGAGATGATTTTTTATTTGCGTTGGAAAGCTCTCTCGAGATCTTTTTGATAATGTATGATATGGATATGTTTGGTTAAGTTATCTATGCTAAAACAGCAAATTTTCGGCCGGGTTTGGTAGGCTTTCACATCCTACCAGCTGATTAATACAGGATTGCGCTATTGGATATTGTTTTATGGCTCATTCCGAATGAAGCTTGCAAAAAATTACCATGCATTTTTAGATTTTGAGGCAGTTATTAAGCAAATTCAAGGCTTCTAGATCCTTGTGCCAACAAGCGAAAAAAGTTTCCACTTTAGTTTCTCACTACAAGAATCCATGGAGGCCAAAGGCTCTTTGTTAAATTCAAATTGAAAAATGTTTGTGTATGGGTGTTGCAAACTTTATGACTTTCGAATAATGGGATCAATCTGCTCTATCTTTATGGTAACTTTTACTTATGTTCTATTTGTTTTATTGTGATGAAATTTAAAAACCAGGTGATGAAAGCCTCAAATGAATTCTAGTTTTTTTTCCGGGTTTGAATTCTAAAATTTTTGTCACACCGGGGTGGGGAGGGGTGATCGCCCCTAAGGCCCCAGAAGGGGAACAAAAAAATTTTTGCAACACAAACCATTAACATCCAACATATAAAAATTAAATCCCCCAACACATAACAACCAACACATAACAACCATTGACATTAACAACCAACACATAACTACCATTGACATTAATTAACACAACCATTGGGTCCAACACATTTAAATTAAAATCCCCCTTAAACCCCCTTTGGTTTGGGTGCATATTCACACGGGGGGTGACGTAGGGCAGCGAGAGCCCTCATAATTGTATTTTGCACGTACGAAATCAACACCATATAGTATTCCGCTTGAAATCTTATAGTATTTTGTGAATCTTGTTATACAGTATAGCAAATTTTGTACTTGCATACCCCATAAACGAGGAACTTTATATACGGTGTAGATTAAGGAATAAGGGGTGAATATACCTATCCAACAGCTCTCGTTGCCCGGAGTCACCCCCCGTGTGAATATGAACAGACTTTGAGTTTGATGAAGGGCAGTAGTTTGCTAGGTTCTTGCATAGGTGGTCTAGAACTTATGAATGTTTGCTAAGATACAACAGCAATGCTTGGTTCGCATGAAGTCTGAAATCTAACTCAGTGTTTTGAAGTTGAGTCTCCTATGTCATTTCAAATGTTATAGCAGCAAACTGTCCAAATAGACCATCTTCTAGTCCTAATCATCCATTACCATTGCATTTTAAAATGCTATTCTCAAAGGTTGCAATACCTTTTTAGGCCTGCCAAACGAGACATCTGTACTTTATTTTTTATTTTCTTTTATTCTCGTGTGTTAATAAAGTAGTAACTTGGATATGAGGTGTATGCTGGCAGCAGAAGCTGGACCCAAGGAATTGACAGTAGGATTTCAGCGGCATTGAAAGCATGTTATGCGATTTATCCTCAGCATTTTCAACATATCCTGATACCATTATTCCCCAAGACACTACATCCTTTTTATTTTGCAAATTATTAAAGACCCCGATTGCCTTCTTTAAGCTATAGATCAGTAAGTGTATTTTCCATATTGACCTCATGGGTATGGGAAATGTCATCTCCATTCAGACTGCTCATGGAACCATTAAGCTGCATATGTAAAACAACTTAGTGCAAGGTGGCCTTGATCATGCCGAGAAAATCCTGCAATTATCAATTATTGCATTCCATGATGTGTAAAACAGCTTAGTGCAAGGTGGTCTTGATCATGCTGAGCAAATCCTGCAATTATTGCATTCCATGATATCACATTGGGGCTTTTAGAAATGTTGACCGCCCTCTCTGTCACCTGCTTGCTTTTAATATAGAAATACCAGTTCATTCTATGCTACACATCATTGGTACACTATAATATGTAGGCCTTCTTGCTTGCGTTATCTTTGAGTTTATATGCGTTATCTTGCGTTTATATGGTATTAATATGAAGAAATGAATTGAAAGAACAAAATACTATTTCTCAATGTTTAATAACTAAATTGCAGCATCTTCATAACTTTTAAAAAGACTAGTATAATATCTCAACATGAGATATTTGAAACATATCATAAAGAGAAGAAATGTTTTTTTTTTTTTTTTTTGAAGAACGTGTTTTACTTCATATTATACACTCAAAATATTACAAAGTACTTCCAGAAGTAAGAAATGTCCCTGAAGCATCAATCACTTTTAGATGATCACTCCATATTGGAAGTTTAATAATAAAGAGAAGAAATGTTGTTATTAAAAACCTTTCCTAGTATTAGCATTATCTTTTTCGGAACCTTTTTTTAGACAATCATGAGGAAAGAAACAGTTCACACAAGAACACATGCTCAAGGTTATTGCAGCTCAAGATTCAGATAATCTGCAAATATCCTTTTTGCACTCACTGCATCAGATGGCGGAGGAGGTCCTGATAAGCAGGACTGCCCAGCAAGCTTCAAAAAGGCACGCCTGGAGGAGTCCTGATAAGCTAGACTGCCCAGCAAGCTTCAAAAAGGCGTGCCTGGGGCATCGTAATTCTAGAAGACTTCCATTTCTTATAAAGCTAATGTGATGTTGAAGTTAAGATAAAATTATACAATTTGACTATAAAAAACTAATGTCTCGTGCTCTTCAACATAAAAAAGAAAAGAAAAAAGAAAATTAGCAATCTGGATACGACATAAATTCAGAAAAGAAAAATGAAAATTAGCAACAGCCACATTCTGGATACGAGTACCGAATCCTTGACTTTGAGCGTCAACTTCCTCCATATTAAAATGTGCTGAACCTCTGAATATTTGCTCGATCTATATCACAATATATGAGGACAACATCAAAGACCGAGTATATTTTAAAATCATAAAAGGATTTCCCCCCTACAACCAAATCTGAGTTGCCCGGTCCAACTCATAAAGGGAATTGCTGTCAGACGCCGAGCCTGCAATAGGAATCTACATATCATGCTAAATGTAGGATCAATTGCTAAAAATTTCTCAACATGTGGCATGTGATACACAAAAATCAAGATGCTACCAATTATATTTCGTGTAGCAATGGTGGGCTGTTAAAGCATTAGTTGCCTCCCAACCATGCATCCTTTGCCATTCAAGTAACAACTTCTTCCATCACAGAATATGAGATGTTAATTTGCTCTGCAGTAAGCAGCCCATGTGTGAACAACAAGGAAAGAAACAAGTACAAATAACCAACATGCTTTCTGCTGTGCTAAACTCAAAAAGTGGCCAACTCCAATGGTTGCGTTGATCGGGCATCTCAAATCTCGTCATCGGATCATCCAGTCTGATCATGCATGGCAATTATGGTTAGATAAGTTGCAACATTTGATATTGCTAATCTCAATCATGCATTCTTTTAACAGCTGCAGTACTCACATTTTGTCCTCATAGCAGGGATTGCCCCTTTCTTGCCGCAACCTATTGCAAGCCCGAGAGTCACCTTCTCCTACAACACAGTGCAGCTGAGAGAACCATATTACAGTATCGGCTATGTCGAAAACTGATCCAGATTGGCATGTTCCATGTCTCACAACTTCAAGAGTGACTACTTAAGCCACTGTGGTCATAACCTGGGACACTGAAGCAAACTTGAAGCAAACTACACATATCCAAATATCTCTGGTCAGGCTTTCTACTTTACAACGATGGATTCAGATGCAGGCTAACCTTCAGCGCTTCTACAAATCAGCACTTCCTTTAAAGAAATCTGACAGAAGAGGAGATGATATCATTGCTGGTAGGACCTTTTCCATGAAGCGCCCCCGTGAAGCTGAAGTTGAGATAGAATCAGAGGAGGAGGATGGGGCTAGCTTCTTGATTAATGAACTGAACACGGAAATAAGCTCCTATAAGACCAAGAAAACATCATCAAATTTAGTACTAACTAAAACATGTTCAATTCTACTGGACTGGGAAGATGAACAATTGTATGAAGATCATTTACAGAGGTTTGTAATAATGTCTAAACATGCAAAAACTTTTTGTTGATGCTTATTTTTAATAATCATGCTATGTAGGTTGATGGATGATGGAAAGCTGGTGGACGCACTTGCTTTTGCAGACCGGTGTCTACGAGATGGAGCTCCAGACAAATTGCTCCAGCTTCTGATAGAGAGAGGTGAAGACTCTAATGCACAATCAAATCAATCGCAAGAAGGTGTCCATCAGGACTTTTGGGACAGTAGGTGGCAATATTGTGTTTGTTTGAGAGATAAGAGGCTGGCAGCAACACTTGCTTTCAGGTAGGTTTCTTCTGAGTTCTAACCATGTATTCTATTGGGATGTCATAATATAGGTGACATAATTGTTTGCGCATCATTGGTTGATGAATGATGATGTTAAAAAACATCAAGATGATCTGTCAGTTAGTTCATCAGGATGTATGAAATGTATTTACAGAGAACCCCCAGATGAGCCTTGCCAGCCAGTTCATGAGATGGTAAGCACGTAAGAGATCTTTTATAGACGCAGGATTTAGCAAACCTGTATTCCTTGTATCCTTAACTGATGTTAGTGGATCCCTGGCTGGTACCAAAGCTTTTGAAGGTTGCAGGAAGAGAGTTTTGAATCTGGATAGGTTCTTTGAGTAACACATTGCAGATCAGTGACAGATTTCTGGTATTTGAGTGGGTAAATAGTGCAAAAAAAAAGCCATTTATGCAGCTTGCCAATGCATGCTTTTATGTTGCTGCATGAAGGGAGATATCATATCAACTGCAAACCTAATGTCAGGCCTCTTGTTATGGTAAGACATATCAATCCACCAACCAGCTAGCTGTGTAGAGTATCATCATAGGGGTCTAAACACAACTTTAATTGGTTTTCACAGAAACATGGAGCTACTTTCTATGACTCCATGTGTAACTGAACAACGATTTTTTCGTATGAATGCCTGTTTGTCAAATGGTTGCAACCAACTAAAATATCACATCATATTGGAGGCAAAAAAAGCAGAAAAGTTGCACAACGTCTACAAAAACATATCACAAGGGCATGAGCCAATTAGCTTGAAAGCATACCTGCCCGAAACCTGAATAGGAGACTGCACATAAGAGTAAACGGATTGTGGAGCTCTGTCAGGAGCTGGCAAATCTATTGCTGGAGCAGAAGCCAAGCGGGGACCATGGTTTTTCTCCATGGGCACAAGTTCATTGGGCCGGACACTTGGTTCAGCATCATCCCCACGTGTCACATGATTTTTATCAAATCTGCGTCTTTCCATTTGGCGCTGTAACATATCATATGATCAAAATCAAAATTTCTAAATCTTTAGAAAGCAGAAAATTCAATTCATCCAATATACTCACATACCTGATGCAGGCGAGCACGTTTCTGGAAGATACCAACCGTTTGAATGAAATGTTCTACTCTTCGAAGGTTCACCTACATTTAAATGTGCATATTATTGATATCCAGATAAAACATTTTCTTGATAAGAAAGTTTCTACTACAGACGTAATTTGTGATCTCGTCTGCAAACTGTTGCCCCTCTACAGCAGTACTTACACTTTTGTGTTTTGTGGTTTGCTGATATAATATTGAAGCTTCACTTTCTTTCAACATGGACTGATTTAGACATACACATACATTGGTCAATGCCATACACGCACAACATTGTGAGTTATCTTCTGCATTACAGGAACACAGGCATTATCCCAAAGAAAGATCTGAAGATCCTCTTTCTAAAGCACACTACCAAACACTCCCTTCTGTGCCATTACAGTGGATTAATGGGAAATGAAACATTGCACATGATGCTGGGTTGCCTAGACATTCTAGCATGCATGGACACAAGTATTGGCATTTCTAATCAAATGTTCTTACCTCACCAGCGTCAGTTAAATATCCTCCGAAATTCCGGAACTCTTTTTTGTATATAGCTATAAGCAAATTTATCACCCCCTGCAAGAGCAGAAGCATTAAAAATCTACCAGTGTGTCATGTTCATTGTAACATTAACTAGATAACTAACCTCACGGATCTCCAAAGTGGGCATATGAGGCAAGAAGTCATTGCCAACAAAGAGGCACAAAAAAACGAAGTCATCAATTAAGCATTCAAAATCAGTCTCAAATGGCGCATTGGGAATGAACATATCATATTCCAGGTACTCTCGCATTGTCCAAATGTGAAGAAACTGCATAAAATGGGGAACAGTTAGATAAGAATACAGACATCACTATGGCAAAATACACATCAGACAAGACACCTGAAATGGTTTTTTTGGTTTTTATGCTCAAAGATGATGAACTCTCGGAAATCGGCAATGAAATGCTCGTTTTCTCATTACCTTTCCGATTATGGCTGCCCAAGCCGACATGAAGGAGTTCATTATCTGACTTTGCTGCCTTCCGACGTATATCTAAACCTAAAACACATTCTGCTTTGCTTGCATCGTCGAATGTACAGTCAAATACAAGATTCCAGGAAGAAGCAAGATTCCAGGAAGAAGCATTATGCGACCATGGAGCCTTGCCAGTTACCCGGTTCGCTTCAAGAAATCAGACGTCGAAGCTGACCGCCAGTTTACAGGAAATAGGAGGTTTTTAGCAGTCACCAGCATATCCTAGGGATATTCAAGAATATACCTAGGATATGCCAAAAGCCCACATAAACAAGGGTTTGCCCCCTAGGGGCAACCCAAAAAAGCCATCTAGTATCACGTAACAAAATACTATCTATCTAATCCTTGTTGCTCATAAATTTTAAGTGATGGTCACCTCTAGATGCTAGATTTCTCTTGGACCAAGCCGCATGAATGAGATGGCAAATGGCATTTTCACTTTGCCATACTATGATTACCTCTGATATTCCATTTCGACCAGCCAAATATCTCAACGTGAATGAGATGGCATTTTACTTTCCATAGAATTGAATTGAATTGAATTGAGCGTTTGTCTTTGAACACTTAGTGCTAGGTATTGTTTGCTTACTTATTTGGACTTCGATTATATGCGTCCATAAATTTAGTTTAAATTACTGTACCTAGAATTTAGGCTATATGTATGCTAATTATGAGAATCTGTATCTCTCTATCTCCTCCAATATTGTTAATACGATCAAAACCAGATCCTTAACTATTTCTTTTCACATCTCCCCTTATTTGATTAATGCTTTAAAAAGGTTAAAGTGTATTAAAAGGGGTTAAAGGGAAATTCATTGGAGAGGTTTTGTTGATTCTCTCATGTACAATATTATAGTGGCCCTAAAGTCTACCATTTTGTTGAAATTGGCCAATGTTGATTATGTTAACATTCCACTTGACAAGTAACCTTGGCTTTAATATTCTTCCCATCTTTATATCTTACTAGTAATGGTGCTCGGCATTGCCGGGCTTTATTAACAATTTAAAAAGGTGGTTGTTTCATCATTGGCTTGGAGGGGTAAGGGTGATACAGAGGAACCTTTAACATTCATTGAGAGAGATAAGAAAAGCATATGTGCGGACGAATTTGATCTCAGATGTTGGACTGCAGACATGTTATATTATGTTGTCTTTGTTTATATAACGATTTTAACGAAATAATTTTATGGTGAGATGTGGATAGATTTTAGCAACCTATAGAAATTTGTGTTGCACCATCTTTGGTTTGGAAGGATGTAGTGGCATTTAGTAATGCTCATGATATTTTTTTGAGTGAGTTGGTCTTGATGGTTGTGAACAAATTGAGTATGGGAAAAGCAAACATCAATTTATCATTGTTTTCGATTCACAAAATTTTGGAGATTGGCATTTAGACTTGGATTTAACCGTTGTCTATTTATTTTGTCTTAATGAACTACCGAATGCATAGGGACCAAATCGTTAGTACATCTTGGATGATGGCGATTCTTCCTAAAGATTAGACACATTATGAATATAATAGAGGATTTTACTTTACATTTGACATTGATGGCTTCATAAAACGTTCATGTTGTTATGAATCAAGAATCAAAAGCTTTCTTGAACAGTGAAGTAGAATATTTCCTCTTCCAAATTTTACAGAAAGACATGCTTGGGCGTGAACATTGTTGCTCACTAACATGCACTTAATGATGGATCATGAGAAGAAAGCATTCACTTGTTGCATTGTAAATCTGAAGTGGCATCAATAGACAGTCTGAAAACAATTTGACGCTTGTGGATGTAAACATTTCATTAAATAAATATTTACCAATTTAGGATGTGCAACAACCTATAGAAGAAAAATGTTCTTCCTTATAAAGGACATGAACTTCACATCTACAACATGAGTATAATAATGGCGTAATATTAAGTTTTAAACAACTCAACTTGTCGCCCATGTTTATACAAGTTTTGATGAAATGAGAGGTGCCCATATCCACTGTTTTTCAGCTTGAGGGATCTATTTGACAACAACACCCACATTAAGCAGAATACCTTGAACTAAAGCATAGCCACTTAGAATGTAAGGTTTGTTCTTCTTTCATCCATATAAAGGCTTGCTATGTTTTTCATTCGTATGAAGGTTTTTGATACATGAAATTGAACAAAAGGTAAGCTGGTAACTGCATGTTATCAGAGCACATTTTTAGCTTTCATGAAGCTAAACACAGAAATAAGACTAACATGACCAGAAATAAACTTACTAAAGTAGAACTTACAATGCCCCTAGATTGTGAAAACACGTAAGTGCAGATAGTCATTGGATAGATGATTTATTAAGCAAAGCTTTGTTTCGGCGATTTCGAAGAACTCTTACCCTGGTATTTCAAATGTTGTCTGAACAACCACGAAGAATGGACTTTGAAGATGTCGCAATGATGTTTACAAAGATTATACTAGATTCAACTCGCTTCAATCCATGATATAAATCATGCTAGACTTGTGAAGCAAAGCCGCCCAAATGCACTTCAGATAGCTACTACGTGGTGGGCTTTAGATATATAAATGAGATCTACCCATAGTGGTTACACTGCTAGCATTCCTTCCAATAAACTTAATATACCTCTTTCTCATGTAATCCAAAGAGCTTTTAGCCCATTGCCTACAATGCTTCTCCATCCGTCTATAGAAACATCAAAGCTTGAATTTAATATGTGTACTAAGCTCCCTCACATGAGGTTGTTATAGATCTGCCTTGGTGTAGAAATTCTAGCCATAAAGCATCTATTGTTGTGTGCTTACAAGACCTCCAACATCTCCATCACAACGCATATTTGTTTTGATATTCAAAAGGACAACTCAACAGCCTAAGATAATGATGCTTCTTTTACATTTCATAAACATATTAAGACTTCTAAACCATAGAATTTTTATGAGGCAAAAATGGCAGTGCGTTTAGCATCCTAATAGGTGCAAGTTATATGCACTATGTGGAACATTCATGTCAACTCAGTTTGGATTGTAAACTACAAAACAACATGAAGGAATAGGATAGAATAGAATAGGATCATAATGAAATGATAAACAAATATTTTACTTGCAATATATAAGCGCCTCAGCCTAAGCCTTTTTTTATATGAATTTTAGATATCATTTAATAATATGAAAGATCCTCGCACAAATATCCTTCCCAGTGTCTTTAACGCAGCAAGTTCAAAAACTATAGATTAAAAAAATCAAGAGGTTCGCATATCTAGGAACCAAGGTGTCAAAAGCATCATTGTTAACACGTCATATTCGAGCTGGTATGCAATGAAGTACTACATATGGGGACAAAAGGTGGCTTGAGAAATAATAGACATGGTAATTTATGCAGCATTCTCGAAACATTCTTAAAACTCATCCCAAGTATGACTGAAATGCATGCATATGGTAAAGAATAATGGAAATGTAAACACGTCTTCCTTGATTTGAAGTGAACAAATCCGCATAGCAGAACATATGCAGTATATGAAAGTAGAAAAGGAAACTATACATGCCAAAAATATTATCTTATTGCCTTTATATGTGATAAAAATATTATCCCATGGCCTTTGATCAGAAGTTTCATCCATGTTACAAAATGCCTGCAGATATTGTGAACCCATGTAGAACACCAGGGGAAAAGTTAAAGCCACACCCAAGTGTTCCATTTCTCCACAAATGATGAAACTACATTTAGTTGCTCAAAATGCAGCACTATGACCTTGCTCATGTCTGCTGACTCTATGGAAATGATGGCCATATTGATGAGGATATAGATCAATTAGTTGTAAAAGCTATCCAGATGTGTTTTACCATATGCGACAGTCCTGCTATGTTGCTCACGCTTCGCTTTCGGACTATATTCTTAGATGAAGTGGAGTCAATCAAAGAAGGTAGAACTTATCGTTGTCAAACTACAAAAAGGTATGAATCCATGAAGTTGATTACCAAATAATAGCTTAAGGAGCTGTAATATCTATAGTCCAATGTTGAGAAAAAAAATTATGCACAAATGTTGATTATACCTAGCTTACTATATGTAGTTTATGTAGCACTCTTAAAATCCACTCCAAATATGAGGTCATAAGAAGTGAGCATGTTTAATTTGATTGACATACCTACTTGTGGTAAAGCAGAACGAAAGTGTAACTACCAAAAATACCAAAAGAACAATTAACATCGAGTAAACAAATTTATATAGCATAATACATGCATAGAAAAAGAAATTATATAAGTCGTATTTAATTAAAGTGGGACAAATCTCAAATTTTGGGAATTTCTCGAATTTTTACATTGAATCAAGTTGTTAGATCGAGGGGGAGGGAAGGGGGAAGGGGGAAGGGGAGAAGTTGGGGAGAAGTTGGGAGGAGTAATGGAAGGGATAAGTTAAAAAAGGGGAGGGAGGAAGTTCGAAAGGGGGTGAGAAGGGGGGCAAGGGGAGGTGAGAGGAGGGGCAAGGGGAGGTGAGTTAGGAGGGGGCAAGGGGAGGTGAGAGGAGGGTGCAAGGGGAGGTGAGTTTGGAAAGGGGGGGGTGAGAAGAGGGGGCAAGGCGAGGTGAGTTCGGAAAGGGGGGTGAGAAGAGGGGGCAAGTGGGAAGAGTTGGGGGAAGAGATGAAGGGGGAAGGAGAGAGGGAAAAACCAAAATAACTAAAGGGGAATATATTCCCTTGAGATTAAAAATGATAATATTAAAATATAATTAATAATTAATTTAATTAAATATAAAATAGTTTAATTAATTTAATAAAAAAATATAAACCCTGTTCTCAACTACTGAGTCGAGAATTGATAAGTCTTTCCTCTGCAAAGCAATTGGACCAAGCAATTGGACTCTTAACCAAGAAATGATTGCAATTTGACCATGATTGAAAGGAACGTCTACACCAACGATTGCAATTTAATTGCAATTCGGCAGACCACAGCAGCATATCCACCCTGCACAAATGGGTCTCGGCATTTGGAGGAAGCATTTGGCGGAAGCAAATAAGCATTTGGCGAGATCAGGCAGGGGCGGGGAAGCAAATAAGCAGAGGCGGATCAGGCAGGGCCATCTCCTTTATATCCCTCGTTGAAGAACCGGCAGGACTCCGGAGGAGCTTTTGACTCGTTAGCATTGGTCTCAGTCACCGGATTCCAAGACACGTAATAGAAATGTCGCCCGGTTTTCCTAGACACAGAATAGAAATGCTGCTCTGGTTTTCCTGATGATTTAAGCTGCTCTGGTTTGCTGGATCGACTTGCAAATCGGAATCCATGCAAATTGTTGCTTTAGATGTTTCAAATTGGTAACCTCCAAGGCTCAAAATCAACCTATCCCCATTCCCCCGCTGCTCAACCTTTCTAAAGCTTGCTTCCGCATATGGCTAAATCTAGCGCTGAATCCGCTTGATTTTTGCGAGATTACGACCTCGAATTACGGATTTCCTCACAATTTGATTCCCCTTTTTCTGTTTGTATCAAATTCTGCAAATCGGAGAAAAATTGGATCTTTTTAGATCTGGATGGAATAAATCCATCCGAGGTAGGTTAAGAGGAGATTCTGGGGCGCTGGAAGGTGATTTGATTGGCCATAGCTGGAAGCCTTCAACACGGGAAAAAGGACGCTATGTTTGTGACCATTTCTGTTCTTACCGAGGTTCAAGAAAAGCTTTCCACATATTGCCTTCTTGCCAAGAAAGATTTCTGCGGGAGTGGCGAAAAATGCATCGATTTGATCATAGTAGGTACGCAGTGGGATTTTCCTTTTAAGCAAGAAGATAGATCCGCATCAAGAATGTGGGCTTTTAGATCTGCAAGGAAATGGCAATATCGCCATGGCTCTGCGACAAGCTCTAGATATGAAGCTTCGTTTCATTTATCAAAAGTTTGAGATCTTTAGCTCAAGAAAGCGCAAGGCGAAAAAGTCGAGGATGGTTGAAGAAGGATTGCCCCTGGCTTGTTTCCACGCCTATTTTCGGTGAAAGTAGTAAAGCTAATCCGTCAATCAGACACGCCAAGGCTTGTAAAGGCATAAAAGCTCATAGGTTTGTGCCTTTCAAAAGAAAAACAGAGGCGAAATGTGTGAAGGCGGAGCTGTGGTAAGCATGATTTTAAGCATTTCGATCGCTGAAACGCAGTATCTTCATGAAAAAGAAAAAGCTATGGTATACCTGTGCCTTTTTTGATCTAAGGAGAGATTAACAGAGCCGGAGAAGCAATACTGCGGCTTCAACAACGGCGCTCTTCAACAACGGCTGGGCCGAGGTTCTTAGAAAATTTTCTTGAGAGTTCGCCATAGCCAGCCAGGATCTTGAGAGTTCGCCATAGCCGACCACGCTTTAAAGTAAAGTGTACCAAATTTCTTCTTCTCAAAAGGTATGTACCAAATCTCCCCCCTTTTTAATTTCAAATTTCGAAAATCTCCCCCCCTTTTCAATTTCAAATTTCTAACTTAAGAGGAGGGAGAAAAAAAAAGCCAAATATTAAGAGAAAAAAGCAGAATAATAATAGAGTGTACGTAAGAAAAAAAAATACGGATATAGTGTGGACAATGGGTTATTTTTCTAAGGTTAATGGGTTATTTTTCTAAGGTTAATGGGAAAAAAAAGATGGTTACATTAATATATTATAAACATACCATTAATTGGGCTATAATTTTATTAGTGTCGCCCATATAAATATTTGAATTTTTGTCGCAAATTGATAGCATGTTTTGTTTATATGTGTGCTTGTATAATCATATTTTACACCTTATGTTGACCTTAGGTAAAAATTTAACTTTGCGAAGATCATGATATAATTTACACCTTGTTTAACCTATTTTGAAGGTTCAAGACACAAAATGGGGACAAGTACATATTAATATATAGGTCTAATGCTTATTAATAGATTTAATGCATAGGTCTAATAGGCCCTCGTAGGTTATAATGTGCATTATAGGTGCATATGTTGCTATTTACATGTGCATTAGGCATTACTCTTTACATAGCTAAATATGAGCCCAATGGTCCCCTCTTCATATAGCTATATGGTATGGTCCATTAGAAAGGGGGAGGATCCATTGGATATGTGTCCATTAGATAATACATGGGGAGGGTCTATTTTTTATGGAAAATACGTAGGAAATTTATGGGGAGGGTATTTTTTCATAGAAAATACATAGGATGTTTGAAGGTTATTCATTTTCGACCTTCTGGGACTCTGAGCTTTGAAATTGCCCTTTTTCACTGAAGGGTTGCCTTTTTCGACTTTGCGGTGAGAAAGGCCCTCAAACTGCATTTTTCGCTTTGAGCTGCCTTTTTCGACTCCGCAGTCGAGAAAAGCGACTCAAAAAAGAAGTTTTAGGGGTCGAAGGCCTTTCTCGACTCGCGAAGTGAAGCGACTCAAAGCCGTAAACGCGGGTTTTATGGGTCCGTGTTTACGGCTTTGAGCTGCCTTTCTCGACTCAGAATGAGAAAGGCCTTCTAAACTCTAAAACCTGCTACCCTTTCCGCCTTTTCACTGCGAGTCGAAAGGCCTTTGACCCATAAAACTGCGTTTACGGCTTTGAGTTGCCTTTCTCGACTGGGGAGTCGAAAGGCCTTTCGGGACCCATAAAACTCGCGTTTACGGCTTTTGAGTTGCCTTTCTCGACTTCGAAGTCGAGAAAGGCCTTCCGACCCCTAAAACTTGCATTTTTGGCTTTGAGCTGCCTTTTGCGAAGTCGAGAAAGGCAGCTCAAACCCTAAACCCACGTTTTTCCTCTCGAAATGCCTTTCTCATGCACGTATTTTCTAAAAAATGGCCCTAAGAACTGTGTTTTACTTTATTTTTTTTGCATGTAGCATCACTTGACTAATTTGATTTTGTCTCTTGCAGTCCTTATCTCGACCAAATAGTACATGCTTGGGAGCAATGAAAAGATCAGTTCATTAAAGAAAGGTGCCGAGAAGAGGGTGGTGACATCAGTTGGACATACAAGCACGTGGCCCATAAAGGAACTCCTCATACAAATTTCTATCGTCTGTAAGTTGCTCCGTGACTAGGAGAGAGCTCCACGCGCCCTTTGCACTAGGTGGTTCATGTGTGAAGAGGGTGTAATGATTGTGCCCATACAACCACTATGGTCTCTTCACCCACTGTAATATATATTGTAATGAGCCCATTTATAAATATAAGGTATCTCAAAACTAGTATTTTTGGGTGATTAAGTAAACGATTTGCATAATTTTTGTTGGAATTTGTGATCTATTGTCTACCCACCTAAGAAAATAGAGCCAAAATGTTCAACTAAGAATCTTTTTCAATTAGAACTTGATAGGTCTAATGCATGTTTGCGTTGCATTGTTCTTGTTCTCGACACACTATCCAAGAAAACTGGAAGAAAAGTTTGGATGCACAGTAATAGACAAAAATTCCAATTATGGCCAGTTTTTGGGTTGGGGTGCTTCTTTTTGTGTAAATTAACAGGGTTCCGAAAAAAATTGGGAATGGAATGAGTCCCACTTTAATTAAATACGACTTATATCTGGTAAAATATCGTCTCATGGATCAGAAGTTTCAGCCTAAATGATTGTCAACCCATGTAGAAACGTTAAAGCCACACAGGACATGCATGAGAAAAGAAACTATATGTATAGAAAAAGAAACTATACCTGCTAAAATATCACCTCATGGATCAGAAGTCTCAGCCAAAATGATTTTCAATCCATGTAGAAACTTTAAAGCCACACCTGGGTGCTCGACTTTCCACAAAATGTTGAAGCTACATTTGGCCGCTCAAAATGCAGCCCAATGAAAGGAAATGATGTTGTTATGACCTTGGTCACGTTTGTTGACTTTGACTGGCCAATGGAAATCAGGTAAAGAATTAAACTACTAAAGCCTATCCTGGTGTGGCTCCCCAGTCCATCGACCTGTCTCAATTCAGAGACGGTGTACCCCATGTGAATCGAGGCAATGAGTCTGCATTTTTTCATAGGCAAGTGGGTGTGCATGTAACTTTGCGGGCCCCATTCTAATGTGGTATTTATGTGGTATCTGTGACGACCATGTGGATATTCATATCATACGAACATTATGCTCGTATGTACAAAAGATGGTCGTTACATGGATGCAAAAGTGTAGTTGCACAAAACAGGGTTTGAACTCTCAAACTTCCATTTGCGAATCACACATCCTTGCCAAGTGCGCTACCAATATTTATTGAAAATATTTCTTCATGTCTTTCTTATCTGCGGGACTATCTCTAGGACGTTCTAGAATATTCTAGAACCTAAATGCATGCGCGACACTTGGCGCGATCTCATCCATTGGAGTGGCGCGATCCTGACCGTTGGATTAGATATATAAGGAGTCACCCCCTTCTTGTCGAACCATTCCAGTTCAACGCCAGTCTTGAGCCTTCTAGGCATATGTCTCATGTTCTTGCTTGCTTTTGGGCCATTGTACTCTTGATTCCTGTTCATATATCAGATTCTTTGCCGATCTCGACGATTTCTTTCGTATTTTCTGTGTATTTTCCTTGTTCTCGCGTAGGTTCATGACAGTTTGAACCGGAATCCCTTACCGGTTCTTGCCTGCTCTGATCCTATGGATTTCTTTATCCATATTGGGTGATTCCCGTCTCTATAGAGGAGGTTTCATCCTTATTACAGCAGGTCCAGCAACTTGTTCAAGTATGCCAGCAGTTGCAGTTAATAAGGAGCTCCAGGAATGGCTAGCTTCTCATGAATCAGCCTCTAGCTCCGGGAGGAGGTCATCCGAACCTAAGATCAGCCTGCCAGAAAAATTTGATGGTACTAGATCCAAGCTCCAAGGTTTTTTGAACCAGATTCGTCTTGTTATTCGGCTCCACCCTCACAGGTATCCTACAGATCGAGAACAGGTTGGACTAGTTGGCTCTCTTATTTCTGGGTCAGCCTTGAGTTGGTTTGCCCCCCTGTTGGAGAAAGGGGCTCCCGAGTTACAAAATTTTGTTTTATTCGCGGCAGAGCTCGAGGCATGCTTTGGAGACACCAATCGTCAGCGCACAGCAGTCACAAAACTTTGCAATCTAAGGCAAGGCTCCCGTCCAGCTTTAGTATATGCGGTAGATACTGCCTAGGATGATGTTGCATTTTGAGATTGTTTTCGAAGGGGGTTACGTGAGGATGTCAAAGATATGATGTTGTCTATGGAGGACCCTCAGACTTTGGAAGAAGCCATCAGATTTGCGGTTCGATGTGATAATCGGCTCTTCGAACGCAGGTAGGAGAGACGTAGTCGGGTCTTCCCAATCACACAAGCGCCTGTAGCTACGCCTTCCTCGATTTCATCTGTAGAATCCAACAAGTCCAGACCTGAGCCTATGCAGATTGATCGGGCAGTTCGAGGACCTTTATCTACCGCCGAGAAGCAGCATCGGAGAGAGGCTAATCTTTGCCTCTACTGTGGAGGAGCTGGTCATATTGCTCGTGGATGCCCTGTGAAGTGCCCAAATCAATCGAAAAATCGTTCGATGCCCTGTAGTAGGAGTCTCTCGACGGTTGCCTGACATTCGTTCAACTCCTCTCACATGTGACAAAGGTTTTATTCCCTCGGACAAGGTCAGTAAAGAATTTTTTATCTCTATTTCATTGGAGTCGTAGGATGGGAGGATAGAGATGATGGCGCAACTTGATTATGGTGCGAATGCCTGCTTCATGGATAGTATGTTCGCTACTAAGCACGCCATTCCTAGAAGCAGGGTCGAGCATCCTAGCTCTGTTAATGTGATCGATGGGCGTGAGATCTCTTCAGGCGCAGTCACAGAATGTACTGCACCTCTTCACGTTTTGTTTGAGGGAGCTTCTTGTAGCATTTCCTTCAATCTCATTGCTAGCCACATGCGCCAGTAGTCTTGGATCTGCCCTGGCTCGAGCTACATAACCCACAGATTGATTGGCGTACTAGATCCTTTCGGTTTGTTGGTTCGAGCTCTAGTTCCAGTTCATCTGTAGTTCAGGCCTCTGCACCAATATCTACTTCAGTCCATACAGTATCGTGGACTCTTGATTCTGTCCTTGCTATTCCTGTTTCTGCTCCACGTCCCGATTTGGCTCTTGTCTCTGCTCCAGTTCATGTCCCAAATTCTGACCATATTCTTGATGATGTCCCGGCTCCAGTTCCAGCTCCAGTTTCTGCTCCTGCTCCAATTTCAGTTTCTGCTCCTGCTCCAGTCCCTGTTCCTACTCCAGTTCTTGATCCAGTTCATGCTCCAAGTCATGTTCCAGTTGCTCGTACTCACGTTCATGTTCCTGCTCCTGCTTTTGTAGAGGCTTCTTCGCGCTCTCAGCTCCGTATCTCGAAGATCTCTCTTCACAAGTTTATTAGATCTGGTAGGCAAGATCCTAGATCAACATTTGCAATCCAAGTCCATCCTTCGACTAGCTCTGCTTCAGAAACGTCTGCTCCTGTCCTTCTTGATAAGTACAAGGATTTTGGCGATGTTTTTGATAAGGTCAAAGCCAGGAAGCTTCCGGAGCATCGTCCTTATGACTGCCCCATTGATCTCCAGCCAGGGATGACCCCGCCATTTGGCCCTACCTATGGCTTATCGAAAACAAAATTGGAGACTTTGCGGACCTATATCGAGGAGAATCTTGCAATTGGATTTATTCGACATTCTCAGTCACCCGCAGGAGCTGCCATCTTCTTTGTTTTGAAGAAGGATGGTTCTTTGTGGATTATCGCGGCCTCAACAAGATCACTGTGCGTAATCGTATTCTCTCCATCTGATTCCAGAGTTACTTGAGCGGACGATACTTCACGAAAATTGATCTTCTAGGTGCCTATAATCTTGTCCGTATCAGGGAAGGTGATGAGTGGAAGACAACCTTTCAAACTCGGTATGATCATTTTGAGTATACCGTCATACCTTTCGGCCTTACCAATGCTCCAGCGGTCTTTCAACACATGGCTAATGATGTTTTTCGGGAGTTTTTAGATCTTTTTGTTATCATCTATCTAGATGATATTCTTGTTTATTCGAAGACTTTAGAGGAGCATGAAGAACATGTCAGGAAGGTCATTCAGAATCTACGGGAATATGGACTTTTTGCCAAACTGGAGAAGTGTCAGTTCAAGCAAGACAATGCCGCGAGTTTCTGGGCTATTGCATCACGTCTCAGGATGTTACAATGGATCTAGAAAAGGTCAGCACAGTTCTTGATTGGGAAACACCTTCCTCGGTAAAGATGTACAGTGGTTCTTGGGGTTTGCCATCGCCGCTTCATCAAGGACTATTCGGAAATCGTCTTGCCTTTGACACGTCTCACCAGGAAGGATGTTCCTTTTAAGTGGACAATCGAAGCAGAATTAGCATCCATCACTCTGAAGCATGCTTTTACAGTAGCACCTGTTCTTGCACACTCGGATCCTGCGCGTGCGTCCCTATATTCTCGAAGCTGATGCATTAGATTTTACTCTTGGTAGCATCTTGTCGCAAGAGGGGGATGATCATGAGCTGCACCCGATCGCATATCATTCTCAAAAGTTCCAGGCTGCAGAAATCAACTATCCTATTTATGATAAGGAACTTTTGGCAGGAGTGGCGATGATTTCTTGAGGGTTCTCCTCATAAGGTGACTATGTATATAGACCATCGCAATCTGGAGTATTTTCAGTCTGCTCGAGTTCTTAATCCTCGTCAGGCTCGGTGGCATACATAAGTGCTATCCCGCTTTGATTTCATCATCAAGTTTTGGCCTGACACGCTTCAAAGGAAGCCAGATGCTCTTTTTTGCAGATCTTATTTCGAACCTAAAGTGGGGGGGAGCCAGCATTTGATCAGCAATCATATGTTATTCTAGGACCTGATCGTTTACAGCTCATGCCCATCACTTTGTTCGAGAGGCCTCATGATATATTCTTGTTGGAGTCTGTTCGAGCATCTCTTTTTTTTGATCCATTGGCGCAAGACATAATATCACAGCTTGGCTCAGCATCATCTTCCTGACAAATGAGGCTGGACTATGATCAGTTCGAGGTTCGAGATGGACTTCTGTTTCATGATGGATTTCTGTATATTCCGGATGTGCCCTTCGCTTCGGCTTTTAAGTTCTCGCATCTGTCATGATTCTCCTCTCGCCGGCCATTTTGGCATTGCCAAGACTCTGGAACTTATTGCTCGAGATTATTGGTGGCCAGGTCTCCGCCGCATTGTTGAGATTTTTGTACGCTCATGTGATAACAGCTGTCGTGCAAAAGCTCCCAAGCACCGCCCACATGGCCTGCTTCAGCCTTTACCAGTTTCAGCCGATCCTTGGAAGAGTATTTTGGTGGATTTTATTATCGAGCTTCCATCCTCCCAGGGTCATGACGCCATCCTTGTTGTTGTTGACCGTTTTTACATTTCATTCCTTGCAACACTTCTATCTCCAGTGAAGCCACATCGGTTCTCTTGCTTCGAGAGGTGGTTCGACTTCAAGGCTTACCAGATAACATTGTCAGTGACCGTGGCCCTCAGTTTGTTGCTAGCTTTTGGAAGCATCTATTGCAACTCTTGCATGTGGAGCGTTTGCTCTCTTCCAGACATCACTCAGAGACCAATGAGCAGGTGGAGCACACTAATCAAACATTTGAGCAGATTTTGCGATGCTTCACAATTATCGCCAGGATGATCGGGTTGATTGGCTACCCGCGTAATTTCCTTACAATAATTACGCCCATGCCTCCACAGTCGACTGCTCTTTTTTTTATTAATTTCGCATGCATCCTCGATGGTCTTTCACTTCTCCGGATATGACTCGGCCAATCCCAAAGGTCGGGGGACAGCTCGAGAAGCTCTGATGCTCTAGGATGATCTTCAGCACCATCTCCTCCAGGCCCAAGCACGTTATCGTTATCATGCAGATCAGCACCGTCAGGATGCTCTTCATTTTGCAGTTGATGATCTGGTTTGGCTCTTGCGTTAGGATTTGTCGATAACTCGCTCTTGTAACAAGCTCGACTACCGGCCCTTAGGTCCCTATCTTATTGAACAAGTTGGTGAGGCTGCTTTTCGTCTTGAGCTTCCGCTATCAGTTCGGCTTCACCCAGTGTTCCATGTGTCTTTGTTGGAACCCTATATGGCGAATCCATTTCCAGATCGAATACCTGAGATTGATGATCATGAGGAGTTCGAGGTTCGAGAGATTCTGGACTCCAAGTTTCTTTGTCGACGATTGTATTACTTTGTCGATTGGGAAGGTTACTCGCCAATTGATAGAACCTGGGAGCCTGCCGAGAATCTGACTAATGTGCCTGACAAAATTGCGGAGTTTCACCGACGTTACCCGAACAAGCCAAGTTTGAGTACTCCGGCCCCAGTTCCAAGGACTCGTCGCCATCGTAGGAGGGGGATGGTGTGACGACGATACAGATATTCGTATCATACGAACATTATATTCGTATGTACAAAAGATAGTCGTCACACGGATGTGAAAGGGTAGTTGCACAACACACGGTTTGAACTCACAACCTTCCAGTTGCGAGTCACACATCCTTGCCAAGTGCGCTACCAATATTTGTTGAAGAAATTCCTTCACGTCTTTCTTATATGTGGGACTATCTCCAGAAGGCTCTAGAATATTCTAGAACCTAAATGCATGCGCGACACTTGGCGCGATCTCATCCGTTGAAGTGGCGCGATCCTGACCGTTTGCCTAGATATATACGGCCCTTCTTGTCGAACCATTCCGGTTGAACGCCAGTCTTGAGTCTTCTAGGCATCTGTCTCGTGTTCCTGCTTGCCTTCGGGCCATTGTACTCTTGATTCCTGTTCATATATCAGATTCTTTGCCGATCTCGACGTATTTCTTCCGTATTTCTTGCATATTTTCCGCGTATTTTCCTTGTTCTTGCGTAGGTTCATGACAGTGCCGGTAATGTGATGGCTTGACCTATTCAAGCCGCGCTGACATCCCAGAGCTTGGTGAGGAAGCAAGCATCAAAGTACTGCCTCAAGCTACGATGACCCACATCTATTTGCACCTGTATACACATTGTGACGACCATACGGATATTCGTATCATACGAATATTATACTCGTATGTACGAAATATGGCTGTCACACAAATGCAAAAGGGTAGTTGCATAAGTCAAGGTTTGAACTTGCAACCTCCTAGTTATAAATCACACACCTTTATCAAGTGCGCTATCAATATTTATTAAAGATATTCCTTCATATCTTTCTCATATGCATGGCATCTTCTGAGAGGTTCTAGAATATTCAAGAATCTACATACATGCGTGACACTTCGCATGATCTCATCCATTGGAGTGGCGCGATCCTGACCGTTGGCCTAGATATATAAGGAGGCACCTCCTTCTTGTCGAACCATTCCGGTTCAACGCCAGTCTTGAGCCTTCTAGGCATTTGTCTCGTGTTCCTGCTTGCCTTCGAGTCATTGTACTCTTGATTCCTGTTCATATATCAGATTCTTTGCAGATCTTGGCATATGTTTTCCGTATTTCTTGCATATTTTTCACGTATATTTCTTGTTTTCGCGCAAGTTCATGACAGTTTGAACCAGAATCCCTTACCGGTTCTTGCATGTTCTGATCCTAAGCATTTTTTCGTATTTGGTGATTTTATATCTATGGAGGAGGTTTCTGCTTTATTACAACAGGTCCAGCAGCTTGTTCAAGTATGCCAGCAGTTGTAGTTGGACAATAAAGAGCTTAAGAAACGTGTTGCTTCATATGAATCTCCTTCTAGCTCTGGATTGAGGCTATCAGAGCCCTCATAGACATTCCACGGCCCAGGAACAAGTTGGGCTGATTGGTTTTCTCCTCACAGGGCCAGCTCTAAGTTGGTTTGCTCCTTTACTGGAGAAAGGAGTGCAAGATTTTGTTGCTTTCATTGCAGAGCTCGAGGTATGCTTTGGAGACTCCGATCGTCAACGCACAACAGTCACAAAACTTTGCAATCTAAGGCAAGGCTCTCGTCAGAATTTCGTCAAATTGCAGTAGATACTGCCTGGGATGATATTGCATTTCGTGATTGTTTTCGAAGGGGGTTACGTGACGATGTCAAAGACTTTGATGCCGAAAATGGAAATGCAAGAAGGTATTGGTTCTCAAACGGACGAGAAAGTATTTCAAGGCAAAGAGCTGCATATTAGTCTACTGCTAAAGCATCTTCTGGGGCAGACCATGGCAAGGCCTCCTCCTCCTCCTCCTCCACTAGTATCGTTTCGATGACAAGATGGCCCCCTAATGCAAGCAAATTCACGACAATCAACAACGAGCTAGGCACCCACTCACGTCGTATAACTCTGAGTGGTTTGCCTATCTAAACCGTTAAAATGGTACATCTGACAGTACCAAAAAAATTCTAACAGCCCAAGTTTGTCCAATGGGCAATAAAAAAAATGGAGACCCATCTTGTAGCGTGGAAAACGAATTACCTAAAGAATGTTGGATGCACCAATCGTCGTATGCCACGTAACATATTTCAAACTGCAATTCAAATTTTGTCGATCCATTTGCAGCTGTGGGCAATGGCAATGGTGCAGTTCCTCCTGGAGGACGGATTTCCCCCTCCTTCCGACGACGATGATCTTGCTGATGCCGAGCTATGGGCCGCTATAGACTCTGCAGCAGCCCGTTCATCGCTTCGTACCCCTCCTCCCGCTTCCCACCCTCCCAAGATCAAACCTCCTTTTGTTACAATTCCTCCATCGCCCCAGCCAAATGTGCAAATCCAACTTCGCCAACAGCCCCACAAACCTTCTCAGCTTGGCAAGGTAGACCAGTGGCAAGTTTCCAAGCTTGCAAGACGAGAAGAGCCCGGCAAAGAGAATATGGGCAGTAAATGGAAAGATGGGTCCGATCGCCTTGGCTTCTACGAGCATAATTCGCGTTTGAATTCTGATGGAAAACATAAACAAGCCCAGAATCGAAGGCCTGTGCTTGAGGAAGTACAGCAGCGAGGTACCATTGGGAGTTATGATGGGGTTGTTAATGTAGGGCAAGCGCCTTGGATGACCGCCATGCCATCAGTGTCAGTTTTCAAGCAGTTTCAAGAGGCTGCTATGGCTGTAAGTTCTTCAGTCTTATTTTTTAGGTCTATTATTAGGTCTTAACATCAGCAAAATTAGGGTTAAATGCACCAATGCAACCCTGCTTGTAATTAGAAAAGAGAGAAAACAAGAAGTAAATGACTGAAGATATTTGATAAGTACCTTATAGATCAGAGATCTTCAACAAAAACTAAATCCGTTGGTTATTGTCCTCATTGCAGGTGTTGGAGAAAGGAGATTATATAATGATGCAAGGAAAACCATTTATTAAGAAATCAGGTTAGTGACTTGAAAAAAAATGCTCAGTTCAAAAGTCTTAAAATTTCTCACTCAAAGATGTACCAATTAGGCTGGAGAAAGATTGCCTTCTTTTTTAACATCTCATTTGAGATCAAAGACAGAGATATACAGTTTGATTCAAATGCCAATGTTCTGCGTGCTGAGTTCGTTGTCAGGGCAAGCATGCAGTACGTAGTCTTGCACCTTGTGTTTGTGAAGTATTGATATAATTTCTTTGTAAGTACAAGTAGTTTCTTTATCACGTTTCAGATCCGGAAGATATTCTGATGGGTGGGGCTCATGTGATCTCCGGGAGAAAAGATTCAGTAAACCTAATCATGATGTTCCTAGCACAGCAGAAACACGGGCAAAAACAAGAGCGTGCCAGGTCAAAGCATAGTGAAAAGTGTAGTACAGTTTTCATTTGAAGTATATAATCCGTGAAAGTAAATGAATCTGAAGTTGGATATCCTGCAGGACTTATTGGGTATTGGAGAATATAAGATAGGATGTGATCAGAACTGGTAATCAGCTGTTGCATAAAGTTCTGAGGTCTGGTTGAACCAATGTCTAGCGAATCTTATATCAGAAATCCTCAATATGTCTGATAACTGCAACAAATTTCAGCTTCTTGACAAATTGATGAATTCATTCATTGCTTAATATACGATACAATTATACTGCAAGGCTCACAAGGTAGACGACTGATTATACAGTGCACAGATTGAGATTTAGAAATCACAATAAACGTCAACAATGTTTATTGACAAAAATTGGAGCAATCTGTGAAATGACCTCTGTTATGTAAGGATTGAAGCTCATGACTCGTTTAATCTAAGGTTTCAAATTTGCTTGACTCAGGGGACTGAATGTGCCCATTCAGGTCTGAAGTGTATTCTTATTGTACAGCATGCTGAAAATTAAACTGAGTTATTACAGAATGTGCCTACTCAGGATTTGGAGTAATGCGCTCTTGAGTTAAAATCACTTTTGATACCGCAACTTTTACATTGTAATGGAGGAAGTAAATGTTGTAAATGTTCTACATTGCTACAGCGATTCTGATAACAAGTTTCCCATGTGTACGCATCTGATGTACTTCCAAGCATTTGTAAGGCTCATGTAGATTTCTTTGATTTTGTTGGTTTTGGCAAATCTTTGTTTTCCTCAGGCTCAGAAGAAAGAGAGCCTATACTTCCAAATGATTCCTTCATACCTGTCATAGAATTTGCAAAGAAGTCCTTTGCCTTATCCACTACCGATTTCATTTCTTCTGTGGGAGGGATCTGAATGAAAGATAAGATTAAATATTTAGCAGATTGCATTGTGGTATTCTTCTGATCAAACAAATTCAGATCGGATTCACCTAAAGAAAATTCCTAAGCTATTATCTAGATATATTTCTGCTTATATGAAATATGGCTCCAATGCACAAAAGTACCAAAAGGACATTATAAGCAATAAAGCAGGACCATGTATAAAAGCATATTCTAAGCAGGTGGAAGAACGAGCTTACGACTGTGACATCTGTCGGAATTAGAGCATCATTTGGCTTATCGTTGTCCTGCAGATGCATTTACCCACACAACTTACATGGGAAAGTATGTGAAGTAAAATTTCGTCTTTGAAAATGATGGAAATACAATACCACAATCTTGTAGCCATACTCAAACTCTTTAGCTGTTTTAAGCGTCTTATAGTTCTTGACAGCAGCTGCAATCATCTTCTTCTCATCCTGATCAGCACCTGAGAATTCATCATTAGAGGCTCTAGCAGATATTAAGATTGGATACGGAGTGAGAAAACAAATACAACTGTACCCCACTGCAAATATAGCAGAAAGGTTTATGACTCAAAAATCAATCGAATGTTATGTCTCAACTAAAAGCGTACCTTGTAGATCACCCCTGCAATATTGCGAGTCAGAGTGCCTTCATAGAACTTCTTGCCCCAGTCATTCTTCATTGCTCCTACCATAAATTTTGCAGTTGTGCCTCCAGATACAACATTCAATGGGTACCATAAAGGAACCTGTATTGACATGGCATATCACATGAGTAAGCTTTCGGTTAATCTATTTTAAGGTAGTTGTTTCTGTAGTCCATTCTAATCCAACGATTATGGTAGTTGTTTGCATGCATCAAGAGCATTATCCTTACGCTTAAGTTGGATCAAGTGGCAGCATTCAAAATGATGCTTTACCTCGGAAACTAGGTGGTCATTTCAAAATTGTTATCCACTCTTCTTTCTGCTTGACAGTATCTTGTGATTATGGAAGTTACTCCTTATATCTCTTGCTCTCCACTTCTTATAAAGATCTATCTGCTCTTATTTCCATGCCAGTTGGTCTATGTGATCATTCCTCTACACTATTTTTGAAGTCTATATTTCTTTCCTTTCCATCTTGCTCGGCAACAACTACTAGCAATATATTTATCATTACCATGCCAAAACTTTGGTGATATGCAGTTAACACATGTGGATTGACTATACCATCTTCAATGATTACGGTGGAAACAATGATTACTGACAGATAAGCACAAGATGTGACGAACTAGATCCCCAACAATTTGGCGAGAGACTTTCCAATAAGGGGTTCTGCCTTAAACATGTTATGCTCCCTGGGAGAACACCCTTCTCTAATCCTGGGCTGCATTTATTGTCTTATCCACAAGCAATTCCAATTCATAATGTATGAAAAGCTGTTCTATAGATAGCTTCCATCCCATAAGGAAAAATGCAGCAGGAGAATGTCTATGCACCTGCATCCTCTTGTTTCATGTGGGACATTCCAAGACTATTTCAATGTGGTTCTACCGTATGTTCTAGTGTATCTTCATATGTAAGGCAATGCATACAATTAAGTAATTGTGATATATACTGAACTTTATTGTACACCTAATATCTAACATAAAAACTTACATTCGTACTGCGAATGAAGAGGACGAATCTGGGGCTGTCATCTTCAGCCTTAGGCAAGGTGGGCACAACCCTCTGGGGCGTTCTTCCCTGAGGCAACATATTTCGCTTTTTAAGTGCAACAGTAACTAAACCCTGTCTTCTCCTTTCTAAAGCATGTCCTCCACTGCATAATTTGAGGGGAGGCCTCCCAAAAAAAGTACTCTTGTATCTTTCCTCATTTGCATGTACCATAGATCCTACCCATTCAGAGGTCCGATGAGGACTAAGTTTCATGGCAACCTCCATCACTATTGCGTCTGCTCCTCCTCTGTCTCTACTGATCAACCCAATTCTGCAGCTATTCAACAATGCCTGGCCAATATCAGCAATTGGAGCAATGGATACCTTATCTTATCCCTAGAGTATTTATTTACGTGGTGTCCTCTTGGCCGTTAATAATAATCTTATAAGTATACGTGCAATATTCTAAAGATGTAAATCAACACTTTCCAAGGGTCATTCTAGGATATGGTCCCCTCCTGTCGCGAACATGCCTTAGGCCGCGGGTATTGTTGCGTGCGTCTGAGGGTTTTTTGCTCCAGTTGCCGTCATCCATGTGTTTTCTAACCTTACCACACTTGGTTCTCGTGTTTACGGGCTGAGATCAGATTTCATCCGTTGATTCCAGTGTTGTTACCTGTTAGTAGCATTCCACTAGCCCAAAATTTCTAGTCTCTTTCTCTGTTTCTCGTAACATCCTAGGCTTCAGGCCCTGCTTCTGGCGCCTCTGCATTGGCTGCATATAACTCTTGCCACAACCCCTGCTTCCGGCCCTAAGATGCTATCGCAGAAGAGTCTTCACAGATTCTGGCCCTGCAAAAGAGTCTTCACAAATGCCATCACCCCTACTTCATTCCGGGGCCTTCAGACTGCTGCAGACACTTCACAAATGCTATCGCATTCAGTCGTCCCATTCCGATGCCCTTGCTTTCGGTTCCAAGCTCCTCGAACCAAACCCTTGATCAAACATTCGAACCATAGCGTTAAGGGCGATATGCCCTCTGACCCTCAGGCGTTACCTCAAAAAACTTTGTGGTAGATTGCTCATGATATTTCTTCATGTCTTTTTCTCTTCATCTCTACTCTTGCAAGAGGTGGTTTATTGAGCATTCAAGATATATATTGTAGCTTGAGAAAATTTTGTATTTATCTGCTGTAGTATTCTACTAGCTAGGAAGATGTTGATTATGATCTTGTAGTACTAGTTAGTTGGAAGAAGAGGTTGAGGAGTACTTATGAGTACTAGAGCTTCAAGTATGATGTTCGATCCATAAGGGATCCTTTGTACTTCAAGGTTTATTTGATAAATTGATGTAATTCTTCTTATCTGAATAGAAAAAAATCTTTTCTCAAAAAAATAAAATAAAAAACAAGGTGCTGCGCACGAGGAATTGCCCTTCAGTGGCCCGAGAGTGTCTTTTCATGGGTTTGTTTCGTTCTTTTGCGTTGGGTTTGTTTTGTATGGAGTCGTGTAAATGATATGAATGCAGGTTGTCATTTTCTTAGCCCAAGAAGGTTCTCATTGTCTATTTGGAGTCGAACGTTTTGTTCGTAGTATGAACTCTATGGTCATTACATCCTGTAATTGCGTTGAAACGAGCATTCGCCAGTAAAGGCACCGGCAATGCTACCATTCGGCGGCGCACTCGTGGCTCCAGTCTTGGCGGTGCATGGGCCTGCTTGCCTAGAGCCTTTACTGGGCAAAATGACCTTTCTCAGGGCAATTACCATGTGGCTATAGTCATATAGTCATGTGTCGTTACTCTAAAAACATATGTTTTCATTGTATTATAAATCAAAATCGTCTCCATTTCGTGTTCTCTTCCATGTTGGCCATGAATTTGATTTATGAATCTGGTTTCGTATTAGTATTCTTGGAAGACCTGCTTGCAAAGCATCAGCATTAAAGCTGCTGTATCCTCGCATTTATTTCATTGTACAGTCTGAAGTGAACAACAATTATGAAATTATTTTGCACTTTCCCATGCTGTATAGAAGAGACATTCATGAATGGTCATATGAAACTAAATTAGAAATTAGGTTTGTGCTAATTGGATTCATATTCTAATTTTCTCTCTTGCAGATCTAGAAGGAAATGTATCGTGGCCAAGATTTGCTCCTTGAGCTCCGCTACAGAATAAAGAAAATGAATGACACTTTGACTGTTGCTCAAAGTGCTGCTAGGTAGTTTATCATTCTTCGTCTTATCAAATTCCTTTGTTAACGGCAAAAGCAGAATCATCCTTGCATTGGATTGATAATACTTACCTGTTATAAAGGGGGAAAAAGTCTTGGCTTGAACACTCAAAATAAATGATGGCTTAGTGAAGGCACCTTGGTATTCCATTAAGTACGTTGTAATAAGTTGTAACACTTAAAATAAAATATGACTTCAATAAATTACTTACAGCTACTCGGTATTCACATTAACAGCATTGTAATAAAGCTATTCGAACCATGTGCACACTTTTTTAATCGTTAAGAATTGATCCAGATGTTTTATTGCAGAATAGATAGAATTTTATATTGAAGATCTTTTGCACATGATGATCCAAAAATATGAAATGTATATCTTGTGGAATCAAATTCATTGCCACGAATGCCAGTGGAAATTTGTCTCAGCTAATGCAAAAGCAGGTCAATTTGTGGCATAAACTGTTGGCCGCCTTTGGTTGTGTGAAGGACACCCAAATGGGGTGGTTGGAAAATTGTGAACTGTTATGCCATCTATTCTTCACAAGATTTTGAAGCATATTGAGTATTTTTGTGGGAATGAAATTTTGTTTTGGTTGGAAGTGTGGATAATTTGAATAAATTACAGAGATGTATAATTGAATAGACCAGATTTTATATTTGAAGATCTTTTGCAAATGGTGATCCGAAAATATGAAATGTATATCTTGTGGAATCAAATTCATTGCACTTTGTACATTGGCTCTCACAAAGTTATGCACATGACTTATTAGAACACCAAGCATAACCTTTCTGCTATCTACATACTGAGTTTCAAATATTCAGCTATTTCTTTTCAAAAGGCCTTCAACAATGACTTTCTCTCTGTAATCAGGAGAAGTATAACCTTTCTGCTATCTACATACTGAGTTTCAAATATTCAGCGATTTCTTTTCAAAAGGCCTTCAACAATTTCTGTAATCAGGAGAGCCACTAGACGAGCCACTAGACGAGCCAAATTCTCTTTCTTCTGATCTATGATGGCGAGAGTTTGTAATCCCCAGGATTATTTGCACCACAAACCAGGTCACTTTGCATAGACAAGTTATCAAAGGTCTGTATTGAATTTATCTTGGTCTAATTTAAGAAATGAAGAGTAACAGATTTAACCTCTTTCTTTTATAGAACAAGATGGTGAGGCCCTGATATATTTAAAGACAGCTAGCGTGGCTTGTGGAGTGTGGCATGCAGCTGCCATAGTGGAGGAAGGATGCATTGAGCCACGAAAAGGTGTCAATATTCTTTATCTCAACTGTTGCTCCTCTAAAGTCATTCTGTGAAAACCAAACTTGCATGGCACCATAGTTCGCGCTGTCTGTAATAAGGTGAAACATAAAACTCTTGGGATCCTTTCCATTACAAACTGTAGAGTTGACAACGACAGAGGTGCCCAAGATGTTGTCTGAAAAAAATGACAAAATGGTGTAACAAGTTATTTGTCAAAAATGGAGAAGTTTGCTGACCAGAAATTTCTGAATGCAATGCAGGGTTGGTTGCCCATTCCAATGTCAACAATATTCCCAGGCAATGAAGACTTTTAGGAAGTGCCTCTGTTGCCAGCTGACCAAATGTAGTGCTCTGAACAGTAGCTGCATTGGCCCGTTCTTCTAAGGCCTGTACCTAAGCGTTATATTTCATAATCATAGTGGCACTATCATAATGCAATTGTTTTGCTTGGTAAATAAGAAGTGAAAGTTCTCGCATGATTGGTTCAGCCTCATTTGCTGTAATTGCGCTATCACTTCGTGGTCGCTTTTTGACGTATGCGGTGACATGCTCGATCGGGCACTAAACTCCCAAGCAAGCTGTAGGTTGTTGTTTTCTTTTGCCATCACCACATAAGCCTTGGCCAAAGTCAACTGATCACCAAGCTGCCTTGCAAAAGAATGTATGTTGAGCATTTCCTCCGTTAGATTAAGACTGGTGGCTCGTCCTAGGCCGTTATTTCTTGACTGAGAATAAAAGGAGATGATAGAAGAACTTGTAATGCCAGAAATCCCAAGTTTACTACAGAGAGTTCCTGCATCTGCATAGAAGCCAAGATGAGTCTACAGATAATTCTAAAATTTTGAAGAAATGACCAAAATGCATCTGCATAGAAGCCAAGATGAGTCTACAGATAATTCTAAAATTTTGAAGAAATGAGCAAAATTTACCCTGATTTGTGATAATAAAATCATTTGAAGGGAACAACCTATAGCCATGTATATATTCAGGAAAGAGACATTGATTATTAAGGGATCTCCAAGGATTGCATGAGATAATAATAGAAGAAAGGACAACAGCCTGAACCATCAAAACCAGCAGCAATGACTATCCCATTATTAAACACCAATGCAGAATAAAATTTCGGGTGATTTGCAACTAAACCAGTCTTACCACTATGCCACTACCACCACTATGTCAGTGTAATAGCTATAGCATGCAAAGCTTTCTATCTGTTATATTCATCCTCGTCCCCATATCAAGAAGAGCCAGAAGTTTATATGCACTTTGGTTTACAACTAGGTGTTACAGCAGTTTATATTACATCTTTTTGTGCTGCCACATGGTTCCACCCAATATGCATGTGTCATAAAACTACTACTGTTGGTTCTGATTAACAGTGCATAATTTCGGTCAGGTCCTGGCAGAAGAGGGCAAGGCTAAGTCTTGATATTTATATACTAAAATGACAGATTTGTTTACCTGATCTTCATTATCTTGCATGCATTCCCCATCCATTTGTATTTCAGGGACCATATGCTCAAAGGCCTGGTTGCCTTGTCGAAAATTTGGCCGCTGTTCCTACTGAATGGATAAGCCCTTTTGCCATATTGCCCATCAGCATGATCTTTTCTGGGATCAGACAAAACCGTCGTATTTAGAGTCCGGGATGTGGTATTTTCGGACTTTTTTTGTGGTGTTTCCGGCCACCCGTTATCAGCCACTGTGCACTTCACAGTTGCAAGCCCAGAACCAACTATTTTGGGTCATTTTTTGCTCAATCCATCCCTATCTTAACTCAAATCACTTTCTCTCTTCATCAAACTAGTGTTAAAGAGGAAGACAAAGTGGTTGGAAGGGTTTTTGAAGCGTTTCAAGCCGTCCAGGGAGCTGCAAGAAGGATCCGACCAAAGATTTCGACCCCGCGCGCAGTTTCACGCTTGGTTTTTGGCCAGAAATACCACTTTTTGGCCAGAAATACCATATCTTTAGCCAGAAACACCAGTCTTTTTGGCCAGAAACACCACTTTTTTGGCCGAAAATACTACTTGGCTGATATCGGGTGGCCGGAAATACCACAAAAAAAGTCCGGAAATACCACATCCCGGACTCTATATACGGGCGTCCGGATCAAACCCTCTTCCATGACCATGTCTTTTCATTCCTTGTGAATCAGATAAGGTGTCCAGCAAGCACCATTCAAGTTCTATCTTGAGACTAACCGTGTCTAGGCACTTCCCTTCCGCCTTATCAGATAAATCATGCCCTTAAAGCTAGCTCTTGGATGCCCAGCTCTAGTCAAACAGTACCAGCCTTAGCTATTCTTCAAAACCTAAGATCAGCCATGCCAGAAACCCTAGATAACCCAAAACAAGGTGCTGCGCACGGAGGGTTGCCCTCCATGGCCGGAGGGTGAAGTGGCTTAAATCATAGTTCAAAGTCATATTTTGACAATCAATTCAAAACCATAACCCCGAACATTTAGACACAAAATCCTTTGTAGCCAATGAACTACCTTTATCTTCCAAAATGCACCACATAGGAGATTTTTGTGAAGTGGAATTGGTGGCAAAGGGAACTAGTGTCTGCTTTACCCAGTGCATTGACCATTAGTGTGAAGGTTCACAATAAAAAGAGCCTCAATCCTTTATTACATATGCACAGAAGAACCTATAAATAGGCCATTTGACTGGATAGGTCAACAGTGTTGAAGGTCATAAATGAGTAAAAAATGTAAGGTTATTAATGTTAAGATACTGTGTGAGCGTGATTAAAAAAAAAAAATCATAGGGAACAAAGCAAACGCATATGAAGTGTAAACGTCCAGGTGGATTTGAAAGTTCACAGTGAAGACTGGTAAGTGCAAAAATAAAACTGGTCAAAAAAATTGCAAATCAAGAAATACATGCTCTTTTATAGTTGGCATGAATAAGCTAGCATGAATAATTGAAGTGGCAAGGGATTCGAAGATGCACCCCACACATGAGAAATAAAAATAGTAATATTCCATGGCCTCTTAAAAAAAGAAAATAGGAAAGTAAATGCAAATAAGAAACTTATCATGTAGCAATGTTTGGCTTGACATCGCTGGGCTTGGGCGAGATAGATTGAATAATAAACCCATGTGTATTAGAGGTTTATAAGCAGGTTTTTGTGTAGAGGTATAAGGATTCACGTTTTGCTTCTTAACATTGTCCGTGCACATAACACCGACAAATTGCATAACACTGACAAATTGCCAGTGAAGTATGATGTTGTAAGCTTATTTATTCTACCTATATCCTGCCAATGCAGGATCAGCAGACACCACCTCTGTTGAATGAACCAAGAAGATTTTGCCCACTATTGTCAGTAATAAGTAGTAGGGTTTTGGTTTGTGGATGTTCCATTATCTCAATTTGGGATGGAGACATTTTGCAGGGTGATCGGCAAAACCACTGCATGATTTTCTTGGCCTCTTTCTTCTGTTCCAGACACAAATCAGTTACTTTTCAATTTCCAATCCGTGCCACGGTTCTACTGCATCGACTTACATTATTCAAATCGGCCACAGATAAATTTCTTTTCTCTGTCACCTGAGAATAGACAATGCCATTTACTACAACAAAGTATGATGTTGTAAGTTTTTCTATTCTATCTCATAAATTATCCTGCTGTGTGTTGTGTCCTGAGAATAGAGAATGTACCCAACATTTATTGCAACATAACGTTTATTAATACCAATGGAGATGATGTTGTGGCTGCACCTTGTGGTCAATAATATGATAATAATATGTTATCATGCAGTTCTAGTGGCTATAGAGCTGCATACTACAGAAAAACAAATATGGCAGATCAGACATGAGGAAAAAGCATTGAGAACATGCAAGGGAAAAATACTTATAGCATTGTTAAACTCTTCACATCGTCTCATGTGCACAACAATGATCTTGGCTTGACAGAACAAAAAAATATAGAAACTCCTAACAATTGTTCTTGTGTGGCTACATGCAACCATTAAGAATGGAGATATCATTGGGCACACATTATCTTGTTGCATTGCTTGGGCACGCTTTCTCTCACCACAATTCAGATTCAAGCAATGTATTCTCCACCTCCAACTTACTGGCCCCAGGTATATCACTGCTGATCCTGTCTTCATTTCCATCAGCATGAAAACCCTTAATTTCAAGTGAACCATCATTCAACAATGAAGAATCACTCCTTGTAACCCGTCACAGTCACCATCAGAATTGCGTTCCATTACAGTTTAAGACTTTCTCTTGTCATTCGGCTATGAATCTGAATGGCCTATTCATAGAAGTCTGCATTGCTTTTATATTTGACATTTAGACAATACTATACCTGCTCTGCCTCATGAAGTTGCATAATGCATGCCCTTCTCTAACAATGCTGCTTTTATTAGCAGCAACTATGCCATCTTTTCTTCGTTATTAGAATGACTGCTTCTGAATTGTGAACCTTTTGATCACTAAAAATGCTCTGTCTGAAGTTGCACATTGCCAATCTCAAGCAAGTGGGTGTCAAACGAACGCGTTGATCGGGACTATCATATAATCTTTAATATCCCTTGGAATGCACATGCTCTGCAACTGTAAAAAAATCTCCAGGCGAATAGCAGGACATCATAACCAAAACCAGACCCACTATAACTGGGCGGACTGCCAGGAACCAGCTCCAAATGATTTTGCCACAAACAACTTGCCCATTAGCGTCCACAGGAACTACTGGTGGATATGGTGGATAAGCATGTGGCATATTGCAATAAGGAAATTGCCCCATCATAGATATGTCCTGCATAATAATCAAGTGGAATTTCCGCTGTAAATCAGGACCAAAAGGATATTCTGCATTGTAGCTTTGAAAACCAGGTTGTCCATAACCAGATGATGCTTCTTGATTTATTATTATTTTTTTTTTGAAGGTAAGATAAATTTATATTCAGATAGGAAGAATTACATCAGAAAGATCCCGCAAGGATCAAATAACCTAGTACAGAGGATCCCATGTGGATCAAATATAATATTTGAAGCTTGGTACTCATAATTTTTTCTCAACCTCTTCTTCCAACTAACTAGTACTACAGGATCAGAATCAACATCTTCCCAGCTAGAGGAATACTACAGGAGACAAATATAAAATTTCCTCAAGCTACGAATATACCTTGAATGCTCTATGAACCACCTCTTGCAAGAGTAGAGACGAACAGAGAAAGGCATGAAGAAAACATGAGCAATCTCCCGCATTGCTCAAGGAAGCTAACACAGCTCCAAATAACCCATTCTGCAAATTAATCAATACTGATTGTACCAGGAAAGATGCTGCATTGTCAGGATATATGCAGTCGGCCTAGAATGAATGTAGCCATCAGAATTGCTGCATTGTCGGGATATGAAGTAGTCAGCATTGGTTCCTATTCAAGGAATGTAATATTTGAACAACCATGCTTTCACCCTCATTTGAATACAAAAGATAATCGCGTGTGCCGACAATTGCTGTAAAGGAAGAAGTGCTAAGCGTGTTCTATATAAAGAAAAATTCGCTAGGATCTTCAAAGCAAATCAACAGATATCAAAGTTTAGAGTGGCCATACAATTCAGGCCCTCAATGAAGAACGGATATGAAGCTATAAAAAAGAAATGCAAACAAAAGAAATACAGACCAGGAAAAAATGACTATTGGCTAGTCCATTCCGTACCCTTCCTTTGATAACCCTTGCTTAGGAGATTAAACATTCATGAAAAGATCTAAGTTAGGTCATGCCATGGCTCTAATTCAAAAATAATCTATATATACCGTAAGCAAGTCCTTGGACATCAATAAACCCACTTGAAGGATCAAAAAACACATCAAATGATGGGGCTGCTGCATCATCAAATAGAGAAGCAAATCCAAGCGGAAGCAATTTAAGTCCCCTTCAAATTTTAAGGTCAACCGTGGACTATGAAAAAATCCGATTCTGGTCCTGCTTCCTTTAGATGCAAGCTCTACTTGCTCAGAACTGCCTGCAGCAATCACGATTCTTCAACTCAGATTGCCCAGAGCAGGCCTCTCCGGTTAGCCAGTTTCAAGAGTGGCTGCCCAACAACGAAAACGACCGAGAGTTTACAGCCAATAACAGGTTTTGAGCAGTCATAGGCATATTTCAAGCATATATTGGCATATACCGATAATATGCCACAAACCCACATAAACAAGGGTTTGCCCCCCTAAGGGCAACCCAACAAAAATCATTTTTGCCCGTCATGGCCTTAGGCTTTTTTTTTGAGCCACACCCCATGGGTAAGCATTAAACTTTGTTATAAAGATTTCCATAAGGCAATTTCTTAGCATTACGATGTAATGCTTGCCATCCATCCCATTAAATCCCATCATTGCATTATTCTTGGGTCTTGTTTCGAGGCCCACTTTTGGCCAGCATTAAATTTTGCCTTGCTGGTATTCAACACCTTACATAACTCCATTAATTAATTTATCCGTATCTCCAATACCTTTTATAAATGCTTAGTCCATTTCCTCCTACATGCATTATTCACCAAGGCCCTGCATTTATAACTTTAACATGGTCTATTGATGGCCATATGCAAAATTCATTTTTTTTTTTTTTTAAATGGCACTAACCGTATGCCTTTCCATCATATCCCTTGCTAAACAACGTTATTTACATCTATTAAACATGTTACTTTGCTTAGTCAACACTTTTGCTTGTGGATCCATTCATTACATGTGATCCACCATTCTGAATTGCATAAAAAAAAAAAAAAAGTCAACTCACACTGATCTATGCAAGCTGAGGTGATCTTTATCTTATGGTCATTAGGAATGGAAAGACCTAGCTTCTAATATCTTTAGTATTGTAATGTCATAATAAAGATTGATTTCCACTATAACTGAGATAAAGAAAATTTGCCACACATGATCCACCTGAAAACAACCCAAAAGTCCACTTTGCCAAAATATTACTTGGCTGGAAAGGTGAGACTTGGGGCAATAGAAGAAATAACCCTAACATGACTGCAGAACAATCCATGAATGTCCCCATAAGAACACCGAAGCAGCTCTTGCATCAAAATGATTGAGGATAAAGAAATGTCTAAGATCATATCTTTGCTATGGGAAAGTCGTCTCTAAGCAGCAAAACGAAAGCTATGATGCAAATTTCCTCATCCCTCAAAGTGGGTGAAGCTCTGAATTTGGGGCAAATGACGATGGATTTTGAAATGGTCATTTCTTCTGCCACACATAAACTTTGGTACAATAGTGGCATATGCATGCCAAAATTGGAAGGGGTGATGTTGATATGTAGAGATTGGAAAGGTCAAAATTGAAAATTGAAATTATACTCCAAAAAAGCTTTTCGGATTAGAAATTTGATATATTTCTTTTCCGGTGAACAAAAGTCCTTGGGGGGAATCACCTAGAAAAAAATCCAAAACCTTTTCGTTCGGTTTGGAAAACCCTAGATTAACAAGATTGATTTCCATGTCTGATGTCTCGTATTTATTTAAATATGTCTCATATTTAAATATCCCAAGGCAAAATTTTGAAGCTTATTTTGAAATTCCATTTGCTAATGGTAGAACTTATCACTAAACTCAGTTTGGATTAAGAGTACATGTGGGGCAATATAGTGCAACGAGTAAGAGTTGAACATGTTCTAAGGGTTTAAAAGCCCTTATTTTGGTGTATAGGAATTCAAGAATTTTGAATTCCACTAGTGCGAATTCAAATTTATGTGTATTGTGAGAGAGGAAAATGGTCTAAGTCAATTCTTTAAGGGTACAGCCAGGGATAACCACGGATACTATAGTATAAGATAAGATTCTTAATGTAGGGATGTAAAGAAAGAAAGCTAAGTCAATAGTGAATGGAAGCTCTCGTGGAAGCTCTGATGCTAATAAATCCGAGAGTAAGAAATGTGAGGCTTCAAATAAGCTTCTAATACTTACACTGAAGAAAGCAGCAATGGCAGAAACAGAAGTTGTACTAGTGCTTGCAATTCTTCTTATAGCTTCGACTTGTTCCGGTAAGTATGGTTTGTGTAAAAAATGAAACACGATTGCAAAACAAAAATTAACTGAATTTTGTACAGGAGAACCACAAGTAAAGGAATATGGGGCGTTGGCAGGAGGGAGGAGAGGTCTCTTTGTTCAGAAAACTTCAGAGGTAAGTAAGTACTTTATAATTCACTTTGATTTGTGCGCAAAGCAGAAGAAAAAATAAATATCTATGATGATGTTGTTTGCAGGCAGAGATGCCATTTTTTAGTGACTACGTAGGCCCTGCACGCAGTCCTATAATCTATGAGAGCAAACCTTCGCCGCCACCAAAGAAATAACATGGACTGGATAACTCTGGCTTGGAGTTTATGTAGTAGTGTTTGATACAAATAAATACGAGGATTTGTTTAATATTCGAATGTTTCATAACCAATTGAAGCCTCTCACGGACCTGCTGTAATGCCGAGACAACATAAGGCAATTGTCAATTGTGGCTTCCACTAATGCATTTACTCAGTCAATAAGTTAGATAGTGAGGAAATACTTCTTTATAAGATTCCATTAACACCACAACAATTTTTCTTAAAACAGCGATATACAGGGTTCGAAAAAAGTGAGATTAACCTTACATTTTGTTCTATAAAATTTGCCAATGTGCAGATGATGTTGACATGAGTAGGACATGTTGTCCTAAAAAAAAAGGAGCGAATTGGACTTTGTCCTACTAGTTTTTGAAGAGGAGGACATTGTCCTACTCTTTTTAAGTGGAGAAGGATTTTTTTTTAATGTGGAGAGCAGATATTATTTCTATTGAACAGTGGTATTTTGGTATTGACATTGCTCCTTGGCAATGGTTTCAGGAGACATATGGGTTGTTGGATAAAGATATCACTATATGGGCTTATGTTGCAAGTGCTCTTCCTCTAATTAAGAAGGTGGGTACCAAGAGATGCTGGAACTTTGTTCAAAGTATTAAAGAAGGCAAGAAGCTAGTAAGTTCATGCTACAGATTGCTTACCTCCTCAAGTACTTTATCACCTTCTCGAAAATGGCACTTACAGACTTTGCCTTCTCAATGGCAATCCATCTGGAACCTTGTTTGGTCTAAATATAATCCTCCAAAGGTAAACGTTCTACTTTGGCAGGTGATTCATTGCTCTTTGAGAGTTAATCAGATGGTTCATCGCTTTAAGCTGGGAGTAAGCCCACTTTGCCCAATGTGTGAGCGGTGCATTGAAACATTGGAGCACTATTTATATTTGTGTGCAGAGCTGAGTAGTCTTAGGTCCTGGCTGCATTTTTTTTTTGGAGTATCTTTGGATAGTCAGCACTTTCTTTTGGGTATTTATCCAAATCAGTGGACTGATTCTAAAAGGATTGCATTTCACATGGCAAAGTCTTGGCTAATATGGAGTGTATGGAAGCGAAGGCGAAGAAAGGTCTTTTATGATAAGCATATTGCTTCTCAGGTGGTGCTTCAAAAAATTCGTAAGAAGTTGTATAATTGCTTTCAGATCTCCAATTGGCCTGATCGTATTAAAATTCTAATATGGAGTGATCATCTAAAAGTGATTGATGCTTCAGGGACATTTCTTACTTCTGGAAGTACTTTGTAATATTTTGAAGGTATAATATGAAGTAAAACACGTTCTTCAAAAAAAATTATCTTAGATATACATAGAAATTCACCTTTTAAATATTCACTACACAAAAAAGTTAATTACCTTTGCTTTTAAATAAAATAAATAAAAACAACTTTTTTTATTTTGGACCCTCTCATTTTCCCCTTTTTTTCCTTTTCGGCCTTTGATTCTATTTCGTCCATATGGCCGAATAAGGCACGCCACCATAACCCATATGTTGAAATTTGGAAAAAGATGTCAAGTCGTCAAATATACAATGCTACACAGGACCATCTTGTATGAAATGTTTATGAAAGTTTTTTGCTACATCAAAACATTGCGTTTTTCTTTATAAGATCTCATTATCTTTGCCAAGAACTTTTTGTTCTAAGGAAATTGGACTTTGTCCTACTACTTTTGTATTGGATTGAATATATCCTGCTGAATTTTGAGATGTCCTATTTATTTCAAAACTAAAAGGATTTTTGTTTACCTCATTTTTCACACGACAAAATTAGTATGAAAAACAATTAAGAACAGAAGACCTGTCTGAAAATTGCAAAGCCCAATTGAGGATCGGGAAGTTGGAGATGGAATTGGATGCTAAAACGGGGAGCAGAGGGAGGCCGTTGTTCAGCTGGCAAATGCCCGGTTGGATCCACATTATATGATGAGGATTGACTCCGAAAACAGTGTATATATCTTGGTGCAGGCCTTGGAATTGGAGTCTGTGTTATTGTCAAATAATCGTCCCTGTTGCACCCTGCACAAAAAAAAAAAAAAAACTAACATACGCTAGATCAGCATCTACCTCGGTCAATCCCTTGGCAGTCTTATCATCCTAATATCTAAACTGAACAAGCTAGTCTAGACTAGTACCTATTTTTCCAAAGCCTAAGTAATTTGAAGATTATTGAGACTAAAAATTAAAGCATATGCTTTATGAGACTGAAATTCTTTTCCATATATTTAGTAAGACATAGCCAAAAAAGAATACCATCTTTTAGACCATTATCAAAGTATCCCATCATACCTTGAATCATATCATATCTTTAAAGATGAAAATAGACCCTTCAACTCTAAATCACGTTCTATCAAATTTCATGTTTGAAATTCAGAAGTACAATAGCATTCCAGCAATAGAAGTTAATATTAATAACCAGTTTTTGACTCTGTTTTTGTCATTTAGATGAACTGCTGACACCAAGCTTGTTTTTCAGCCACAGCAATAGTCTCTTCCAAATCTCCATCATTCTTCAAGCCTAGTCCAACTATAAAAGCAAAGGGAACAATGGGAAGAAAATCCCGTACCTGCAGCCAATCAGTACCCTGTTAACGTGAAAACGGTATCAGGGCAAGGGCCAAAAGGTTACATTGGGATTTTCAGTTTATCACTGATTATCCATTGTGCCTCTTGCCCTTCCAGTTAGAAAAGACTAAAAGAATAGAAGGAGAGGTAAGAGTGCAACTGCCTATACATCTGTCTTAATGTAATGAATTCATAAATACAATGCCACTTAATGGTTCCAATATGAGCAGAACGAAATAGCCATCTGCATATGTCTTTCAAACTATCTTTGTGACCAAATGGAAGCAAATAGTTTACTCCCTGAACAAAATTACAAGCATTAGAGTTCTTTTGAGGTCAAATAAGGGCCTCCTAAGAATATATTAGGGGGGCCGCCACGTAGGATCCCGAACCTAGCTTCCCCCCTCCATACCTAAATTTCACTCTCCCCTAACCTAACTACCTAACCTCTGAACCTAACCCCCGAACCTAACCCCGCAATCATTATTTCCTAACGACCTGAATATTTGATGATTATATCTAGGATTTTCGTTTTCCCACCTTCGAGCTTATGCCATCGAGCTTCAGCACCATCGATCGAGCTTGCCCTCGCGCCATCGACCTTGCCATCGGCCATCGAAGCCAACGATCTTGCCATCAGCGCCCATGCGCTTTTTGAATTGGATTATGGTAGATTCTTTGCAAATAGAGCGAAATTTTTCAATTTCGCCTCGTTTTGTTGGCAAGAATCTTCCTTATTATAATCTCCGCTCCGGTTCTCGGTCTTTTGCAACGTCAATGGCAAAGGTATTTGGTTTCCGAGTCGTCATTGCATTCCTTTGAGTGTTCTTCCTTCTAATACTTCTGTTTCAGGATCAAACTAATTCGAGGGTCAATTTAGAGTGCAAGTGCCAAAAGAATGCCACGCCTTTACGGGAATAAGTTCACTTGGAAGCAACCAATAGATGAAGATGCATTGCGAGCTTCTGGAGCCATGAATATAGACCTCTGGGATAAAGGCCAACCGGATCCATGTGATCCTTTCACTCGAGCCCATCCAAACTTCCACTCTGCATCCGGTCTTATTGAATTTGCTTGTAAGGGACAGCAAGGGTTACTAGGTTCTTTGTAATAATTTGGTTAATGGTAATATCGATCCACATTTTGCGTGCCATGTATAACCACTTGTATGGATTCAATTGCAAAGTTTTATCGATGTTAATCAGCTCCAACAGCTTAACTACTTTACTGTCTCAACAATGCCGCAAGCTCAATGAATTGGAGGTAGAAAATCAGAAATTGGTGGATCGAGATGAATGCACCGCGGCAAGGAATGAATGAAGAGGGTTGCGCGAAGAAAATGATTCCCTTCACAAGCCGGGTCAAACGCTTAAAAAGAACTCCACCGGGGATCGGGGAGAGGGCAAAAACACGAAGCCCATAAATATATTAGCCCCCAGGGGTGGAGGCTAAAAAAAAGGGTCATGGCTATTAAAAAGCTTGTTGATCCAAATCTTGCGTAAGAAGAAAATAAGAGAAAACCCGCTAATATTGCCGGTTTATTAAAGAAATTAGTTACTAAAGATGATGTATTGAGAATGTTAAAGCTTTCCCGGTAGCATTCAACTTAGGAAAGTCAGTAGTACATCAACCGTTAAGGGTGAGTTGGGGAACAGTCAAACCTCGTAATCGATTGCAAGAACTGCGGTGACAATGTCGAAATAAGTAGGCAAGCTTATATTGCTTTGTTCGGGGATGTTTTGCAGGATGGCTTTAAACAACAAGGCATTACCAAAACTATTCTACTACCAAGGATGACTAGTGTGATGACTTGTAGGTCATCGAAAAACGCACAAGTGCAAGAGCTTCTTGGTGATATGTATCGGTGACCAAGTAGTGTCAACTTGGATACATTGGCATCCTATACCAAAGGTAAGAAGAAGTCGAAGTTTGGTGATACTTTCTCGCCTTAATGAAAATAACAATTCTTTGGATAGACTTAACTAGAATGCTTCAGCTTTTTGGTTCGATTTTATGATATGAAGGTAGAAGAGTCTTATTTGGCAAACTAAGAATTGTTTTGAAGCCGGATGAAATGGAATTGGTGAAAGACGAGAAGTACGAGAGAGGGTTTCATTTGAGTCTAATGAACGTGAGCTTTGAATACGAGGGAATGAAGAGTCAAATCTAGATGATAAGTTTTCCGGTCACGAAGATCACATTTGGTGGGTTGGTTTATTTCAGGTACCAGAGGAAAATCACAAAGATATCTTGAAATGGGTTTTTGATCAAACACCCATTCCCACAATGATTGCCTCTCACGGAATCGAGAAAAACTTTAGAGTTCTCGGATATGGTGAGTAATGAGGTTGAATGGCATCTTGTTTGCAGATTTGAAGACAATAAAATGCATGTACGAGAATGAAGCATGGTCTTTGGTAAGACTACTCATGCTTATCCCTCTGTCTCTATGCAAGAAGAGATTCATTTGGATTGGACAAGAGTACATTAGACCGTGGTCGAGGATGAGCCACCAAACAGAGAAGAGAAGGACACAACCTTGATGCCAATTCTGCCAATTCTGTTAAGAAGAGTACACATATGCACCCTTCATGCTTTCTTGAGAATCATAGACAAGATGGTTTACATGAGTATCCTATTTGCTTGGAATAAATCACCCCAAAGCTCTAGGGAAGCTGCCATGCATGAAGTTGAAAAGGTGCTATTTAATGTGGGACTTCATGGTGGGCACTACAAAATACTTCAAGATCCAAAGGTATCCGGCAAGGTTCCCCTGAAACCCAGTATGGGTGGTCCAAAGGCTAAGAGGTTTTTGCCTCCCGCGAAAGAGAACTTATCTGGTGTTTGGGAAGCTTACAAGGATTTTATTGCAGCTGAGGATGATCGAAATGATCGTGGCAGATCACGCCTGAAGAAAATCAAGGCATGGCAGGATTTCTCTGTACTGGTAAAGGAAATGCAGGAAAATGATGTTGCCAAATTCCAGGAGGCAGTCACAAACTTCACTAAGTCTTTCCTGACGGCATGGGGTGAGGCCAATTTGACTCACTATGTCCATATTCTGTTCTCACATGGCGTGTGGTTTGTCAGGGAATATGGAAGCCTGGGAATTTGGAATACACAGGGAATGGAGAAGTCCCATAAGCAAGCAAAGAATGCATTCTTCCGTTTCACTCAACACGAGGTTGGTTGGGAATTCCTTGCAGCCAGATGTGTCAATGGTTTTCTGAAGGATCGTGTGCAAGTGGGTGAAGAAATCACTTAAACGAGTGAATCAACACTTGCTAAGTTGTTTAGACAAAACCCAGGGGGGAAAAAAGAGGGCAGCTTGGTATAAGTCCGCAGCTGTTGAGCGATCAAGGGAGTGGAGATCAATGAGATGTAGGCAAGGCAAAGGTTATGTCCGTATTGAGAGCTCTTGATAACGTCTCTACTGTAAAAGAGTTGGTTTATTTATCAGTTCGATAGTGCTCACGATAAAATGCGAAATCTGGTTGTAAGTAAATTGATGCATGTATTGGCGATCCTTTTCATTACCGGCGGTGGGAAATATGGGCCCGTAACTAAAACCGGATCCATCGATTTTAACCGTAGCCACTCGCGCGAAATAGGCCCTTCAATAATTTTGTAATCGAATCAATTTCGCTAACCGTAGCTAAAGCGATATGAAATAGGCCCTTCAATAATTTGTAATCGAAATGATTTTCGCGACCGGGCTTATGGTGCGTAAATATGGCCCCCAGAACTAAAACCGACCCGCGATTTACGCGACCGTAGCCGCGATTGCGAAATAGGCCCTTCAATAATTTGTAACTCAGTCGATTTCGCACCGTGGCTACGGTGCGAAATAGGCCCTTCAATAATTTGTACCTGAGTCAATTTCGCACCGTGGCTACGGTGCGAAATATGGGCCAGTAACTAGAGAATATTAACATATTAGAGAACATCTATCTATATATAGTAATAAAAGCAAAATGTAGTGTGTGCACAGCATCTAGGCCATAGATTTTGTTTTCGCAACTTTCATTTGGGGCCGTCAGATCATGACTATTCTTATTGTAACCTCTATGCATTGCGCACCCGGTTTTGTTTTTGACAAAATTTTCGATTCCTAATCGACCCCTTCTTAGGCGTTACAAAGACTCGATTCCTCTTACGTTCATTAGAGATGGCGAAGTGCTGTCGGGCTCCTTTTCATTCAATCCGAAAGATATAGCATTTCTGCAAGAGGGCTCTATGGATTTATGATATTCTATCTTATTCGGTACAGTGGCGGCAAGATGGGCTGGATCTGCTGTATCATTCATTCTTTATAGTCTGCGTGTTTATTACTTGCAGGGCTTCTATATTGTCACTTATGGACTAGGGATCTACCTTCTCAACCTGTTGATAGGGTTTCTTTCTCCCCAAAGGGATGTGGAAAGCGAGGGACCTGCTCTGCCTACTAAGGATAGCGATGAGTTTAAGCCCTTTATTCTCGGCTTAGGAGTTCAAGTTTTGGTAGGTCTTTCTTTTTCTTGGTCCAATTTAGATTAAATGTATATATAATGAGAGCATCTATGAGTATACCTAGATAAGGAAAGTATCTATAGTGGGTGAAAGTCTCTTACCAGGCCCTGGTACTTTTAAAAATGATAGTTTCTTTCCATTAAAATCAATAAAAAAAATTTGAATTGAAGGTCAAAACATATCTATCTATAGTATCAAAGGATTACCATTAAAAACTAAAATGAATTAATCAACTCTCGGATATTATTTGAAATGGTAAACATAGTCAGTTTTGCACTCCCTAAAAATAATTTATTTGGTTTACAAGCTTTGACTTTCAAGTTCTTAGGATTTAAAATGATACCAAATACAAATGTCTTCGGGAATGTGATTTTGTGATAGATTTTGGAACTATGTCATGGTCATTTCTTTTTGTTTACAAGTTTGACTTTCCCTTCTACAGGCATGATCCAAATTGTTGAGACATTTGGAACTATGTCATTATTTAAGTTTTGAACTTCAAGTTTATAGTATATATGTAGGACGCATTGCCTGCAGCTTTAACTTTGAAGATTATGTGGTTGTATGTGGTGGTTTTGCATTTTGAGACCCTATAGTGCAAGCCATCTACAGGCAAGATCTTAAGGGCAGACTTGTTAAGTTTTAAACTTTTTTAGTACATATATAGGAGGCATTGCCTGCAGTCTTGTTAAATTCTAAATTTTCGAGCTTGTAGTATGCATGTAGTAAGGAGTTGTCTTGCATTTGGAAAACATATCAATGGTTTATTGCTTGTAACAGTGAAGGCCACATATAGCCATGATTTTAAGATGACATTGCTTGCAGACTTCGTCAATTAGGAACTCAAGTTCTATGTTGTCAACCATCTGTTTAATTATACAAAAGCACTTGTCTATGAAGCGACAGATAAAGCATATGTTGAAGTACAGATATGTTCCATTTTCATGGGGAAAGCAGGCAAGTCTATCTTCCAGTCATAATTTCTACATACTAAAGCATACATTGCCTTAACTTTACTTTATCTGATCTGCAGTGATATATGGGGAAAGACAAACCAAAAGGTAAAAGCAGCTTCTCCAAAGATTGATCTTTCTCCACGAATGTTGCTCACACAGTTGTTGCTTTGTAAATTTTGAGCCAAACTACAGATTTATGGGATGATGTTGCCGCTAAATGCATTTAGATGTATGGGAATCTAGCTTTGGAAAAATGTAATTATATCTATAACCTCAATAATACCAGCATAGTTGCAATGTTTCGGGGCTGAACATTTGAATGCCATCTCTCTTTTTCTACTGGCCAGCTTTATGATGTGTTTATTACGTTTGATCTTCAGCCAGCCTGCAGTAGCGGGCATTCATTGTCTACAGACAATAAATACTTCTGTTGTTTGCATATCATACAGGCTGGCCTTCAAGAAAACGTCTTTGGGCGTCCCCATCTTCAAGTGGAGTTCCGTGGATTTTGCACAAGCCGGACTAAAGACTATATGGTCCAGAATCGTTTTGAGTTTTGCATGCAACAGGTATTTCTGAAGTCCTTGAAGACAGGGACTCCCTTTCGCTTATTTCTAAATGCTTCTATTGTCTGGCTCTCAGAATCGCATATAGGTTTTCAGTATTTCTGCTTTGTTTTTTAATCTTTACTTTCTAAGGGCATCTTGGCATCACACGTGGTAGTTATTCAATCTATTAAACAGTGTGAGGGGTATTTGGGAAGGATCGAGTTTTGAATTGAGGTTTCTGCTCAAGGATATAGCCACATAACACTTTACTTTTGTGAAATGGTTTAGCATATTTAGTGACAAATCTCTGGTTTAAGATAATATCATCGCGTTTCTACGATGTTCAATGATGAATCTCTTGCTGCAAGTATTGGCTTTGTCAAGATGAGGCCATCACGATTTGCAGATGCCATGACTTTGATTGCCAATACTCTCCCTTGAACAAAAGCAGACCAGAACTTCTGCTTAGCTAACCATATCCTTCTCTTTCTTAAGCTTGGAAAACATGTCAATCACAAGGTCGAACAGCTTAAGCTTATGGCATCGATGCTGCAGTCAGTTGTACTTGCGCTAACGTTTGGTTGTACTTGCGCTAACGTTTGGTTGAACTCTTATTAGACATGTAGCACATTTTCTTTTCACAGACCTGGCTTTAAATATATAGGACTGTCAAAATGTTTGACCATGTATTGCAAGAAACCATGGCCAATTGTCCGTCATATTTCTCATAAAAGTAATTTAAGTTTTTCTCCATCCCCGTTGCTATGCATGAGGTTGACAAGGAGAGGTGGACGAATTGATTTTGAAGTAATGGAGCAATCAGGGTCCATAATGAGGGCATCTCCACTGAGAATACTCTGACATACTTGTGATCTATCACACCTTTCAATAGCCATAGGCAACCAAATAAGAAAGTTTGTCAAGGTGGGAGAGAGTCTTGATTCAACCAGACGAGCATCATTCGAGAGGGATGTTCTTTGGAATAAAAGTTTAATTTGTTGCTTGTAATAGGGAATGATGAGGAATATAATGATGATAAATGCACGTTTCTTGAAGATGCGAATGACAAGTGAATATGCATCTGCATCTGTCACGAGTAAGCATGTTTATGGCATATTTGGGTTTTTATAGTAAGCTACACATTACAAATCTATGCATATCTTTGCTTCTTACATTGCAAATCTATGCATCAGTTAGTTATCCGCCTATTGTAATTGGTTACCCTTTCCATACTGTAAATGTTATAATTGGTTACCCTTTATGTAAGGTAATGGCCTGTCTATATGGATGTGCCCAGTTCAAGTTTTTGTTTTTTTCATTTGCATTTTTTTTTTAAGTTTGTAACTGGCATATATGATAAGAGTGAAATGAGTTTATCTGTAAAGTTCTACATAATGTAAGTCCAATAATGTACTTTATTCTAGCGCTAAAGTCATCTAGCACATGCAAGATTGATTATTTTTACCTGTCTAGATGCTTATTTTCTTTTTAGGGTCGGGGCGTGCTCTCCATTGACATGTTTTTGAAAAAGGTAAAATTCCATGTAACACTATAGATGAAGCTTTAGTTAGCAATAGTAATGTCCTAGATTGCATGCTTTCCAGTTCACATGGCACCTTTGTGAATTTATTAATTATCGATAGAGAAAACCTCAGTGTTCTAACAATTATTCTCTTATGCTAGGTGGGACATTGTGAAGATGAGCATGGAGTGATTTTTGTTTGGCGTGTTTGTTTATGTGGATTTGGAGCCATTTTCCACCAGATAACTTGTTCGTCTTATTGGTGCAATACGTGTTATCAATGTGAATAATTTCAAATCACAAAATCTTTGTCAAGAAATTAAAGCCTAGACAGATCGCATTTGTAAAAATTTGGTTCAATTTGGCTGAGTAAGAGCAGTGGGATGTATTTATTTGAACAATTTAGATGCCCAAGAACCAAAGGAGTATTATTTTTTTGTGAACAACGTGATGTCTTTATCCAACTGCAATGGATCATTAAGTTATTTCCATGCCGTCCCTTCAAGTATTCTCATAATGTAGAATTATAAGTCATGCTCCCGTTTAAATTGATATCCAATTCCATTTATAAATATGGTGAGATTTGAATTTGTAATCTACATGTGGAACACATGTTATGCCATCCCTTCTAGAATTCTCACTCATGTTACACAAATCCTCATTCTCGAGTATATTCTTAAGGGTTGATTGATTTCTTTCTCCTATAAATTATCTTAGTAAGAGGAATCTCAACTCCTCCGCATATTCCTTATGGTGGTTGGTTATTCCCTCTATAGATTATTATAATATGGAATATGGAATCTGAAGTCATATTATTTGATCCACTATCTTTATTTATCTTTTAACTTTATGTTTGACAGAAAGCCCAGCAACGCTGGGCACTTTTTCTAGTATTAACATATTAGAGAATATTTATAGAACATATTAACACGGTATCATATGAAATATTTATGATAGATAGCAAAGGTTACTAGAGACCACGGCAGTATGTCCCTAGTAACCTTCCCCTAGGTTCCTAACCCCTTTCCCTTCCCCTTTCCCCTCCCCTGCGAGGTCTAACCCATGCATCTGGGTTAGGAGTCAAGAGCTCACGCTCCTCCCAGCCTGATTCTTCCCACCATATGGGGTACCTAGTCATTAGAAAAAGTAATTCCACATGATGATACTCACGGAAGAAGAGCGGACCCAACTCCACAAAACCGTTGTACTCGTTGTAGTACACCCTAATAAGGCCATACATCTGTCCCTTAGAAATTTCATGAATGAACTCTGATATGTATGCATCCAGAGAGTGTGCTAAATATCCGATTTTACGAAGAAGAGGCCTCAATTCTTTGTAGCATCTCGTCCAGATAAGGAGGGGGTTCAAGAATTCCCCTCATTGCAAGTCTCCTATAACATTCAGATGGATTAATTTCCATCAGTGGCTCATGACCACAATCAAATCGCTCCAGAATGAAGTTGATCAACTCCATTGTAAGCTCCTTGGTGGGACTGTGGTGCAACCTCCACTCCAAGAAATGGTCCCATAGCTCATCCATTCCAGGCCACACAGAATGCCTGGGGCATGCTTGCAGGCCTTCTGGAGTAGCCCAGGGAGGATTGGGTCCAATCATTTGCACAAGCAAGCAAGGAACAAGGAGCAGAGCAAGGAACAAGGAGCAAGAAGCAAGGAAGAAGACCAAGTAGCAAGGAACAAGGATCAAGATCAAGTAGGAAGAAGCAAGGAACAAGGAAGATCAAGGAGCAAGAAGATCAAGGAACAAGGAAGACCAAGTAGCAAGAACCAGGTAGATGAAGTAGCAAGGAACAAGGATCAAGATCAAGTAGCAAGAAGCAAGGAACAAGGAAGATCATGGAACAAGGAAGCAAGGAACAAGATCAAGTAGCAAGATCAAGAGCAAGGAACAAGACCAAGTAGCATGAAGTAGCACGAAGATGAAGGAGCAAGAAGCAAGGATCAAGATCAATTAGCAAAGAACACGGAACACAAGGTGAGAAGTGAAAGCAAGGTGAGAACACGAGAAGTGAAAGCAATGTGAAAACATGGAACAAAGGTGAGAAGTGAAAGCAAGGTGAAAGAATTTATAGCTACGAATCCAATAATGTTGAAGTATAATACTAATACTGTTGAAGTATAATACCAAGAAAGTTGAAGAATAATACCAATAATGCTGAAGTATTATACCCTTTGGTGGTGGCGAAAGATGGGCCCGTAACTAAACTGGATCCACGTATTTCGCACTGTAGCCACGGTGCGAAATAGGCACTTCAATAATTTTTAACTGAGGCGATTTTGCACCGTGGCCACGGTCTCGAATATGACCACAAATAAAACATTCACATGAGAAAATACAAGGAAAATGGTAGAAGAAACCATTCAATTACACTAAAAGTGTAAGATTGCCAAGATAATACATGATAATATGAGGATGTTACTTAATTACACGGAAATCACTTGCTTATATACTTAATTTCCATGAAAATCTTTATACCAGTCCAGTGGAGTATCTTCACCTGTGATATGTACGTATTATGTGCTGTGTGCTTATGTAGCCATAGGTCACGTGTATCCCAAGGAATTGTATCCCAGGTGGGGAATCTAGACAGTAAGCACAGGATGTTGAAGTCAAGGGAACGGAATAGGAGCTTACCAACATCCACAAAAAGATTTGTAATGGAAGTCGTAAAGTTCAATGAGGATATAAATCCTATTCTTCTCATTAGTAGGAATGACCAGAGGCACATACTGATCCAGAGAGTAGGCCATGAAACCATGGAAAAGCATGTCCTTCAACTGTTCTAGCCTATCTTCTAAATCTGAGGGGGGTTCAAGAAGTCCCAAAGCACTTAGAGTGAACATTGCTTGACTCGAATTGATTTCCTCGGTTGAGGGAGATGGCGAGTATAGCGTCGATAATGAAGTTGATCGGTTGCCTTGCAAGCTACGTGGTTGGACCGTGGCGCCATCGATGCTCCCAAAAGTTGTTAAAAATCATCAAAAGTGCGCGTATTAACTCTGCCGCATGCTTGCGGTATTACGGATCAGCCGGCCCGAGGATGTTCTTGCAAAGTTACCATTTGCAAGAAACTAGTGGAAGCAGACAAGGAACAACTAGTGGAAGCGACGAGGCGAGGCAAGAGCAACAACAAAGCGGACGGGGAGGCAAAGGAGCATGCAAACAAGAAGCGGAACAAAGACAATGAAGGCATAGATGCCTATTTAAAGAGAAATCGGTATATATGCTATATCGTACATTATATTTATATATTATAGCTCATGTAGCATCACGAGTACCATACAAGTATGTATATGATAATAATTTTGGTATGTATATACCATCAATAATTTCTATGTATATACCATCAATAATTTTGGTGGGTATATACCATCAATAATTTTGGTGGGTATAAATATACATCAAATTGCCGAGTCTGACAATATTGGCCTCCGTCTAGCCATGTGGTCTCATTACGGTCGGAGCGTGATTCCATTACGCAAGATGAATCACGAAAAATTTCAAGCGATGTGTGGCGAGAAATACCCATGGAAGGCTGGATGACCTTTGCCGCTCTCAATCCTCGCTATTATCACGATCCCTTCGATGTTATCATCCATCTAATATGGAATAGAGAGCATCAAATGTACATGATAGAAAAGATCCTTTGGGGTGCACGGTGACAATGACTCGAGAAGAGTCCCCTAAATCAATACTCGAGAATGTATATCGCTATATCATTATATTATATACATGTGTATTTTGTACATTATGCTTTCGTATGTATAACCAATAATCTTTGCTCACGATTGCATGTCAATAATTTTTGTTAGATATAAATGCGGTTCCACTCAATCGCGAAGGCATCCATTTGCTATGTCACCGGCCTCCCTCGTCCACAGAAGATATGGACTCCATTACTTGCACTATGACATATAATGATCTTTATAGATGTTCTCAGAGGGGTATTCCCCTTGATCCCTGGCTGGAAGGAGTAGCAGAGGGCCGAAATCGTTCTTCCGGAGGGTTTTATCGTGTTGTTATCCACCTTTGGAGGGTTCCGGAGCGTGGCGTCTATGAGATTAATCGCATCACTCAACTACCTTTTCATGATGATCCCGATCGCGAATAAGCTTCTTCATTCATGTATGCTATGCCTCTTATATGAGTTCTATGTACATGCTATGCCTCTTACATGAGTTATAAGTATGTAACCATAAGTGATACATGTGATCCGTCTATTTACCGCACATTTTCAATTTGGAAAGCTCTTGGCCATTTTCCTTCGTGTAGATTCTAAATTCAGTTCAGCATTCTCTTACGCAGCAATGTGTGGAATGATGCGTTTTGCACCGTAGTCACGGTGCGAAATTGCGCCCTCCAAAAACTTTGGAACCACTATTTTCGCACCGTGGCCACGGTGCGAAATAGACCTTCCCAAAGAATGTGGAATAGTCATTTTCGCACCGTGGCGACGGTGCGAAATAGACCTTCCGAATGTGGAATAGTCATTTTTCGCACCGTGGCCACGATCAACACTAGTAATAAATGCACGGCCGCAATAAATAGAATAGCAAATAATTACGGATAAATATAAAACACTCATCGCGATAAATACTAAAAACACTCATATATTAACAAACAAAAAGTGTTACAAAAGGATGCTAAAGGGAGGCATCCACGGAAGTATCTAGCTAAGGCATGTCGTTGCCCCGCCGCGATGGCTGCGTCCCTCTGTGCACAACAGCGGACATTGTCCTCAAAGAGGCTAATTAGATGAGCCTCTGCGCCTCTTGCGGTATGTCCAAGGCCTCTGCTTGGATTCTATTCACCTCCTCCTCCTCCACCATCGGGGCCGAGTGCGGTGCTCTGTCCCTCCTCTTCCTCCTTGATTCCTTCCTCCTCTCAATAATTTCTGCATCTCAAGCGACCATTCTAGCAAAGGCAAGCTTGGGAATCGAGGGCGGATGCGTGCACTGCCGATTACCCTAATCTCCCCTCAAAGCACGAGTGCCGGGAGGAGCACCCTTCATCTTCTCGGGGCCACCATATCTAACACTAGGCTCCCCTTCCTTAGGCTTCGCTTATTACCAAGCTTATCGGTCTCCTTGCCCGCATCTCTCTCGGCTTGTCTGCAGACTAGGAACAAGCCTAGGAGGCTTTGGCGCTCGGTTTCTTCGACTGGATTTTAGCTTTTTGGCCAGGGGCTTCCTATTACTGTTCCACTTCGAACTAGGTTTCAGGGATCAACATGCTTTGGTCCACGATGATGATCTTCTTTGGGCGGCTGATCCTGGCGATCTTCTTTGGACCCGGCCGATCGCGATCTTTATTCGGCGGCGTCGATCCTGGCGATCATCTTTGGACCCGGTGATCTTTGGTCATCTTTGCACTTCCATAGATGCCAGTTCTTCCTCCCCCACCACCGCCAAACGTTTGGGATTGCAATAGTGGTCCCAGCGTCCCGAGGCGCAGGAGACAGTAGCGGATTCATGAGCCAGCGGGCACCATGGCTGCGGTCAGCCGCCAAAGCACGGCGTGTGTGTAGAACCCCCTATGGTTTCAACATGTAATCCAGCTCATTACACAAGAACTGGAATGGCGGTGACTCCGTCTTGGGACATGGATGACATCAATCTGGGCCACACGACGTATGACCGGCGGCTTCCTCAATGTCTCGTTCGAGGGGTGGGGAGCGGCAGTCGGCATTGGATCAGTGTGTCCACTGCTACCACAAATCTGATCATGCGGAACTGGAATATTGTGGCGAGCGGTGGCGTCACGAAAAACTCCTTCCCCAACAACCTTACGGCCAAAGAAGGTGACCCGACTAGGAAGCACGGTCGGGTTTTGAAATATTCGTCCACACTATTATTAATAGTGTGGGCGACATTTCCAAGGGTTTGCCGAAGTCTTACAGTAAGGACAACCTCCTCGTCCATCTGGCGGCTTGTGATGGGAATAAGCGCCTTGCCCTCCGTGATTGGAATAGAAGTCGCGGCTGCTAGTAATGACCTCATCAACATTCAGCGGTCAAAGCCTCATTTTGGGGGATTTGAGCTAAGCGCCTTCCATGGACATGGCGGATTTTAGCGAGGAGAAGAAATTCAATTAAGCAATATTAATACGTCCCGATCCCATAAACCCCTAGGACTGAAAAATGTTACGGTAGCCACAGTCGCGAAATCGGGCAGTCAAAAGCTGCCCGACATCTGTTTTAAGCACCGTAGCCGCGGTGCGAAATAGGGCAGATCAAAAGCGCAGCGGCATTTGTTTTCGCACCGTAGCCCGCGGTGCGAAATCGGCAGTCCAAACTGCTGCCGACATCTGTTTTCGCACGTAGCCCGCGGTCGCGAAATAAGGGCAGTCCAAAAATTGCCGGCCCTTTTTTTTTCGCACCGTAGCCCGCGGTGCGAAATTGCCCGATCAAAAAGCTGGCGACATCTGTTTTTCGCCTTGTAGCCACCATTAAAGAATACCTAACATATACATCTAACAAGGATTTATTGCTCACATTGAATTCTAACAATTAATGAATATCATAAATGAACATTCATACAAAAGCAATTTAGATCATATGAAAACAATTGATACATTATAGAAAAGACAATTTATAGAAAAGACATTATATTAATACATAAGTTTTTTAAGTACATTTCCTTTTCTTGGCATCGGAACTGTAGTACCGAATCAAAATCTTCTAAGTCCTCTTCTTTTACTCCAGCCCCAATTGCATCTATGAGATACAATATGTCGGGGTCATACATTGCACAAGACAAGCCTTGATGTTTCCTTGTCCGCTCCACCCAAGCCTAGAGCTGCTTTATTTGCAAGGGCAGTACATTTTGAAGCCCAGAAGACATACATTGCGATAGCCCTATCTCTGCTACCACTCGATCATAGTTTGAGGTTAGGGGCACGTGGTTGCCGACTAATAATGAGCCTTAAGCTTGAGGACCTCTCGTACTCGGATGGACTATATTTATTGTGAAACACAATAATTTCCCCCTTGTGAAGGTAGCCCATATAATGTGCAATCTTGGCGTCCCTACCTAGGGGTGACTCTCACGATGCCTTGCACGAAGTCATCAATAAATAACTCTGCATAAAAGAAACATCAGATTCAAGAAGAAATAGAAAATGAAACGGATAAATACCTCTCTTTTGTCGGATTCGACAACAAGCTGGGTTTGTTATTTTGAAAGAGGACTTGACGACTCACGTTCTATGAATTGAAGCGGTGTTTGAAGAGCTAGCGACTTCAAATTTGACATCTTTCAACTTTGCTTCATACCCCTGCTTCCTGGCTGCATGACAATTTCAAATGCATCCTCTACGGAGGTATTGAGGATCCATCATAAGTCACATCCTCCATCATTTTGTGCGGGGACATCCGGTCTCAAAGTCTATAAGTCCTCGGGCCTACAACATGGGCATATATCTGGCCCAATATCTCGTCTTCTCTCAACCCCTGTCATTTCGGATATGTCCGGCAACAACAAGTATGGTTTCCCACCTACATGGATGGGATATGCTTCCCGATAGCCCCCAAGTAGATAACTTTTTTCTCGGAGACCTCCTCTTCCACAACCTCGATCTCCTCATTTTCGATCTGAGCTTCTCTTCCTCGGGATCTATCGGCTCCTCTCTTTGGTGAGGCGTTCTGTTTGAAGCGACACATTGCACTTGAAGAAGAAGCTGGCATCTTTGCTTGGCTTAGTGTAAATCATGTATGTCTTTGAACATGATATCTAGGCCAAAAAAACTTTCCTTCCCCTCTTGCACCTGCCCGCGATTCTGCGGGTAGTTTCTTCAAGAACCTTCTAATTCAGTCATGATCGGGTTTTGGAAACATCTTAAGAAAAGCTTGGATGCTTAGTAAAGGCAAACCGATCCACAGGACATGGTTTCACGTCGGGACTAGCTCGGCCATGAAGCTATGAAGGATGCCGCCATATGCATCGATAAACTGTTACACTCTGCCATAATGTCTATGCTTTCGGGCAAAAATTATTATACCACGGTGGTTGCATCCACTGGCTCCTCTAACTCCTCCTCGAACTCTTCGGGGATGCTTATGGACGAAAATCCGTTCTTTCTCCACTATTTTGTCATACCATCGCTAAGCGGCTCCCATGCCTTATCGACCGCTATTTGCCATTCTCGTGGAGTAAGCCTACCGATTTATGACACTTAGAATGTGCGCCTTTTGTAGCTGCTTGATTTTGCAATAGAGACTAAGAGCATTGCAGCGATCTGCGAAAATAACACTTCCTTAATTTATGCTATGCACAAATTCGCCGCAGGTGGCTACGGTCGCGAAAACAAGACTTCGATAAGTTATTCTATTCACAATTTCGACCGTGGCTCACGGTGCGAAAATCCATTCCATTTTTTTACGTGCACATTTTCGCCGCCGTGGCTCACGGTCGCGAAAACTTTCCTTCAATGTCTTATTGTATGTATAACCCGCGCAGAGTGGCTACGGATGGAATATCTACTTCGTTTTTTATGCTATGCACATTTTAAGCACGGTGGCGGAAAAATAACCCTTCCATATTTTATGAGAGCCACAATTTCGCAAGTAAGTGCGATTGTGAAAACAAATCCCACAATCGAGTTGTACATAACATGGCTACTTTAAGTCTTATATCCCAATGAAAGCAAATGTTTGCAATTAATATACAATAGATCTCCGGTTAACAATCACTTATATTTATATTAGATAGATTCATATCTGAGATATGACTTTGGGTGGCATGCATGACCCCAATTTATAGCATTCTTCTGCGCTTTCCCACCTTCGGCCATCTATCATGAAATGGAAGAAGTTTAAGTCTGTCTCAAACTCAATTGCCGCCCGAACATCGAATAGAGACCACTCGCTCTCGCTCTCGGACTTTTGAACAGCTGATTATCCTTATGAATGTTCAAGTCTATGACAACGGAATGAGTGCCATCATTGTCATCTTGTTGTGGGGAATCGAGGCGTACTTTCTTCCTTCACCGGACATTTAAGCCATCTCCTATACTTAAAAGTGACATCACTGAGTTTGCTTCGAATGCAATATCTCGAACCGAACCGTGTCTCGACTTATCACGCATTCGGTACATTCGGCTCCATCGTGAAGTCGAGCACTCCAACCTTCAAGAAATACACTATCTAAAAACTATCCATTTGTTGAATGTAAACATCTTCAAGGTCTTCTTTACATTGTCGGGCTCTTGAATATGGCAATGAACAGATCAATTCCTAAATTTATCTTCACATGCCCTTGAGACTCCTCCCTTCTCCTTCAATGCAGTTGAACATTTTCTGCGACAACTTACTCGTGCTAATAAGATAGAAGTGGCATCGAGGCCTGCGGTATAAATCGGACGGTGGGCAATGGAAGCTCGGTTAGCTTGGATCTTCGTGGGGAGTATTCATACCTCGAGAACCATATACCCCTTTCTCTCGAGCTCTTTGGTGTGCTACCTTGAACAACAAGCGACCCATATCTTGGTGAAAGCAATGGAAAACAACGCTTATCAGTGTGAAGAGCGGTATTCTCCACATCGGATATACACAAACTGAGAGAATAGGAATGAGGCTGGATAAATAACTGAACTAATTTGAATATGGATTGCATAGAATTACATACTCACAATTTGCTTCTAATGGGTGGGAAAGTTCATCGCTTGCTTATTTTTTCTTTTGCCATATCACATTGGAGTGTATACATGCCTTACTTGTACAAATATCTCTTTGCTGATCGAAATCCGACCACCAAAGCCTTCCAATGTGCGCGAAACATCATTTCTCCTTCATCTTTTGACTCGCCATTCACCTCGCATTGCGGGTTGGTTTGTAACAAAGCTCGGTCGACACCACGAAGGTTTCAAACTCATTTAGGCGTGATAGGCTTATAGCCATCTAGTCCTGGGGAATTCAAATCAGAATGTGGGCGGAATCGAAATACTAGGAAAGGCTACGCGATTTTACCTTGATCGAAGTTTTTACGTGGTGAAACTCCCTTTAGCGAAGGTCGGCGGTTCGAAAGTGAACCGAAGCTCCCTTTGGTGCGGGCAATCGATCTTCGCGCAAACTCTGTTGTGGAAAACACCTGAGCGGGAATTGAGGGCGGGAGCTAACAGTTATAATTGCCATGTGTGTAATCTGACACCCGAAGCTAGAGGCACGGATATTACCGAAGCTACGTGCAGTTGACACCTGGAAAGGCGAAACAAAGGCTCGGTAAAAAAGTTCTGTACAAGCTCGGCTCCCCATTGGCCGCGAGCTTTTTGACGTGGCATCGAGTAAGGGCCCTTATTTGATCTCAAAAAAACTCTAATGCAGCCATGACATGTCTTGCAATAGATAGATTAAACTGTATTTCTTCATAATCTTATGTTCTACTGTTGTTCAAGCATTCCCCGGGGGGTTCACCTTTTTTTTCCGTACAAAACATGTGCATGGGCGATGAAGGGGTTTTTTTGGCATTTTGAAGTACGTATACCTAAGGTGTGTCGCACGTTTTGGCGCCGGAGCTGCTATATTTCCACGGTTTGAGGAGCGCTTTCGCTGCAGGGGTATGCACTTAGAAATACGTTAAGGGGGCTTATATGCTTTGATCAATGCCGGGCAGATACGTTTAAGGGTGCTTGGATTTCCGGAGGTATGTTTTGAATTTTTTTTTCCCTGTACAGTTTTTGCCTTAGAAAACTTGTTTTTATAGTTTCTTATGAACGGATTAGAAGTACTTTTATCTGAAATACATAAGGCATTGTTGAGGATCCGTCTGTTTAGTTTAGTGGCTCAACCTTCACGTGCCTCCATTTCGGCCGTTTCTACAAGTTTTTGGGTCTGGATATCGAAGATAAGGTTTCCAATGAAGAAGGCAATGATTCCTGATGACAGGTTAGTCGTGTTTTGGCATTCAGTTTGTGAGAACCATGGCAGAACCGGGGGCAGAACTATGGTTTTAGTACTTGTTTAAGAAGTCTAAGAGAATTAATGGCCGGGCTAATGGCCTGCATTTCAGTGTTCAAGCAAGTTGAGAGCATTTCAGTGATTTACTTATTAGCATATCGTGAGCTACGCTGCAGCCATGCTTTGTCGTGCTAAAGAGTAGTTTTGTGCATGCAGATCTCTAATACATGCTCTAATATTTGATGCTTCTTATTTGCAGGTTGACAAAAATGGAGAAGACATTAGTCATCAAGGTGAATGATGGGTGTGGAGTTGTGACTGGCCTTGGCCTTGTCATCGTCTCCCACGAGTGCACTTATGTGGATGTATGAAACGAAATAAGACGGGACGGGCTACTAGAGGATGAAAAAGAATTTGTATTTCTTGGAGATAGGGAAGTGGCCTTCACACCAAGGCAGGAGCTAAGGTTTAAGGTTTCTACTGACGAGGTTACTATCAAGGTGGTTGGGGAGCATGCACATAAAAGGCAAAGGACTGCAGTTGAAAGCATTGCATTTCTAAATCACCAATTTGTGGTGATAGACCAAACTGTCATAGCCGAGGAACAGACCAATGAAGAGGTAAATGATGATGAACTCCATCTAGTTGAAAATGCTTCCTTTTTAGATGATGTGCCAGATCTGAATTCAGCAAAGGGCAAGCTGCTATCCAAGTTAGCAACTAAATTTGATGTTGCCAGATGGCAACATGCCGTGAAGAAGTTGAGCAGGAAGTTGAAGCAAAGAAATCGAAAGGAACAGGTTTGAATTGTGCTCTTATGATGTCCATGGTAAAGCAGTATTTTCTATTTGGTGTCTTGAATGTGAAAAGAAATATGGGAAAGGTGGAGATGATACCATGTGTAACTTTGAACGCAGCCATCTAAATTCCAAGGGCCATGCCGAGAATTATGAGCGTAACCTCAAGCGTGAGGAAAAGGGTCTGCCGGGGGGTCTGCAGATTGAGGAAAAGGAGGATCAGCCTTGTAATGATGAGGAAGAGTTGCATATGTCCAAAAAGAACCAAGCTCTAGTTGAAAGTACGTTTTCTGCTGCCATTGCAAAGTTTCAAGAGGAAACTAGAGTATTCGATGTTGTGTTTAAGCTTTACGAGAATACCTGGTGGATTTGTAAGGGTTGAAGACATTCGTATCATTTGTGCCATGTGTGAAAGGCTCCTTGAGTTGTTTCCAAAATCTGGAAGTCTTGTTGGCCATATGAAAGACCATATTCTCTCAAAGAGGCATGTGCATGCCGTCATGAATATTGAGAAGGATTCAGATGAGCAAAGAACAAGAGGTGGGCGGCCCAAGAAATCTGCTGAACCAGACCCGCATCAAGGGAATTTGCTGAAGTTTTTTGCAAAGGGTGCGCTACATTTTATTTGCTACAAGTGTTCATATTCTAGCTAATTTAATGTTGAATAATGTTTGCTGAATTTTACTTTGCCTTGTTTTGCAGCAACCCCTCCATCTACGAGCAACCAAGCATCATCAAGTAATAGTTCACGTGAGTATACATAAGTGCCTTGTAACATTTATTGTATTGTAACTTTGTAGATTATTTAGACTTCGTTGTCTTTCCCCAACAGAAACATCTTTGGCTTTGCTATGTTGGGGCTTTTGGCAAAACAAATATAAGTATGGTGGGAAGTATGGAGATAAAGCCAAGGATTTAAGACCCTTTCTGCATGAGCTGAAAATGGGAACACAATGGTATTGTGAACCTACATTGCAGCATACATTAGTGGTTGGGCAGGATGTAATCCATGTTAGTGGCACGTTTAGGCATACGAAGTGCAAGAGGATTAGCTTTAGTGGTGAACCCTTTGTTAATTATCAATGTTCACTTTGTGCTGCTATTCCGAAGGAAAAAGATTTTTACATGAGAGTGCATAGGCAAACTGATGATAAGGTAGCAAGGGGACTTAGAACTACTAAATTACGTATTAGATCAGATTATCTGAATAGCATAGAGGTAAAAAAAATGGCTAGGTCTGCTGGATCTGAGATAAGGAAGTTAAAAGCAGAGTTAATGTTTTCCTGAATGAGAGTTGTGGCATTGTCCATGAAGGAAAGGTCACTTAGAGGATGTTTGGAGGAGTCCATGAACAGAAAGGATGTGAATAGAGTTTGCCAAGACATAGTGGAGGCACATCGGCAAGGAAAATTTAGTGGAAGGCCAGCTTTGTGGGATTTTTTAAGGGACATAGCTCAAAACATAATCAGACCTGGCCATAAAAGAAGATGTAGAGAAACCACGAAAGCATTGTTTGAAACGATAAAGATTTGGGGAGGGAGAAGAATGCACAATTTTCTTTCTCTAAACTTTGCAGGCCCAAGTATGTCCACCACGATGCGCTCTACACGAGAAAGCTTCTTTTACAAAGTCGGTATAAGGGAAGACACATTCAAGCATCTTGCTCAAACCTATTCTCGACACATGCAACGCCAGCAGCTCGATTTGGGCGGAATTCCAGCAATTGTGGCCGAGGATGAGACCGTCGTGAAGAGGGTTGTTCGTTGGATTCCGAGAGATGATTGTTTACTTGGCTTTTGTGGAAAGAAGGAAGGACATGTCTGCAATGGCACATTTGAGGTGACTGTTGGCTCCAATGAAGAGGGCTACAATGTCATTACGAAGGCCTTCGAGGAGAATGTGATTTCTCACTGTGCAAGAGTTCTTATTGTAAACCCCTTGCACAAGAAGCTGCCCAAGCTTGTCCTTGCTATTATTCTTACGTGTAATAGATTTGATCACCTTGAAGTAAGACGTCAGTGGAACCACATCCAGGAATTGTGGAATGCACACTTGAGAATGGTTGTTGGCCCTCTAATCGGCCACAGCTCGGACGGAGATTCAAGACGAAGAGCATGCATGTTTGAGGACTACACATCAAAGGGCTCTAAGAACTCTACATTTGAAGTGCCATGGATTGGTTGGCTTTAAGTGCCTCAATTAATGATGATGTTTATGGGCTGCATGATCAAGATTTCGTGCACAATGGCAAGAAGCTTGTTAATCCGTTGGACAGTGCATCTAGAAGATTGTACTTAGGGAACGAGCTAGTGACTCTTAATGACATACAACATGTCTTTGAGTTATGCCAAGGGAGGCATGGGCTGGAACTTGGAGATGTGAAGCGCCAGGATAGGCAAAACTGGAGGGCTGCCCAACGCCTTGCCTCTAGAAAGGTTCAAGGGTGCTTGGACGACCTCAGAAATGGTACTGCAGGCCTTGGGGACAAATGTTTATTTGGAAATTGTGGCAACCTATATTGACATCTTCTTGTCACCTACTATGGACCTGAGAGCAAGGGTTAAGGCTGCTGCAACAGTTTCCTTTTTTTTTAGGTGTGCAAGAATAGCTTTTGCTTCTTTTAGTTTGGATTGTTCACTAAAATTCTGGGAGTTTGCTAATGATTCAACTTCTTTTTCATAACAGACTTTGGAGGCTATGGTTGAAGGACCAAAGCACGTATTCGTTGAGTAGAAACTTCATTAGTCGGGAAACCTTCATAGATGTGCAATTGTCATGTCATTTTGTTGTGCTGCTCATTAAGTATTTCAGGGATAAATTTGGGCATTTAGAGTTGCCCTTACAGTGCACAGAATCGGACGTGTGCGAAAACTTCTTCTCCAAAGTGGGTGGCATGGTGCATAATGAAAGGTCGTATGATGGGGCAGACTTGTTGGAGAGTGCCTCTGCTTTGAATCATATCTCTGAATTTCAGGCTGCCACGACCCTCTTATTTCCGGCAGCTCATGTCAAGCAAGAGCACATTTGGCAGGAGCTAGAAAAAAAGGTAGATACTGATGGTAAAGTGCTGAATTGTGACCTTGCAGATTATAGTGGCGTGGATACGGATGAGAAGATTGTTGTTGCTTTAAAGGAAGAGCTTACTGCTGCACAAGAATTGTGCGAGAGTGTCGGCATTACATGCACATGCACTGATCCATGGTTTAGTGAACCATGGAACTTTGAGGATTAGACTTGAGTTCTAACACTGTAGGAGATGAGACCGATGTTGTGGAAGAGAGCACGGAGCCTCAAGGTGAAGAAGTAGTCAGTGAGGCTGATGTGGCCAGCTCTGAATTACGTCATGTATTTGATGAAATGAATGTGAAAGGAGAAAGCCCTCTCATGTATCTTGGCATGTTGAGATGGAAGGGAAGAGAATCTTTAAGTCAACCATTGTGAGTCATTTGAATGGAAACCCGTGGCTTTCGAAGATAGGTTGACGAGAGTTAGGACTTTGGTATATTCCATTGAAGAAAATAATGTTAATGCACTGACTCTACTAGGCATTGGAGCAGGTTATGCGGATCTACTTTGAAGAACACATGGAAGAAATGGTAGTACCACTGGACTAGACATGCTTCAACCAAAAGAAGCGAAATCTGTGTCAATTCAAAAGGTTTGGTACCTTGAAAGGGTATTGAGCATGAGGAGGAAGTCTGGCAGTGCGTGGAGAGAGAGTAGAGAGCCCGTGGACTTGGTTAAACACCCGTCCTTTGAAGTTCAGCTAAATCTAGCATATTATAGAAAACACGTTGGCAAGGATGCCAAGTCCATGTGGTTTACATACGATCTGACCGATAATAGACTCATAGACCTTGAGTCTATCATATCCCTTGCATGTTTAAAATATGACCCTGCCAAAAACATTTACCATCTGCATGATAATGATAGGGTACAGCTGAATAAGTTTGTACGTGAACAAAATAATGGTAGGATAGCCATGTCATTAGGGCCACTAAATGGTTATAGTCTGCTACTAACTATCTATTATTTTTTATTGTTTTGTAGGGGACAAGGGAAAGCAAAAGCTTTATGGAATGCAGCAGGCTGAGGCAGATATTTGTTGCCACTCTAGTGTATTATCAAACCACATGCAGCTGTTTAATTATGGAAGCAGATACTACTTATGGCAGCATGGTAAGACTACATTTTGCCATTTATATTTCAGCCTTAAGAGAAGAAGTATCAGCCTTAAAACAAACCAAGAACTCGGCTTGGTTTACTTTATGAGATTGCAGCTACATGATGAACTCAAGGTTTAAAATGAGAAGACAATGGGAAAGATCACAAGAACACTTTTATGTCCTATCTGGCAGCAAGTTAGTTTTAAGAAAATATTACGGTTTGAAGTTGCATAAGTCAGATGCCTAAAACTCTATGCCTGATTTTGATACATAAAGGCTGGCCTTTTTTGCAATAACAATCTGTTTGCTTAAACATTATGTTCAAAATTCCTACTTAAGGGTTTTACTTGGGATTCTGATATGCTATGGTTGTATTGCATAAACAATGGTTGAAAATATGCTTTATAAAGTTTATGGTCTTGCTGAAAAATGGCTTCCTGCACTTGTATCTTTCCTTCTGAAAACCAAACAGAGGTATGCAATTATTTTTAGCAAAGCATGAACATTTAAACATGGACATTTAAACAGTGATTTAAGCATGAACATTTTTTAATTTAAACACGGCTCGTAAAGCACTGTATTGATCTGATGTATTAAATGAATAACCCTAAACCCTACCTACAGATCTTTAATTTCTTGTAAAGTAATAGATAAAAGAGATTTGATATGATAACTGCATAACGCATAAGCCAGACAATACTTCTAAACTACCTAACCTGAAAATATATGTTGCAGTCAGAAATCAAGAGACAAAATTTGTGAAACCATATCATATCATATTATATATTCATACAAAAAGGAACCATCGCAAGCTGCCCAAGCCAGTTCACATATCGGCCAGTTTACATATCATTCAAAAAAAAAAAACATATCGGCCAAAAGTTTACATCAGAGTTTACGGAGTTTACAACATAAGTTAAGGAGCCCGGGGGATTTCATATACATAGCCGTGAAAGCAAAAACCTAGGATACTATTGAGACCAACAAGCCACTAGACATGTCCAGGAGGAGGCATCTTCAGCTCCACGTACAGTTCATTGTCTTCAGCAAAAATTTTCATCTCCAACAGTCGCTCTTCATTGACATGCACCCGATCAACCCACTGCTGCACCTTTTCAGAAAGGTAAGCTCCTAGTTCTCGCATGCGAGACACCTCTGCACAGGAAAATCGAGCCACAATTTTCATTGTGGTGCCAGAACCGCCAGAATGCTCGGAAGGGTCGGAACCCACAGATCCGGATCCGACAGATTCATCCAGTGGCTTCTTTGCAGTGGTCTTGGTCCGGGCCATTCCGACAGATTGAAAGAAGTTGAAGGAGGAAGCTGAAAATGGAAACGGAATCGAATGGAAATGGAAGTCGAAGGAGATGGAGGTCGGATATATAGTTGCATGCCCGCCAAAACCTTAATGAAAAATCTTAATGAAAAATCTTAATGCCATAATGTAAAATCTTAAAAGACGTGCCACCCAATAATAAACCCTATTAACCCTATTAGCCTAGCATCTACGAACCCTATTAACACAATAATAGAATCTATTAACTCTATTAACCCAATAATAAGATCTATTAACGTGCTATTAACCCTATTAACCCTATTAACTATTAACCCAATAAAAAAATCTACTAACCCTGTTATCGCCCTGTTGGTTGGTGTTCCCTTTTTTTTTTTTTTTTTTTTTTTAAGTGACCACCATTGAACTAAGAGGGACCATTGAACCATTGAACCCTAAATCTTCATGTCAAGGAGCTCTACAGTCCTCTAGTCCTATGCAAAATTTGGAGGTTGAATGTAAATATAAGGTAGAGGGTAGGCTACATTAGTGATATACTTGACGTAAAAATACGGTTAAGGGTAGGGTCAATAGGGATTGGATTAGCCGTAAAAGTATGGAATCAGGTATTATTTTTCACCAACACCAGACTGTATACATAGGGGTTTCCATGGGGGGAGAGCCGTATACGGAGGGGTTTCTCCCGACCCCTGGAACGCACATGCCATATCCCCTTTACATAGAGGTGAACCCCCGGGGAAGCATTCAGACTTCAACCGCAATAGAATGTGTAAAGTTATCCAACATTGATTCTTCAAGAGGTTAAAAGTCTTGTCCTTTGGGATAATGCTAAGATGAGCACTCTACATCTGATGCTAATAAAGCAAAGACCTCGTTTATCAATGAGATCAACATTACGACGACGAACTGCAGCATGTTTTTTCATATTCTAAAATAATCATAAAACCTTACTATTATCATATCCTATATCACATATAATCTGTACAAGCAAATAGAGGTAAAGATATCATATTTTCGGCTTCAATAAAACATGGATAAGAATATATTTTGCATTTTTGCAAAGTTTATAGGCTGTGTCATTTATTGCAGCCATGTGCAAACTGTTTACTAATAGATAAATGAATATAGAAAGCAAGAACCTCAGTATTCTAGAAGGAGCTCGCATGAAAACGACAAAACCCTCCCGATAGATAGGCTTCTCATTCATCTCAGCAGATTTTCTACAGTGGTGGATAGTGGGTAGCGCGCACATGCGAACTACCCACGACCCATGAAATACAATGCTAATAGATGTTTGTTTGTGTACCTGCCGAAAGCTTATCACCGGGATTAAAAAACCTCGCCCTTTCGGGTTTTCGAGGAAAAACCCTAGTGATAAGCCTTTGGCAAGGGGCTTGGACAAACGTAAGGCTGAGAATTCGCTCCCAAAAAACCCACGACAACCTGTACCTGCACAACACCAACACGAGAACAAATGTGACAAAACAAACCTCCCAAAGTGGAGGGGCTGATCACGCGTGCCACGCGACAACAAAATAAAAACCTCTTCAAATAGAGGGGTTGGTCACGCGTGCCAGGCGACAAATACATTAAACAATTAAAGGAAGGAAGGAAGGAAGGAAATTTTAACGTCCACGGAACCCAATCGGGTTATGGGACCTAATACAAAAGATAGGGCAAAAGCCCAGACTGAAACTCGGGGACCAAGCCTCGTGACCAAACCAAAAAGGCCGAAGCCAAAATCAAACGTGGGGACTAGCCCCAGTACACAGAACTCGGGGACTATGCCCCGTAGCAAATCACAATGCTAGAATAAAACAAAAGGGCATAAGGCCAAGCAGAGCTCGGAGTCAAACCAACTACACAGACATTGCCCATGGATCAAGTGGCCAGTGATCCCGAATGATAGCCTGGCCGTCTCTATACACAGCCCACTTCCGGTGCAGACGAGCCTCGCGGACTCGACATAATTCATCCTTCCGTCGGCAGAGCTGTGCTGGGGTAAGGTCTTCCTGGACGGAAAAGGGGGTCCCTTGCAAGTGATTGCCATGGCGGAGGATGCGCAGCCTGGACAAGGCATCCCTGGCCCGACCCGATAAATGGCGGGAATCATCCGGCGTCTTGCCTAACTTCGACGAGCCGAGAGAATGCCATCCGCCTTTACGTGCATCACCTCAGCAAAGAAACATGTCACCTCAGCTGTCACAGGAATGTCGCTTGCTTCTTCCAAACCCACAATGCGTAGGTTCAGGGCTACTTGGTCTTGTTTTGGCTTTGGGCGGCTGGCGGGACTGTGCTAGTGGGCAAACAATCCTCGGATGGCGGCCGTGTGGGCATAGGTGTGGTATCATCGGCCTGGGGTGTAGCATCCACATGCTCAGATGCTAACCACGTGGTAGGATGCGGGTGTAGCTTCTTGCCGTCTTCTTATTTGAGTCAGTCTGGCGGCGTAGCAGCATCTCTAAAAGTTGGACCCAGCTTCCCAAGGGCAACTGAGCCGATGTTCCTGTGAGTGTGATTACCGATTGGACCGTGCGGATCTCGACCAACAAATCTGGAGGCAAACAATGGATCCGAGCATCAATCCTGGGCAAGGCTGCAGCCAAAGATGCATCCGGAGCAGATTGTGTGTCTGGGTGTGCCAGTATAGGGCGCTGAGGCGCCTGAAGATAAGGCGCAATCGCGGGGTCATAGGGCCTATTCAAGACCGGCTCAGGCAGCCTAATGAGGTTCTTTTCTTTGCGGGTCTCCCTGGCCATGCGCTTGATCTTACGAGCCATTCTAATGACAAGGTGGTGAGGGATAAAGCAGATGCAAGGGGACCAGTGCAAATTGATCCTAGAGGTGACCGTGGATGGAAAGGCGAATCCAGAAGACAAAACAAGGGACAACATAGCATAAATCGGCCTAAGGGTTACAAGAAGATGAGCAAGCAGATAGCAAGTGGAGGTCCAAGCTACTCAGGAAAAAATCACCGGAGCAACAAGAAGATGGCGAAGCGAAGCGCTTAAAACAAAAGGGAGCTCCCCGGGCAGGTAACACATCCTTCAACCAGGCTTTAAACCTACACCAAACTAAACAAGAGGTAACCTGGTATGGCCGAATCTGGATTTGGATAGGACCATGTCTTCTGGAAACTAGGCGAAACTGGAACTGGAAGATGTGCCGAAACTGGATCGGGGTCGCTACTCAAGGCTTTTGCTGTGTGCGCACTTGTTGCTAGCCCCTGCCGACTCACATGAGCTTGAACAGACCCGGCTGTTGATGCTGTTGATGGGGGGAGGGTGGGTTTCAAAGAAAAGAGAATAGGGTACTGCTGAGAGAGAAGAGGAAGCGCCGATGAGACGTCGATGAAGAACCCCGCCTAATATAGCGATCAACCAGAGAAGGCATGCATGCATGCATGCAAGACATGCATGCTCGCTCCTTCTAGAATGTCGATCCGAGGGCTCGGATCGATGTCATTCTAGAAGGAGCTCGCATGAAAATGACAAAAACCTCCCGAATAGAAGAGAACTTCCATATCAAAAACGGGATCGAGGACGAAGGTCAAAAGATTATGGCTAAAGAAGAGGCAAGGCCGAGAAAGGACATGCCACAGCATGAAAGAAACGCCAAAATGGTCAATCCAAGCATGGAGAAGCCCATTTTCTGCATGGTTTCAAAGAAAAGAGAATATGGTACTGCTGAGAGAGAAGAGGAAGCGCCGATGAGACGTCGATGAAGAACCCCGCCTAATATAGCGATCAACCAGAGAAGGCATGCATGCATGCATGCAAGACATGCATGCTCGCTCCTTGTAGAATGTCGATCCGAGGGCTCGGATCGATGTCATTAAGCAATTCATGATCCAAAACTATATCACAAAAACCTGAAAGCTATCTGGAGGTTGTGAACAATGTGAGTTTCTGCAGAATCCTCCACGCTTTCGCAAGATGATGTATGCATCTGCAAATCCCACCAAGCTTCTGCAGGGTTCTCCAAGTATTTCGAAATGGAGCTTAGCTGTAAATAATATATGCAAAGTCCATCAAGCCTCTACACAGTCCTCCGGACATTTTGAAATGGAGCTCTGCTACAAATGCATCTGCCAAATCGGCCGGATCTTCTTCTTGGATCTTTAGACGGCGAAGAGATTTCATTCAAGCTTGCTTGGCTCTACATCTGAAGATACGAAAACATGGAAATATGGAGCTGGCAATTTCGTCTGCACATCTGGGCTCTACCACATCCAATATGGTAGCCGCTCAAATTAGGTCTCATGAGAAAACTGCATAAACCTTAGGTCAAAACATTTTTTATCTGCCTTTCGTCATTAGGTTTGAAGAGTCTTTGCCATACCTAATGGCTCTATATTTTATAAAAACCACCATTTGGCCAATGCCAATAAGTTAAATGCCAAACTTGCCCCAGTCCAGAATTACATCCCGTACTAGTCCATCAAGAAAACTTTGTCATGTCAAATAGTGCATCTAGCTTAATCTTGAGTTATAGTCCAGTTCCAATATTTGAGAAAAATTCCTGATTGGACCTACACAAATATTTTGAGTCAGACATTGCCTTCTAGTGGACACTGGCCCCTGCATTTACCCAACGGTGAACATGCACTCCAATGTAATTACTTGATTAAATGCACCCAATAGTGAACATCAATTAAAAAAAACAAAAAAAAACTTTCGCCCATTTTTTGTTTTAGAATTCGATTCTTTAGTGTGTTTCATCGAAGATTTGAAATGTACCTTGATAGTTGCTAGAATGAGTAAAGCAGCGATGAATCTGAGCGCCATCTTCCTTTTTTCAAAACCGATGTAAGTTATGGATCATGGATGGCATTTTGTAGTGCAACAGTTATGCATTTCGTACTCTTTTTTTCGTCAATTTCCTATTTAGCAATTTTTTCAATTTCATATGAATGTCATTTATACTCACTTAAAGAATGTTATATTAACAAAAATATCTAGCTAGCTGAAATGCAGGGTTGGGGTAAGGTTAGGGCGGGGATGGAGTAGCTACATTGACAAAGCTTATTTTGACATGATGTGGAGTTTGTGTGTTAAGACATGAACTAAAAGTTGCTTCGCATAGAGTTAGTGCAAGGTATATATACTGAGGCACGATAGGGAAAGGACATACATATTGAGGCGAGATAGGGAAACAAAGATGCCCTCACATATCCATGTTTTATAATTCTACAATTTGTTGTTCTTCTTCCTGAAAATAAAACCATGTAATTTTCATAATACACATGATAGGTAAACCATCAGGAAGGACACAAAGCTTTACCGGATTTACATTTCGGATTTACATTTTGTGCACTTGATAGTTCAAACTTGTGCTTTCAAAAATGAATTGCTGATGCTATCTTCTAGCAATTTGAGAAAGCTAGGTATAATTGCATCATTTTCACCATCGAATCCCTATATTCCTTCATTGACATAAGGCTCGACACTCTGTTGCTATAGCACTTCAGAATGGCAAATCGGGTCGCCTTCAGAACCAGGTCGATTCATAACCAAGAAAGCCTTTCCAATTTGGTCTTCCTGCTATCCCAAACTAGGCAATTTTGCCTTTGAATCTAGTTCAATAGATTGGCCGATTCTGCTGTCGAAAGATTCTACGTTCAAATTCTATGCATGATTCCATCTGTCTTCGCGGTAAAAATCTGAAGGGGAAGCGAATTAACCGATCAATGCTTGTGGGTAGCATGAGGAATTGGATTGGGCACAAGGTAATGACTTCCTTCTATCTTCTGCCGATCTTTACACACAACCTCAGATCTTTACACATATATGGATATGGGTGATCTAGATAGATCTTTATCTGGACGATTTTGCGGATTTTTATACTGCGCAATGCTGCCATAGATCCTTGCTTTTAGAGCCGCCCACTTATAATTCTACTTGATCAGTTCTTTCTGGCCCTTTCTTTCCTTTGCCATATTCTGAATGTCAATATTTCTGGGAAGACAATCGCCCTTTTATGATCACATCTCATGCATCTGTAGATGAGAGGTGGATGCTCACAAGAATCCCCAGAAGCTTAGTTGCCTTGCCATTGGGAAGAACCTTCCATAGAAATTTATTGACGCAAGCTGGAGCAGCGGAATCCAAAGCCCACAAGGTAGTGTAAGAGGGATCCACCAAAATCATTATATTACTATAACTATGGACGCACTTATGACATGAATTACAAGCATTAAGGATGTGTCAATCTACTAGTAAATTGCCCACCGTTGGTGGGCTTTACATGTGATTGTTCACCAGTAGTTTGAGGAGCCATGTAATAATTAAGTCCATGTAATAATTGTTCATTTTGTCTCTAAGCAATGTTTGAAGGATATTACATGAATCACTTCTCTTGCTTCTCAATTTCAATCTCTCATGCGTGGAACTTTTGAGTCTCTTTAATTCCGCAATAAGTACAAAATGTCTAGGCCACTATGAATTTCTTAGATCAAGTTGTGCAACTTAGATAGATGGATAAAGTAAACCCCCTCCAAATTAATTTAATTGGAATGGCCACAATAGGAGGCCTAAATATCAAATATTATTTTTTTTGAAGAACGATAAACTTTATTGAAACTCCAAGCCAAAAGCAAAATACAAATGCAGAGGCGGGAATAAAGTCTCAGAAGATAATCATGATCCACTGAGTAGAACCACCAGCCTATGCATAAGACAACACACTCAAATAGGACTCAAATATCAACTGTCGCTTGGTAGGAGCAAGCGAAGAACAATGGTATGCCTTAGCAATTCTAGCTTGAGCGTCCTGGAGGACAACTGCAGGAGGAATATCCAAACCCTGAAAGATACACAGTCTTCTGCGCTTCCAGACGGACCACAACAACCATCCTGATGCTAAATGAAATGCTTGGCTCTACAACTTATTCCAAGTATCCGGATAAATAGCCAGAAGCACTTGCTGACTTGTCAATGTCAAATATTATTGTCAATGCATGAGGTAATTATAATATCTAATACCTTGCATCCAATCAATGAAAACAAAACAAATCTCGCGAACGTCGCGACCTAATAGAAGGGCCGATTTGGCCGAATGGATCAGGAAAAAAGGGTGATGGTTCTAAGAATAGTGCAAGGAAAAATGATCTAGGCAAATCGGGAAGAACAATGGGAGTTGTCTTATATATTTATGTCTATTGTCTTATATATATTCCTGCACTACTAATAAACAGAAACTGCTCAACGCTAGTTTTTTTAGCCCAGTCTGAAACAGGCTTGCATATGTGATCTTGAGATTTCAGGAGCAATAAGAGCAAAAGCAATTTTCCAGTTTAAATGCAAGAAAGGAAACAATCTACAAATGTGAAGTTCCAATTTACTTGACAGCATCTAGATCTTTTCCATTATTCTCAAGTACTACTTGGAAACACTGCGAACCAGGAAGCGGATCGGGATTTCCCACCACGATTTTGTACTCAAGTTCGCGGAGTTCACTGAAGGTTTCGCATGAGATTAGACTCCAACAACATATGGAAACTGTCCATCAGAACTTGAGCAGTGCAAGATGCAAAAAGTTCCAAAAAGGCGCTTATTTTTCTGTCAAAATGGACTCATAAGACTTGGAGACACATTTAAGTCGCATATCGAGAGAACTTTTTATGCAGACATACCTATCATTCAAAATCGCATACGATTACATGGCCTCTCGGTAGTGATACTTGACCTTATATGAATTCAAAAGCGACATTAAAAGATAAGTATCACATCCACATGGGATCAAGCGATGTAAACAAAAATGTAGATCCATGCACAAATCACAAAAGCGGTTCAAATGTTCTCTAACATCAATTGAAAGTTAAGATCTTTTGAGTACTTAAGTGATGTTCTTTGAGCGATTTGAAACAAAGATAGTTAGTACCTGGTCAATTGTGTTTTGATCATTGCACGGTCCTGTAGAAATCTACGTTCCGACCTATTACTTCATCTCGGGAATAACACGATATGGACAAAATTACAATTCAAATATATTCAAGACCAAAATTAAATGTCTCGAGTCCACAAGCTACACAAATGTTGCTAGGTTTTGTGTACTGTCGGTTTAAGAAATCTCTCACGGCATGGACAATGGGAGTGTAATGGGCGGTGGAGATACACCTTTAAGAAGCAAATGAGCAAGAGTCAAAGAGGTTCAAACTAAAGTTTTATGTCATATAAAGGTCTTCACAAACCATGAAACAGTTGTTTACATAGTAAGGATCAGCTCCCAAAGAGGTAAGCGAATTACGAACTTACAGACACAAAGCTTTGTTGCACCCCGAAATTTGTAACATAAGGGATGAGCAAATAACACCAAGTCGACACTCTCTTTCATAGACTTGCACCACGTTCTCCAACTCCTTCATTCTTAGCGGATTGCTTGGACCATATACTACAAACCTTGACCCTTGTTGCGAGACCTCCTTATCTTCTTACGCGACTGAAATTCTTCCTCCGGCCCGAATCTAAAACTCAAATAATGCCCCAATTTGAGTCACGAAACAATTGAATCCAAAACCCAACAAATTCAAACCTACCTTCATGGCCGGACTTACTCGGAGGAACCTACGATGCGCACAAATCTTTGTGGCAACCTGTGAGAAATAAGAGTTTGAACACCTAAGAAATGAATTACTTTCCCATCCTCACGGGAATAGATGGGGGCGGATAAAAGCAGATTCCAAAAGGGTTTTCCATGTTTTGTGTAATTAAGTATTTGAACTTGCACGATCTTTCTTGGCGTATGGCATCTCGATTAAAGTAACCATTCTCTTATACGTATCGAGGTCCTTGCAAAAACCTACAATTATGACCCAATACCTCTTCTTTGTTGTACCCGGTCATTTTAAGGAACCCTCGCTAGCATATACAATGGGATGATCCCGGCGGTCTAGGATCACATAGAACAAAATTATACTCACCTTGGCTTTGCAATGCCTCGCACTTTGCTCCTATCACAGGAGAGCTTAGGGATTGGAGACAAAGGATCCTCGTCAGCCGACTCCGGCGGTTCTAGGGCAAAAGAAGAAAGCCAACCTATTTCCATACCCATCTTTAGAAAACCTCGATCCAACACAGAAGCTAGAAACCTAAGAGGTGAAGGCCCAACAAAGAGCTCTAAAAAAGGAAGAGAGGAAAGATGGAGGCAGCCGCCATTTGGAGAAAAGAGGCTATTTTTTTTTTTTTTTTAATTTAAAAGCGAAAACCTCTGTTTAAACTACTGCGAAAAAGTTTCGATGTAAGCAAAGCGACGAAAAATTTTCGGCCTTGAATTTTTTTTGCCGTATTTTTTACTTCAAACTTGTGCCGTATCATTCGAATAATACGTATTAAGTATAAAACATATACAGTATTGAACCTATCCCTGCTTTATACAACCCATAGAAGCAGCTTCCTGTTACTGGACAAATATAAAATCTAGCGCATTGGCACGTATTCAATCACTACACGAAATATCGAAGATTGTAAGCAAACACCTCGGCCACATTATGCTATAAGAGCTTGCAGCAAAATGCCACAGCAATACAAATAGTAAACAATTTCAATTCAAACCAACAATAGCCGTTTTTATAGGACTATGCAATAGATGGTCGAACTAGTTCAACTTCTAAGAAAGATTTTCCAAGACTTCAAACAATGAATTCATCATATCTGAATATTCAAATGGATCAACTCGTCTATCTGTCTTAAAATCATCAACAAGTATCCGAAGAACTAAGATGAACTAGACTCTCAATCATGTTCTTTTATTGTGCCAGCCAGCTATAACAGACTTATGAATCCATTTTGCGACACATTAATATTCCTCGCTGGAGATCATTTGTTCCATCTATTCCTCGCTGGAGTTTCTCTATACTCATCTTATTTTTCTTGCTTACGTGATGGTGCATTTTGCTGCTTCCAATAAGTTTCTTTTCTCAGTTATCCATTTGTGCCCTTTATGCCTTTGCCTCTGTTTTGTTTACCCTCTTATCATGTCCTCCATAGAATGTACTCCGTGATGTAGATATAGATAATATTAATACTGCCTTCAATTAAAAAAAAAAAGATTATGCTAAAACTTGCCCAAAAAAGAGCTATGCAAAAACTAATTTAATATTTGTACATTTCTCCCTTCCTTATAAAAAAACCATAGAGAAGATCTTCTACAAACCTTATTTAGGACAACTCCTCCTTTGGGGCGTAATGAGACTTTAAAATCCACTATCTTATGGACTATCTAAGAACATGAGAATCATTTCTTTGAGCTATGGCATTCACATTATTAATCTCGTGTTTTCTCATGATCAATTTAAATCTATCCACAATTGTGGTTTCTCATGATCAATTGTGTTTTGAATTGTCATTTTCAATAGTTCAAAAGCATTCAGCATCGACACTTTATTGATCTTTGACGGTTTTCAAGGGGTTTGATCGTGGACTCTATTTTATTGTTTAGTTTTTCAGCAAAGCTGTTTCGTTTTTCCACGTAAAGCAACTTGGGGCTGAACGGAAGACGCGAGTTTGTGCGAAACAGAGGTATGGAAAAAGCTATGGCGGTGGTGGTAGCTTAGCTTTATATTATACAAAGAAAGAAAGCGATTGGACCACACCAAGTCGTCCCATCATCATTATCATTTTCTAGAGATGGCAACGTGTCTGAAGCAGGCTATCATTTATGCTGCACTAAATTTCCACAGTTCCCACATCTTCTTTCATTTTAAAAAACCCTTCCCGCACCACCTAAATAATGCAGGCCCTTCATTCATCAGCAACCAAATATGGCAACAGTTTTTTGCCATCTTGCCTTGTTTTTCTGTATAGTTTTATTCTCCCCTGTCCATGGAGCTGTTAGAAGCTATGATTTTAAGGTGCCAGTTTGATCACTTCTCAAGGATAAACTCAGTTTTCTTTAATATGACCATTTCCAACTTCTCTCTACTAGTTTGATGTTAGATGAAAATGTGGTTCAATTCTGTGAAGCAGGACTGTGGTCTTATTTTTAAGTGAAAATGCATGTTGCAGATCCAATATGTGACGCTAACTCGACTTGGAACAACTAAATCTGTGATATCAGTAAATGGCATGTTTCCTGGTCCAACAGTTTATGCCAATGAAGGTGATCGGGTTCTAGTAAGGGTCACAAACAATGTTAATGTTCCTATTAGCATACACTGGTACTTTCTTCCTCTTGCTTTTTCCTTTTAAGCATCTGTGCAATTTCCTCTAAAATTTCTGGATCAAATGGCGGCACAGGCATGGGGTGAGGCAATTTAGAACAGGATGGGCAGATGGGCCAGCTTATATTACTCAGTGTCCAATTAAGCCAGGGACCTCTTACTTGTACAACTTTACCATCGACAATCAAAGAGGAACTCTGTTTTGGCATGCTCATTTTCTCTGGCTCAGATCCACAGTGTATGATGCCATAGTCACATATCCAAGGCAGGGAACCAATTATCCCTTTCAATTTCCAGATGAGGAGCACGTAATTATCTTGGGTCTGTTTGATCTTGAATCAGTTTAAGTGATGAGGTTAATTCTTATTATGCTTAACAAGATATAACGGATGCAGGAGAATGGTGGAACCAGGATGTCCTAGAAGTGGAGAGGCAGGGTTTGGAAGTGGGTCTTCCTCCTAGGGAGTCTGATGCATATACATTAAATGGATTACCTGGTCCACTGTACGAGAAAGCATCACAACAAGGTTGTATAATCACAAATATTGAGCATAGGTTATTACGTTTTGCATTCATTGCATAAGAAGCCAATTGATCTCAGTGGAAAATAGAACCAAATTTTTTGTTAGGATCTTCTCTCTTTTTTTCTACTTTACATTGGTCTATTCTATTCTATTGTATTTTATGTTCTGTTATGTTATTTTATTTTATGTTAGGTTATGTTATGTTTGAATTGATTCGATTCCATGGTGGTTTTCATAACCAATAAGCCAGTGGACTGAAACAGCTTCTATTTTCCAGATGTTTACAGGCTGCACGTGAACTTTGGAAAGACCTACCTACTGAGGATCATAAATGCAGCACTGAATGTGGAGCTCTTCTTCAACCTAGCGAATCATGTACTGAATGTTGTTGAAATGGATGCCATGTACACCAAGTCATACCTGACCGAGACCATCATGCTGACACCAGGTCAATCTGTCAACGTCATAGTCACGGCTGCTCATGGCTGTGGCGTTTACTATATGACAGCTACTCCCATGTTTACCCAAATGTTCCAGAGAACAATGACACTGAATTTGCCACCAGATTTACTCAAAATATTAAAAGCCTTGGCGTAGGAGATTATCTTGTTGATATTCCTCAAAACATAGACATAAGTTTCTTCATAGCAATGGGGTTGGCTGTTAAGAATTGTGCTCCAGGACGGAAGTGTTTTGGAATCAATGGAGGGAATTTTTCTGCTTCCATGAACAATATTTCGTTTGTTCTTCCCAGGGTCTCTATTCTTGAAGCTTACTATCATAATATACCTGGGATTTACTCCACGGAATTCCCTCAAAGACCTATCCAACCTTATGATTATACTGGTGGTCAACTGGATAATCTGAGCCCCTTAGAGGGCACCTATATCAGTGAAATCCCATTCAATGCTAATGTGCAAATCATTCTTCAGGACACCTCTGCAGTGGCATTTGAAAATCATCCTGTTCATCTCCATGGCTACAATTTCTATGAGATTGGTCTCGGTTTTGGCAATTACGATCCTCAGACTTCTTACTTCAACCTTGTAGATCCACCCATGAAGAACACCATTGCAGTTCCTGCAGGAGGCTGGGCAGCAATCAGGTTCAAGGCTGACAATCCAGGCAAGTAATTTGTTTATAGCATAATTGTTATTTTGATTTTCTCCCCTTTTTTTCTTTTGTGCAATCTAATTCATGGCATTTTTGGTACTGGACATTTGAAAGAGTGGTTTGATTTATTAGTTAACAGTTGATATTTCTTGCAGGAGTGTGGTATATGCATTGCCACCTAGAGGTGCACACCACATGGGGACTTGCTACTGCCTTCCTTGTAAAAATGGCAGATGCCCTGCTGAGTGTGTGATTCCTCCCCAAAGGACCTCCCCAATGTTAAGTGCTCATATGCTGAGAGTACCAAGCTCACTTGTTCTTTATCCTAAAAATGTTACTCTCATTGATTAGAACACCATATATCCTTGTGGGAGAAGGTAATAAAGCCACGTTGTCCCAATGAAGAAGATTGTTTGTTTGACACTCCTTTGTTGTCAACTAAATATAAAATAGAACTATATGTGTCAGATGAGAAGTTTTAAATTTTGGGAGCAATGTAAGTTGTTATTGATGCAAATATGCATATGATCTTTACAAAAATATGCTATTGGAACAATTTTCAAGAAGCCAGACCATTAAAAGAAGTTATATCGGATGCTTTAATATTGAAGTAAAAAAACTTCAAAATATAACCTTTTAGTATCAAATTTGCAACTCTAATTTGCGTAGATGACCACCTTTTCTTGGTCTTTCATTGGTCTTCCTTAGCCTTCCAAAGTTGAATCATTTTACGACATAAAGTATCCCTCCAATGGTAATAGTTTTATTGAAAAATGGGTCTACTAGTTGGGAGTTTAGGGTTGACAATCCCAGTTCTTCATAAAGTAAATTGACTTCATCTCCATCTTAAATTTGCTACTATGATTTACCTACTCCCGCTCATATAAAATTAAACTCACAAGAAATTTATCGTGGCAACCCATTTCTTTTTGCCATGAAGTTAGAATGGTGTCTAGCTCTACTTGCCTGAACTCAAAGACCCTTTCAGAGTTTATAAAGATTCCTTTAGATTTTTCCAAGATTCTTGAAATTCTAAGAAGATTTTGCCAAATTTCTCCCCAAATTCCATGCTGGGGTTTGAATAAGTTCGGAACGGTGCGAAAGAAGCTTAGTGTCGAAGGATCAGTTCGAAACGACGCGAAAGAAGGTCAGCATCGTAGGACATTTATCGTAGGAAAAATGTCGTGAAAGGAAAAATAATGCGAAGGCATGTACCACCTTCTTTTGCATGTTGAGTGCAATCGTTTACTTTAAATTTTATGCATACAAGAAATTTATCGCGGCGGCCAAGGCCGCCGCGAACATTTCTCTATACCAAGTCCTTGCACATCCTTGCATCTGGAAAGTCTTGCCCAAGTTCCTGCATTTGGAAAGTGACTTGGTACAGACACATCGGCTTAGCAAACATTTCCCTGTACATACTCACTTACGGATTGAAATTATGCCAAGAAGACACGTGATTTGAACCTGCGTACGTCCTTGTGTTTTGGTGCCTATTAGATAGAGGGTTTTGGTTCGTAACGACCATGGTATTCCTACTATTGGTAACTTATCGTCTAATAGTACTAAGCAGATAACGAGAAACATAACATTCAAGGTCTCGTTCTCTATAATGGAAACATAACTAATAATGTTATGGGAAAGAAACTTAGTTGTTACCTTTTATTGAGGATGCCAGATATATTAGCAAGCCCAAAGGGAGTAGCCCAAAGGGAGTGTTGATAAGAATGATTATGGCAACACAACGATCAATGCAAAAATGCAATGGGGAATGTTTTTTAATGGTTAATGTTTTGTAAGTTAACTAACTAGTTTAATTAAATTTGAAAAAAAAAAGAAAAGTATAGGACGATTGCCACTTGGCTGCACTAGATTGGGTGGGCCAAAATTGAGAAGAAATACCTTTTGTGCCCTTCTGGCCTCAATCCTGGATTGGCCTTCTGGACTATGCTCCTCTTGTTGAAAAGGAGCTCGGCATATCATATCGCATTTCATATCTGGAAACAGAAATCTCATTTCATATCTGGAAACAGAAAGAGAAGTGTTTCATCTCTTGCAAGCATCTCTGTTTTTTAGTCATCTAGAGGAGCTTTACAGATTGCAAAACCAGGTTTCACGCCGAGGGCTCTGGATATCAGGGTAATTCTCGTAGATGCTTGCAATGGCATCTGGCCGCAGGGGATTCCTTGTGGTAAATGGATTGTTGGGAGATTATGAAGCTTCAATCGATTAAAGGCGAGTGAAAAAAGGCAAAATGTTTCAACAAAAAATGGGCAAAGAATACATGAAATTCTAGCAAGACCTGAAGTGACAAATCTTGTCATATTCATCACAAGATACTCGTTGATCATTCTACAAATTCTTTCCCTATGCAATCTTAAACGCTTGAGAAAACAAAGATGCATAGAGAACAAATCACACATGCCCATGTCGGATCTTATGCAAAGACAAAGAATCGAGCCCAAAATAAACCCGTTAATTTTAGAATTTACGCAATTGGGATTCATCTAAATTGCAAGCAAAAATGCGATTTGGGTTTTGCAAAAAGGGTTTTTGGCAGGCGGATTCTAATCGGGATAATAAGCCTCTTTCTCTTCATGCATGCATGCTACTGCAATTTAATTGTGGAAGTCTCGACGAGCCGATTCCACCTATCGACCTCTTTATCTGCGTTACGAGTCTCCTTCCTTTGTACGTTTTTTTCTACTCGCGTTCTCGTCATGCTTACAATATCATAATCGGGTCACATTCTATTCGGTGGTGCATTCTCGATGCTTCCACGTCATTTCGACCAAGAAAACGAATTGCGGTTAAATTCTTGATTACGCATCGCGTTTGCGGGGTTAGAATCGGACAAAATAAAGGAGATCATTCGGCTCCCCCGATTATGATATTGTAGAGTAATCGTCGGTCCCCTTTACGTTCTTGGCAAGGAATTTTGCCGCGGCCGGTCGCAAATTGCCCCGCCAAAAAGGGGTCCCAAATCGATTACCCCTATACAAAATAGAAATAGGGTCGCGAATATTCCACGGCTGGCGCATTTTTCCTTGTGACACGTGGCGACCTTAATATTGCAAAATGGAATTCGGCTGCCGATTCTTCAAGAACCCCGCTATTCGGGGTTTGGAGGAGTGCATTTTTAGGGTTTGATCCTGCGATTCGCTTTTTAGGGTTTCTCGCCGCCAAAGACTTGGAGCAAAAACTGCAGGATTTCTTGGAGCAAAAATCAAGGATGTCTTCGAGCTCTTTTGTGTGCGGATCTTCGCGAATGCCGGATCCCGCGGGTAAAACAATGCCGGATCGGGGCTCTTAGTAAGTCTTTGGGCTTGAATCTCTGGAAGCCGGAAAGCAAAAATGCAGGGGATGTCTTCAAGCTTCTACAGGTAGAAATCATCATAGGTCGGATCTACGAAGAAAAGCTTCCATGTGTAGAAATCTTCGCCCGCCCCTATTTCTATTTTGTGGGGGAATGGTGTCGGTCCACCATTCCTCCACTCGAGACCCGCATTTTCTGGCGTCACGGCCGCGGCCCCTCTCTATGAAGGAATGGTGTCCCCCACACCATTCCCCTATACAATAATCGAAAAAGCGTTGAATCATACCATCACCCAGTACAACTTCGCGGCTTCGGGTTTCGGCCTCCTCATTCTTCTGCGTTTTCTATCGCAAGCTCAGATTCTGCGGACTTGTATCCTTGCCTTTCGATCTATCACTTATTCTACTTGAGCTGCAATCGTGGATCTACGCCTAGCATCATCGACATGTCCGGCGGATCGATCTTGCTTGCGAAAGTGGAAAGAACCCAAGCCCTTTGCCGCTTTTGCAAAGGAAGATTTCCTTGATTGGTTCTAGTATCCGACTTGCTTGGAGAGGAAGGCAAATCTATGGCGGATGAAAACTTTACGTGAGGGACTTTGTTGGACAAGATGGTCGCGATGCCACGATGACTACATTTTCGGCAAAGCACTGCAGTGCAAAGAGATCGCTTGGATGGCCCCGCACGAGAAATGCCTTATGGTATATACCTTGGTAACGTGTTAAAAATTTGTTAAATCTAAATCAAGCCCCCCTTTTAAGGGACCAAAGAATCTTTCCCTAATAATTTACATATGTTAGAAAAGAAAAAGATAAAGTGCAACAAATGCATCGACTTGTCCATCTTCCTCCCCGAAACACCAATAACTTGTTCATCGAGTGCTAAAATTGAGTAGGACTGAGGCGTCGGACTTTGCTCTTGAGACCTTTCAAACAAGTGGTCCCATGCCTTCTCAACACACCTTCGAGGAATCTAATAGAACTTAATAAATCCTGAATCTTCTTGAATCTCGAGGAACGTTGAGTAAATGTCAGAGAATCTTATGGAGTTTTGAGGAACCTTTGAGGGAAGCGGAATATAAAAGAGTTTAAAAAAACTTAAGGGGAATCTTGATGGATTCAAAGAGAATCTTTAGAAACTGAAGAGAATTACAGGAAATCTTGAGAAAATCTTAAAGAATATAGAACAATCTTGACGGAATCATAATGTTTGCCCGATAAAGAATCATACTTTTAAAACATAAGATTTGTGAAATATTGTATGCAAATATGTATGAAGATGACGGTGGCATTTGGCTTTTGGGAAGGACGTTTATTTTCTGTTTTGGAAAAGGTGAAGTGAATAGGGCAAATACAAGACCGATGCCATAGATGGCGATGATGAAGCAAGGGGCTTCTAATTTTGTTTGATGCGGATGTCGGTGACCTCCTCATGGTTGAAATTGGGGCCGCCCTATCCATTTTCGCAAGCAAGAATCAAACAACGACACTGCATCAAATAGGTCAACACCTTCCTTATTCCAGTTTCTTTCCGAAAGTGTTGTTTGTGATGATGTCCATGAGGAGGAGAGTAGCTAGAAAGGGCAAAACTCCCGCCTGTGCCGATGTGAATTCAGGTCCCAGGCAGGCAATCGATACTGAACACTAGGATTCAAGATGTCCCCGGGCCATGTTAGGTGTCCATGCCTAACCTTACATAGAACTGGGAGGCAATTGATGTATGTTTCAGAATATATGATTGTCTCGGAACAAGACGCCCCCTTAGTTCCTTTGACGACTTTTTTTTGGATTTCGGATAGAAGAATTGCGGCTAAGAGCTTTTTGCGGGCATAAGACACCTAGAGCCTTGAATGAGGCTATAAAAAAGATTTCAATTGGGCCTCCAAACCAGCTGGTGTTGTTCTAGTATGCAAAGTGTTCAGGAACAACAGATTGCACTGCATTGAGGGAATGCTCGGGTACTGTATGAAGGATGTAGGTAAGATATACTATTCTTGTCATCTTCATAACATCTCTGAATCCATGATTTCGAAGGGGAAGGACTTGTATCTGAGGTGGGGCACTGGGGACACTAAAGGTTTGTATGTATTGGGTATTGTATGTTGAATAAGGCAGCCCAGTTTGTATTTTATCACGGAGGTCGGAGACTCACTCCTAGCTTAATGTTTACTATTTCCAAGATGCTGAAGAGTGGGAAGTACACTTTGAGAAGTAGTTGGATCATTCCCTTCAATAGTGCTCATGTCAATGAGCACAGGGTGCATGCTGCATGGAGGGTTCTGCTGAACCCCGCCCATTGCATGCCATCTGATGTGAGGACCATCCTCTTTGATTTGTCTCAAGCAGTGGTATATGGTGGTGGAGGAATGGTCCCGGTGCCGGAGGTAACCGGGATGACTTCAGGTGCCACCGGATGAGGGATCAGAACTTTGAGGATCTTGGGGATCCATCCATTAGCCTTGAAGTAGAAATTCGGATCATGGTGTGGATTACATCCCGCTCACATTGGGGACTACACCATGGCTATTGGGTGATTTCTTATGTGATTTGTTTGCTTGTGCAGCTCAATTGTGTGTTTGTTTTGTTTTTCTTCAAAGCTTGTGGTGGTGACACATTCTTGCAGGATTGGAATGGAAGACGATGGGAATACCGTGGGTAAGATGGGCCACTCGGTTGTGAGTTTGGATCCCTCTCTTATTAGTTCTACAATTGATGCATGCATCATGGTCTAGTTTCGTGTTTATCCTCCGTAGGGCCGAGCAAGTTTCCAATGCAGAGGAGTTCTTATCTAGCCTTATCTAGGTTGGTACGGAGGCCCAGTGATTGCAAAATTTCACTTAGGATCTTGAAGAGACAACCGGGTTTCTATGCTACAATTGACTCGCAATCTCTAATGTTGTTTGGGAGCAACTTGGTGCTCCAATGTCCGAGCTACATGCATTTAAATCACACATGAGCCTTGCTAGGACTCTTTCGCCCAGAGATCGCCGACTTGATGCCATCATCAAGCAGGCCACATCCGAGAGATCCCATGAACTAGGCCGCTTCTATTTTCTCGGCTGTTGTATTTAATCATGTTGTGTAATCAAGTTTTTTCTACAACATTCTCTTGCCGGGCGTTGGTGCCGTGTGTACATTTTTCGAATCCATGAACAAGTGCTCATGCCTTCTTTATCTTCCTCATGTTGGTCTATGGTTTTAAGAACATCGTTTTGTTGTGCATTTATTGCCATGGTTGCTAATACGCAAAGCTTTCAGCACTTCATCCCCTAGGCATAAGGCTAATCCGTTGTTGAGGGATTAGTCTTATGCCCGATGAGCATTGGCATTGCGCCGTGGTTGAATTCCCCATGCTCACCGATGGCATTTGCCTGTTGCATTGTAGCTCTATTCCTTTGTCAAGGCGAAGGTGATGTATAGGGATCATCGGATGCATGCCACGCCCATTGCAACTTGCAATAACGGTCCGCTGGCCTGCCCGATTGTCCCTATACATAGGCTTATTGTGAACATGGATGTACGCACTTATTGCATACACAAGCGGTGAATTATGAGCAAAGTGAATTCAAATTGAGGTTCGATTCCTCGTGCTCGCCTCATCTTTCAATGATGCTCTTGTGTTTGTGTTATGCCTTGGCGTGACTACGATTTCATGTGCCGCCTTGCATTGTATGGGATCCAATTTGCATAAATACCATTTTAAGCCATGTTGTTAGGTCAAGGGGCCTTTAAGCTTTGGTCAATTTAACCCCAAAGAGCTTCAATGCGTGCGGGATGTGCGAGAAGGAATATCATGTGCATTGTGCGAGGATCCGAGGGCCCTGAAGCCATAATCTTGATGGAACCCCAAAAAATTGTGAGGATCGATGAATACAATAACTCCTAAGGAAACACAACAATGAATCCCAAATGGGTGAAAATAAAATCAAATGCCTCGGAATTAGATAATCACCAAGGTCACATGAATGGAATAGCAACAAGTAATCCATACGAGCTCAGGAATTTGAAGAACACTGTCGAAGGTAAAATCGCTCTTGAGTTAGAAACTTATCATCGAGATAAAAAACCCCGTCCTTTTAGGTTTTCGAGGAAAACCCTAACGATAAATAACTAACTCGAAGAGCAGACCGATGGAAAAGTCGTTGAAGATGCACCCATGTCTAGGATAGTCCACAAAGAGTGTCAACTCGAAGAAACCCAACGACCCCTGCAACATGCAATCCCAAACTATATGTCAAAATCCATCATCTTGACTATCGCTCCAAACTGCAAAACAAGGAAAAATCAACCACTCCAACCGTCAAAGTATTAGAGTTTGAAGCATCAGCAATTTACGAAGTGCCAACTTGAACAAGAAAATCTCAAATGGAGAAGATCGAATAAGATTTCAATGGCACACACAAATTTGAGAAGGAAGATTGAGAAAATTAGAATGTCAATAGGAAAAAATATCTAACGAGGAGAGTCGAAAGCCACAATGTTAAGACCGGAAGAAAGATTTTGGAAGTTATGGAGACTTTAGAAGCATAAAGCTACATCAAGAAGAGAAAATAAAACACATCCAATAATAGAACCCCTTGAGCCTACCCAAGTGACAAGTGCTACAGGGGAGAGAGAGAGTAGAATCACCACCAATGGAAAACAATTCGAGGGAAAAACCTCATAGGAAAAGAGAGAACCCCAAAGGTGCTACTGGGAAGTCACAATGCTACTGACGAAAGAAGATGAGAGATGACAAACCAAGTCCATAATCCACACCCCAAACCATCATGACATCAAGCGCTAGGAAGAAAGAGGGTCGAGCAACCATGCACATCGATCCTCCCAATGCAAGTAACACCGATTCAACCCAAACATCCACCCTACGATCTCAAAAGAGAAAAAGGTGGGAGGGGAGGGGAATGAAAGATCCAGCTCAAAGAGAATGCCGATGAGAATCGAGAGAAAGAACATAGTATATATATATAGGGGAGAAAGGAGCCAAAAGAGGCATGAGCCAAAGAAGGCATCCTTTCCCTTAAGAATGATGGTTCTATTCATGTTAAATAGAACCATTGCATTCTTGGAAAGATCCTATGCACAAAACATCAATATCCGACAGAAGAGGAACAATCTCAAATTCAAATAAAGATCGACTATACAAGGGACCATAAGGTATAAAGGAGATAATCGGGACTATCTACCCCAAGAACTGGGATAAAAGGATAAAGAAAAAAGCAAATGCGTGGGAGCAAAGGAGCAATAGAACAATGCAAGCAACCGAGGCACAACTAAAGCAAGAAGGAGAAGACAATGGGGTAACTAATGATAAATTGAACAAAAAAGGGCCATTAGAGGCGATGAGACAGTTGACAACAAGGAGGTATGGTAAAGATCACCAAACAAGCAATGGATGCCAACCATGAATAAATGGAGAAAAGCAGCATGAGGCCCAATCCCAATGAACCAATGCAAACAGTGCAAGCAAAGCAATTAAAACAAATGCAACGAAATGTCCGTGTCTTGATTAGTCCTGATAAACCAAGCCCTTGTAATGAAATGCATGTAATGACACCATTCAAACATGTCACGCCATGCCATCCAAGGGGCAAAGATTGCCCTCTAATTAAAAAGATGGAGCCCGGCAAAATGGACTTGCATTGCGTTTTTTTACGGTATGCTGAGTTTAAGCCCCTAATATAGCCAAGCTAGGAGTATCTTTTTCTTAAGTTCTCTTTTATGCCACTATTGCTTTGGATTGGATAATTGATCTCTTTGTCGCATCTAGAAAAAGTAATTGACGAGGAATATGGTTCCATTTTATTTGATGCAAGGGTTGGATGGATGCGGGATGTCGCCACAGAAACTTCAATATTCCAAAGATCAGATCCATCTTCGTTCCAACTTATATGAGAGATCTTAGTTCCCCTCTTTGATGCACATGGTTATTAACAACTGCAGATATTTGCTTCTTTTCTAGCTATTTACCTTTTTTGCCCTTCATTTTATTTTGTACTTCTATAACAGATGGAACAAACGGTTTTGACTAATTGTAGATGCCCATCTCAGATGTAGACCTGATGTTCTGGATTTCGGAGCTGGATCAAGAGCATTTTTTAGAGCATTTAATCAAATTTGATGATGTGGTACAAACCGTACCGATAGAGCATTTGAATCCACATCCACGCTTCAAGTCCTCATAATTCTTCTTCAACCGGCAAAAATAGATCTGGTTTGTAAGCTTTGGCAAAGATGCCATATCTAGATTTATGCATGTAATTGTCTTCAATCCAAGTCCTTTTCCCATATGTCTTTTTATTGCTGCATGAGGCATCCCATAAATGTGGGTGCGTGTCAGCCTGATTAAACTTTTCAAGATCATGCCAGTTTTCAGCTATTGTAGAAAGAACCAAGAATCGTTAATGGCATTTTCAATGTCTATGTGAAGTTCTGAGGGGCTTAAGGCTAGAGTTTTGTTTCACTTATGATTATATAGATTATTAACGTAATTCATGGCGCAGGTAATAAATTATTTCTACCTTCTATTTTTGGACCATGTAATTCACGGGGAGCAGAGACACCACACTTTCGAGGGTGCCTTATTGGGGTGGATTGGATAATTGGGCGGCCGACGCACCGACGAGCCCCGAAGTCGAAATATGGTTGATTTTATTTGGCGGTGCCGCAGAGAAGTTCTACCAGTGGGATGTAATTCATACCACGCCCCGATTACGAATAGCTAGGGTTTTTTCTTTCAATCCGGTAGTAAGCAGAAGGAATATGATTTCTTTGCTGCGTTTTTTCATAATTCATTGAAGGTCGAAGGAAGGAAAATCATTTGAGGGCAAAATCGATGCAGATGGCTTGTTTCAGAGTGATTTTTTGGCCAGAATAGAAGCAATATGTTGCCTTGAGCAAGATTTTTTGATCAGATTAGAAGTAGTCGATCCTTGAGGCGGCATTTTGGCGGATCGAAGCAAAATTTTGGCCGTGATCCTTGAGGCGATCGCTGGTTTTGGCAAAATGCCATCAGGTCTTTTGAAGCGTGCCCATTCGCAACTTACCTATCTGCAAGTCGCTTTTCCATCTGCAAGTCGCCCATCTGCAGAGGCGGGAAAGAATGGAAGGGGAAAACATTAAGAAACAGGCGGAGGAAATAATGGAAGCGGCGAAAAGATTGGCGGAAGGTTTGCTTGCTATAATTTTAGACTAAAATAACAGTAATCAGGGCCAGGTGTCCAATGTAATTCACGAGAGCAGAGGCGGTCGATGAAAGAAGGAGGGGCGAGGTCATCGCCCGAAGGCCGGCGCCAACCCGATAAGCCCTATCGAGCCTCTTACCGCCTCGCTCCCGTGAATTACGGATGTGATTCACACCGGCCCCGATTACAAACAACAAAGGGTTTTTTTCTTTCAACTGGTGGTGTCTTGAAGGAATAAGATTTCTTTTCTTTGTGTTTTTCATAAATGATTGAAGTCGAAGGAAGAAAAATCATTTAAGGGCAAAATCAATGCAGATGGCTTGTTTCTGAGTGATTTTTTGTCCAGAATAGAAGCAATATGTTGCCTTGAGCAAGATGTTTTGGTCAGATTAGAAGTAGGCGATCCTTGAGGCAGATTTTTGGCCGGATAGATCAAAACAAATTTTTGGTCGGATCCTTGAGGCGATCGTCCATTTGCGATAAAGTAGGTCTTGAAACGACCTTTGAAGCGGTAAGTCCATCGCGGTAAGTCGTCCATCCGCGAAGGGGAAAAGAATGGAAGAAGGAAACGGAAAGAAACATCTGGAGGAAATAATGGAGCGGCAAAAGCGCGGAAGGATTGCTTTGCTATAATCTTAGAGTAAAATAACAATAATCGTGGCCATGTGTGTTACGTTCCCCTATCTTCTATTTTCGCTTTATTCCTCGCTCAACCTAGGACATGGTTAGAGATTCAAGAAATTCTTCTTGCTCATAATCATTGTTCTTGATCTACACAAAGGAAGAACTTGAATGTAGTGCAATGGTTGGATCAAATAGGCTGAAATATTATGGCTTCATGTGATGTTCCAATGTATTTATATGCCTTTTGGGTATAAATATATGACACGTCACCATGAATAATTAATGGTGCATTAATTACTCATAAGCTAAAGGTAGCTATGTTAATCATTAATTATTTTAAACCCTAAATTCCAATTTAGGGGTTAGCCTAATATTAAAGGGGGTTAAAATATTAAATTAGTTAATAATAGCCAATCTAGAGGATTTCCACTTGGCTCAAATAAAGCGGTTTATTTAAAAGTGGGACAAATCTCAAATTTTGGGATTCCCTGGACCTAAAAATGGGATTCATACAAAAAAAAAAAGAGGGAGGGAGAGGGCACACCTTGGATAAGGAGAAGGGTAGGAGGAGAAAGGAGGGCTCCTTCCCTGGAAGAGGGGAAGAGGATACAAATGGAAGAAGGGGCTAAGGGGGGAGGGAGAGGAGAGCAAAGGGCAAAAGGAGGAGGGGGAGGGAGTGGTGCGGGGCACACCTTGAATCTGGGAGAAAAGGCAAAGGGGCCACACGCTGAAGAGGGAAGGGGATAAGTTGAAGAAGAATGGGGAGAGAATCAAAAGAAGGAGCGAGAGGGAGAGGCGTTCGAGCTATAAGGGGAGGAGGGGCAAAGGCATTTCTGGAGGGGGGAGTTGAAAGGAGGGTAGGAGGGCAAGGGGGCAAGCCCCTCCCGAGAAAAAAAAAAAAAGTATTAATTATTAATATATAATGAATAATTAATTAAGATAATTAGATAATTAATCAAATAATAAATTATATTAATCTATTGATAAAATAATCAAATACAAATTAAATTAAATCAATAATAGAAACCTTTCTTGACCACTAATTAGTCGAAGGCAATCTAATTCCAAACACCAAGCACCAAAAAGCAGTGACGGAGGCAAGAGGCAAAAGAAACCAAAATCACCAAAATCCAAAGACTTCACAAGGAACTTCCTCCACGTGAAGCAAAACGCGGCGTGCAAAAGTCCATATTAGCTTTTATGTATGTTCGAGCCTCGGATGACGGACCTCATTTTTCTCGCACAAATGGACGGAAACAAACAAAATTAGTCTCTGAGCTCCCACAATGGACTATCAAATCAATAAATATCTCGCTCCCCCGTTCTCCGTTGTTTTCGCAAGGCTTTCCGGACTAAAGCTCCAAAGTCAGCATTTAATTTCCGCCATTCCTTCCGGGCCATTTAGGATGTGGTCTGCAGTGCCGGGCCGATTTTCATCACCGCATTAGGAGCTTTAGCAAAAATCGTTTCTCTTGCCGCCGAGGTAATATTGATCGAGGTAATATTGATCGGTTTGCTCGAGGTAATATTGATCAGAGGTAATATTGATCAGTTTGCTCAGAGGTAATATTGATCGAGGAAATATTGCCTCCCGGGAATAGACCGCTTTGATGCCTGACAATGGGGCGGTACCGCAATCGGGGAACCACAACGCAATCGAGCCATCGTCACGGGATTGAAGGACAAGGTCCGCTTCGACAAACAAGGCTGCTTTGTTAATTTGTTTGTTCTCACATAAACATAAGAAGAATCAGCTTTTAGTTTACATATTACCCAGAGCTCAAATGCCCGTTGTTGCGGCCGATCTTTATTTCGAAGTTCTTCGACCTTCTCTCGAAGTTCGGCCTTTCACGGTTGCGAGAAGAAAAAAGAAAACGATCATCATCGGTTTTCGTCATCGGCCTCGTGATAGGCCTTGTTTCAGATCTAAGGCGCCGGAGCTGCAGAATGGAAACGGCAATGGTTAGATCAAGCAGATTTGGCTATGGCGACTCCAACCTTTTTATCGAATCGATATGGCGGTTCCTTTGCAATGCGAGAATAGAAAGGGCCATCACGTGCATTCTAAATCTTCGTGAGTTCTCAAGATTTTGAGTTTGGCATTTCTTTCCTGTAGAAAGGGGCATCTAGGAGCAAATGATTACTCGCCGCGATGATCTTTCTACAAAGGAAAGCTCCTTCCCCGTGATTTGCCTCCCCGCTTACAAATGGTTCGAGAATATTGCCGCTATCAAGGATCCGGGCCGCTATCACTTTTTTTCTTTGCCGCTATCAAGGATCCGGCCGGAGTAGTGGTGCATTATTCAAGCTTAGGTTATGAATCTAATCCGGAGAAAAAGAGTCCGCGGGAGGCCTTCGAATCGGCTTAGGATTGGGCTGAACTGGGGAACCGCGGGCACATAGGCTATGAATCAAGAAGGGATCAAGTGGAGGGTCCGATGCTCGAGCTATGGCTATGGCGGCCGGAACAAAGAGTGTGGTACAACGGGATCTCGGGCTCAAAGGTGTGTACAAATTTCAAAATTTAAATATGGGTGGGAAGAAAAAGCGGGGTATACCAAATTTCAAAATTTAAATATGGGTGGGAAAAAAAAGTACGGTATAAAAAAAGCGGGGTATAGAAAAATCTTGAAAAAAAAAGGTCATTTGGGAAAGAAATAAGAGGGATACAAAAATGATATTAAAAATGACGTAAATATATGGTTGAATTTTAATATTGACAATGGTTAAACTTTAATGTTGGTAAATATTGATAATGGATGAGGTTGAATATTGGTAAGTGTTGGCAATAGCTAAACCAAAAAATAAAAGATAAAAAAAACTAATGATAAATATTGGTAATGCTTGAAATATTAGTAAATATTGGCAATGGTTGAACTTAAATATGGATAATGGTTGACTTTATATTGAACTTAAATATTGGATTGCTCGAACTTGCATAGTGATAAATATTGGTGATGGTTGAACAAGAAAAAAGACTTCTTCTTAGTATGGTTGAACTTGAATTGGAAATGGTTGAACTTGAATATTGGTAAATACTGCTAATGGTTGAACTCAGATATTGGTCATGTTTGAACTTAAATGTTGGCCCTCAAACTGTCCTTTTTTTGTGCTAATTAAGGTGTGCTAGTATAAAGACGCTAATATGTGCTAATACTAATGTGTGCTAGTATAAAAACAATTGTTAAATACTAATGTGTGCTAAATACTAATGTGATGTGAGGAAAACAATAAACTATGGTGTGATAGAATAATAAACTATGGTGGAAAATTAGATGGATAGATAGATAAAATGATGCTCCGCAAAAATAATCTCTCGCCCTTGAAATTGCCTTTTTTTACACTGAGCTGGCTTTCTCGACTTATGAAGTCGAGAAAGGCCCTCAAACCCGCTTTTTGCTTTTTTGCCTTTCGATTTCGCGAAGTCGAGAAAGGCCTTCCCAACCCTAAAACCCGCCTTTTTCGCTTTGGACGCTTTTTCGACTCAGCGAAGTCGAAAGGTTGCCTCTAAAACACCGTTTAAAACCCGCTTTGGACGCTTTTTCTCGACTCGCGAAGTCGAGAAAGGCCTTCGACCCTAAAACCTGCGTTTTTTTTTTTTGCCGCTGGTCGAAAAGCGACTCGAACGGCGGTTTTAGGAAGCGGCTGCCGCTCGACTTGGCGAAGTCGAGAAAGGCACCGACCTAAAACCCGGCTTTGAAATTTGCCTTTCTCGACTTCGCGAAGTCGAGAAAGGCCTTCGACCCCTAAAACCCGTTTTGAGAAGCCGCCTTTCGACTCGCGAAGTCGAAAGGCCTTCGACCCCTAAAAACTTGCGTTTGCTGCGAAGCCGCTTTTCTCGACTCGCTGAAGTCGAGAAAGGCTCTCGTTTGTATTTTCCAAAAATGGCCCTAAGAACCGTGTTTTATTTTAATTTTTTTGTCAGAGCATCACTTGACTAACTTGATTTTGTCTTTCGCAGTCGTTATCTCGACCGATAATACATGCTTGGGAGCAATGAAAAGACGGAGTTCATTGAAGAAAGATGCCGAAGAGGGTGGTGACATCGGTTGGACATACAAGCACGTGGCCTATGAAGGAACTCCCTCATACAAATTTCTATCATCGTAAGTTGCTCCGTGACTTACCGCGAGCTCCACCGCCGTTTGCACTAGGTGGTTCATGTGTGAAGAGGGTGTAATCATTGTGATAATAACGACCACTATGGTCGCCTTCACCCAATCGTAATATATATTGTAATGAGCCCATTTATAAATATAAGGTATCTCAAAACTAGTATTTTTTGGTAATTAAGTATACAATTTGCTTATTTTTTGTTGGAATTTGTGATCTCTTGTCTACCCACCTAAGAAAATAGAGCCAAAATGTCATGGTAAAGGAATTCACCCCACGCCGAAAAACTCTTATTTTGGATGACAAATAAGCCCCAAAACAGGGACTCGACTCGTTATCAGACAAAACCGGGAGAAAGCTTGGATGCACGAAGAATATCAAAAATTCAATTAAGGCGGGTTTTGGCTGGGGTGCTCCTTCTTGTGTAAAATAACAGAGTTCCAAAAAAAAGTGGGAATGGAATGAGTCCCACTTTAATTAAATACGACTTAAATCGATTGGGCAAGGCAGGCTTGCTAATTTGGGATCCACAATTTGCCCCAAATCGATTGGGAAAATTGGTGGAGGAAGAGCTGTTGCCCACCTTGGTTCCAGCCAGAAGGATGGAGAACCGAGAGATAGCTATGATCTGGGTTAGTTTTAGCATAGTCTGTATTCTTCTAACCCTTGTTTGAGTAGATGGATGATTAGATTCTATTCTATGATCTACTTATGAGGATGATGGATGTTTGTATCGATTGCTATTTTCTCTTCTCGTTTACCTCCTGTGTTGTATTGGATTAAGGGGGGCTAGAACCTAAAGGCTTTTTAGATCTAGCTCCTAATTAGAACTCCTTAAATCTTATAAAGTGTGGCATGTGCACAAGAGCCCTCCTGGCTGTCGATGGTATGATGTGGCTGAGCACCAGGCTACAAGGCTCCCTACTGTGGCTAGGTCTATAGTCGATCATTGCGTATGGGCCGGGTATGGATCGACACCTCCCCGGTTCGTGAGGATACGCACCTATAGGGACGTCTTGGGCTCGATGGGTGCACGGGCCACCCATGGATTTTGGGGGGTTCAAGTCGGGTACGGATGCGTGGTCGCCAGTGGGGCCATGATCCTCTAGCCACCCATGGAAGCACCATGCTCGAAAGTATCCCTCCTTTCGTCTCATCATCGGACCGTGGAATGTAAACCGGAGTAGTCTTATAGGGTGACTCCATGAGATTACATCTGGGAAGGCCATGTCCTAGCAAAGATTTAGCCTATCGCAAAGTGTGCACGTGAGGGGCTTAATGGAGTGGACTACCCTAGCCATTGTTCTATGCCAGCCAACGCCATTGTTATGATTCACATTTGTTATCGGAGGCCTTGATCATCGGGTTGACCCCTTGAGTCCGAGTCCCGGGTAGAATCCTCATTTATGGTGCATTTCCTATGTTATGTTTACGCTTGTTGCTCATATTGATGATGGATGAGCCACCCCATAGAAGGCGTGGGACGAATGACACCTCCGGTGTCCTTCACCCGGGACACTCTGCCCATCACAAGTGGTCCGAGTCCGACGGAGGACCTTTCGTGGTGATGGAATCGCCATGAGGGGGGGGGATTCATGATATTTTATGATGGGAGCATCGTATAGGTTCTGGGGAGCGCCACACTTCATTATTTAGATGTGGGATTATCTTGCAGAGAATAGAATGATAGAGTAGGTGCATGCACTCGATATATTCTAGAAGTGCCCCTTGAACTTAATAGTTATTTGTTTACCCGATATTTATATCGATTTTCCATACCTATAAGAAGAGCTTTGTACAGATTTTACAGGGTATACTTTATTCTAAGTTGCAGCTTGTTGGATATAAGGTAGTTAGTGTGAGTTATTATCAAAGCTTATAAAGTTTGTGTAGAAATCCTTTAGGACCCATTTTGTTTATCCATATCGAGAACATCTTTTGGGCCCATTGCCCCGCCTATCGTAATTGCTAATTATGTTATTTATTTTTATAAATAGAGATGTTTCTTTTTCAACCCGGGTCGACAAAATCTTGCACAAATTATATTTGGAAAAACATCTGCTCTATTATTACCTCTGCTCATGAACTCTAACCGGTTTTTCTATTATCAAAAGGAGATGATCAGATGCGGGGGATGTGGTGGCATGGAGTTGTCCTGGATTTAAAATGTATATACTAGATTGCATGGCTGCATGAGCTTAAATCAAGTGCAAAGAAATGTATCATGGACCATATTTGCATGTCATAGACTATTACATGGCTATGGCTGTTCTGTTGGATCATAAATCTCGCATCTGAACCTAAAACAAGTGCGAGTCATGCTAGAGGATTTAAGAAAAACTATAAGGGTCAATTCCCACTGGCAGTTAGGTTAGGTTAAATAGGGTAAATAACGGAAACTTGCTTTCACACTAGCACTTAAGTTACTACCAGTTAGGTTAGGACTTGGTTAAATTTTAACTATGGCTAACTTAACCAGGTCACTTTCATACTGATAATAGTTAAGTTAAGTTAAGTTAAGTTAAAACTTTAACTGGACCCCTTATTTTAAACTAGAAGTTAAGTGACCCAGGAAAGGTACACTTAACTCGGTTAAGAACTAACTTAACCTAACTGTTAAGTGAGAAAGGGGCAACAATCTCAAGTATTTTTTTTTTTTTTTTTTTTTAATTTATGAAAATGGCTTATTTCATCTCTTTGAACAGCTAGAGTAGCTTGAGGATCAAAAGCTTTTTGGATTTCCTCCGCTCAAGGGACAATTCATTAGAATTGAATTGAATCTAGGGTAGTTTTCGCACCTCAGAGCATATTTTGGGCATATTTGAACATCTAATGACTAGAATTTGTAGTTCTTTTTTCGATAGTGGAAACATTTCTTAGATTTTTTTTTTTTTTTTTTTTTTTTTTTTTTGAGGCAAGGAGAATTTTTGTATTATATATAAAAAGTACAGAGTACAATGTTTCAATCTTCAAGGAGGAGTACTATAGGAGTAAACTCAACCTCTTCGTCCTCCATGAATTGAGACTTATTCTGAGCAGGAAGAAAACAAAAGAAATATAAGATAGAGGTCACAGAACCTTCTCAGTGTCTTCTGAATCAACTGAAAGGGTCACCACAGAAGGAGTCTTCCACTTTCATTGTCCATGAAGGAGCCCATACATCCTCCACTAAATACAAAGAAACATCATCGATAGAGCGGGCCACCATCATTTCTACTCAGATATAACTTTTTGAAGTGGGATAGGTGGACAAACCCTATCACCAAGCCGCATTACTCTTACCAAGGCACTAAGAAGGTGGTAGAGAAAATGGACCAAGATTAGAAGAGCGACCGCCACTGTTCATAGAAGCCGCCAACGCTTCTTGAATTCTAGTTCCTCACCTCATAAGCAAGCAAATCATCATGAACATTAAATTGGAACAGATGATGCATTGTGGGATAAGCATTCAACTGAAGCCGGGCTAGACAAAGAATATGCCCACCTTGAGACTCCACCCTCTAGAGCCCGGTACATGATGTATAGATCAAAGATATCCCTAGCTCGGCAATCCACTCCAGTCTAATCCATTCCACCTACTTGCATTATAAGCAAAAGAAGACTAAAATTGCGTGGGTACCTGATCATTTATCTGAACCACCTATTTAGTCTTTCCGCAAGAAGAAAGGGTAAGAATAAAACCATGACACTCTAAATCACTGCGAGATTGTATATCTTTGGATAAGTTTATCCAGAAATAACCCAAAGACTTAAACCTGCTACAATTTGCAACAATTCAGCCTGTATTTCTTCATTTCATCCCAGGTCGACCCAGCCATAGACACAAGGAAGATATGAACTAATACGTTGGAAAAGAAACAGGATTGTAGACCACCCCCAGATTATGTCTCAAGAAAAACCTGGAAAAAACTTGTGAAGGACTAATCTTACAGCAAAGGAGTGACTTGGCCTGGCAGCCATCTTCAAAGATCATCTTCATGCTTCGCTGTTGATCCGAAGGCAAGGAGAAGCGGCGGAAGCCTCTCCCGCCAACGCCCTAGCCGCTTCCGTTTTGCCCTAACATCCCTCTTCATGTGCTCAGATTACGGTTTTTCCAATGCCAAGAAAAACATGACACCCACTAAAAATAATGAGACATCCAAATTAAGGTTAAAAAGAAGAGAAATACAGAGAGAGAAAAAATAAAGACAGATAAAGAATATCGAAAATATAGAAAGAGAAAAGATCGAAAATAAACCTTGTATCTCTTCATGGATTGTTGGTTTCAACAACTAAGAAATACTTTAGATATCTTTAACTTAATGGCATCTCTTAACTAAAGTGAGAAATGGACTTAGTTATCTCTAACCTAACAAAGCCTCTTAACTACTAGTGTGAAACATCAATTCATTGTAAATGTTAGGTTAAGTTGATTTTTTGAATTTAACCTAAGTGATCTCTAACAAGTCTAGTGGGAATGTATATCTTCATAATCCGTTAAGTTAGTCTTAACATAACGACCTTAATGGGAAAGCATAATCTCTTTTTGGTTAAGTTAAAAGATAACCAATTAGTTAAATTAACTTAACTTAATGGCGAGTGGGAAATGGCCCTAATAGAGATACCTCAGCACTATGACCTCAACTTACTATTATTGATCCAATTGTTTGGATACATTGACTAGATTTATGGATGCAACTTTTGAAAGTCCATCAATTATGCCTTGGATATATATTTTGGCGAAGAGCATAACCCAATGTTATTTTTGAAGCCATGCTTTTAGATTTTAAGGAATGTATGCATGGGAAAAATATCTGTGCAATATTATGCTACATTTTGTGAACATTATGTGCATATGTTGGCATATGTGCATTATATTAAACAATCGCATATTCGCATTGTACTTGGTGTAAAGGTAATAATATGAAACAAAATACATTATGCTATGGGGTATATGCAAACCATTGAATTACAGTGAAAAGCATGGGGTATATGCATATTTGCGAAAAGCATCTTTGGGTCTAAGCTATCCTTGAGATTGTTCTTGGTGCATCCTGCATTGTGTGCAATAGGATATACATATTTAGATCATATTTGCAAAGAAGTGGTGATGTTGTAAACTGCACCTACATATTTTGGCTTTGCGATGTTTCTGAAAGATTTTTGGGTAAAATTAAAGCAATTCAAATGTTGTCTTTTAATCTTTGTTTTTCATTTTTGTCAAATTTTTTTTATAGATACCCAAGGTCTATATTGCGGGACATCATTTTTTGCGGCATTTCAGCAAAATGATAGAACAATTGTACTGATGTAATGTTGTCCTTTGGGGTCATGATGGTAGGTTTAATATATGGAAAGCCAAGAAGAGTAGTTTGTGCATATAACAGCCACATTCATCATTCTCGATATTGCCATGGCTCTTGGATTTGTTTGTAGGTTGTTTACTGTGTCATTGCTAACATAGTTTGGAGTCCATAGTTTTGCTTTGCAGTCAATTTGTATTGCATAGGTACGTTAGACCTTTGTAGACTCCTAGAAACATTTTTCTGCCTCCATAGTTGTATTATGATGAATCTTGCATTGTTCTACTTTGTCTAATATGTATACCTTGGTAAAATAGTTTATTAATCCATCTTGCACTAAAGTTCATTGCTAGCGTTGAAGTTATCTCCATATAGATTTTGCCAAATAGATTTTTAGTGAAAAAATTTTTTGGATGACCTAAAAAATTGAACCTACACAAACTCTGAAAATGTGTAAGATTTATGTGGACGTGCAAATTTTAAATTACTTATGATGCAAAAAACATTATTCTCATGACTCAAGAATAAACCACTCCTACATATTTTACACATTCCAACTTGGGCATATATTTTGCATGAGGTCCTTACTAGCCTAGAATCTCTTGGGATAGGAAAGCACACATGCTATTTACTTTTTGCTAGACAAACCTATGTGCTATCTCTAAGTCACTTGAGTGAAAATGCCATTTTTGCTTGCAGTTTCAACCTATGGAGCTATAATGAAAATATGTACAATGTCACCAGCATGTATTGCTAGAACTGTTGCATGCTTTATGCTCTACATCTTCTAGCTTTGAGTTAGATGCTATATGCTTACTGCACTTCACTTATCTATGCATTTCTACAAAACCACTACCATCATCTTCAGTTTCCAATACCACTATCAAATCTATGTACTCTAGTCCATCGATATCAGCCTATTCTATTTCACCTATCCATTCCATTCCATCCTGTTACATTCCCTATGTATTACATTCTACCAACAACCCATTCCATCCACCTAGACATTTCATTACATCTATTCATTTCGCCCATCTATGACTAATGCCTGGCATTGTCAGGCACACGTTTCTAGTATAACTTATTTTTTATGTAGTTGTAGTGGTGGTGGTGGTGGTGGTGGTGAATTGATCACACCCACTTTGGATCATGAAGGCCATGGAACGAATGAAAACAATTTCTTTGTTCACAGTTTCAATACTAGAGAGCGATATGCTTCTATAGTTTTGAAATAAAGATCAAGTGTCATTGGGTCACTGTCCAACAAAGACAAAAAATCAACATCTCTTATACAGAACTTATCTCGAATCCTTCATACGTTGAGCAGTGCAAAAATGTATGGGTTTCATCTTCAACTATGTTCATGTCACGAACCTTGCAAAATCTCTCTTCCTTTGGATCGACCATTTGCATGTTTCCACATGTAGCATGTGAGAGCTGGTTCTGTATCTCGCGATGCATTTTTTCAGATATCTTGGGATTTGAGCTTTCAGGTAATTTTGCTCAATATACACAAATAAGGAGGTTTATGTCTGAGATATATTTAACCATTCTCCACCTAAATCCGATCCACGACCTATGTCTGCACAGATCTCTGGTACCCAGGTCGGTATGTGGTAAATGGTGTAGGGATATCCCCCACCTCTCCGCCCATACATTCACATCACGGTACCATCCTGATATTTTGAATTGTGATAGAGCCATCTTGGACAGGCCCATCTGGCTGCTTGTGGATCCTGACAACAAAATTCAAGGTCCGATATAAGGCCTTAGCTTCAAGAGGAAGCATGCCAGCCTCAACCAAAAGTACTGCATATGGGACTTGGGATTTTATGCCCAACTCCTCACAAAGAAATGTTTTTAATATCGTTTCCACTTGAGACCACTGTTGCAGCAAGATGCCAACCCCCCAAATAGGTGAACCATACAGATCAACGGTCTGCACTAATGTTTTGTACATGATCTTTTTGAGATCCCAATCTGTGAGAGGCACACTATGGCATGCTTGCCGCCTTAAATCCACTTTCTGACACATTCTTTCCAACTATACCTCGCTGAAAATTCTAATCCTAGATATTTATAACTGTCTACTATCTCCAAAAATTCATTTTTGTATGTGAAGCTCGGCCTGCTTACAATTCCCACAATCATGACTTTCGATTTGTTCATGTTGACCTTCATGTGCCTCAATTCACAGAAAGTGGCCAAGTTATCAAGATAAGATTGTAGGCCGTCTGGTTTGTCTAATCGTGTGTCATGAAGCAACATATTGCATGTAACGTGAAGTGATGTAACGTCTTTACTATGTCATACATTTGGATGCCTTTTATAATATATCTAACTCTTCATTGAGTGGTTCCATTCACACATCCATGTTCTTTAGTTGATGTTTGCCTCCTATCGGCCACATCCGAAAAGTGGTCTCACCATGCCACCATACATTATGGACACTTAGTTTTTAGAAAATACAAAAGCAGTTGGTATTTTGATAAGTCCTTTGAAGGGAAACGATTGAAAAAGTGTATAGTCTAGTCACACATTGTATGATAGATTATCTAGAGATGTGCACATGAAGATCCTTCGATGTTCTTTCTCGATAGCTTTGCGCCCTTCTTTTTGGGTTTACAAAGCCAGAAGCGCTAGATCATTGAAATTCCTGGATTTTTGAGCAATTGTTTACTTTGGGTAATCTTTTGGTTTTCAGCTTGTTGGCGGTGCCACTTAGAGCACCGCCATCTAACTGAACCTGTAGACTCTTAGGGCCACTTCACCTTCACAACCTTAAATTGCTAAACTAATAAAATCTTAAATTAGAAAACTCATTATGGTAGTCTTCGGTAACCTTCTCATCCATACGGCCATGAGTGACTAAGCAGTGGAAGGCACTATATGCAATGCAAAACAATAGTCATAGAGTGGAGCCTGTCCTTTTATACGGGGTGGAAGTATGGGGCCCAGTAGTATCACTTGCTACTTGGAATGACTTGGAGCAGGTCCAGAAAGCCTTCTTAGTACGAGCAGTAGGGGTGAAGTCCACGGTCTCATATCAAATTCTACGGCAGAGGCAGATTCTTGCCTCTTGAGGAGGGCGGCCCTTGATTGCCACATTGTCTATTTTCAAAAGGTGGTCAATATGGACGATGCTCGTCTACCTAAACTAGCTTATATCATGGCAATGGAGCCGCAGTGCCTCAAGGCCTGCTGGAGGGAAAAGAGAGCTCAATGGTTGGCTAGATGGAATGTGCAGGAGCACAGGTGCATACATGTGCAAACAGAGACAGATCGCCATAGCTTGAGGCAATATCTTGGACTTTTGCTTCCTCAGCAAGCTTTGGGATGCCAATGCCCTTGAACATGTCAAGACAAAGACACTACCGCCACATAAATCCCACATTGGAACGAGGGCCCGCAATGCTACCTGCGTGCCCTACTTGCCCATGAAAAGCGCGCAGCACTCATTGCCTCCATTCGCATTGGGGGCACATCATCTTCGAATTGAGGCGCGCGGATGGATTGGTGAGCCACGCCAGACGTGCTTTGTCAATGCCGCCAAATGGGGAGTCATTGAGGATGAATCTCATACCCTTCAAAGTTGCCCAAGATATGATCAAATCGGACGCCAATCGCCGAATGCGCGAGTTGGTCGGCCCGGTCGTACCGTTACATGTGACATTGAGCACAAAGATCCATGACGGGTCGCGCGATCATACCTTCAGGAGGTTATGGACATGCGAGATCAGCTATGTCCTCAGGCACACACTTGACATTGATGATACTTGTACAGTTTGACAGTATTCTTATTACTGCCACGGTTTTTCCCTCGAAAACCCTTCGGGGCGGGGTTTTTTTAACCCGGACAGTAATAAGTTTGTTGCGCTCCTTGTGGGTCCCATAGGCCGATTGGCCTCAGTGGACGATAAAAAATCATTCTCATTCTCATTCTAATAATCTTTTCATTATAGATTCAATGGATACAATGCATCAACATTACAATGCCTGCAAAATCACTTCACAGTTTTAAAACACTTCCATACTTTCAAAAATTGAGACCTGTTTGGCATTTTTGAAGAACAAAGTTCCATAAACACTGTTTGGAAAATAATAGCTCATCAGTTAGGCAAATTTAAAATCATTTTTCCCTTGTCCAAGTAAGGAACCAGAGTATTAGAATCAGGAACTTGAAGAAAAGTATGAAGGTAGCATCAATAAAGGAATGGCCACCTACAATTGCAATAAACCAAAATCAGACCATTAAATTTTGAAACTAGCAATAAAGAATCAAGAATATAAACTTACCAATATTCTTAACGTCAATAATACTAGGAGGGAAAGACTTCTCAAGATGTCAATTCAGCTTCATAAAGTTATCAAACTTCTCGTAATCGATTAAACCCTTATAATCAGGAGTCTTCTCAACTTCGGCAACCTCAAGCATATCCTTTGCTTCAAGAATAGTGCCATTTGCATGATCACTAGGCCGGGCGTCCCTTGATAGGTTACTTGAGTGCAATTCATAATCACTAGATGAACTAGCATGATGCAGACCTGCAACACTTAAACATCTTTAATAATTTCAACAAAAGAAAAACTACAATAAATTTACCTGGAACAAGAATATCTATTGCAGGATTATCCGGAGAAACCAAGCACTTAGAGGAATATGAACCAAGCATTGAGTTTTCCTTTAGTTTGATCATCTCAGAAAGCACGTCATAATATAATCTCAAGATGCGTCATCATTATAACTGGCTTCTCGTTCATACTCATAGCATCATTGATTTGAATGTCCTTGCTTCGATCATACCTGCAACAGTAAACACGCATAATTAGTAAATAAAATAAATAAACAAACAAAATCAAAGACATTCACATACTTTTTGTATGACTCTGTCTTCCTATGCCCTGTAATTAACTTTCCAATTTTTGGAGGAACTCCAGCCATCGACATAAGTGCAACAATCGACACATGACCACTCTTATTGGAAATTACAACGCCAAGGAATGCATCCATTTCTTTTATCCACTTAGAAATTCCCTTCTCACTAACTCGACCTTTACTGAACCAAGACTAAAATAAACAAAAACAAAAAATTAAAAAACAAATAAAACGTGAAAGAAATAAACACGAACTTATCCCAGGTTTATAGTTTGAAATTGACTGCAGAAATAAAGGCCTTAGTGCAGCATTCTCCTTTGGAGAAAGATGCCGAATGTACTGCTTATATGTAAGCAGAAAGTCTTCCTCGAAACTCCAAATGCAGGTCTAGAGTGGCTTGGATCATACCTTGTCACAAATATTCTCCATGTTTTGCTAGTCCTCTCATTATACATGACATAACCTGATTTACCATCGAATTCAAATGTCAAGTCAATATCTTGACTTCATACAACTCGTCGGCTCCCCTAATGGCAAATCTCGAGCACAGGTAAAAGCACAAGCGTCTTTGAACACCTCAAGGAGTCTCAATTTTATAATCCAGGTCTGCAAGTAAATCCTTTTCACAATTATAGGGAATGGCTTGTGCCTTCTTTTGCTTTAACCCTGTACCAGCTTTCCTAGAGATGTTTTGCGGCCGAACTTAATACAAGCCTAGCTCGACAAACAATGGATCCCTTTAGAATATTAAATCCTTCTACTCTTACCCCAGTCACAGCCATCTTCAATTCCTCTCTCTTGCGCACAATCCTCCCTACAACCAATTCAGACTGCAAGAACAAACAAGTAAAAAATACCAAAACAAAAGAATGACTAAATAAAAGGTTATACATCTTTACCTGCCGGCGGAAAACATCGTACTATCCGTTTTTCTAACCTGCAACAGAAATCTCACTAGCATCTCATTCAACTCAAAGTGAGGTATATCCTCAAGTGGAATTGACAGGTCATTCTGTGGAACATGGATGTCGCCCTTGGCAAATTTTCGGCAAGCGTTAAATTTTTTTCTTGCCCAATTATTCTGTATGCTTGATCTGTCCTTTACACTATTGTCTACTTCATCTAATACTTGCTCATCCAAGTTAACAAATTCTTAACAAATCTGAATCTGATTGTTCAATAAAATCTTGATTAAACCATCTTAACTGTTCAGCATCTTTTATGAAACTTTCTACAACTGCAAGATTTGTGGTCTCAATCATGTGATCAGCAACATTACTTTCATCTTCAAGTGCACTATCATCCAAGAGTAAATCATCTCCCAGATCTAACGAGAATGAAGGACTGATACTAACACAAGAAACAGTAACCCGTAGTACAATCAAACAACACAAAAACAACAAAGATCAACCTTGGCTCTCCCATTATAAATCTGCTCCAAATCGCAAAACAAAGACTACATGTTAGTTTATTGCAAGAAAGTAAAAAACCTCGCATGCAAACCGAAAAACACTTACCTAAGTGTGATGTTAGAAATTGCGAGACCCTAAAACCTGCAACAAAGTTAAAATGGATGAGTGAAGTTTATAAATATTCGTGCAAGAACACGCCATTACCTTTAAGTAAACCTTGAGCTTTTCAGATACAAGGTTCTTGGAGATAAACCTTTCATGATACAAGGTTTTTGGAAATAAACCTTAACATGTATATGAAAAGTGCCATGGAAAATCCTACACAACAAAAAAAAATGTGTGGAAATAAGGAAGAGCAAAGAAAACTTAAATAAATGTAAGAAACTTATAGTAAGAAACTTTGAACTCGTCGAGAAAAACCTCCAAACTAGTCAAGGTAAATCTGGAATCTAACTCGCCAAGGAAAAACCTCCAAACTAAGTCCGACTCCGGACTCATCAAGGTAAAGTGATCCGAACTCCAAACTTGTAGATCTGAACCCAAAGTTGTAAATCCTAACTCCAAACTTGTAATCAATAGGTAAATCCAAACTTCGGACTCAAGAAATCATCAAGAACACTTGCAATCCTCTGCAAGAATGCCGAACCTACAAAAGATGAAGAAAAATATTAGAATGGAGATAAAAACAACGCAAAAAAAAAAAAAACTACAAGAACTCAAGGCGCCACATATAAGAACCTTAAAATCACAAAATGGCATGCAATGCCTCAATGGACTTTAAGTGCCATCGCCAAAAGCTCACATCATCCTCCATCACCAGAGGAGAAGAGGGAAAAAAAATACCGACCGGAAAAACATTTGGGTAGAGTAAACGAAATTTTAATGACCTGCCGGCTTAAGTTTAGTAGGCCGGCGGCTATGGGATTTCGGCCGAAGCAGGGGCGCAGCGCGCGTCACGCGTAGCTAGTTTACCGAAAACCACTCAATCCGGCCAGTTATCTGGCACATAACACCTTAGGGAGTTATCACAAAGGCCTATAAGGCCCTAGGGACTTTGCCTCCTTTGCCCAACTTGATAGATTAAGTTTTCGAAGAAGGGCATTAACACCCTGGCCCTCGGGCATTAAATGGGGCAAAAAGCTTGAGGGCCATATGGCCATGGCCAAAATGCATGCACCCTTGCCATTTTGGCCGTATGGCCCTCACATTTTCACAAAACGTCCTCGGGCAGATGTTATTCTCAAAAGTAAAGGTAAAGGTAAAAGTAAAGGAACATATTCATTGGAATGGAAGAGTGTTGTTACCAAAAAACATTTATGGGGCAATATGTTCCACTTATATGTACAATACATATGCCCCACTTAACCAAAAGGGGTTGAGAAGTCATATAGTGCCAACTGTTTTAGATTGCAAGGATCTCCAAGACTTCCATCAAATGCTTCTCGTGTAATGAGGAAGTTCGTGAAGGTGCTGGGATGGAAAGCATCGAAGAACACGTGTTCATCGGCATTGTTACATGCTTCTTCTGGGGAAAAACAAAAAAAAGCACCATTGAATTTTCCTATGCCACAGCAAGCAGTAGAAGCCACTTTAATTCCTGCAAGATGCCCCCCCATTAGATTACTACTCAAGAACTTTATGATGCTTCTATTCATGTTTTTCTTTTTCTTTTATTATTTCTTTTCAGTTTTTGTTTTCCTTTGGCATAGACTCAAAGAGTTCAATGTCTAATGGTCAAAGAAATATCACCATATAATTGAGGGGAGTAAATAATGGATTTGAAGAAGTCTGTTGTATCTTGAAAAGCAATGGCAGATTGTGGCAAAGAGGCCCGAAGTTGGGCTATAACGGACTTTAGAGCCAAGTTGACGCCGTCAACGAGGGCATTGATGGAGTCAACACATGAACCATCACTGTTAAACTTGTACAAGATGCAGGGAACACAGCCAATAGGCGGTATCAAAACGACCCATATTTTACGAGCTCCTATGTCAGTAAAAGCCTCTGCATCAAATCAAAAAATACAAACATTAAAAAAAAAACATATACACACACAAAAACAAAGAAAAGAAGGGTATAAAATTCGTGAAGAAAAAAGAGAAGGGTCTAGCCATTTTGTGCCTCCAAATGAGCCTTGTAAAGTGGCCACCACTAAATCTTCAAACCGTTTTGGTGTATAATGCAAATTTCTTGTGATCCCATTGATAAGATAGTTGCTTAAATAATCGTTTGCCCTATTGTCGGGAAGAATATAGCCTTTTGAAACAACACCGTCTGTTGTTCTGCTCCGATAATTGTTTGGATTCTTTGCTTAGCCTCTTCTAAGTAGTCAAGCTGGCCTCTGAAGGGTATGCATTGACCCTGTTTTGCACATTGGTCAGTATTCCGTGCAATTCCATAAAAAGATATTGCCTAATGTTAAATGCATGGGGCGATATAAACAATTCAATTCAATTCAATTCAATTCTTACGTAAACTTCTCCAGTGTCATCAAGGATTCCACATGCGGCTGATGCAAAATTGACACCCTGTAGGAGCTCCTTGTCGGAGACATGTGGACCTAAATAGGGAGGTCCTAATTCCGAGGCCAAGGTTTGAAGCTGAAAAGCATAAAACAATAAACCATTGCGAAAAAAATTATGCGAAAAATTATGAGACAATTAAGCTTATCCCAAAGATGAGAGGTAGGTTACACTGAAAATCGGCGCTAAGGCGACCATTGCAGAAGCGTCCGGTGGGAGAATGAGAATCGAAATCCCTGCCATAAGGAGGGAAATTAGCCTTGCTGACTGTGATAAGATGGTTGTTGTTTCCAACGTCTAGCAGAGAATCGCCCAGAAAGAAAAATTGCCGGAACTAGAGTTTCGGCATGCACCCCAGCTATGGCTATGGCAATCAAGCTCGCCCACACAATCGCCATTCTCTCACCAATTCCGGTCGTTTGGTGGCTGCCTCAGTGCCTTGTCACATATGTTAGGTGGCTTTAATGTTGCCAACCTTCCATATTAACTCCTCCATCTATCTGCCTTGCATCTGTGTACCCAAACCCAAATTTGCAGTAAATTCTATGACTGGATCAGTATAAAGTTTTTCCTTGAAAGTAAACATGAGCCAAAGCTAATACTAAAAGAAGAAGATAGCATTATGTCAAGAAAAATCTTGCCTTGTTTGTCACTTACTCACATTCCATAAGTTAACAAACACAGGCTCCTCTGGTATGAGCATCTACTAAGTGAGGCTGTGGGCAGACCAAGGTGCAATCCAGGAGCAACATGAGCAATAATTCTAGAGCATGAGGAAAATGATTTGAGCATAAAATAAAAAACCTTGCTCAATTCACGTAACAGAACTTAATGCATTGCTGGCCAGTAAGACATAGAGGTCACATGGACATTCTATTAGCACTGCAGGACATAGCCTTTGAATTAAAGCATGTTTACAGTTACAGCATTTTTTGGATGTACATTCATGTGCTCGTGCTATAAATGCTCGAGGCGAATTTGCTTAGTTTCTCCAAAGCATAAATCGACATGTGGGGCATCTCCAAGCTGCAACAAAAGAAGGTTCTTTTTTCCACCAAACTGCTATGTCAAATAAATGATGGGATGACTACCCAAAACCATTACTGTCTTATGCTAACCTTTCCCACAAACTTACTCCTTGGAAAGGCTGGCACATTAAGTGCTTTACATACATTAAGGCCGTTGTTAAATGAAGGTAAGAATAAAGGTTGTGCATGATTGAAGAAGAAACACAATAGGTTTTCAACAGAAGTGCATGATCGAAGAGACACACAGTGCCCATCAATTTGCATGGGAAATTTTGAAAACCCTGGACATTATAGGACCTTCTTTGCCCTTAAATCATACACGTCTCTTCCTCTTTCCATCCTTCTCATTGCAATCCATGATAATAGTACCTTCCTCTCTTTTTCTCTTTATTTTTCTGTGTAAAACAGGCACATAAGGATTGGCAATTTAAAAAAAAAAACAATATAGTCATTTGAGCTTTCTTGGTTGTCCACACTAGTATCTACAAACTCTTTCTCCTTACCAAGCCATCTGATAGAGCCTGTATTCTCTGGCTGAAGAGAACCCCAAGATCCTGCATACTGCAATCTAAAATTCAGATCAAACTTTGCATATGCATGCATAACGACAGAACCACGCCTCTTCGCGAAGAACATTATACCACTCCCATTGATTTTATGCCGGGGCTCTCTGTCACTTACCCAGACTCTAAGCTAAAAGCAGGACATACATCTCAGATTTAGTCATACCCTGTCCTCAAAATATAGATCGTCCTGGATATCATTGACAATGATTGCTAAGACAAATATAAGGACTCCAATGTGCTCTCTCTCAACCTTATTGACTTTTCTTTCTGTCCTGAGAAGACAGTGGCACAGGTCAGACTGCCAACACTGCTTCTGAATTGCCAACTGCCAACACTCAGCAGTAGTCCAACAAACAATTAACTACTTAGTTTCCATCACAATCCAAACTGCAAACATAGCTTCCAGGCAGCATCACACAACTGTGATCAAGCTGGGGAGTGAAATTCATGTCAAGGCGAGCTACGAATTTACCTTCCAATGATCCTTGCAAACACTGTTTCCTCATAGCAGTGGTTCAATAATGATTATTACCTTAGTTTCCAGAATCAAACTGCCAACACTGCTTCTTCATTGCCAACTGCCAACACTCAGAGTAGTCCAATAAATAATTAACTACTTAGTTTCCATCACAATCAAACTGCCAACATAGCTTCCAGGCAGCATCACACAACTGTGATCAAGCTGGGAGTGAAATTCCTGTCAAGGCGAGCTACGAATTTACCTTCCAATGATCCTTTGCAAATGTTGTTTCCTCATAGCAGTGGTTCAATAATGATTATTACCTTAGTTTCCAGAATCAAACTGCCAACACTGCTTCTTCATTGTCAACTGCCAACACTTAGGAGTAGTCCAATAAATAATTAACTACTTAGTTTCCATCACAATCAAACTGCCAACATAGCTTCCAGGCAGCATCACACAACTGTGATTTGGGAGTGAAATTCATGTCAGGCGATCTACGAATTTACCTTCCAATGATCCTCCAAGCTTCCAACAGCCCTGTCCCATGTCATAATCAACTAAAGCGAATCTCTCCCAAGATGAACGGTCCCAAGACAAGGTTACCATGACTGTGATAACATTCCCACTGCAATACGTGCGAAAAAATTTTGAGCTTTTTTTGGTGTTCGACTTGAGATTATGTTGTGCCATGAATGTCTCCATGTCAAGTTTGGCCATTAAAGCCCAGTTGACGACCCCCTTACAACAGGAATGCTCTTTCCAAAGAATGACCCAGGGCCACAGATAAGATATTAATACTGGCTTCTCCATACAAAAAACAATTTGTTCGTCGGTTGTATTTTCTGCAGACACACTTTTGACGGTTGTATTTTCTGGAGACACATATCTTTTGACATTCCATCTATCTTGTTCAAAATCATAGGTTAGTATTCTCTTGAGGAAGGTGCAAGCAATTACCACGGAAGAAGACTCAAGTTTATCTTGAAAGGGTCCACCTAATGTAATGATGGAGCCTTTGTTCCAAGTATTCATTTTTGAATCAAATATTTCAGTATGGAACATACATGAATCAGATATATCCGTATGGTACCTACCTGTCGGTTCATAGCAAGTAGCTACTATTTTAAAAGAAGCTGGTGATGTTGAGGTATCTACACTCATAGATTGTAAACCAAACCCTTTCGAGGGATGGGAAATTTTTTTCCACTCATTCTTTACCGGATTCCCAACCCTGATATAGCCAGCAGGATGCCGTATGCAAACTATGCCTTGATATAACAGAATTTGTCCTCATATTTTTCAAGCATCACATTCAGAATTTTATAGCGACCATTCTCATAACCCAATTTTTGCCATGCATATTCTGTCCACTGTGTAGCCCACATGCTCTGTTTGTATTGGAGCTTTGCAAAACTCCATGAAGCCAGAATCGTATCTTTAAACTGTTTGCACACAAGCAAGCATGATCTGAAAAGATCACTAATATCCAGACATGCCAAGACTCTGATTTGAAAAGATCACTAATATCCAGACATGCCAAGACTCTGATTTGAATATCCAGAGGAAGTAAGTTCCACTGTGGAAAACAGCGAATAGCTGATTTGCTGCTGTTTTTCGAGGAAGACTCTGAGCATTTCTTCATTATTTTGCTTCCCATAAGACCAGATCTAATTTGATTCTTTGTTTCTTGATTGTTGAAGTTCCTCTTCATTCCTTTCCTCTCCGCCATGGCTAATACAAAATCCAACATGTATGCAGACATTTATACAAGAAAATCCAAGATTAAGCAACCTTTTCCGATCCAAGATAGCAACCTTTTCCTTTTCCGATCCAAGATTAAGCAATCTTTTCTTTTCCGATACAAGCTACGGGGGTAGTTAGTGACGGCGCTCCTGTCTTAAAATTGTGAAGATATGATTGGGCCAGGTAAGATAATCGTGTAAGACACCTTAGTTTTTCCACACAAGACAAAATTTTTAAGACATGTGCCTACCGTACAACTTTGGAGTCCCATATTCTTCCGGGGTAAAACCCCTGCCAAAAAATAAGAATAGAATAGAATAGAATAGAATAAGAATAGAATAGAATAGAATAGAATAAGACAAAAATGAGGTCGAAGAGGAAAGTATCGGACTATAAAGTCCTTTCAAAGGACGTCGAACAGTGCTCTTCCTCAGCCGGATTTCTTTGGTTGGTCAATTTGCTTGACTTTTCCTTCTGCCCCACCGTATCTAGGGCTTTTATGGGCATTTATGGCCAAAAATTGGAAGATACAGCCAATTTTCTTGCATTTCTGGGTTTTCTCAGCATTTGCTCCCCCTCCCATTTTTAATCCTGATGCTTGGCTCTTACCAAGTCGAAGCTCCAATTTGTGTCTGAAGAATCTAATGAGAAAAATAGGTGGAAATAGGGGATTTGGCGAGATATTTGTTTAAAATGGTTAAATAGGCCGCCATCCCCATAATTGGGCGATTAAAATAAGGATTTTGGGGAAGATTTAGATCGAAAAAACCAGAGTTGTGAAAAAAAATAGATAGAAACAGGGGAATTTAGGGAAGTAAAGGCTGTTTATTCTTTTGTTGCTGCAGCACGGCACAACATTACTAGAATTGGGGATGAATAGACCGCTACAGAATTGGTGAAAATCTGGTAAAAATAGGGTAAAATTTGGGAAGAAATTTGGGGATATTTGCATTGCGAAGACGGGGCTAGAATTGGGGAAGAATCGGGTATGTATAAAATTAGTTTCAGGTTGCAGAATTCCAAAAAGGTGAAAGATGGCTTTCCAGATCAACAAATCTCGCGTGTATAGGCAGATTTTGGACCACTTGGAAGGTTCCGTCTAAACTCGTCTTGAACATCATGCCATATTTGCTGGATTATAGGCATTACAGGCAAGGAAGGAAGCTATGATAAGCAAAGATATATTTCATGCTTGCTATATGTTGCCTCATCTGCAACAGCTATCACGCATCAAGAATTGTGAAATTGCAACTTGAGTGAAATTGTGCCTCCCTGTGACAAACATGCAAGACAACCACGAGGAGATTGAGTAGTGGCAAAACAGATTTATGATACATGTTATATTATAAGACACCTCTTATAATGAAGCCATGGAAAACTAATTTTTTTAAGACATGTCACAAGAATGACGTGGCACCTTAAATGTTGTCTTATAGTTATAAGACAGCCATATTTTAAGCCAACCGTGGAAAAAGGGCCTAAGGCCCATCTTCATTAGGATGTTTTTGGGGCGTTCCTGTGCCATGTGGCAATTCTGGCTGCATGATTTTCCATTCCTATTAGTTTTATAGGAACTGAAATGGGATGACATGGCACAGGATCCGACAAAATTTTCAGATGCACTTTCACTCCATCTGAAACTGAAGTCGCCTTGGATTTTGTTGTTTTTCTGAAGCTTTTTGTTTTGTAGCCAGTTTCCACCATAGATTTCTGGCTTGTAGCAAGCTTTGTCATCATGATTTTGTTTCTTGCTCCACTTTGAGAGGCTCGGAGCACCTATTTTCAATGAAAATGGTCTTGATCTGGAGGCCTGTGCTTTTTTTTTTTTTTTTTTGAAAGAAAAAGAATTTTTTATTCATAAGATTGGAAATATTATCACAAGTAATGATCCCTCATGGATCGGATAAAAATTAAGTACAATGATCCCACATGGATCGGATGCCATAATGAAGCTTTGGGTACTTATAGGTCTCTCTCAACCTCTTCTTACGCCTAGTTTGTACTACGAGGATCCAAATCAACATCTTCCAAACTAGAGAGAATACTCTGAGGGAGTCAAGAATATATTTTCCAAAAGCTGCCCAGATATATCTTGAATGTTCAAAATCTTTTTGCAAGAGTAGAGAAGATGAGAAAAGCGGGGAGTAACATGAGAAATCGCCACATTTCTCAAAGAAGCCGCCAATGCCCCTATATTTTGATCGTAAGCGCAAATTAGTTAGCGGAAAATGAACCCAAATGAGATCTTTGCATTGTCGGGAAGTGAAACAATCAACACGAAGCTAGCTAGACACATAAGCCCGACCACCGATTTCCCCTCAAAATCTGGCTTATGATATAAAGCGTCATCACGTACCACAACAACAATATATCCTAGCTTCGGCAATCACAATTGAGTCCATTTCTTTAAAGGGATGCGTAGAATGGATCAAACTACTCGTTCTTTTCAAGAAAGACAACTCTAAACCTTTACGCTAGCAAGCAAAAGAAAGAAAAAGGAAGAGAAGGAAATCAAAGCTAGAAAACCAAAATTTAAATTTTTAAAGAACCTCGAATAAGATGAGAAAATGGGATTTGTCTCACAAGTAACCAAATGACTAGAAGAATTCTTTCCTGGATTCTGAGAAAAAGAGCTAAACATGATTTCAAAGGCTCCATCTTATGGACGCATGTATCCTTTCAATGGTGTGTTCCTATCATGAGAAAATAGGTTGTCTCTACAATTTTCCGGTAGGCTCAATCAAAAGATCCGGATAAAGATCGAGATATGATGGTATTCTTGGAAGTCTTTGGATTGATCAAAAGTTATGAGAAAAATCACAAAAACACGCCAAGATCCTCCATGCTTGCAAAGGAAACATAATCTAATGTGATGCATTAGAGCAAAAAGATCCACGTTAGTGGATTACCTGTAAGCCTTTGAGAGAACTGCCCTGAAAAAGACTTCAAGAAAAGAGGAACCAGCAGCCTTGATTTGTGCAGATTCTCTAAATTGACAGAAAGAGCCTCCTACTAGCCCTATGGTTTGAAATCTCCTCAAGAATGCGACAACGATTGCGGATTGAGAGAAGAGGAGGGCGGCCTCCCTATTCTCCCACCGCCCTAGCCGCTAGCCGCTACCTGCGCCAAGAAGCATCCGTTCCTCCCCCTCCATTTGATAGTTTCATGAAGGCAATGCCGGCCTGTGCTTTGCTTACGTGACAAAGACCCAGAAACTGCTTTTTCTGTATTGGGGATTCGCCCTTACTTAGGCCCATTTTCCACGACAAGGTTGTCTTAAATTTTACAAAGTTTGCTTGGGCCACTTAAGCAAATAAGACTCGAGCTTTTCAATGACACTTTTGTGATATATCTCATTTACATGTCATTTACACTTTTTGTTGTCTCATTTTCTTTAGGAAACCTCCGCCACAATTTCGACATCAAATCCGGCCAATCGGCCTCTCTTTTCTTTGAGAGCCCGAAGGAAGTCGCCAAAGAAGAGATTTTCTTGCCATGTCCTCTTAGTTGCATTCCTATTGGTCTCTCGTGGACACTAAAAACCTATTTTATTCTATTTGGAAGCATGCACCAAATTCATCACGGAACTCCCGGATAGCATCCCCTGCAAAGATGCATCGGGGAAAGACTTTTCTGAATTATGCTTTGAAAGAATAGCTGGGATGTCGAGGGAAGCATGCAGATGAAGGGGCCACTTGAAATTGCAGAGACCCAAAGCTCTTGCGGGTTAGATTAGGTCGATTGCAGTTGAAGTATGAAGGGGCTGCTCTGGAATTGCAGAGACCTAATGCTCTTGCAGAGACTAAAAGCTCTCGCATGTCGGATTAGATCGATTGTTGCAACAGGTCTTTGCTCCAAGGTCTGGAAAATGGTCATTGCATCAAGTCTGTGGAAAACCAAGATTATAAGACACATCTTAACTTAATAGTACATGTCTTATATTTAGTGGAAAATCGATTTCATTAGGACACATCTTATTTATGACATGGATCCCAAAAGGGTGTCTTATAGAAACTAATTATGGTGCCCGGCATTGTCGGGCTTAGTAACAATTTGAAGAGTGGCTTATTTCATTATTGGCTAGAATAGACAATGTGGCTTGGACGGGGCAAGGATAATGTAGATGAATGCTTTAAGATTGATCATAAAGATAAAAAACCATTATGCAAGAAATCACAAATTTGTTTTGATGTTGTTTTTGTCCATATGATACTTTTTCCGAAATGATTTTATGGCCAGGCGTCGGCAGGCTTTAAGCCACATCATGTTATTCTAAATCGTCGTTGTATTCCCCTGCAATATTGCCCTTCGTAACTTATTTATTGTTTCCAATTTAAATTATCTCACTTAAAATATGTGTTCCTTGCAATGGACATGTCAACTTGTATAGGGGAATGGAGGTTGGGACTCCATTCCTGGTTTTGCAGGTGGGGTCCCACGACCGGCGCTAGCAGTGGGTCACCACAAGCCGGGAATGGAGAACCAAGCTCCATTCTACAAAAAGAAATAGGGAGCTTGTTTTTCAAACATTCTCTTACGGTCTTTCTGAGAGATTTTGAGCATCCTAATCCTATTCTGTATACCTGTGAAGACTAAATGCATGTGAAGATCTACCTGCAACACCACGCACAAAATCTACATGCGAGATCAATGCGAAGATCTACTTGCAAGAAAACTACATGTGAAGTTGGATCTGCCTCTTCAAGATTGATGAAAACCTACCACGAATAGCGAGATGCGCTACCTACATCATGCCATAGAAACATTTGCCAAGAGCTTTGGAGAATAACACGGATCGGACAAATAATACAAAGCCTTCAAGATCGGCAAATAAGAGTTCTTCAAGATTCAACAAATAACAAAAGAGCTTTGCTATCCACAACATGCCCAGGCGCTAAGAACTCAGGAGAACGAGGTGCCGCCAAGAACCAAAAGGACCCAAAAGAATCGCTACAACTATAGGTCTGCGGCGCATAACCCTAAATAAACCTTAAAAATGACCTCCACAGCCAGTCACGCGGAATGAAGACTTCCATTCCGCTGTGTGAGGTTTGCCACGTGGCCACACAATAATGCGCCCCAGCAAAAATAAGCGACCATGTTTCTATTTTGTTATTGGGGAAGGATTTACTGGAAATATTGTTATGATGATAAAAATAGAAAGACTCAATATATTTTAGTGTTTTCAAGGTATCTTAATCTTGGTGTCTCTACTACCCCAGAAGAATGTATTAGGAACACATTGAAATGTCTTTACTTCCATGACCTATCATGGTGCTCAAATGATAATAAATAATACTTCTTGTGTCATTTCTAAAATTGTTCTATAAAGGTTGTGCCTCTAGTTTTGGAAGAGATGGTTTTTTCTAGGATATTAGTTAGCCAAAATATCTCAAATTAACATAACTTAGTGTTTGATTTATATTTTAGTTAGGTAGACTGCAACACACAAAGTAGCATTTGTCATTCTAGGGAAAGGTCCTTATGCACAAATATCAACATCCGATGAATGAAAAAATAGTACAATGACCCATGGGGAAACAAACTGATGAATCCCAAAATGAGTGAAGAGGGGAACAAAATGATAAACCCCAAATGGGTAAATCAACAAACACAACCTCGGGTTAGACCACTCGATATATAAGATAATTGTGTACAATAAGTCTGAGGCCCCCATTAGAACATCTAGAAGGCCATTGTACTGTAATGCCCCCAAACTGCAACAACTGCAAAAATCAGGTCGCGCCATCCATCCAAGCAGTGACTCAAATCCGCCCCTCTAAGATACCGCTCCATGCGTCCCACCTGGCCACTTGTATAAAAAACAGCCACATGCACATCAGAGAGCTCCAAACTGCAAGTCCAAACCACATGTGATTGTCAACTATGTTAGGAGCCATCTACGGGCCAAGAGTAAGCAAGCTACAAAGTGGGACTATAAATACAAGAGCACAATATCAAAATGAAAAAGATGACCTATGAGGATCCCCGGAAACCACGAGGCTCTGTTGAGATAGGAAAATATAGGCTCCGACCGAGGCATATAAAAAAACGACTTCATGCACATAAGCGAGCTCCAAGCGCAAAGACCAAGAACCATATCACGACCATCAAATGTGTTAGAAGCCATCCACGGACTAAGAGTCAGCAAACTATAAAGTCGGAATAGAAATACAAGAGCATAATATCGAAAATTGAAGAGATGATCCATAATGATCCTAGGAAGCCATGGGGCTACGCCGAGATAAGAAAAATATATATATACAAGAAAATTAATACGTCCTACGGCGCATTGTTCCAGTTTTAGCATGTTCTTACGATGTAAGGCCCTATAGTGCTCTAGATAACCAACGATTCTACTGAGATTCTCTTAGATTCTCCTAGATTCTCTTAGAATTTTCTATTTTAATTGAGGTGCTTACCCATGAGCATTTAAAACCTTCTAAAATGATCTATTTTGGATCTGTGCAACATTTTTAAAACATTTTCTATTTTTAGACTAAAGTGCTTGCCTTGAGTGTCTAGAATATTTTTTTTTTCAAGATTTATATTGTACACCTTTATTATGAAACATTTTAGAATATTCTATTGTCGTGTTTTGCAAAATCTTAAAAAAACTCTAAGATTTCATCAAGATTTTCTTATATTCCCTTAGATTCAATTAGATTTTAAGAGATTCCGTTAGACTTGTATATTTTCCTAGATTCTCTTACAACTTATGAGATTTCCTTATATTCTCTTTAATTCTTTTGGATTCCCTTACATTCTAGAAATTTCTAGAACATTTTAGAACTTTCTGGAACATTTTGAAAGTTTCAAAACAGAATATTATAGTCTATTTTATCCCATTACCTCAGAATTGAAACAGGTCGCTGGGGGGTGAATGGCGGGCACGGGATCCCCAGGGAGGAAAGGATATGTCAGTGTTGTGAGATGCACGTGATAGAGGATGAGCACCATGCCCTCCAGCGGTGCCCAGCATATGCCCATGTCCGAGCAGTGCACACTGATCTTAGATGCTCTGACACACCGCTACATCAGTTACTTGCATCACCTATGGTAGCGCGGCTGGGAGCTTACATCCTGCAGATTTCGGCCGTCAGACTTGCTCTTCTGGGGCATGGTATTTGAGAGCCTACTGCTAGGGTTTTTCCTCCCAAGTGGGGGTTTTTTCATCCCGGTAGTAGGGTTCTCTTTATCTGATTACATTCTTTGTTTTTGGTGTTGGGGTTTTTTTGGCTTTTTGCACGTTCTCTTGCATGTCTTAGTCTCATAGGCCTCGGCCTCCGTGGACGTTAAAATAAACTTCCTTCCTTCCTTCCTTCCTTAATTAGAATATTACCCTTAAGTATATTTGAAACATAAATTTTTCATAGAATTAATGCTTGGTCTAGTGGTTAGAGTGGGGGGTTGGGGTTGGCGACCAGGGTTTGAATCCCCAATAACATAAAAATTTTTAAAAAGTCTTTCCTTAAGGAGCGAGCATTCAATATGAGCCTTAGGATCTTAAACTTCGATCAACGATCAAGATCTCACCATATAAAAGCAATATGAGCCGTAGGATCTATTACATATAATTCCCAAAGCCCGTGGACCGTAGGATGTGTCCCAAACCCCGTGACCGTGGATCTCAGACCGGCGGTCGGGGATCATATTAATCTGGACCGTAGGACCATGGTACACATTTTATATGTAAACTCCCAGGCCATCTGGGCCGTAGGATACGTCCCAAACCCATGTGAGCCGTCGGATCTCGAACGGACGGTCGGATAAGCACGAAACATAAGAACATATATAGAAGATAGAGATATAGATATAGATATAGATAGATAGATAGATAGATAGATAGATAGATAGATAGATAGATAGATAGATAGATAGATAGATAGATAGATAGATAGATAGATAGATAGATAGATAGATAGATAGATAGATAGAGAGATCAGATATATATACGTCCTACGGTGCATTGTTCCAGTTTCAGCATGTCCTTATATTCCCTTTAATTCTCCTGGACTCCCTTACATTCTAGAAATTTCTAGAACATTTTAGAACTTTCTGGAACATTTTGAAACTTTTAAAGCATCCTAGAATATTATAGTTTATTTTATCTTAATTAGAACATTACCCTTAAGTATATTTGAAACATAAATTATTCATAGAATTAATGCTTGGTCTAGTGGTTAGAGTGGGGGGTTGAGGACCAGGGTTCGAATCCCCCCAATAACATAAAAAATTTTAAAAGCCTTTCCTTAAGGAACGAGCATTCAATATGAGCCTTAGGATCTTAGACTTGATCAACGATCAAGATCTCACCATATAAAAGCAATATGAGCCATAGGATGTATTACATATAATTCCCAAAGCCACGTGGACCGTAGGATGTGTCCCCAAGCCACGTGAGCCGTCGGATCTCGGACCGACGGTCAGGATCAGATCAATCTGGACCGTAGGACCATGGTGCATATTACATATGTAAACTCCCCGGCCATCTAGGCCGTAGGATACGTCCCAAATCCATGTGAGCCATCGGATCTCGAACGGATGGTCAGATAAGCGCGAAACATAAGAACATATATAGATCAGATATAGGCCCGACCCAGGGGGGCTTCCCCTTGGTGCCCTCCAGAAGCGCCTTGTGCTACGCTGGGAAAAATGCAAAAGCCCATTGGCCAACACTGAACAAAAAGTAAAACCCATATAGGAGAGTAAGAGGTGGGAGAGGGGAACTCCGTACAACAACAAGATTCAGCTCAGAGGAAACGTCGATGAGGAATGCAGGAAGACACAAGGCTTTTATGGGAGAAAAGGCCAAAGAAAGCCTGCGCTATAGCAGGCTTGTGCCAAAGAAAGCTTGGATCCAAAAGCAGAGCTGGCACCAAAACTGGCGTCCCTTTCCCTAGAATGATGGTTCTCTTCTATATAAGAAGAGAACCATTGCATTCTAGGGAAAGGTCCTTATGCACAAATATCAACATCCGACACAAAGAGGAACCTCCCTCAAACCCCATCATAGATTGAGATCACGAGAGATTGTAAAGGCACACTTGCTAGGAAAGTGTAATGATCATGAGATGAGGTGGGATGCCCACTTTGCAAATAGAGGGAAGGGGCTCAAGAAAACCAGAGACAACCTGAATTGCATAAGGCAAAGAAGGCATGAAAATCGAACACAAACAAGATCTATGGCACCACCAAAGCACATGAAATCAAATTGTAGAACCAGCGTACCAACAAACCCAGAGAATACCTAAGCGACAATAAGTAAGAACAAACATACCCTAACTTATATTATTCATGCGAGCGGGACTCAAAGCGAACTTTCATGAAGACAATGCAAACCCATAATAAGAAAGACCAAAACTATGCACCATGGAAAGCATAAAAAAGAAGACATCAAGACCGGACATAGTCAACAAGCTAACAAAAAGTACACGGAACTAAAATTCAAGAATCAACGTACCCAAAGAGTGAACTACGATGAATACTATAATGACAAAACACGACAACAAACAAGGACTAAAACCTAAACATATACGCTACATGCATAACCAGTTCAAACAAACTTCAAAAATAGAAACAACATAACCTACGGGAACAAAGGCGATAGGGACCCCGAGATGCAAGAACAAAAAGGTTTCATAAGGTATGAGAACAATCATGCAATTGAGAACAGGTAGGCGATGCCCGAGAGTCGGCGAGGATGGGATCAATGCCAAGAAAAAGGAATGGATGAAGAAAACCGAGTGCAACATGAAACAAGAACAAATACCATTTAGGAATGCAAGACAACGGACCACAAGAACCACCACAACATGCCGCGAATCTGCGAAGATGCTGGCGCATTTTGAAATTTGAAATGGAAGCCAAAGGAGAATGTCGGCGGGAAGAAGGGAACATCAAACAACTCCTTTGTTTTTAAGATTTGGACCAACAAGGCAAAAAGAACTACGATCAAATCAAAGGCGGAACAAAGGAGGAATCAAGACAATAGCGAGCAAAGATGTATCTCAAGGAAAAAAATGGCAACAAGAGGAAAGGAACAAACATAGGGTGAAACAAGACAAACAGGAGACCAGAATGAAATGGATAGAAAAAGGGATCGAGAATAGAGAAACAAAGCAAATGAGACAACCAAGGACACAAAAATGAAAATAACTAAAAGGCCCTCAAAGGCACTAATGAGACACCAAGAATCTATGACAAAGAGAGTATAGGCCCTCATAAGGGCATCCATGAGAACCTCCGAGAACATATGAGAATATTGGAGTAAAAGAACAAATAGAGCAACAATAATAAATAGCAAGGACTAAAATTCATGAATGTATACCCACATGCATAACCGATCCAAGCGAATTTTCAACATTGAAACAACAATAGGGACCTTTTGACTCAAGAACAATCTAGAGGACTGGACCAAAGAACCCATTATGGTGAGAGAAAGATGGAGAAAGATGGGTGCTATATGACATCGTCGGAAGAAGCAAAGTTAAGAGAACATCTCGGTGAACAAGTTGCAAATTTGGTTGACGAGGGTAAACCTGATCAACCCGAAACCAACAAGAATAAAAAAGGCTAAGCAAGGTGGATGAAACAAACTGGGGTCAACATAGTAAAACAACATAATGAATGGACACCACCGGGGCAAAAAGCACTATGATGAGTCAAGAGGTGGGCAAAGGAGGAGTCAAGACAATAGAAGAGCAAAGACGTTTCAAGAGATAAAATGAACAAACAAAGAGGAAAGGGACAAAATGCAAAATGAAGAAAGAAAGGAATGCGAGATTATAATGAAATGGATGGAATAAGGGATTAGGAATAGAGGAACAAGAGCAAATTGGGACAAAGGAGCTAAGGCCACAAAAATGCAAATAAAGCCCCTCGAAGGCATTCACAGAAACTAAGAATCAATGATAAAAGAGAAGAGTATGGGCCCTCATAAGGGCATCTAAAAGAACCATTGAGAATATATGAGAAACCAAAGATGCACTTATCTACCTATACATACACCTAGAAACAAGCTCAAGAATCTTAGAGCAAAAAAGGGAAACAAAACAAATGAAATGGATGGAGAAATGGGATAAAGAAAAGAGACACTAGAAAACCGCTCTGAAATGGAAAGTTGAGGGAAATAAATTGGGCAATCGAACAAACTACAACCGAAAAGAGCCGGGAAAAAGCACGAGTGAGAGGAACAAAATTATGCATGTGCAAGTGAACAAACCTACACTGAGAAATCATGAGACAAGAATGCTAAGAGCAATCAGACAGATGGGACAACTTCGGGACAACTCGGACAAGCCGAAGCAAGCAGAACGGCGATATGGAAGCAACTCAAGCACAACCCGGACTGCAAGAGCTAGGACTCAAGGGACACTATAAAAGCTCAACGAGACAACTGGAACAAAAGTCGACAAAAGGAATAATGGACATCATGTAGTAAAGGGAACGAGTAAAGGCAGTGGAAAGAAGCCAATGAACCAAAAAAATTGAAGGGGCACATGGCTAGGTGGTCATCACAAGTACATGGAACTAGCCACCTAAAGGAATGTAAAAGAAGATTTGCAACTAAATGTCACAAGCACCAATGTAGCAAGAATGCAATAGCTCAACCCATACAAAATGTAAGCCCGAGATATGGTAATCGGCAAAAGCCATGTATACACGAGCCAAATGATTCTAGCAAATACCACCAATCATAAAACTCCTACAAAACGACCAAATGTAAGCGACCACCACAAATGGTACCAATAGACCAACGACGGGGAAACCCGAGATCCGCAGCAAAAAAGGACCACATCCAAGTATGGAAGCAAAGCGCATTAAAAGGACTAATTGCGGTAGAAAATAGAGACGTTATGAACCACAACCATGTCTACGAGATTTGAAAGTGTCGAGAATAACCAAAAGCAACATGGCATGAACTAACATGAATCACCAACTCATGACGAATGCAGCTAAGGAAAAGTTCATGAGTAGAAAAATGTCAGAATATCCAAATGGAGAAGGTTATAAACAAGATATTGGAAATACCTGACTCACCCGACAACTCGTGCTAAAGTCCTTAGGTTAAGTGCCAAAAGGTCAACAAAAGGAGGCAACCGGCATGTGTTGATTAAATACAAGATATAGTGAGGAATTGCCCAAAATGCGATGAAGCAACTAAATGCAAACCAGACTTGGCGTAAAAAAGCAACCTACAAAGTAGTTCGTCCCTTGCTGAACTATGTGGACAAAGAGTTGACAACGATCCCCATCAATGTCGACTAGAGAGGGCACCACCCCTTCATAATGACAAGACGAGGAAAAATACCAAGAAGCCAGTCCGACATTGACCCCTCTAGTCGCCAAGTCAAAAAATGATTCTTATCAGCCTCTACTCGAGATGCCATCCCCAACCGAACCATAGCTCGAATCTTTTCCACCCAAGAATCCTGCAACTAAAAACCAACCTTTGCAAAAGGAGGGAACCATACATGGTCAGGCCACCAAAGGACAAAACCATCAACTCGACAAAAATACTAATCCAAACACCAACGGCCCAAGGGAACCCGATAAAACCAACATCTAACAACCTTACTTTTTACCCACTACGTAACTTACAAAAAATAAGGCGGGGTTTCAAAACCTTCAAATCGAAAAAAGAGAGCAAAAGGACATAAAATAGACCACCAAAGAGAGAAACTATCACTAGGGACGCCACCCAAGGAAACATACAACCACGACAAGTATACAAAGCTAAATGCAAACCGACCCAAAGAAAAGAACCCGAACGACTCACGCAAAAATGAGCAATAACCCATAATTTATACATCTACAAATACATAAGTAAGAAAGCCAAAAAGGATTTGACACGTAAGATGGTTAATCTAGATATGGAAAAATAGAGACAATGAGGATGGACACCATAAATCGACCAACCCAAAAGTTGAAAAAGAAAGAACAAAGAAAGCGATACCATTAAAAAGAAAAACAACAATATGAGAACTACCTAAAGATCGACATAAAGGACAAAACCCAAAAAAACTCCTAGCGGTAATGCATCATATATCCAAGCAACACACAGACCAAACGAGCAAAAAATCGAAACCAACCAAAAATACCATCAAATAACCTAAACCTAACCGACCCATGCAAGAACCGGATAAACCAAGAAAGCAACGAAACAAAACAACATCGACTCTAGACTCCAAGCTCAAGCACATCCAAGGCAACCAAATGAAAAAGACAACACAAAACAAGAAAATGCTCTTTTTTGGGGAGGGGAGGGGAATAGGGCACAACGGATCCAAGCACAACGACCTATGCACCAAGGCCTTTGTGTTAGTAATGGCTAATAATATGCACGAGGACCTCTTGTCATTAATATTTAATAATATTATGCACAAGGACCCCTTATTATAATGTTTATAACAAAAAAAGGTTTAACGTTTATAACAAAAAATAAAAGGGCACAATGGGCATCAAAACAACAAGGGACAGATGAGGCGTCGATCAGACGGACCAAACTCAACCTAGGCACAACCAACCTATGCACCATGACCTTTTGTTATTAATGTCTAACAATATGCACCAAGACCCAAGACCTTTGGTTCTATATGTTTAATAATTGCGACCTATGGAACCTGCCAGGATAATAAAGCACAGGGCATGTTGGAAAATAACCGACTCCGGCGACGTTTCGTCCTTGTGTTGGAAAATAACCGAAGCTCTTGGCGGCGTTTCAATCTAGAAGAAGATATGTCACGGATAGGAAGAAGCAACAAAAACTGTGTACTCAGCGGGCATTGGCATCCATGCCATACCATCAGCTATATGCCATCTCGACCGGATAGTGTGAAGGAAAAATCAAAGAGGAAAAAAATCAACGATTTTTGGAAAATCGAAAGTTTTTTTTGGCATATAAAACTGTTAAAATCTTAGGAAATGAAGTTAAAAAAAAAAAATCCAAAAAGTCTTGGGCCAAACCGGAAAATCCCAAATTAACAAGATTGATGTGACAGCCATAAAATAAGATTGTTGTGGAAAAAGGGCCCTATAGGATGCTATGCTGTAAAGAGACACAATTGCTAGGTCACCGTCCACTGTGGCAAACTTGGCTCTTGTTCAACCTACAATATTTTAAAATGCCCTTACTCAAACTACTCAATAAATTTTGTGTTTATCAAAATCTACTCAAATGTGATATTGAGCACGGCTTCCATATGGATGCTGGGATTATATCTTCAGGAGCTCATGGATATGCAGAAATAGCTATATCCTTGGACACACAACTGACAGGTATCTAATATATACAAGTGGTTACTGTACAAATTCCACTAGAAGCCAATGCATAGTCATTCAATGAAGATTCTATAAAGATTCCCCTAGATTTATTATGATTCTATCAAGATTCTTCTAGATTTTCAAAGATTTTACGAAGATTTTTTTAGATTCTCCTATATTCACAAAAATTCTTTTATGATTCCCCTAGATTCCCAAAGATTATCCTGAGATTCCTCTAGATTCCTCAAGATTCTATGTAGATTCTTCTAGATTCTCCAAGATTTTATGAAGATATCTCTACTCCCTTAGATTTCACTAGATTTCCAGAGATTTTCTTGATATTTCCATAGATTTCCTAGCATTCTCTTGAGATTCCTCTAGATTCTTTAAGATCCTACAAAGATTCCGCTAGATTCTCTAAGATTCTACAGACATTCTCTTAAATTCTATGAAGATTTCCCTAGATTTCTCAAGATTCTATCAAGGTTCTCCTAGATTCTTAAAGGTTTATGAACGTTCCCTTAATTCCCCTAGATTCCCAGATATTCTCTTGACATCTGCCTAGATTCCCAAAAATTATTCCAAGACTCCTCTAGATTCCCCAAGACTCTATGTAGATTCTATTAAATTCTCCAAGATTCTATGAAGATTCTCCTAGATTCCCTTATATTATGTGAAGATTCTCTTAGATTATCCAAGATTCCATCATGATTCCACTAGATTCTTAAAGCTTTTCAAAAGATTCCCTCGGATTTCCTTAAATTCTCTTGAAATTCCTCTAGATTCTCTAAGATCCTATGAAGATTCCTCTAGATTCTCCATCATTCATTCAAGAGTCCTCTAGATTCTTCACGATTCCATCAAGATTTGTCTAGATTCTCAAAGATTTTATGAAGATTCACATGGATTCCCCTACATTCCCAAAGATTTTCTTGTGATTCCCATAGTTTCCCTAAGATTCTCTTAGCATTCTTCTAGATTCTCTAAGACCCTCCAAAGATTTCCCAGATTCCCCTAACTTACCATAGATTCTGTAGAATTCTAAGATTCCAAGAAGATTCTTAAAAGATTCCAAGTGGTTGTACTATGAGGGACTGTACAAGTTTGACTAGAAACCAAATGTAGAGCCGTCCAATTAAATTCCATAAAGATTCCCTTAGATTCTCTAAGACAATGAAAATTCCCTCAGATTCTTTGAGATTCCTTTAGTATTCCCTTATATCCCCAAGATCCCTGAGATTTTTCAAGATTCTCAAAGACTCCATAAACATTCCCTCATATTCTTCTAGATTCTCAAATATTCTACTAAGATTCCCATAGGTTCCCTAAGATTCTATTGAGATTCTTCTATATTCCCAAAGACTATCCCAAGATTCCTCTAGATTCTCCAAGATTCTTTGTAAATTACACATAGATTCCCTTAGATTCACAAAAATTCTTATAGATTCTCCAAGATTTTATAAAAATTCCCCTAGATTATCAAAGACTAAGTATAATCTATGTAGGTTACACTTAGATTCCCTTAGATTCTATGAAGATATCTCTAGATTCCATCAAGATTCCCCTGAAGTCTCAAAGATTTTATGAAGATCCCCTTAGATTCTTCTAGATCTTCAAAGATTCTCCTAAAATTCCCATAGATTCCTCAAGATTCTATGTACATTCTGCTACATTCTCCAAGATTCCATCAAGATTCCCTTAAATTCTCAAAGATTTTATGGAGATCCCCTTAGATTTGCCTAGGTCTCTAAAGATTCTCTCAAGATTCTTATAGATTCTCTTGAGATTCTCCTAGATTCCTAAAGATTCTCAAGATTCCTCTAGATTCTCCCAAATTCTATATAGATTCCCTTAGATTCTATGGAGATTCCTTGATTCTCCAATATTCAATTTTCCATGTAAAGATTCCATAAGCATTCTTATATTCTCCTAGATTCTCAAATATTCTACTAAGATTCACATAGGTTCCCTAAAATTCTATTGAGATTCTTCTAGATTCCCAAAGACTATCCCAAGATTCCTCTAGATTCTGCAAGGTTCTTCGTAAATTACACATAGATTCCTTTGGATTCTCTAAAGATTCTTTAGATTCCTCAAGATTCTATGCAAGTTCTCCTAGACTCTTTAAATCCTATGAAGATTCCTTGTATTCTCCAAGATTAAAAGTAAAAATTCTCCTAGATTATCAAAGCTAAAGTGTAATGTACGTAGGTTTACACTTAGATTCCCTTAGATTCTATGAACATATCTCTAGATTCTTCAAGATTCCATCGCGCTCATCGAGTCCACGACGTTCTATAGGCACGTATCCTGCGACCCAGGGGGTGTCGGACCCATACCCGGCCCACACATAGTGACCGACTATAAGCCTACCACACTATAGGAATCCTTGTAGCCATGCTAGGCAAGATTCCACCTCTACTTCACCACCGTGTCCGTTGTATGGTGTTGAACCACAACCTACCATCCCAGTGTATCGAGGCTAAATCTCCCATCTCGGGTCCTCCATGCTCTGTTGGTTGAATAAGCTCCTCCTCCCTCTCCAAGACCCAAAGTTAGCATCTCTACCTTGCCCAATTGATTTGGGCCAAGTTTCACTTGAACTAAATTATTAACAATTAACTAGCACTAGTAACGGGTGCGGCGTTCTTGCGTATAAATCAATTGTATTGTAGAGACAAAAATTTGTTAAACATGTGTGATACCTATGCATCCTTAGCAAGGAGCTGTCTAGTGCCTTGCATGTTATTTTGAGTTTGATGTATGTACATAACTATGTGGTTGCGTAGTACTCTTTTGTAGTGGTATATGATTTAGATTTCCCATATACCTATTTCTATTTATTTGGATTGATTCCTTGCACTTATAGATGTTCTCTTGTTGCATTTAGGTAATTAATTGGATTTGCAATTTTTATATTGACTTGTTTTGGCATTGGGCATGAGTTCTAAAGGAAGAGAGGTGTGAGTGTGAGGGGGCATTAACATATATTACGTGTTGACTTGCTCAACTATGCAAGGTTCATATATAAACGCAACCAGGTAGCAAATGTTTGAACGTGGACCTTCTGATAAATATATTGAAAGGCCTTTTCTTTGGTTGCAAGTGTCAATCTTCAACAAAGTCATGAGTAAAATGCATTTACCATAGTCATGAAGGGATGGAATCAAAATGCCAAGAAGACACATGCAGTATACTATGTTTATCACGCATCTACTCAAAAGCACAAAAGCATAGTACATTGATAGTGAAACAGAACATGATCTAAACTGAGTATAGCATGCAAAGGAAAAAGCGACCTAAGCTAGTTAGTTGTGGGACATTCTTCACATCCTAATACAAATCTAAATCACCTAATCTTATTTTGGAAAACATGTTGGCTTACAATGCCCCGACTAAAATAGATTGAAGTCCTTGTCCAAGTGATGAGAAGAAAGGACTTGCCATGTCCAAGTCTTTTGAACCAAGATCAAATGCATTTAAGATTCCTAGGGTGGCCTTTGATGCTTGTCACGACTTTGGACGGACAACTAAGAACTCTAGTCTAATGACAAACTATATATGTTTGAGAGGAAATTGAGGTTGTTCAAGATGGTCTATGACATCAAAACATTATTTATGATCTAGCATTCATATGGTGACGTACTTTGGAAGCACTTTTTTTGTCTCTCTCCATGATGATCTCTCTTTGGCGTTTCTCCATAGGACATGCATTATTCATATCCATGGCAAGCGGCTACATTCGTCATATGCATGGCAAGAAGAAACATGTGATGCCACTGTGATTTAGCAACTATAACATCCAACAGTCAAAAGGTGCAATTCAACCCGTTTCCATGTCCACATTTTGTCAAACTTTGGCCCGGGTCAAAATGACATTATTCTGGAGCTGATTTAGAAAAGGCAATGTAAGTTGATGCACAACATTATCAGCGGAATGGCTAGTGCTATTACTTAGCTCCTTGCAACAACTTTTCTACAATGACATGGAAGGCTTGAAAGATTGCATTCCAACTCCAAATGAGAAAAATCATTTCTAATAATCGTAGCATAATTGAAAATACATCTATTACATAGTTTCACAATCTATTACATAGTCTCAAAGCGTTAACCCTTTCAAAAGTATTGACCTTTCTATTGCATACTTATCGCATGAGAAGCGGGATGGAGCTTGCAAATTGCTTCAACCTACTAAAAGGAACAACGTATTAGAAAATGAAAGAAACAGAGAAAAGGCTCTACCTCTAGCATTTAGAATTACTCGGCAAGTCTACGTAAATTCTTCCGGCTCTTGCATCGGCAATCATCGCTAAATACAACAAAATATTAAAAGATAATCCAAAACATGTTAAAAGCAAGGATACATTAAAACCGGAGTTGACCAGAATTCCACAAAATTTGATGCATTGCGGTAAAATGCATGAGTCAACATTTATTTTCTTTACACCGTTGCTCATAATGGAATTTCCCTTTGCACATTACCATTTGTACCAGCAATTTCTATAAACTTAATGAAGACCAAAAGAGAGCACTCACACATTTTACTTCAACACCCTTGTAATTGAAAGACATTAATCAAGTCATCAAATGGTTATTGAACAAAGCGGTATGAGCGGGGAGATGTAGGTGGAGATATCACATGAGGACCTTTACGGAAGTGGTAATGCTCACATGAACTTCAAGGGCATGGACACCAAACTTCAATTCTATTTACGCAATTATACATATCACGATTTCAATGTAAAAGATAGAGCACAGAGATTAAAGAACATGGCGCCATTACTCCAAAGGTCCGCCTCTGAATTCTTCAAATCCATGTCTTCCATACCAGACAAAGCGATTGCCTCGGAAATTTGAGGATACACCTACCTTGGTTTGGATCCGATCCTCCGGGATTTTCAATCAAGCATTACCTTGAATGCTTCTTGCACAATTTGGGGCCATTTTTGGCCAAATTGGAGCTCCCATAAGGATGGCACTACGCCGAAAGTAAATGACTTCTTTGTTGCAAATTTTGGATAAGAGAAGACATACCAATTCATTTACAAATGCATGCGGTACTTTCGTGCTTGATAGCTTGACTAACCTCTATAGAATAGTATCAAGATGTTTATCTCAGGTGACCAATAGGTACGTGCTTCTAGAGGTCTTTGCAAAAAATAGAATCAAGTTGAGTTTTCACGTGGATGCAATTAGACTGATTTGTGGCATAGAAATCCAAGAAATTACAACCTAAACATCAAAAAGATCAAATATCATAGATCAAGCTCCAAGATACAATTAAAATAACTGCAAGGCATACCTGGGCCATCAAATAGGACCTTTCGAGCAAAGGACATGAGCCCAAAAGTGCAAAGCAGAGGATGCTGGAAAGCTAAGAACAAGCAGATGAAATAGTCATGTTATGATGTGTGAAAGAAGAAAAATAAAGCACAATCTTTCTATGCATGTGTTGAAAGTAGCAATAAAAGCACCAAATGGACATCATCCTACAACATCCAAGACACATGCTCAAAAAAATATTCAACAGATTCAATGTAAAAATCAACCAGTTAACCAACACCATGCAGTTAATAAAGATGTGATAGGAAAATGCATGGGAATGAAACCTCACCACATTGAATTATGATACTTCATTACCGATGCCCTACTTGAAACATACATTTCGTCTTATCTGAGCATGAATACATTTCGCCTTATCTAACTACGGCTGACAAAGACATTCTAGTTTTTCCAAGGATTGTGGCCAAGCTTATATGTCTAATTAAAAAACCCTGTATATTCTTTTCTTCAGGAATCAAGTATCACAGATTTCACCCATTTTCATGCATAATAAAGCAAACGACAAAGACAAAGAAAGTTTGAAGTGGTTTGACTCTCTAACCTTCCGGCAGATAAATATACAAAACCATGATGTGTATGCTCTTTTGAATAAGACATCTCTCACATCCTGGAAGGCCTCAGCACGGTACCTCCAACAGAAACCTCAAAAAAGACTCAGTTTTTGCATCTGATATGTTTTGTCTTTATAGAAAGAAAAGCATCAAAGTGGATATTGCAAAAAAGAACCCTAAAACCTCAGTTATGAACTCAAATAAATGGATCTACCTCATTGGTAAAAACAAAGACTTTGGGTTTTGGAGTCTTTGAGAGGTCGGATCCGTGATCTTACGAGAATAATTATTGCCGGTGTCTTCTAGTCATTTCAAGTAGCTAATTGAGCACGAATGCAATCGATTCTTTGCATGCATGCTTTTGATATTGAGCATTATGAACTACCGAAATGGGGTTCCATGCATTTCTCGTGCTGAACTTCCGCGATGTTAAAGATCGACCAAACTTCGATGGCTCAAAAAAAGCGCGCAATTTTTTTCCCAAGATTTTTAGATAATCGGAAATGTTTTTCCGGCAACTAAATCCTTCAAAATCTTAGGAAATGTGACTAAGAAAAATTCCAAAACCTTTTAGCTACACGGAAAATCCCAAATTAAAAGGGTTGATAGTTAATGACTAAATAATTTGGCATGCTTGGCTTTTTAATTAATATTTAATTCTAGCATAGCTAACCTTACTTTGTTAATTAATAACATGAATAATTAATACACCATTAACACTAGAGTTGTCCCTTGATGGACCATAAATGGTTCATTAAATGCAGTTCACTTTAAAATTTATATAAAATCAAGGGCATAAAATTCAATTAAACCCTTTTCCACACGTTAATATATGGCAGTCATGTTGCACAAGAAAAATAGTTAAAAATACATTATACCCCTAAAGTTTGAAAGTTATGCTTGAATCAAAGGGGTTAAGTCTAGTTTGGTTCATGTTTATATAATGTAAACCTGTCTCAATAAAAGGATTTTTTTTTATTATTATTATAATGGTATTTTTTTATATGAGATAAGGGTGAATACACAAAAAACCTTTCCATTACTAATCCATAGATTCATTTTAAATCAATAACTTCTTTACCTTAATCAATCTCAAGTTGAATTCTAGGATGTTAGTATTTTATGAGCTGCCTCATCAATAAAAAATATCTATTGCTAGGTTTGGGCTAAAACTTTTGGTACTAGTTCAAGTTATCATCAAATGTTTTCCATGTTTGATCTCTAGATTTGTGTCGTGAGGATGAACTTCAAACACCATATTTCAAAGCTTCCCAAATTTAAGAAAGCAATGCAAGATGAATCAAGAAAAAATATGAAAAGCTATGACTAAAGAAGATTAAAATAAACTGCTATGTCGATGCCAATTATTGATCCACATGACCTCTCATTTAAAAGTCAAGAACATCATCATCTTAATCAATTCTTTAGAATATAGTTCATGTATACCACATTCTATATAATAACATTAGTTGATTAGGGAAGATTGTCTATCTAAAAGGTGATATGTCACTTTTCTTCATTCTTTGCACGACACTCACTGCCCTTTCAGAAGGACATGCAATTGGCCGTGTTGACTAAGGTGCGTCGCATTGTTTCTGAAGAGCAGAGGTTGCTTCTTGAGTCCAATATCGTGAAGGAGGACTTAAAAGCAGCTGTGGCTCTCTTGAAAAGGGACAAATGACCTGGTCTTGATGGCTTTCCTATTGAATTCTTTGAAGTCTTTGGGACCGGTTGGAGGATGACATATATGATGCCTTTTGTGAGTTTCAGAGATTTAGGAGCCTTGATAAGATTTTGAATACAGGTTGTATCTCTCTCATTCCAAAGAGCAAGGAACCCAAGACTATTTTTTCTTGTGACCTATTACATTGCTCTCCCTCAGGTTGTACAAGATCTTTGCTAAGACATTAGCGTAAAAAGTCCGAGACAACTTGGTTGACGCTATCTCGTCCAACACAATCGGCTTTTTCCCTCGTCGTTGTATTCTCAACAACGTGGGGCTGGCGTGATATGAAGGAATATATTGGGCCCGTTCTGAGGTCATAGGCGAGTGTATCTTAAGCTTGATTTTGCTAAAGCTACGATAGTGTTGATTGGGGTTTCTTGGAGAAGTGTCTTCTTGCACTTGGGTTTGGAGAGTCATTCACAAGGAATGTCATGAAGCTCCATACATCACTGTCCTTTTCCTGTGAGCCATCCGATATTTTTGTAGTGGGTAGAGGAATTCGGCAAGGTTGTCCCTTATCACCCTTGCTTTTTACAATTTGTGGCGGTAAGCATTATCGGCTCTTCTCCGTGGCTACCCAAGATGGCGTTATTCAAGGCCTCCCAATGGGCGATGGTTCTCAAGAGGTATGTAACCAATATGCCGATGACACTTTTTTGTTCCTAATTGCCAGAAATTTTGAGAATCTTCGTAATGCTAAGCTATTATTAGATACATTCTCCTTAACATCAAGAGTTCTTGTAGGTGGCAAAATGTACTGACTTTGTGGGCGTTGGACAGTCCCATCCCTCCACAGTATTTTGGACTATCCATGGAAGATTCTTACGCATGGCAATACCACAAAGTTGCTTGGTATCCCGGTTGGAATTCACGTCTCTGCTTCAGATGCTTGGGATGAAATCATTAGTGGGTTGCAAAAGCACTTGTTTTGGTGGAATACAGCTAAACTGTCCATACCCGGTAGAATCATTGTGGCTAAATGTGTTCTTAGTAATACTCATGTCTACATGGCGTCTGCTCTATTAGTCTTGATTGTAAGATGGAGGAGATTGTGCGATCGTCAGAAATTTTATTTGGGGTGGAAATGAGTTAGGAGGCGGTTGTCAAGGTAGCTTGGACCGAAATGCATTAGGCCTAAGGCTACCTGGTGGTCTTGGTATGTTGGATTTTCACCTAAGGTGATGATATCAAAGTTTATTTGGAGGATTTTCATTGGTAAGGATGATTCTCCTGGCCTGAGGTTGTTGGTGCAGTCGATTCAGCATTGTCTCCCATTTCATAAGGCCATCATTAAGCCCCTCCTTCTTGGGCTTTGCTTTATCATATGCATCCGTATCCTAATGCTTCTCCCTTTCTAAAGGGGTTGCTTCTTTTGGGACACTGTCGGTCTCTTTTTCATATTAATCCCGAGGCATGTCTTAGGTTGTCCACTCCATCTTTGGTGGATTCCTGCGGGGGACACTCGGAGAATGTGCCTCTAAGTGTGGTTGTTCATCCAAAGACACAACGACGATGGATAGCAGCTGGTGCAGCTTGGTATGAGTCTGGTCATCTCATGTCATGGGAATCATTTAGAACAAAGTTCTTGTTGTACAGATGGGACAGAGTAATCTGGAATCATATTCTTGCATTGTTGCCCACAGGATTACGGTCCATAGATTGAGATCGCCGTATGGGGTTGCCATCGGGATATCCAGCCTAGGGCTTTTTGTGTCTTCTGTGTATAAATTGCTTTTGCATTCTGAAATCCTGCCTCCATCTAATAGGTGGCATCTTTAGGTCCCTCAGCCACAATGGAAAAGTGTTTGGATATGGGTGTGGATAAGCTGCTTCATCCGAAAGTAGTAGTTTTGTGGTGGCAAGTGATCCATAGATGCCTCAGAGTCAACAGGTTAGTCCATAAAATGGATAATCGAAGTTTAGAGCTCTGTCCTTTATGCCAGCAAAGGGTTGAGAGTATTGAGCATTGTTTTTTCTTGTGTGAGCGGCTTCGGCAGGCATGGTCTTGGTTGTTGACCCTATTTGTCACGTCTCGATCTAGCCAGCAAATTTTGCTTGCTATCTATCTTGATGCTTGGCCCAAACTACGGAAACGAGCTTTTCATCTGCATGTGGCTGGCTTTTATGGTCAATCTGGAAGAGAAGGAGGTTGTTTTTCTTTAAGGGCGTAGATACTGCAGATGAGATTGTTCTTCAGTGGGCGCAAAATAAAATTGTTATGGCTTACAATTGTTCTTCTCTTGATCAAGAGAAGAAAGTACTGATCTGGCATATTTACCTTCAGATTCATTCTTTTGCATAGGCAGGTGGTTGTGCTCAGATGGATCGGTTTGTCCACTGGGGTTATAATCCTGTCTTTGCATTTTATGTTGCTCTAGTTTTTAGTTGGTGAATAAAGCTTGTCGTCCTTCAAAAAAAAAAATATCGAAGCACAAAAACTAAGCACTTAAGGGCCACTTTGAATATATATATGTGGACATCCACTTACACCCTTCAAAGGTTATCTCATAGATGATGAGAAGTCATAGTAGTGTAGGGGACAAAATGAATAGAGTCAGTGCAAATAAATAGATGGTCTAATCCTGGACCTATAAATAGTCCATGCTTATTCATATTCAAATCTTGTATATAATATGTTATTCTAACATGAAATTTGAGATATGTATTGCCAACAAAGGTTCAGATTTACAACAAGTATAGCATATTTTAAAAGGTGGTCTACATATACTATGGCCCTACTTAGACTACAACACGTGGGAGGAGCTACATATTGACTAACTTTATAATAGTGAGAACTAAGTAGGTTTCTTCATTTTTTCTAATAAGACCACACCGAGAACCTCAATATTCCCTTTTATCATATAGTGTGTCATTTATAAAGGTTGATAGGAGAAATGTAGCGCAATAAGATATTTTCGATGAATTAGAAAAACAGGTATGGAAAGTCCTTTGATTTATTTATTTACAGTCATAGATAAACTTCGTGATATTGTCCTCCATTCATCAATAACCATCATTAGCTACATCATTGTTGAGTTTTAGTCCTATAAGGGTATAATCAACGCACTTTTGAACCCTTCCATGTGTTTATCCTGTTATATTAGATCTTGTTTATCATTTACTATCCTTGTGAGACTTATGGATGGGGTTTATTGAAGCACTTTAACCTACATTTTTATTCTGAATTATGTACAATAATTTCTTTAGTTAATAATGATACTAATATAACATAATATGAACATCTAAAAAATTCCTTAGACTATAGCTTGTATTGTTAAGAACTCATTGTTATATAAATTGAATCAAAACTTGTAATAGTAAGAGAGAAATAATTCTCGACCCTCATGCAGCATTTTTAAGCAAAATAGGGTTTGGCGACTTCGATTGATATCAAATGATAGCAGCCAAATATGGAAACATGCAAGTCGATATGTTTTATCATAATAATATATCAATTACTTTCATACTTAACAAGGTTTAGACACTTTTATGCTAGAAAAGGGCAAAAGTATGCGAGTGGGTATCAAAAAAATGCGGCCCCAGCACCTAGATCAGCACCCTGGATGTACTATTCTATCATAGTATTCCACTTGTTATTAATTGGAGTTGTTACATATTTCTATTGATTACCTAATTACCGTGTGCTACCAGTAACACCTTAAACAAGCTGCCATATGGGGTGCTATATGAGTCTTTGTCACAAGATGTGTCCGGGCCTTTGCTTTTGCACCCCACCAAAGATACTTTTGCCCAAAATTGAAGAATGTAGTTCTAGAGTGTTGTAAAATCGCTAAATTCCCCAAAGTTTGAACAATTATACCACTATGAATATGACGTTCCACGTATTTATACGTCTTTTGGGTATAAATACATGACACATCACTATGAATACTTAATGGTGCATTAATTATTCATAAGCTAAGGTTAGCTATGTAAATCATTAATTATTAAGGTGGAAACCTAACTCTAAACCCTAATTCTAATTTAGGGCTTAACCTAATATTAAAAAGGCTAAACTATTAAATTAGTAAATGATGACCAATCTAGGATTGCCACTTGGTCCAAATCGATTGGGCAAGGCAGACCTGCTAACTTTGGATCACCCAAATTGGGGTTCAACCCCAATTTGCCTCAATTCGATTTGGAGGCAATTTTTTTTTTTGAGGGAACGAATTTTTATATTTTATATTAAAAGATTAAAAGTACAATGTTACCTTTGCTTGTAGAGAATTACTACAGGAGTAGTCTCGACATCTTCATTCTCTACATGCAGGAACTTATTAATTGCTCTAGAAGCTGATACCATTGAGAAGCTCATAAGGCCTATCCGCATCGTAACCAGATTAAGCAAGAGGATTTGTAGTTGCCAAGAGGCACTTGGAAATAATTCTTCACATCCAAGGGCACTTACAAATAATCTGAACAACCAAAATAAGAGGAAGATATATGCACCTTGCTTCACAAGGCCTAGAAGTATCAGAGTAGCCAAATAGAATGGAATTCAGGCATCAGTACCTGATCTTAGCACACAGCTCAAATGTAGCAGTATTTGAGCAAACCATATCCATACAGTGGATTGGTATCAAAGAAAAATTTGGTATCAGCACCAAATTATCTTCAAGCTTCAGTGAATGGCTCCTTCGATCATAGCAGTAATTGAAAAAGCAAACAAAGTACTAGGAAATTCCAAGTATTTGCCAATCTATCATACAACCTATTTTCTGAACCACTCCAAAGATAAATCAAGGACCTTGCAATTCCTTTGTGTAAGAATCTTCCTGATACATCAAATGCAAAAACTCGGTTCTTCCTGCTAGCAAGAAAGAGCATAAAAGGAAGGGCGATAGACTTACTTCTTTCCAAAAGAATGAATTTTGATATCCTCTGATGAAAAGACTCAAAGAAACATCTTTATCTAATCTTGCAGATCTGTTCTTCGCCTTATGGGTCGGCATCCAAATGGATCTACCCTTTCGGAAAGTCTTTATTAAAGACTCTGAAACAGTAAGGAGCGCAAGATGTCAATTGGGTTTGTGTCTGTCTGCATAGATTGGGTTCAACTATAGCATCCGCGGGAACTTGGAACCCATTTCTTTGTCGGGAATTAGACCTTAGCAAACACCTTCATACCGCCCGCTCGAGGCCAAATGCTCTCGCTCCAAAACAAAAATGATCCGCCAAAGCCAATGTAGAAACCACGATTTTCGCGGAATCCACAACTCCTGGTACAGATCATGAAGAAGCGTAAAAATGGAGTTGCATCCACAAACACCGAACCAATACCATGCTCAGAAACGTTTCTGTCTGGTGGCAAAAGCCCTAGAACAGATTTCCTTACAAAGAACAGATCCTCGTTAGAGAATACATGCTGCAAGAATGCCACCGAAAAGATGCAATGAATCCCTCCAACAGATTTTTTTTTTTTTTTTCCAATTCTTCTGGAGAGCAAATCCATCAGCCCTGCTAGCTACAAAAGCTACAAATATTTCTTCAAGAACCACCGCTTTGATGATTGAAGGGCAGGGAGGCTAGGCCGCTCCCTAGCCCGGCCAAGACGGCGCCACTGGCCAACGACATCTTTCCAGGCGGTTGCTATAGGAAAATGTTCATCCCATTTGGGGGCAATTGGAGGAGGAGGAGGAGCTTATTCAACCAGCAGGGCATGGAGGAGAGATGGGAGATCTAGCTCATATTCCAGTTAGTAGGCTCAGTTAGCTTGAGATTCTAGTTAGGAATTTATCCTTGTTTGCAAGATGAATGATTAGTCTCTCTATTTTATGTTCTAGATGAGATTATGATGGATGTATCAGATATGAATGCTCTCTTTTGTTCCTCCTATGTTGTATGGGTAAAAGGGGGATAGAGACCTAAATGCCATCTAGAAGTAGAGATGTTCCTAGTTAGAACCCTTAATCCATTAAATGCGGCCTGTGCACAAGAGCTCACCTGGCTGTGGATGCTATGTTGTGATTCAGCACCAGATAATAGGTATGATGGTGAAACATGGGTGGGATCTTGCCTAGCATGGCTACAGGAATCCTATAGTGTGCTAGGTTTATAGTCGGTCACTGAAGAGGGCCGAATATGGGTCTGACATTCCTTGGATCTCAGGATGAGTGCCTATATGGACGACTTGGGGCTCGAATGGGCAGGTGAGCCGGCCTTTAGATTTCGGGGAGTAAGTCGGGTACGGATGGGGGGGTCATTGTTGTGGCACGCATTTGCTAGTACACCCAGAGATCCGTCATGCCCGGGGAGAGGACGCCTCCCCGACTTGCCTCATCGGACCAGGGAGATGTAACCAGGTGTAGTCTCATAGGGTGACTCCATGAGATTGCGTCTTCGGAAGGCTATGATCACGCCATAGCATGTTTCAGCCTATCTGCAAAGTGTGCACAAGAGGGGCGGATGGAGTGGACTACCCTAGCCATTATTCTATGCCAGCCAATGCCATGTTATATCGCTATCTGCTGTCATCTTGTAACCTTGACCGTCAGTCAACCCCCTTAGAGTCTGAGCCTGGGGTAGAGCCCTTATTGGTGGTATACTGCCTATGTTATCTTGTATTTGTATTGCTATTTATATGATGATGGGTGGACCACCCTTCGTGCTGGTATATTATTTTGAGCATGATTGTTGTGTGCTAACATGTATGTGCGCTTCCACTGTATAGGACTCCCATAGAGGGCGTGGGGCTAATGACACCTCGTGTTCCTCACCCGGACACTTGGCCATCCCAAGTGGTCCCAGTTAGACGGAGGGCCTTTCCATGGTGATGGTAGTCGCCACAGGAGGGGAATTCCCCGTAATTATACAATGGGAGCATCGTATAGATTACAACAAAGGTGAATCCAGTGTTCATGAAATTCTCATGACAAGTAATCAAGATATCACACATTTGGAGCAATTGCCTCCAAAACCATGTGATAGGATGATCCTTGACAGCTGATGTGCGTTGCAATACAACTTCATCTATTTTAATTTTAGTAAGTTCCATGTCTTAAGGGTGAACCTTGTCAATTTGGGCTACAACAAAAGATATGAACATTAAATAAGTAATATGATATGTCTCTGTCTGTATTGTTGAATGTCATCATATAGATCGACATATGGGTCTAGTCTATTCACATCTTAATATTTATGGTAAAAGTTTTAGCTTATAAGTAGCAAGCTGCAATTAATAGAAATTAAGAAAGAAAGATAAGGTACTTCCACATTGATTCTGCACTTATGTCCATATGTAGCAATTGTATTTGTGTGCCTTATGCAAGAAAATTGGAATAGGCCAAAGATGCTTATACTAACAAACCACCCTTCCATGGCATTGCTTTCCTGTGCATTCATTAAATAGTAAGCAATTTTGATAGCCTGGAGGAGTAGTTCTTCCATTAGCCTGCTCTTACGTTTCTATGAGGAAACTGAAATCCAGTCGCCATACAATTCCATGACATTATATGGAGGCGTAATTTAGCAACTTCATCTTGGAAGGAGAACCCATATATGTTTAGAGCCGTTGCTACTAGTTGCAAATAGTGAAAGAGTAGTAGTTAGAGGAGCCACAATGCAAAGGAGGGGCAAAATTACGGAAAAATATTAAAATGGGCCTGTATAGGAATATTCGGATTGGAGTATAAAATATGTGTATAAACAAAAATGCCATTTAATATTACAAGTCAGCACCTCCATTGGCAGCATCAGTTGATCCCCTTACACAGAGACGATGGGTTCTTGCAGGCGTTGTCTCTATTCAAGCATGGTATGAGGTGGGTCGCCTACTGTCTTGGCCTGAATTTCGGGCAACGTTCCTGCTCTCTCGTTGGGATGTATCTCTATGGGAGAAGGTCGCAGAAAATTTGCCTCTTATAGTGCAAAATTTGGTTTTTTTCGAAAGGGTGCCATGGGGACTTGCCATGAAAATATTCACAAAGGCAAGCACTTTGTCGGATCGAAGATATCGCCTTGTTTTAGCACTCTGACCCCTCGGTTGCTAGATGGGTGGCACCTACGGGTTCCACGACCCACTTTTGTGTCGCATTACATGGCGATGGTTTTGGGATAGATTGCTCCACCCTAAAGTCTACATCTTGTGGTGGCGGGTTATCCACATGTGCTCATGGGTTAATGTCTTTTCGACATCGCTATGATCCTCGTGATATCTGCGGTATGCGACTCTCCGTTTTTCGGATGTTGAGACTCTTGAGCATTGTCTCTTTGATTGTCCGAGGTTCAACCAGTGTGGTCCGGCTACAAGGTTTGTTTAACAATACATTGGACTCCCGATGCATCCTCTTGGCGCCCTATCCCAACGCATGGCCTCCGGCTAAACAAAGGGCATTCCATCTTGGTTCGGTTGGCTCCTATGGTTCGATATGGGAGCATCGCAGATACCACATCTTTCGAGCATTAATTCATCGCGACACGGCGGTATTATTGGGTGGCCGAGAAAAAGATATTGACAACCTACGAGTGTTCCTCCTTCAATGAAATGATAGAACGACGGATTCAAGATCTTGAATTGATTCTTATCGTTAGTCTCCTATTCTGGAGTAAGTACATTGTGCTCCAGGCTCGTGCTCCTGTGGCATCTTTTTATGCTTTCACAGTTAGATGAGACATGTAAATTTTGTACTTTTTCTCTGATTAATAAACTTTTTGGCTTTCGTCCTTAAAAAAAAAAAAAATTACAAGTACGTATAAAAGTGATCAAAGATTGATATTGAGATCCAGTATCTGTTATGAATCTACTCATCTTTCTGCAAAACTCAAATCATAGCTGAACTCTGGAACTTGATCTTTATGGCACAAATTCACTAATCAACTGAGCTCAACTTGTGAACACTACAAACATTACATATCGCTTTTGCCCTTTCTCCAAAACACGATAGATCAACTTCTCTATATCCTCGAAGTTTTGCAACAAGATATGAGACGGGATCTAGCTTAAGTTTTGATACTAGGATCTGGCTTTAATTCAAGAACAACAGCGGCTGAAACACAAAAGCTTCTTCCCAATTTTGAAAATATGTTAAATTCATATGGAACAACTTCTATGGGAAATTCAAGATTACAGTACTAAGAATCTTTCAAGGAATGGTTTAATTCGGCAAAGGATTTAGGAATAAGCTTTTCTCTAGCTTCTAGGCATAGCTTCTACATCATCGTTTATAGCATTTCGTTGCCTCTATACTATTCATAAATTTTGGAAAAGGTATATTCTTAGCTCAAATTAACTCATCTAGTCTAAGTTCTACTAATTCGACTTATGTCTAGGCCTTTCTAGCCAGATCCGATTCATTTTGCCTTCCTTTATTGGTTCTTTGTTCAATGGGTCACTACGACTATAGCGACCAATCTTTTCACAAATCTGTTTCAATATTTTAGAGTTCAATGGCTTTTCTAAGATTCATACCTTAACTTAATTTTTAACAAATGGATTAACTTTAATTCTTAGATTTTCTTTTGCCAGGATTTGCTTTTATGTTTGCATATGTGTTTCCTCTGAGCTTGTGCCATAACAATTTCTTTTCTTCCCAAGGCTGATCGACCTCGATCATCGGCCTTGAGGGAATTTCAACCTTTTCCCAAAGCTAGTCACCTGAGTATTTGCTTTGAAAGGATTTCCTAAGACTGGTAAACTTACTATCTGCCTAGAGCTTTATACTAAGTATCTGGTTAGTATGTTGCAGTCACAGTTGCTCCTTATATCTGGATTCAAGAGCAACATTTGATAGCAAAAAAACTCTTTCGTTAACTCAAATACAAAATTATGCTCAGTCAATCCAGCATTCATATGCACACAAAACTTCTTTACTATACTTATCTTTCAGATAACTAATTTGATTATTATACATGACAGTGCACAAAATTGCTTCATATCAAGCTTGCCCCACTTTTCTAACACGCCCTTGATTTGCCATTGACCCGCCCATTGATGTTGACTTTGACCATTGATTTTGACTTTTTTGTTTTGACTTGTCAAAAAACTTCTTTAGAGCATCTCCTCTACCACTCAAATACATGGTGCTCATTTAAGAGTGGAGAAGTCCTAAAAGCCTTCTCCAAAGCTTATCCTTTGCCATTCAAATTAGGTCGTTGTCCAATTTAAGAGGCCAAAAGCCCTAAAAGCCTTCTCCAGAGCCTATCCTCTACTATAAATTCTGCCATAAACAGCCATGACAATTCTTATGGCCCCCTCCCCAAGTCCCAAGGACGTGCAAGCTGATGGGGACGCCTATCAAACCCCGGACCAGACTTAGTCCCAGCCACAACCAATGACACCTTGCCCATCAAGCTCCTATTGGGGAATGACATAGATGGTGCACCACAATAAAGGTGTGGATAAGACAATGAAGGCAAGTTTAGACACCTCTAAGATGAGAAAGGAGACCCGTGCAAAGGCTCAGATAACAAACTCGGTTTGACAAGCAGATGATCGATCTTTAAACCTGGGAGCAAGTTGCTCGTGCACACCGAATCCAGCACATGCAGAGAACCAGAAGCAGATCTAGGTGATGGTTGAAAGTAATCTACTAGAATTGCAGACCTAGCAGAAAAGATACAGTTCTCAGTGCTCCAATTACTCAATTAGCAACTAGCTACAACGCGTCATGGGCATGGAGGCCTACATGCATTTCAGACAGCTCCATGGCGACGGTTTATTCTACAAAGGCAGCAGTTGTGCCTTCAATGGTGAGATTTGCTAGCCATGATGGTGGCCATTTTCGTCCATTCTTGCTCTGTTTTAAATCCACAGACCATTGCTTAATGAATCTAACGATTTCTTTCCATTGCAGGGATGCTTCTGGAAACCTGAAATTTCATCTGAGTCGTCTATTTATGGATATCTGAAGTGGCAGAGCTTTATCCCTTGATTTTTCCCTCCTAAGGTTTGCACTTCAATCTAATCCGAGGATTGATGATATGGCAAAATTCTAGCCTCTCTTATTTTCTTCACTATACATGAATGGCTCTGAATTTCCTTTTCTCCTCTATAAATATGCAGAATTCGAGATATCAAGCAGCTTTATTTCTTGAAGACTTTGGAGCATTTCTTGGAGGATCTTGGAGCATGAGTTTTTCGTAAATTGTAGCAGGAGCACAAGTTCAAACTTGCTGCCATTTTTCTAGATTAGACAACTATGCCACTTTGATTTCTTTAAATAGATTAGGGCCTAAGGTTCCTTTATAACAATTGTCTATTACTGATTTACAATAGCATAGCTTGCAGCCTTGATATTCTGAAATAAATTAGTCTAAGATGCTTTAAATTTTTGCTATGATACAATCTCTTTCTGTTTTTAAGTTCTCTTGTTTTGCCATGTTTCTTGTGTTGGTGCATGTCTCTAAGCTCTCTTGTTTTGCCATGTTTATTGTGCTGATCATGCAGGCTACCTTGTAATTCGTTTCCATTGTTTCATTCTAAACCTTTTACCATGAATCTTAGGAGGAATAGAACCATTTCTCCACCTCCATCAAATGCTGAAAATTCTCCCTCTGAACCGCAACCTCCCCAAAAAAAAAAAAGATCATTCAGACCTCTTTTAATCAGCCAGAAAAGCATACCAGTGGGGAGGAAAAAAGTAAGGTCTGCAAAGAGAGGTTCTTGGTCAAAGGAAGATTTAGATCAAGCCATTGATGCTGTTGAGGATGGAATATTTTCCATCAGAAAATCTGGAATGCACTTTGGGATATCCTAAACAACACTTAGAAACGACCTTTATGGTATTTCTGAAAATAAGTTTGGTGCCATCCCAAAGGGTTTGACAGTTGAAGAGGAAAAACAGCTTCTTCAGTGGGCATTGTAGTTACGTGATGAAGGAAGACTAGTGACCTTAGATGTCATGAAACAAAGGGTTGCACAGATGACTATAAACAGGCAGACTTGCTTTAAAGATGGATTGCCAGGTTCAAAATGGTGGAAAGGTTTTAGAGATAGGCACCCCGAAATATCTCTCAAGTTTACTCAATGTGTTGAAGTGCAGAGGGTTAAAGCCATGACCAGTACCAATCTCCAAAACTTTTATTCTACTTTAAATCAAGTGTATGGAGATTGTGTCTTGAGCCTTCAAGCATTTGGAATTGTGACGAAACTAGAATTCATGCAGGTAGTACACAGGGATGAGGGTCATTGCTAGAAAAGGTATAAGAAATGTGACTGAAACTGTACCTAAAAGGGAGTGGATATCTGTATTAGTTTGTGTGAATGATGTGGTGCCAAAATTCCTAATTTGCATGTGTTCAAGGGGATCAGGCTTAAAGGCACGAATTTACACTTGCAGATTGTGAACCCGGAGCAATTATGAGTTATCAAAAGAAGGCTTGGATTATAAATGATCTATTTGAAGCTTGGTTAGAGCATTTATAGAACAACGTGCCTGGAGGAATTAGCAAGGAAAGACCACATCTTTTGGTGTGTGATGGCCATGGCAGTCATGTCACTGTCCAAACAATTTTAAAAGCCAAGGATATGGGCCTGCACATTGTGCAATTACCTCTCCACATCTCTCATAAGCTGCAGCCCTTGGATGTCTCTTGTTTTTCTCCATTTAAATCAAATTTCAGAAAGTTGAGAGCAGCCTTCATGCACATCAATTATAGAGTTGAACCAACCAAAGAAGACATGACAAGTCTGGTGTCCAATGCTTTCATTAAATCTCTGGATTTGCCAAAACAGGGATATAGCCTTGGTGCAGGACAACTGTGTAGGCAGATCCCATTGCAGATAGGATGGAACATGAGAGAACAAATAGGGAAAATAATTTGGATGCTGAAATATGTGGTGTTGATCAAGTTCATGTTCAAACAGATTTGGAAAATGTCTCTCCTGATACATGTACATTGGATGAAGGCATTGAAGATACACTTGATGGTAATGCATGAGCTGAAAGAATGTTCATCCACAAATGCTAGACCAAGGTAATTCTCCAGCTCTACAAGCTCTTGCAGATGTAGTTTTTCAACTGCCCAATCCACCATCATTGTCTGCTGATACTTCTGGTAGGGCAGAAACTCCAACTAGAAAAAAGTCCAAGAGATTAAGGCTACCTGCGAGTTTGCAATGAAGGCTATATGTAACATGTGATGAAGTAGTTAGAGCAAGGTTAGAAGAGCAGAGAAGATTAGAGGAAGCAACAAGGGTTAGACAAGGGCAAGTAGAGGAAAGGAAGAGAATATTGGCAGAGAAGAGGGCTGTCAAAGAGAGGGAAAAGAAGAGAAAAGAGGATGCAAGAAAAGAAAGAGAGAAAAAAAAAAGGATTGCTTTAGAGAATGCTGCATCAAGACCCAAAAGAACAAGGAAAAGAAAAATTGTTGCGGAAGAAAATGTAATTGACTTGGAGCTTAATGATGTTGACAATAATGGAGATCAAGTGCTTGAATTGCAGGTTGCATGTGACAATAATGAAGAGCAAGTTCTTGATTTGCAGCTTGCAGGTGGACAGATAAATGTCACAAATGGTGCTGCAGAATAAACTAATTGTAACAGCCAGCCTTTGGACTTATTTGTATGTATCCCTATTGTTCCTGTGGAAGATCAAAGTGCAGTAGATAGAAGTAATGTTGTGAAGAATCATGAATTACAGGACAGTCAAGACAGAGCCCTCAAGATTTAGAAGAAAGCCATATCGGTTGTAGCTTGGAAGACACCCATATTTGTTCCTGGGATGAACATTGCAGGAAGAAGAGATCAAGGCTTTCAAATAATGCCACTGACAATGAAGATAGTAGTGATGAATTTAAAAGAGTTAAGAGAAGAACTAAATGTTTAGATGACTTGTATAGAGAGGAGGCTGATAATCATTTGAAGATGCTTGAACTTTGAGCGAAAATCCATTGTATTAAGTTCATTCTGTTATTTCTGTATTTCTTTTATCTGTATGAAATTTGCTAAACATTTCTCAAATTCAGGAATTTGTTTGAAGGAGTTAGTTTGTTGTGTATTGTTTACACCCAAAATGGGAATCTACCTTTGGTGATCATTGAATGTACCTTTGTTGGGATCCCTATGCAAGGTATAGTTTCATATTAAATTGTGATTTTCTCATTTTTATTTTTTTTTCATTTTGCATTCACTATCTGTAGTCTTTAATTTGCAGGTTGATTGAATGGCAATTAGCCTTAAGTTCAAGACCAATGGATGTTCAAATCCTTCCAATTATCTGTTTATCAATTTGAGGTGTTTCTGAATGCCTCCTTGGTAATTGAATACACAAATATGCTGGTGTTACAACAACATTTTAGCATCTCAATCTCACCATTGTAGGTAAACCATGCACCAGTAAGGAATATTTCATGCACCAAACAGTAAGCACACACTCACCATTAAGGAAAATTGGTGCACCAAACAGGAAGCATACGCTCACTATTAATGAAAATTGGTTCACCAAAGTTATATTCACCATTGACATCCAGGCATCACCACTAGGGTTCCTAATTTGCATGTGTTCAAGGGGATGAGGCTTAAAGGCACGAATTTACACTTGCAGGTTGTGAACCCAAAGCAATTATGAGTTATCAAAAGAAGGCTTGGATTACAAATGATCTATTTGAAGCTTGGTTAGAGCATTTTCAGAACAACGTACCTGGAGGAATTAGCAAGGAAAGACTACATCTTTTGGTGTGTGATGGCCATGGCAGTCATGCCACTGTCCAAACAATTTTAAAAGCCAAGGATATGGGCCTGCACATTGTGCAATTACCTCTCCACACCTCTCATAAGCTGCAGCCCTTGGATGTCTCTTGTTTTTCTCCATTTAAATAAAATTTCAGAAAGTTGAGAGCAGCCTTCATGCACACCAATTATGGAGTTGAACCAACCAAAGAAGACATGGCAAGTGTGGTGTCCAATGCTTTCATTAAATCTCTAACTCCAGCTAATATTACTGTTGGATTTGCCAAAACAGGGATATAGCCTTGGTGCAGGACAACTGTGCAGGCAGATCCCATTGCAGATAGGATGGAACATGAGAGAACAAATAGGGAAAACAATTTGGATGCTGAAATATGTGGTGCTGATCAAGTTCATGTTCAAACAGATTTGGAAAATGTCTCTCCTGATACATATACATTGGATGAAGGCATTGAAGATACACTTGATGGTAATGCATGAGCTGAAAGAGACCCAGAACCAGTCCATGTTCATCCACAAATGCTAGACCAAGGTAATTCTCCAGCTCTACAAGCTCTTGCAGATGTAGTTTTTCAACTGCCCAATCCACCATCATTGTCTGCTGATACTTCTGGTAGGGCAGAAACTCCAACTAGAAAAAAGTCCAAGAGATTAAGGCTACACCATGAAGTTTGCAATGAAGGCTATATGTAACATGTGATGAAGTAGTTAGAGCAAGGTTAGAAGAGAGAAGATTAGAGGAAGCAACAAGGGTTAGACAAGGGCAAGTAGAGGAAAGGAAGAGAATATTGGCGAGAGAAGAGGGTCACAAAGAGAGGGAAAAGAAGAGAAAAGAGGATGCAAGAAAAGAAAGAGAGAGAAAAAAAGGATTGCTTTTAGAGAATGCCAAAGATCAAGACCCAAAAGAACAAGGAAAAGAAAAATTGTTGCGGAAGAAAATGTAATTGACTTGGAGCTTAATGATGTTGACAATAATGGAGATCAAGTGCTTGAATTGCAGGTTGCATGTGACAATAATGAAGAGCAAGTTCTTGATTTGCAGCTTGCAGGTGGACAGATAAATGTCACAAATGGTGCTGCAGAATAAACTAATTGTAACAGCCAGCCTTTGGACTTATTTGTATGTATCCCTATTGTTCCTGTGGAAGATCAAAGTGCAGTAGATAGAAGTAATGTTGTGAAGAATCATGAATTACAGGACAGTCAAGACAGAGCCCTCAAGATTTAGAAGAAAGAAAGCCATATCGGCTGTAGCTTGGAAGACACCCATATTTGTTCCTGGGATGAACATTGCAGGAAGAAGAGATCAAGGCTTTCAAATAATGCCACTGACAATGAAGATAGTAGTAATTAATTTAAAAGAGTTAAGAGAAGAACTAAATGTTTAGATGACTTGTATAGAGAGGAGGGTGATAATCATTTGAAGATGCTTGGACTTTGAGCCAAAAATCCATTGTATTAAGTTCATTCTGTTATTTCTGTATTTCTTTTATCTGTATGAAACTTGCTGAACATTTCTCAAATTCAGGAATTTGTTTGAAGGAGTTAGTTTGCTGTGTATTGTTTACACCCAAAATGGGAATCTACCTTTGGTAATCATTGAATGTACCTTTGTTGGGATCCCTATGCAAGGTATAGTTTCATATTAAATTGTGATTTTCTCATTTTTTTTTTTCATTTTGCATTCACTATCTGTAGTCTTTAATTTGCAGGTTGATTGAATGGCAATTAGCCTTAAGTTCAAGACCAATGGATGTTCAAATCCTTCCAATTATCTGTTTATCAATTTGAGGTGTTTATGAACGCCTCCTTGGTAATTAAATACACAAATATGCTGGTGTTACAACAACATTTTAGCATCTCAATCTCACCATTGTAGGTAAACCATGCACCAGTAAGGAATATTTCATGCACCAAACAGTAAGCACACACTCACCATTAAGGAAAATTGGTGCACCAAACAGGAAGCATACACTCACCATTAAAGAAAATTGGTTCACCAAAGTTATATTCACCATTGACATCCAGGCATCACCAATAGGGTGTATTGACCCCTTGTAATTTGAAGCTGAATACAGGCATTTATGATTTTTTGTTTTTGAAGAAAGCATGTAATATAGGAAGAACACATCCGAGGGCACACATAGATGCCAGAAACATTGAAATTGGACCATGTATGTGAATTTTTAAATGGTTTTTCTATTAAAACCACCATTGATGGCACCCCTCACTTGGATAGATAGATAAATACAACCCAAAAATTGTAAACATGTTGGGCATATTATGTTACATTTCCTTCTAGAGGGGTTTTAAGCGGGTTTAAGTTACGGGAACTTTGTTTCAGACACGGCTATGGTGTGGTGCGTCCCATCGATTCCGCATGCATACCTGTGTAGTAGATGGGCTGGGCCCTCGGACTTCCGCGTTTCATCTTGTATTAAAATCAGAAGCAGTGCCAAAGAGGACACTCACGTAGAAGCAGAGAAGCCTGGCGCTAGGGCTCGTCGTCTGGACAGAGTTAGGTATGAGAAGCAGCGTCGATTGGAACGTGAAGCTGCCACTTACCCTGAATGGGCAACGTATGCCTTGTCCTATTAGTTTCATACCATCGTCCTTTAGTTAATGCCCTGTAACACCAGCTTCACGGATTTTTAAAACTGTATTTTTTTCAGATAGTTTTTATATTTGAACTTCCTCCATCTCTTTTAAGCTTATTGATAATTGCAGCATCCTGGAAGAGCAGACCAAGAACGATGAAGAATTGGCAGCAATTCTTGGAGATAGTATTGGCAATCCAAAGGAAATGCAACGCAAGGTAATTATCTGAATTAGATTATGTTGCTAAGAAATCTTTAATTAGTTTCTGGTAACTATGGCTACAAGTTGATAGTCATTTCTGGTAATGCGTTCTGTCCATCCTGATATTCAATCTTCCTATAAGACATAGGCAGACAAAGTTAAGCGACCTAAGTTTAAGAGAGCAAGGTTATTTGGAAGAGTCATTGATGCTATCATTTTGTATTTCTGAGACCACTGCTTTACAAATTGTTCTTATGATTCTGTATGTTTGGTATGATAGGGTTCAACTGTCCTATTCATTCTTCCATCTTGCCATTCTGGTTCAATATCTAGCATTCTATACGTTACCATTTATGGTACAATTTGTCAGAAGTATTTATGACTTAAAACATTGACGCCTACATGAACCTTATTTGTGTATCAACTACTAGTAAGGCTGTGTGCTTTGATTTGGTACAATAAAATCAGCTGAACACATAATGAACAGATCAAAGAAAGGCTGTTAAGGAAAGGAGATGATATATTATCACCAAAAAGTGGCTCAGCAGTGCCAGTGGCAGTCTTATTCCGGGAGTAAGTATTTTTCTTATAATAATTGTTAAAGGTGCTAATTTTGGAGGAAAATTTGTCGTAACATTTGAAGCATACTGACTAATTGCTTTAGGATAATTTATCAGCTTTGACCCATTCGATTCTCATATCTGGTTTGAGCTATATCAGGAACCGTCTGAAAAGGATATGGATATTATTGGCAACGTAAGTATGAATAAGACAGCACAAGACATTGATGCTAGCCTAATACCTTGTCTGACTTTTAAATTGGTCAGGTAATACGTTCATGGTACATGCTTGGTCGTTTAGGAGCTTTTAACACATTAAATACCCAGGTATAGGTCTTGGCAGGGCATTTGTTGTATTGGCTGGAGTAAAGGTCTTTGTTCAAAGAATGGTGTCTTACAGTTAACAGATGCCCCAGTCGATGCACCCTTGAGGTATGATCTAGAGCGTGCTGCGGAAGCCCTTCCAGCATATTTTCACAACATAGGGGATCTTGAGTTTCAGGACAGCTGGGGAAGAATTTGGTAAGAAAGTTATTATAAACGCCTTTAGTTTTCTTGTTGAAATTTCTAAAAGAAGTAAGATTATCAAATAAATATGTTATTTGATGTACAGGGTGGATTTGGGGACTTCAGACCCACTAGCTCTAGATGTGTTCATAAATGCAATATCCTTTGTTAGTTCTGAGTAAGTGCCTATTCACTATCATCATAATACAGGATTATCTTTTATAGTAATTTTTGCACGGATTTTCCAGCCACGTTGGTATCAAACAGGTAATATTTGGAGGCCAGAGATTCGGTGACTGGGAGGAAGGGATGACTAATCCTGATGATGGATATAAAGTGTACAAAATTTAGCTGCAAACAGGATATAATGCAGTGGGTACGACTTCTGTTTATGCATCTTATGCGACATCTAAAGGAATTAGAGGATCAACATCCGCTCCAAACTTGATCTTATGAAGCCTTCTTCCATCGATTTCACTACAATGGAAGAACTTGCTGAGAATTTCAGAGGCTCTTCCCAGCATTTGCAAATGCATCTGTTGTTTCACATGGAAGTATGGGACTACTACCAGGCAACTCAAGAGTACAGCCAGCATTTGCTCTGGTAAATGTATCAAAAGGCAACTGGTACTTGAATAAAATGGACATGCTTTCTCTTTCGAAAATCAGAATGCATTTATTACATTCTTGACGACAAAAATATACTATTATCAGTGCGAGCAATTTAGACTGAAATTTCTGAGTTCATCATTGACTACAGAATGACTAAGTAAACGACCCGAAATAATTTATTTTTAAGTGAGATTCTATCCAATAAATATCCTATTGCAAAAGGACTTTGCAAAAACATAGTGAGTCTGCTTGACATCTCATCTAGCTCAACATACGGATCCACAGAAAGTATGGTGCTGTTCAAAGCTTGCAGGACACCCATCAATTTCTAGATGCAACTTGCAAAAATGGAGCCCTTATGTTTAGGTCTTAGTCTCCAATATTTAGGTGTGTGCTACTTTTAGCCAGGGTAAGGCCCTTTTTCCACGAGCCGCAAGTCTTATATTTCAGCAAATGGATCGGGGCCACATCAGGTCTTGAACCAAATTCGTGTCCACGACTAGGTTTAAGACATATATTATGAGGCTGGAGTGGGGAAGCACTCTTCATAAGAGATAGCACAAATCCAATGTGATAGTCGACATGTCTTATTTTGGTGGGGAAGCGCTCTTCATAAGAGATACCACAAATCCAATGTGGTAGTCGCAAACATTGTCGTATATACCACAAATCCAATGTGGCAGTCGCAAACATTGTCGTATATACCACAAATCCAATGTGGCAGTCGCAAACACTGTAATAAGGATATATGACAGCCATATTTTGCTCTTGTTGTGGAAAGAGCGCCTAAGTCTATCTCAACCATTGTTTGTCACAGAACTTTCTTTCTACTTTGGCATGAGATGAGATGTTTTCTCTTTTAATCACACATTAACGAATGAATCATTGTTGAGAGTGATTGGAAGGTGGAACTGATTGGTGGTCCTATAGAAGCATTGGACAAGCATTTTCAACCAATTGGAAGTCCAGTCTTGCAATGTTCCTTCCAATTGGGTTTAAACAAAAAAAATATGCTCGATGTGGAAGTCAACCATCCTAAAGACAATAGCGCCAAACTTATTTAGATGGACTTGGGAATGGGGAAGATTTGAATCATTCAATTTGATGACTTGACTCTTGACTTTTGACTTGATGTGATGCTCTAGGAAGATTGTTACTTAATAGACTAGACGGTCATGTAATTCACGCTGGAAAGGGCATTACACCCCGTAGGGCTTCGGAGGCGTCGCTAGCCTTCTTCGTCCCGGTCATTTGGTGGTGGCCGCCTCAAAGTCCTACGAGGGTGTAAGCGTTTTGGAGCATTTTTCACATTGGAGATTTAGATAGAGATCGGCAAAGGGGAGTGTGTATTGGAGGGTAGTATTTAAAACATTCGCATGATTGAAGTTTTGGCTATAGCTATAGCTTTTCCCAACCGACCTTTGTGTGTCCTTGGCATCAACATGATAGTGATCCATAACAGTTAAACAACAAATGTTTGATAAAAAAAACATTGGTGAGTGGTGAACATATGTCATAGATGGCCACATGATTATGATTTATGCGAGAGATGCCTCCATTATGACCATGATATTGTCCTTTTGAAACACATAATTTCGAAAGGCTGTACAATAGAATTATGGCACTAGATAGAAATTAGAGCATAGTTGGGAGATCCACAATCTGTAGGCATCTGAGAGGTAAGATAGATAGCTAAAATGGATTGAAAGAGATGTGATGAAATACCTGGAAAAAAAAAAGCCCTAGAAATGGGAATTAGGTTGGGATAAAAACAACCTACCAACTTATCTCAAACTATATGATTACAATGGTTCCAATAAAATATACCTCACATCTGGAAGCATTTCCGTTTTGGAATGTGCCATCATCGAACGGTCTGAAACGCTCCGAGATCGTGGCTGTGGGCCGTTGGATCTCGGTTTGACGGTGCAGATCTCCCCACACGCTTCACGCATTAACTCCGCGTTGTAGGATCGATCTGCTGCAGATAGCCAATCCGGCTCTTCTTTAAATCCGGCGAGTTCTTCTTCCAGATCCACTTCTTGTAAGTAATCTGATACAACCCAAGATCTCTAAAACTCTTTTTCCAGATTTGATCTTCCTGTTCTGCCCTGTTTCAGACTAAATCTCTTTTTTATCTTTTCTCTAGGTCTTAAATTTCAGCTTATTGCTTCTCCGGATCAAAACCCCAGCTCGCATCCAGTTTCCTATACATCACTTCAAGTAGTAAGATGGCCGATAATCTGAACAATGAGCAGATTGCAGAGTTCAAGGAGGCTTTCAGTTTGTTCGATAAGGATGGTGATGGTAATGCATCTTTTCTCATATATTATAGCCAATATAGACAATCAGAAAACATGATGAAATAAAGATATATGGATTAGATATGTGTAGTTTGATATTTTTCTTGCTAGAAAGCAATTCCGGCGTAATGGAGTGTTTGCATTCATACGAAAATATATTGTTACTAAGTGACATTTCATGATCGTTGCAATATTTCTTTTGGGGTATTCTAACTCTTTCTTCTTTCAGGTTGCATAACAACCAAGGAATTAGGAACTGTGATGCGTTCTTTGGGGCAAAATCCTACTGAAGCAGAGCTCCAGGATATGATTAATGAAGTTGATGCAGATGGTAATGGCACCATTGACTTTCCAGAGTTTCTCAACTTAATGGCTAGAAAGATGAAGGTGATCAATCTGTTATTTACCTGCATATTGATATTATGATTTGAATAGTTTGTTATGCTTAGCCTTTATCAATATGCTTAGCATTTTTTATATAATGCAAAGATGAGACATATGACAATAATTTCTGATTTAAATTACAGGACACAGACTCTGAGGAAGAGCTGAAGGAGGCTTTTAAGGTCTTTGACAAGGATCAAAATGGCTTCATATCTGCTGCTGAGGTAAAAGCATTGCATTTTATATTTGAATACATATTTACGTTTGATATGTGTATGGTATTAATCAAACTTATTGTCTACAGCTTCGGCATGTGATGACAAATTTAGGAGAGAAATTGACAGATGAAGAGGTAGATGAAATGATCCGAGAGGCAGATGTTGATGGAGATGGTCAGGTCAATTATGATGAATTTGTGAAGATGATGATGGCCAAGTAGAAATATTGCTTCTAACTCTAACCAATCTCGTGTTAGAAGCTGCTATAAATAATTTTATATCAGATCACAATGTCATTCCAGAATATGAATGAAAAGTTATAAGTTTCGAAATCGGCTGTTCAATTTTGATGTCATATGGCATGTTGCATATTACAGAAATTGTACCCTTTGTATACTTTTGGTACTAAGGTTGTTGCTGTCCATGTGTCCAGCAATGCAACTCGCATGCTAGAAATTGTTTTAATCTGGTTGTTTTCCTTGTATGGGCAGTTTTAGTTGTTGCTAATATAGTAGATGCCTTTCTTAACAAGCTCAATGGATGAAAGTATTTTATAAGAGCATACACAATATAAGAGTCATCAACTGTAAGGTAGACATTTCAACTATTTTCTAGATTTCCAACTAAGACTATAAAAAGTAATGCTTCAATAATATCCCCATCAAATGCCAGTTGTTCATCTTTTATGTCCATTCCTGTTGTTGTCTGTCTTGTCCAAAAAATGAGTGTGTCCTTAAATGGTAACCTTGGAATTGTGGCAAAGGAAATGGATTAAATTTGGGGATCCACATGGCAATTACTTCCTAGACTCATGGCATATGACAGCATTTAACATTTGAAACAATTACTAGTAACATCAATGCACACATTGCAACAACACATCCAACAAAATTTAACCTACCAACGAAGAGTTTTTTAGTACATCAATCATTTATGCTTTTGGTATATCTATCTTATATACTTTTAAAACATTTTACCTGCTCTTGTTTATAGCAATACATCTTTTTAGTAAAAAATAGAACATTTTTTGAAGTTTTTGTTGAAAATTAAGAAAACTCATTTAAGAAATGGTGTATGTTTTGTAAGTCTATAAGATTATATAGAACTTGGCAGTCGATATACAAGACGGAAAAACATGACAAGATAAAATAGTTAACTTAAAAACTACAAGTCACAGTAATTGAATAGCAATAGGACGATTATTAAAGCTAACACTTTATTTTTAAGACAATGCATTTTTAGGACTCATATAAGTTTTGCTAGAAATGCTTAAAAAAACATGAGATGTTAAATAGAAATGTGTACACAATGTCTTGCAAAGAAGATCTTATTACCAAACAAGGTGCTGCACACGAGGGGTTACCCTCTGGTGACATGAAGGTGTGTTTCTATGGTTTTTGTTTCAGTGTTTGTTTTCATGTTTTTTATTTGATTGTTCTTTAAGATCAAACTTGAATGCTGATTTGTTTTTTTCATCTGGTTTGTCTCTTTCGATCGCTTATGTATTGTAAGGGAGCAAGAAATAAGTATATAAGAATTGGAATTTGGACATTCTTCTTTTCTTTGTTTTGCTCGCAATGTACATGGTGAAAGAACTTTGCTTTAGTAACACATCATTGGTTCTACAGCTATATCAAAATATATAGCTTCCAATTTCTGCTTTATATCCTTTGGTAATTCCTTGTAAATCCACCTTAAAATTCCTGGGTTATTACCCTCGGTCACACAGGCGTCAAAATAGACCAATCCAAAATTCATATCATACATTCATGCTAGATTTTGGAGACTATAAAGTCAAGGAGCCGTCTCTAGCAAATAATGTTCCCTACAATATACAAAAATACATATTTTAGAGTCAAAGATAAGATGGAGGAAGAATACTTGTTCCATTCCCATATGGGCACAAAGACATCTGCAGGCATACAAAACCGCAAACACAAAAATCAAGAAATTGGGAAAGATAAACAAAACAAGCTCGCTACCAAGACCCAAGGGCGGGAGATTCGAACCTCGAGGCCCCCATAAATCTCGTATGGATGCTTTGGACCTAGTATGGATTCGAGGAGTACCAGGCAGCGTCGACGCTGCTTGTGTCTTGGTTATCCACTCAAATTATTACCCAAGACATCTTTTTTTTTGTATTTTAATCAATGAGATAACAAAGTATTTTTGCATGTTGTTACTAAAGCTAGCAACGTCCGGCATCCATCACTTATAAAAGGCTATATTTTAATCACTCATTTATTAGCTTGTGGTCGTTTGCTTTTAATGGCCTAGATAGATAAGATAAGAATTTTTACGTCCACAACAATAAGATACTTGTTGTTTTAATAAATAGCTTATAGCCCATACTACAATTGATATCCACTAAAGAAGGATGAGAATAGATGGAATTGAATCACCGAAGGTAAAGATTAAATGGATTCACTACTTATTGTTAGGCACTCAAGTGAATATTTATTTATATATGCACAATTGAACATTGGCTTTTTGTTAACATTGGGGTCAACATTGGTATCCACATTCGAAATTAAAACCAAGAGGGCAATTCATATGCTTTGCTTAAATAAAAGTGGGGTGTTTCTTCCTTTTTTCTTTTTTTTGGGGGAGGGGGGATGAAGAACCTTTGGAGGCTTTCAACCTAATTTGCATATAGTGGAAAATATTTAAGCTATCCGCTTGAATGGGGCATATTTAGTCATGTAGTCGCGACATATTTAGTCATGTAGAATTTGCACATAGTCGGCATCATGTTCGCTATTATTAGAAAAAAAGCGACCCCGAACTTTGGGATCTTAAAGAAACTTTCATGGTTTAAACTGATTATACCATCCATTTTGTATATTCCAAATTGAAGCACTCAAGATAAATGTTGAATGGACTCGCTACTTGTTTCTTGCCATGCACCAAAATGCTAGACCATTCATTTTGGTGTTTACACCACTCATTGTGTTGAACACCAAACAAGATCATTCTACAATACACATATGATATACTCAACGTTGCTACATGAACAAATATATGGTCCTGAGGTAAAAATGGTGATGGGGTGCACCAAAATAATCTTAAGGCATTTTAGATGCAAATAGTTTTGCAAGATGCTTTAGGTACCCGGCGTGTGTGTCTACCGTCACCGGCTTGTGTCTTGGTTAAGCACAACTGATGAAGGAGCTGAATACTCTCAAGGCTATAGCCATGTTCACCATATGTTGTAATCAATGCATTCCATGAAACAAGGTCGTGATCATGCATTCCAACAAATATATTAGTGGCCGAATCCAGATTACCACATTTTCCATACACATTGAGAAGTGCAGTGCCTAAAATTATGTCTGAATTATAACCATTTAGAATTATAGATGCATGGACAATCTTTCCTTCATCCGGGACGCGGAGATGTAAATACAAAATTAAACTAATGAAAGTAATGCGATACCTTTTAAATTCAGATACTGCATGTATAAGAAAAGTAAAAGAGCTTCCTTGCATTGACCATGTTTTGAATATATACCTATGATGTCATTCCATAAAACCACATCTATGTATATCATTCTAACAAATACCAAGCCAGATCATGCAGACTTGCGACTTGCCATAGTTAGGGAAAAGTCTATCACATATTTTGTGAGCCTCTCACATATTTTGCATGCTTGCTATTAATAAAAGCAGTATATGGGTGATCATTTGAAGCAAATCGCTTCGCAGTAGCCATTTTAGAACTCCATCTACAAAGATTTGAGCCTCTCGCCAATGCTTGGTCCCACCCCTCTACATGGAAAGGTGCTTGATTCAAACATTAACAATGTTAAAACTTTGATTACAAGAAATTGTAATAATATACAAATGTGATGGGCACCTTGTAAATATCCAATATCTCAAGTGAGCTTAGATACATCATGCCACGCCGACCATTTGTCGCTTTGACCAATCTCGAGCGGCAGTGAGTAGTAACACAAAACTCATGCAAAAAGTTGGAACTACTTCTCTGGTTAAGCTTGCTGCAACTAATACCACTCCCTTCACTTCCAGCTAGAAAAGGGAAGGTAGGTCATTAATTCTACCGTGGAAATGAGATAATATAAATCTAAATTTTACTAGTACCAAATCTGAGATGTGTTCCGTAATTCTGAAATCTTTGCAGCCGTCATCACGGCCAAAGACCACCACCATGGTCAACAAAACAACGAGCTTAAACCCGACTTATGGCTGGCGTTCAACCAGCTTTTCGTTGCAAGAGGATTCATCACATGTCTCCAAGTGAACACGCCACCTCCGAGGCGATGTACAAGGACTACCCCTTCACAACTAAATTTGGAATTATTTCGCATTCCGACAACTTGTTCTACCCTTCCTGGTTTCTGAAATGGCAGGTCTATCCCAAGTATGCTTTCAAATTCAGATCCAACCACATGATTATATATTCATGGCCACCCATTAAAACTAGGTGCACCAGTATCATTAAACGACTTGCTCAACAATGGGGTATAGATGGAATCCAGACTGGCTGAAGATGATGGTAATTTTTCCAATTTGGAAAGCTGATTGGCATGGCCATGACTAACATCCACAAGCACTTGTCTCGGAGCATCATTAGCAACATAAACCTTATAATGCAACATAATGCCCTTGCATTGCATAAAAAGACTATCTTCATTAGCATTGCTTGGAGCTACCATTTCTATTGTTGGACTTCCAGAAATAGGCAGATGGCAATGGCTTTGAATGTTTCTGGTATCCATTGGCACTAACTTTCAGGGTAAATTTTAAGGGTCCTAAATATTTTTCTATTCAAATTAAGGTTGGCTAAACCTTTGAAAATAAAAGTTCATAAATTTTTATTAGGCGAAATTTGATAGAATAAAACCCTTTTGTTATCTTCCCATTTGGCTAAAATGTAAAATTTATATGTTACGAAATTCTTATATTGCCTAATTTTTCTTGGTTGGTGGCTAAAGTGCAACTATTTAACTTCAAATTCTGAGCATTCCTTATCACATGAATGACAACTGATTCAATATGCTTCCATTACAAAAACAATAACAAAGATTCAAAGTACAATTCACAATACCATTTGAGGGAACACGCATATTTATGTCGGGGTCAAATGCATCTATAAATGGCTAACTTGTTGCAAGAATAAAACACTATTACTTAGAGCTTAAAATGCTCACTACGTAACATTCTTCATAATCTTTAACCTAAACGACTTATAGATTCAAATTCAATATCCATAAAGCATGATTGATATAGCTAATGACGATTCCTAAATTAAAGAGGTCCCTGAATGGATTCAACATGGCTATTTGAATTGATCAGGGTGCAGATAATCAGCTTCAAAGAAGGCGATTTAGTATGCCATGATGTAGCCAATCCTGGCTAAACTCTAAGTATCTAAATTTTTTTCCCTTTTTTTTTTTTTGAAGAATATAGGAATATATTAAACCACTAGAATGTGATCAAGTACAATGATAAGTGTGGTGCTAAGAAATGAAGTGCCCATCATGATTCACAACTGTGAAGAATGTCGCACCAAATTTCCGCTTAAGCGCAGGCTGCATGTGCTTGAGACTTGGTAAACTCGCCACAACTTATGCCTCAAGATAGGAACCAACAAAAGGGCTAAGCCTTTGCATTCGAAAAGACCTTCGCTCTCAGCCTTTTCCAAATCAACCACGAAGCCAAGCTCGCGATAAATGGACGCTTCTTTGGTTGGTTGACCAACAAGCTGGGAAAGACTCCCATGAGAAGCTTGACCGCCACAGTGAAGACCCAAAGAGGGCTCTCACCCAGGACCAAGCTGCCCCTACCTCGCAGGCATAGGACAAAGCAAAGGTGCTCAATGGTCTCGGGGCCTTCCACATAGAGGGGGCATGTTTCCCCGCTACGAGGCTTGAACACGTGTGCTCGGACATTCACCCCCGAGGCTCACGGTGCAAGATCTGCCATAAAAGGGTGCAGATTTTAGGAGGGGGCAATGTATTCCACGCCCACTTCACATGGCGACCACTTACTCCCCTGGAAGCTTAAGTGACCACTTATCAGAAGGCGGCAATGTGTCTGCCGCTAGAAGCCCATGTCGATGCTACAAACCGAGATGCATCAAGTCCACTATCGACTTCCAAAACGCCGATTGACTTGAGAAGACAAGCGCAATGGAATAGCATTCATAATTCTCGCCCAAGTCCGAATGTCCCAAAGAAGGCCAAATCGATCCCTAAAAACTCCCACGGGCCATATGACCCTCCCATTACCAGGTCATGGATGGATGTTACCCCTGAAGAATCCATCGGCTTTGAGGGCACCGGGTGTAGGGAAGAGGCCAAGGGAGATGCGTAATCCAAGGGTACCCAAAGAAAGGGATTATGAGGCTACCATACACCTGCTAGGGTCCAATGAAAAGAGAACCTTGACCACCTTCCAGGCCTTGAGGAGACCTTTAAGAAAAGGCGGCATGAGGGAATGGCCGAAATCCTCAAACGAGAGCCCACTCAAGAATCGGGAATTGTGGCTTCCTAAACACAATAGAGAGGCGAAGAGACGCGTGCCAATGAGCCAATCGGGGATTGTTGCTCTCGCAACAAATGCCGGATGAATTTCGACATCGTAACCAACCGTGTGCAAGGACACATCAAAGCATACCTAAAGCCCCCCGCCTTTACGGGGCCTTTTACCCACTTCCACCATCACGACCCCTTCTTCACGTGTAGCCCCTCCTCATTTCCTCCCCCAAACAAAATTGCGAATGGTGTCATCCAACTCCTTAACCACACTTTCTCGGCGCAAGTATGCGGGGAGGCTGCGTAAACATGAGTGCTCTGAGTAATCGGCTTGGCTACCGTAATCCTACCAGCCATGGTGAGTTTACTTCCCCTCCACCAGTTCAGATGTTGCTTAAGATTACGTAATGTCTCGCCCAAATTGCCCTAGCATTAATGTCCAAGCCAAATGGTATGCCTAGCAGTTTGGCGGTGTGGTAATGGCAGAAGAGCCGGGGAACCGACTCAACCACGCCTTAAGGAGGTTCCTCCGGTACCCACATGGCTGAGCAGCACGGTTAAGCAAGCACCACGAAGCTAAAGAAAAGGCATCCAAAATATTCTTGGCTGCCTGGAGATTGACTCATCTGCATGAAGAAAAGAGGAATGTATCATCCCAAATTGATTACAAACCTCAATTTCGCGACCCATCATCCATGCGGAGACCTTGCACCACATTGTCGGCCAAGAATCGCCAAAAAAGTTGCGAGAGAGCCGCCACTATAGTGAACAGAAGGGGGCCAACGGACACATCCCCTAATGCCTCTACCCACAGAGAAGATTGAAGAGGTCTCACCTCGACACCATCGCCGCCCTAGCGGACACGCAGCTTCATAACCGTTTCCACGAAACTAGGTCCGCACCCAAAGGCCTACATCATATCTCGCTAAGAACCGCCATTGCTAACTTGTCATAAGCCTTGGCAAAATCCGGCTTTAAGAAAAACAAGGGGTTGCCTCATCCTACTGAGCCCAATGCACTCCCTCAAAAGCAGCTAAACCACATTATGAAGAATGTTCGCTATGGTATAAAAACCGGATCTCTTGCGACTAATGGCGTGAACTAGTAATGGCTTAAGCCTCTCCCAAAGCCTTAGCAATGATTTTATACACTGCATAAATGTGAGTAATAGGCCTCCAGGCCATTGATGGTTTTAGGATGCTTACACTTGGGTATAAGTGAAATACAACCCGTATTCACAGGATGCATCGAAGTTATTCTCCAAAAGATCCACATACACTGCACCATCGAAGTCCCCCACCCATTCGGTACTTCGAAAAAACTCCATTGGTATTCCATCTAATCCAGACACTTATTCGAGCCAACAGCGGCATGCATCCCCAACTCCCCCCCGTCAACGGCTCCTCTAAACTCGTCTTTGAAGGGTGAGATTCTAGGCGCATACCTTGGCCAACACCAGCTCTTGAAAACACTCGGAGGGAAGGCGCTCTCCTTGAAAAATGTTTCATAGTCTTGCCGCTACAAAGGCCTTGATAGCATCCGTTGTCGCAACAACACTCCCGGGGGTGTAACTATGTCCGCCATATGGCGCCGTGATAATTCCGGCGGCCGCCAAAGAAGACTTTAGAGCAAGTGTCGATCGCTTCAGCCACGCCAAACCTGCTTTGACCCCTCGCCCGAGACACCTTGGCCTCCTTCTCAACCTCGACCGACGTATAATCACCGCTGCCACGCAGAAGCCATCAGAGACCCGCCTCTAAGAGACTCAGCCCGCATATAAGGCATCCAACCTGCAAGGACTGAGCCAAAGCCTTTTGTCGCCCCATTCTTTTGTAAATTGTTTTACCCTAGCCAATGCTGTAACCATTGCACTCATTCCGCTTATCCCCGGCTGAATATTCACGCTAAATGAGCTTACTGCGGTATGGAACTCGATCCTCAAGAAAGCTTGTGTTAAGCTTAAAACCGCCCCGAGGCCACTGGGTGGTCATGAAGCCCGAATGATCTCGGGGGAGTGTGATCCGAGACGTAGGTGGCTTAACATTCACCCTAGTGAAGGCCGGAGCATAATCCAAGACTGGCTGAGTGCCATAAACTCTATCCAAATTTAGAGTATGCCCTACCATGCCCCGCCCAATTATTGCACCAAGTAAAAATTCCGATCCCCCTGAAGCTCTCGGTCAAACCCCACTCCTGCACAAACCTAAGCCATTGGTCTTCTCAAAACCCCGCTGACAATATTCGAACCAATACCATGCTCGCCCCTCCCGAGCTCCACCATGTTAAAGTCACCCAGACAAACCATGTAGAACCCATACCAAAGGATTGGAGCTTATTTCGCAATTGTGCCCATAAGCAACCTTCTTCGAGTGGCCCCAATTGGTGCATACACATTCAAGAAGCCCCACTCGGACCGCCCTCCTTCCATTTAATCATCGCCTAACGGCCTTGGCTATCTGTGGGCTGAAAAAGGTTACATGTACACCCATTTTCCAACAAATCAAAGTACCTCCCCTGGCCCCGCCTCGCTGTAGCAAAGCGCAGCCACGCATCGATTACCCAAGATATTCATTAGGTTGGTAATATCACCCCGCACATTTATGCTCCCGCAAAACACAAGATATCCGGATTAAGATTCTTTCACGTACCATGGCGAGACGTGCTCGCTTATTAGGAGAGGATTTGATGCCTCTCACATTCCAAGATAGAATTTTTTTATCCATGTGGGTCAAGCAGCACCAAGGGTCCGTGATCCCCTTTGTAAAGCCTCACATGCCTCAACACTATCAGCCCAGAAGAAAAGTTTCAACTACCGGACAATCACCATTCGATCCACTTAAGGAGAGACGCATGACAATGGCATGCTAGATGGGCTAAGTGACCCTCCCCGAGGAGCTCTCACCGAGCTGCGCCTCCTAGAAACAACTTGTTGCCACCCTTCCTTTTTCTCACGCAACTCTTCAATCTGCAAGTCTTCTCTGGACCTCGGGATCCACCATACGAGAGGAGGGTTCGGGTTGTGTCTCTGGACGCCCACCTGCTCCACGACCTTCAACACGGGGGAACAAGTGCAGAGGGTGAAGGCGGCCAACCACTATTTGCTCACCTTGCTGCAGTGCCGAGTGAGGTTTATCTTTGGTGAAACCGCTAAGCTTAGGGAAACATTGCCAAAAGCTCTCCCCATTGAGCAAGTCCAACTGGAAGTAAGAATAAAAATCACCACTTTTAACCACAAGACTCGAGGTACCATCTCATCCGCCCGAATACCTACACATATCCGTGGTGCACCCACAATCGGCGCGCTTATGTGAGTTCCCGTGCCTTGGCCATGGCCACCAGAAACTCGTGCACCATCATCTCTCGAGGCGATCCCGGATTTGAAGCCCGGATGGCACTCTAACCGCAGCAGCCCAGCGTAAGAGAAACCTTGAGCATAATGCCGAACAAAACATAGGCCCCTCCCATACGCAGGTTACTCCATGCGAGACCAATCGCCTCCACCGCGGCCAGAATCAACCATAATAAGAAAAAATTATTACCCGTGAGACTTCAGTGGTCACATATGGAGGCAACCCCAACCTCTTAAACCGAGCCCGTAGCAGCACTCCAAGCCTCTCAGATATCCAAAAGGCCCCCGGTGAAATGGCCTAACAATCAAGATGCAACCAAATTCTCTCAGATACTGCACATGCTTCCGTGATTGATTTCTACAAAGTGAGGTAATGATTTAAAAACTTGTTGCAAATCCTTCTTATTATTATTCGCTTCTAAGATAAGCGGTGCCTCCTCACCCCTAGAACTTTTTTTCAGACTTTCTCGCTTGCAACGTTGCCTAATCCAATCAGAAAACCTAGGCCTAGAAAGATGGGCAACAAAGTGTCATTACCTTTCCATGCATGAGGAGTTGGGGCTGCGGCGGTTGAGGCACCACCTCCGTGAAGCCGCAGATATCCAAAGGGTCCTCGGCAAAGACATCACCATTCACACCAACCAAGGATGGCAAAGTTATAGACTCCAAAGGTGGCATTGAGCCGGGCACCTCCTCTCTATTCTCCATCCTACCCGGGATTTCCTAAAGCCACCTGAATCCACCTACGCCAACCGGATACATCCCGCTAAGAATTGGCTCTTGAAGATCCAAATACTAAGCCGACGCAGGTTTTGATATATCCTTGCCTCCTTTCTTTCCTCTCGCAAAGACATCTCGACACTAATCCCGCCCAGCCTTTCCGTGCCCAAACGGTAAGTGTAATTACCCGCCATCACCATGCTCGTTTACGCAGAAGGCCGCAATAGGGGATCAAATCCCCCAAACACACAGCAAAACCAAAGAAAAAAATATGTACAAAAGAAGGATCAATCGAAAGAGCTTTCCAAGGAACCAAAGATCGCTTAAAAATCAGAGTCCCGATGCGTAGTTATGAGGGATTCCACAAAACCGCCACCATCACCATGGCGCCCATCCGAAGCGCCTCACCATTTTTCCCTTTTGAATGGCTAAATTATTTTTTCTTCAAAAATGATCTTTATTAACTTTAGCCACAAAATTTGACTAAAAGTCTAAAAACTAGCCATTTGGCAAATTTTAGCCACTCTTTAATACCCTTCTAACTTTGCACACAAAGACCTGTGGATAGGAAAGAGTATGCATTAAAATCAAGAACATTAAATTGAATATGTGAAAGAATGCAATAATATTTCTATTTCTTGCTACAAGGCTATAAAATATACCGCTTCCTCATCAACGCAATAAAAAAACAGCTTGTGCCTTCCCTGGCAACTTGCTTTGTATGCCACTATGAAATGTCCCAAGGCAAAAACCATAGATGACAAGAACGAAAGTGGTATTCCCCACATGTGCTTCAGATGTCTAGAGCTTGGACCAAATATATCAATTGGTTCAATTGTCAAAATGCCAAAGATGCACCCTTTAATGACAAGAATCGCCATAGAGGCCAGTCCACTGACTATAATGGTTGACAAATATGCACCATAGCGTTAATCTAGGAATTCCACAGACAGCATATGCACCTGCAAAAGGTATGTGATTATTTCTCATCCTTTTTATCAGAAAGAAAAGAGGATGTGGAGTAGAACTTACAGATTATAATGAATGATCTGACTAAAGATAGTAGAAGGATATCAACAAGGGATGTCCCCAAGCTATATGTGGTCCAAATCGATTTTAAAGAGAAGCAAGAGGTACAACAAGTAAATGTAGAGAGCAAGCCAGTGCATGAAAGACCAACATCGCGAAACCGCAGAACCAGCATTGGAGCCGATAAGATGATTAACGAGCCTAGCGTAATCACCATGAAAAATATGGTCCTTCCTCTTCTCGGACTTTCAAGGGTTTCTCGTCGTCGAGCCTATATTTTCCCTCGTAGATATGGATCCCACCTTTATAAACCGGGCGAAAACTATGAATCGGATTTTCTTCAAGAAAATGCAAAGACCATCTAGCCCGACATCATGAATCCATAGCCAAAGGCGCATTGTTAGAAAGGAAAATCAACACGCGACCGGGCATGGATATGGCAAGGTCAATTTGCCTGGTTAGACGGTTTAGCATAGCGGCCCAACAACAAGTGGGCGACCGCCTTACACCAGCGATAGGGAGTTTGGAGCATCAAAGATAGTGTTGTTTACGCACTGTGATTTTACGTTTACGACGCCCCTACCTTCCTCACAGCATTCATACGCATTACTATACCTATAAGTTGGACAGTCAAATTGAGCTCTTGTTTTATTAATACCGTACTTAACGTATTAATACGTAAAGTACGTATGATACGTACTTTACAAAAAAAGAGTCCAAATGACATTAGATCAATAAAATTGGTAAAATCATACATTAGGAAAATATATTGTTAAATCGTTATAGAATAGGGAAATTATGGAATTGTGGTTTAAAAAAAAAAAAAAAAAAAAAAAAAAAAAAAAGAAACCCCAAATCCCTCGTGGAAAGAAAAAATCCGGCTGAACTAGCAAACGCTAGACCAAAGATCTGCCCTCGGTCAATCCCTTGGCAAGATATTATCATCCTAATATCTAAACCGTGCAAGCAGTCTAGACTAGTACCTCTTTTCCCAAAGACTAAATAATTTGAAGACCATTATTTACTCACTAGAATCATTATAAAATAGATGTAATTCATCTGCTACAATATTCAATTCGAATGATGTGCAGTTACATAGACTATAAACTCTATGTACCATAGTTTGAACATTATGCCCGAACTTGGCATAGATACACTTGAGCCAAAAGGATCTTACCATGTGTATCGGTAATCTAAAATAGTTGTCTTACTAAATCACTTTGAATCACGTAGATCGTCAATATTGCGACCCATATTCCAATGGCCGCGGCAGCTCGGACCATCGGTCCATGTCTTTTTTCGATATTCCACATCCTTCAAGCTAAAGCCAACTCTAACAAACAAAATAAACACAATTGAGGAGAGAACCTGCACTGCGACCAATCAATACACAATTAGCATGATAATGGTAAATGTGCAAGGGCCAAAAGGTACATTGGGTCTCTCGGTTTATCACCGATCACCAATTGTATCCTTTTGCCCTCGAGGTGACATTTAACAAGAAAAGGAAACTGAATAATTTATATTTTAAATTTCCCGCTTGGTCTCAAGCATTATGGTCTCAAGCATAACCATTAGACGAGAACTAATTTCTTAGTCCCAAATCTAGCTAGTTATGTTGATCTCAAATATATTATTTTAACAGATAAATCCATATACAAGAACAAAATATTTCTCGCTAGCAACTCTGTAGCAAAGTGCAAGCATTATGGCAATAAATCATAATCATCAATATCGTTTCAAGTTCAATACGTATTTTGCTTGCTTAGAATAATCTACTTGCTTTTACAGAGGCATAAATATCATAAAGAATGTCATGGAAGCTTGAATAGAAACAAAATTTTAAAGCTTAAGATCTGTTGATTCAAAGAGCGACCAAGGATTTATTTCTCGGCTTGCCAATCCCTTTTTTTTTAGGCAGCCGAATTATAGTATTTTATTGCCATGCCATGGATGGTCCTTCATTTCAAGAAATATATGGCAATACAAGACTTTATTGTCAATACTTAACTAGGAATAAGCAATACTCCATTATGTTTTTCCAGCCCATTCTATCATTCATTGCTCAACTGCATAACTTAGCAGTCTTATAAGACCACGACTTCAGAACTATTTCTTAGAAATATAAATGCTCAAACCCGATTAGAAGCCATTTGGTCTTCCAAATTTTGAAGTTGAATTCTTTGATCGCCTTATTGCGACTCGGGCATAACCCGCCTTGTATCGGAGAGTTAAAATGAATGAACACTCAAAGATCGGTTACCGAGATACACCTCATAACAAGCTTCCCGTGATTATCTTCAGATTTGCAATTATAGATGCATTCACAAATGTCAATCCGATTTAGACCAGCATATCATCGAACATGGAGAGCCCTATTTTCCTCTTAGCATTGAAACATGGAAACAACCGCTTCACTGTATGCCAACAAATCCATCTTCTTTGTACTAACAGAGAACCAAATAAGCTCTAAAGAAATGGATTTCCAATGGAAGCCATGGATTTGGCTATGTTCTTCCGGGCCGTTTTGGCGCCATACACTTGCCGCAAAACCATAACTTATTTTGCCTAAGCACCATTCTAACCAAGCAGCCCATGCCCTAAATAACTTTCAACTTTTGTTTTTACCTTATGTATAATTTAAATTGGCCTAAAGCCTTGCCAAAAATGCCACCATAAATAAATGCTTTGGAAATCTTTAAAATGCATCTCTTGTGAAATAAATAGGTACGTACCTCTAAAGAAATATGTTTATGGATTCTAGTTCTTGAAATGACAACTTATTGGGTCCTCAACTTATGACTAGGCCTAACAACAAGCCCTTTTCCCAATGGAGGTACAAGGATTGCTTCTCCCAAGATAGGGTACTTTTAAGAATTTAAAGGCATAAGTGTGGCCTACGTAAGAAACCACTAGGCCACTTTACCTTTAATGTTCTCCCTAATGTGTATAATGTCAAAGCATCCATATGCAAGGACGTCCATATGCAAGGGCATATAGCCCATTTTTTCACAATGTTTGAAGCTTAATTGCTTGATTAAATATTGGAAAGAGAGGGGAGGGCGTTATGAGACCCTCTTGGCCCAATCCAGGACACTCTAAGATCCTTTATCGAACCTGCTCCCACCGGAATAGATACCACATGTTTCATATAAGCTCAAATGTTATAGTGTCATGAATTCTAATGTCACCAGAGATCTCTGGATAATTATTTACTGTCCAAGCAAAATTGCTTAATTAAAGCAAAATAGCTTAAATAAAAAAAACCTACCACCTTCCGTAGAGTATAACATGACCCCTGTATATAAAACTGTAATTATAGGGTTGGCAAGACCCCACTATTACAGTGGGGGTAATGCCATACCCTATAGCTATTTAGCCGTACAAATAGAATGCAATTAATGTAAATATATACCTTTGCATATTGCAATATGTATTTGTAGTAGGAACTTCCTCTCTGCATCAGCTAATTTACCATAGGACATTGCCCTTTCATCATGCATAAGCATACGAACAATATCCTAATACCCTTTTTGTATTAAGGATTTTAGCCAAGTGGCATGATATAGCAATTGCCATATGTGTAATAATGACATCTGCCATTAATGCACGTTCTTGATGAATTATTATTCATTACCAGAGTACCCTGAATAGAATACCCTGGCATAAGCAAACTGCATAGCCTCATATGCAACCTGCACATAAATAACCATATAGCTTAGTCTATTTAAACAAAAAGACCAAATAATAAATGCAAAGGAAAGCTCCCAAAAGTGTTTAATCTTCTAATCACCTAGAGCAAAGGGAGAGAGGCATCACCGTGTCCCTAGTGAAATGAAGTGTCTAAAAAAATCCGCCCTGAACTAGCAAACGCTTAGACCAAAGATCTCAGTCAATCCCCTTTGGCGGTATTATCATCCTAATATCTAAACTGCAAGCGGCCTAGACTAGTACCTCTTTTTCCCAAAGACTAAATAATTTGAAGACCATTATTTACTCACTAGAATCATTATAAAATAGATGTAATTCATCCGCTACAATATTCAATTCGGAATTATGTGCGATTACATAGACTATAAACTCTATGTACCATAGTTTGAACATTATGTAGAACTTGGCATAGATACACTTGAGCCAAAAGGATCTTACCATGTGTATCAAGTAATCTAAAATAGTTGTCTTACTAAATCACTTTGAAATAAGATCGTCAATATTGCAGCCCATATTCCAATGGGCTGACAGCCTGCACTACCATCGGCCCATGTCTTTTTTCGATATTCCACATCCTTCAAGCTAAAGCCAACTCTAACAAAGAAATAAAACACAATTGGAGGAGAGAACCCGCACTGCAGCCAATCAATACACAATTAGCATGATAATGGTAATGTGTAAGGGCCAAAGGTACATTGGGTCTCTCGGTTTTATCTTGATCACCAATTGTATCCTTTTGCCCCGAGGTGACATTTAACAAGAAAAGGAAACCGAATACGATATTTTAAATTTCCCAGCTTGGTCTCAAGCATTATGGTCTCAAGCATAACCATTAGACGAGAACTAATTTCTTAGTCCCAAATCTAGCTAGTTATGTTGATCTCAAATATATTATTTTTAACGGATAAATCCATATACAAGAACAAAATATTTCTCGCTTAGCTCATCAGTAGCAAAGTGCAAGCACTATGGCAATAAATCATAATCATCAATATCGTTTCAAGTTCAATACGTATTTTGCTTGCTTAGAATAATCTACTTGCTTTTACAGAGGCATAAATATCATAAAGAATGTCATGGAAGCTTGAATAGAAACAAAATTTTAAAGCTTAAGATCTGTTGATTCAAAGGGCATCTGAAAAAATCCCGACCTGTATTTTTCTAAAAGAACAACATCTGCTTTGCAAATCCAAGAGCATTTAAGCTAAAGCCCTAATAGTTGGCACTATATCTTTAAGTTCAAATTATTCACCTTTCACTTTTTCTTAACTTTGGTTACAGCAATTACCTGGCTTTGCATACCAAGTTACCATGTAATACCAGATTGCATAACCATTAGAGAACCATTAAATATATAACCACTGCTATGTTTTAATCCAATGCCATTAACTCTAGACATAAAACTAATGCCATTTTTCAAGAACTCTTATCTTTTAGAGTTAGCCCCTTACGTTGTTTATGTTGCCACTTCTCAACATCCATGTGCAACCAAAGGCCTTATTGAATACTCATGTCCACTCTTCCGAATGGTAAATGTGCACACTGGCTAAGGTCATCCCTTAGTGCATATACATAATAATAATAAAAAAAAAAAATCCAGCCAAAACTAGCCTAGACAAAAGCCATACTAGCATTAACATCAATCTCGGTCAATCCCTTAATTGTCTTATCATTCCAGGACTTGCCTTGACATGACAAGCCTAGTACAATACGCCTAAGGATCGAGACTTGAGAACACGTATATCGTTCAAATACTTTTTATCATTCATGTTCTTAAGTATTGTTACAAAAATGTAATCGATTATACCCTATCCAGCACCATTTATTTGAAATAGAATAGGTTGAACTTAAAAACATGGATGCAACTTTGAGACAAATAGACAATAGTCAGGTGAATTGTTAACTAAGCATGTCGTAATAGCTCAAAAAGAACATAATACAAAGTTGTCATGTAGTGTAAATAAACAGGGACTCAATCAGATTTTATAAGACTGTAATTTTCCTTTTTGAAGTACACTTTCATATTCCTTGGTATTTCAGGGCAAAAAGCATAAGTTTCCATGTATTTTTAGAGATAAAAACAGCGGGAGCCATGTAACGGCCATCATCATTGTTAACAGGAAAACAACTAGGATCACAAGTCTCTATGGACTGTGTCAAAAAGCCATATCCAGTTCTGATACAGAATTTCATAATTAAAAAATTGAACTACTGAAGTGCTTGTTACCTTGTATAGTCTTCAAAAAACATGTAAAGCACAGACCTTTAACTTTATGCATTCATAAAACATAGTAACATAGGTTGTTTTCCATTTCCATGTCTTCTTGTACTTGAACTCCAATACCCAGCAGCCATCATGCAAAGCAGATAAAACAAAAAAGCCACAAAGGTAAGAGAATACCCGTACCTGCAGCCAAACAGTACCCCATTAGCGTTAAGACGGTAAAGGAGCAAGGGCCAAAAGGTACATTGGGTATTCTCGGCTTATAGCCTGTTCCCCTTTGTGACCTTTTGTCCCTGCTTACATAAAAACAACTGAGCAGAGGAGTAGAAAAAGCAATTGCAACGTAAAGAACAGAACTATAAATTTGTTTAATCAAACCTGTCAGCATAGTCTAAGCATTTGTGTTTTAAGAGAATCTATTATCATGAGAACGTTCAGCCACAGCCTGCATGGACTGATTCCTTAAGGAATCCACCTGTAAAACTCTTATTCTATACAAAAACCTTTTTACCTGAACTTCCTCTTGGTCTGAGCCAATATCCTCTTCATCCTGTGTCTCAGGAACATAAGCTTCTGCATGTTTTTTGTTGTAAAACCCAGCCTTGGTGGATTTGCCTCCACCATAATACTGCTTGTTGCTGCCATGATCATCCCTTTGCCCTCTCTTGGGCGCCATACTGTTGGGCTCCTTACAACTCAGAGAAAAACTTGTAAAACTGGAGTTATTTTGGCAAAACACGAGCTCTCTTTCTAATATCTGCTCATTCAATCTCTCTTCATCTGAAGAATCGAAGGATAAAGAGTCCCAATCTCTGTTTTCCATCATCAACGCTGAATGGCGATTAAAGTTAAACAGGGAAGGCCTTAAATGTTTAAAGTGTGTGTGCCTGGAAAGCCATAACCGGCAGCCCCTAAGATATTTTCTGGACAGGGAATTGCCAGATGTTCCATCATTCCGCTAAACTATCAGTAGAGAGATGCGCCTGCTGCATTTTGCTTGTAAAATATAGAAATGTTCTGGTCTTTAACTAACCTTAGCTATAAGCCGTTTAGACTAGCAGAACTGCAGCGGATCTATAAGTTCCAGTGAATCATTGATACAACCGTCAAAAGCCAATCCATATCTGCGGTATTAGGTCTGGGCGCCCGTTTTCGTGTAAACCAGCACATCCCTAGGTAAAAAGAGCATACCCTATTTTTAAGAAAAAAACCTTTTTTATGTAAACTTAGTGGTAAGAGATTAAAGCGTAAATATCTCGGTATCATACTTGGAAGATCCAGCTCACTACACATGAATGAAATAATGAGTCGTGAACTGCCATAGTCAACCCCTAGTGTGAACTAGGAACTAAAGAGAAGATAAATTAAGTGAAAATAGCTCAATTACTGTATTTAGAAAGCCAGCCCACAATTGATTTATGAATCAATGTGTCATAATATGTCATATTAAAGCCCTAATATGAACTAGGAACATATCTATAGATCCAAGCTTTATGTATAGGTTTTGTTAAGTTACCATGCATGTACTGCAGTTTTAAGCCCATCTCAGCACATTTATGTCAAGTAATTATCAATTATATAGCCACAAATGTTAGTGTCATGGTCCTTTAAAAGGAACCTTCAGTTTTTTACAACACAAATGTATTAACTCTGTAGCCCCATTAGATAGATAGTCTACCTTACATCCAGGGCAAAAATGTCAAGCATAAAAAAAAACCCCAAATCCCTCGTGTTGGGTGAAAAAAAAAAAAACCAAAACTTCCCTCCTCTGACAAAAAAAAAACCAAAACTTTTCTCCTCAGCGGCGGGTTTACCAAATGAAGATGAGCTTGACGTGATTGAAGAAGAAGAAGTGGGGAGTGAGGATGAGCTTACGGAAGAAGAACATCTGTGCAAATCATCATCAGAAACAGAGTCTGACGATAAAGAGGACAAAGGAGAAGGATGATTATTCATGGATTTCATTTTTAAAATATTGTTGATGTAGTAAAACTCTATATGTTTTTTATTTTGTGGTTGAATTAAAACTAGAATTATGAGGAGATATGACTCTTAAATAGACATATTTTGATTTCAAAACTTTGAGAAATACTTAATTTTCTAGAGTAATATATTTTGGTTCAATTATTTAAAACTTGAAGTTCTTCATATTAGTTGTTATTGCAACTATTTCAATTACAATACAAGAAATTATAGTTTTAAAAAATTATACGAAGTACTTAACGTACTATACGTAAAGTACATATTTTACATATTTAATAAGTATTTTATAATTCTATAAAACGTATTTAAAGTACTTTTTAAATGGGAGGTATGCATACGGTATTAATACATTAAGTACGTATAATACCCGTATCGTACTAAACGTACCTGACAACACTGTGCATCATTTAGTAAAGAGTTCTAAAAGGCCCATCCATTTCCTCTATGCGCTTAGCTTCTAAGATCCGTTCTATAACTACCACCTCCTCTTCATACTTCTCTTCCTATTGGTCTTCGTGGACGTTAAAAAAACTATTCTATTCTATTCTATTCTATTCTATATATATACATCACAACCCCTCAAGCCTTCTCATGAATAAAAGTCACATCTTGTTTTTTGTTGTAAATAATATGTCTTGCCTTGCCACCTCTAACCATGGTCCATTTTTGGCTCATCAAATAGGTTATTTTAAACCAGACAACTCAAAAAACAATATTTCGGTAGGACACATCTATCGTGGATAAGGAAGCGACCTTTCTTACCCATTATATTATCTTGGATAAGGAAGCGACCTTTCTTATCCATTATGTTACGGCAAAATTCCAAGCCCAAATTTTGCCCGTTGGATGAGAAAATCAGCTACCTCCCACACCGTGGATCTCGGTTCCCCCACATTGATCATTAGTTCGTTGTCCAAGCTGGTGCTTCAAGCACCCAACTGATCAAGCTCTTTGTCAATGACCTTTGATCAATCCAACTGCAACCAAATTGCAACACAAAGGGCCTGAGACTACCCAATTGCTATTGCAATGGGGTTGCTCAGCAAATTTGACCCTATGCTCCACAAATCAGCCCTGACAAAGTTCTACTTGCTCAGAAATCATTCTTCCAATGACCCACAAAACATTCTCTAATTCGTCCTAATCCTTATATAATAGCAACTAGGACTGCCACATCAGTACTTGGTTAGGGTCTAGGTTCGGGATCTCCTGCAAGACGGCCCTCTATGAGGACCCTTGGATCAAATAGGAGAAGCCTAGCTGAGTGTCACGCGGGATTTTACAAAGGAGAGAAGAAAGAAAAGAAAAGAAAAGAGAGAACAAGACAAAAACAGGAGGCGAAAATAAGACTTTCTTGATATCAACTTGAGTACATGAACTCCTGTCAAGCGAGCGGAAAGCAATCGAAACAAGGCCAAAATCTCATCTAAAAACTTGAGATCTATCTCTACTCATATATATATAGTACAACGGCATTGGGCCCAAAATAGGTATGTGGCAGGTCTCAGTTACCAACTCCCGGATCAACGCCTGATTTTCGGGGAATCTAGCAGCGCCTTCATTGTGTGCCTGGAATCCCGCTGTTTGGACTATACTCCACGGAGGCCATCATTTGTCTGTTCTGGGTCTCTTCCTGATGTTTGACCTGGTGCCTTATTCCTGCCTTGCTCCGTGGTCTTCAGGAATAGTCCTGCTAGACGTACATGACTAACAGTACTACTAGTACAAATCTGACCCTTAAGGGCCTGATTTCGGCTCTGATCAGAGCCCCAAAGCTTGAGTTACATGGCTGCCATGGCTGGCTCATATCAGACCCATAACAGGCCTTCCAAATCGAGTTTTTCATGGGATTTTTCCTATTGGTTGAACTCCAACCAAGAGGCTTATGCCACATGGCCCCTTTAACATTTAATTTAATGTCAACTTATCATACCAAACATTTGCCACTATCTACACATATATAAGTGAGTTTCAAATTTCTATTTTCTGTTTTTGTCGTGGTTATTTTTTCTGCGCCGCAATCGATTTGTTGCTTTTGTTGCCACGTTTTTTCTTGACGATCTGTTGCGTGCAACCTTGACGCCTGGCAGGGGCATCGTCCTGAGATGTGATCCTGCAAACTATGCCGACGGCGATGCATAGCCTCCTCCGGGCATTGGCATCTCGGCAAGCTATGCTCTGGCACTCCGTCGCCACAGCCCAAGCCGTCACAGAGGCAATAATCCAACTCCTCGATTGATCTGCACAAATTTCGACCAAATTATTGGTGCGAGTTTTTTGTTTTATCAAAGCTGGGGCAATTCGTTGGCAAATTTTGGGGAGCAACAGGAACAAAAAAAATCTGCCTTTCAGATCTCCAGGCCACCATAGCCATGGAGATTTCCTTCCTTTCTTGCATCTTGAACCGAGCAAGCTCTGCAAGCCCATGTCACGGCAAGAAGGAATTGTTTGCAGGCTTATGAGTTTATTCTGCCAAACGACCTGCTCTCCTTCAAAAGCAACCAAGAACTATAGCCTGGGCATCAAATTGGTACCGGGCTAAAAAGGAAGAAAAGAGGGACGCCTCAGGAACTATAATGCACCACCGAAGACTCCGAAACATTAGATCGGGGTTGAAGCACCCTGAAAAATCCCAAATGTAGATAGGGCAAAAGATTATTACCAGACTAAAAACTGAATGCCACTAACACAAATAGAAATTAACTCACATTTAAAAGTGCATCGAGAGCAGTTGCCATCGCCAAATTTGTGGTATTTGCAGGAACGCCATGCTGCTTGCACAAGATTTGAAGCTGCCGGAGAGGAAGGCTCTGATAATCGGTCTTTTCCATCTTGAAGCAAGCGAACTTTTGCAACAAAAAGATACTTGCAACCCACCAAAAACCAAGACTGTATGCGAGATTCTGAGAGTTCAAATGAATCGATGAATATGAATAGGTGGAAGAGATATGCTATCCAAAACAATGACCTAAAACGATGCTCGAGAAAGCACTGTGGACAAATTGGCGGGTCGAAAAAATAAGCACTGTGCAGCTTCCATGCATCTGTGGCATGATCACCGTAAATTCGTCAATTTGTGCAGCTTCCATGCATCTGTGGCATGATCACCGTAAATTCGTCAATTTTGGAGTCTGCATGGAACTCAAAAAGCAAGGAAGAGGCGGGTTTGGCTTGGCAAAATTGTAAGGTTTTGTATTTAGAATATGGTTCCAATTGTGGCATACAGTCCTCAGATAAAAGCCATGGAAGAAGGAGAAGGACAAGCAAGGAAGAATGTTATACAGAAGAAGGTCTGAAGTTATATGTGCATCCCAAATAGAAAGCGTTCAACAAAAGAAAAAGAAAACATAGACAGTTTCTCCTCCCCCCAGGCCCCCTTTTTTTTGTTACATACAATATTTCGATACGATTGTTTAGAAGATGGTATTGCCTTCCATTGGCCCCCATACATTACATTTGATACACTCTTTTTTAGGCCATACCCTTTTTTGAGGCCATTGTGTTCCTTTTAGACCCTAAGTTAAAAGGATTTTCATGTTGCTAAATAATTAGTTGTTTATAATCCATATACAAAATGCATATGCCCTAACGTATTGGGATGCATGGTAATTGAATACCCATCAGAGTGCTTCTCCTGCAACGAATGCGCACGACTAGTTGCTCATCCCCCCAATGTTCGTAAATGTTCAGATTATTGAAAGAGAAATGTTCACGCCTTGGCGCTAACGATAAATTTCTTGTATATTAATGCAAAACACCCATTATACTAGCAACATCCATTGTTATCAAACCCCTTGCTTCCATAACTAATACTATAAACTAATATTAGTGCACCTAGTGCCGATATCAATCCTTAGCAATATTTGTCCCTTATTTAGCATTTTGGCCATCATAGAGATTACAAATCAACATGGCCCATTAATTACAACTACTCAAGAATGCAACTAGCGGTACCCATGCTTATGGATCGCCCGGTCGGCCCGATTCCGGCTATACCCTTGGAAGCAACTGTAGTACATTCTTAGTGTTTTGACCAAAATAGGCAAAATCCCTTTTGGCTCCTCCTAGTTGTCTTATTACCTGACATAATAATACGTTGCGATTGCAAACCAAAACAAAGGAGCAAATCTGAATCTGAACACGAGTTTGCGGCGTGACAAACTACTAACTTGACCACTAAGCTAACATTTAATATATAAAAAAGTAACTTCACGCTTGTTTAACAGTGTACTAGCAAACGAAGGGAAGCAGCAGACCAAAGAACGATTTAGATCAAGCCAAAACTCTCTACAATTTTTTAACAGGGACGAACCAAGAATGCAACAATTTCTAAAAAATAAAACCATTCAAAGCTTAGGAAATCATAAGGCTCTTCATGTATCAAACTCTTCCAAAAATGAATTTTCTCCTAACTTCCTCTCATTTGACTCTAATTTAATTAATTCTCTCTCCCCTTTATATAGTGTTCAACTCTAGTTTGCCTGCATGCAAAGCTTGCATGTAATCCAAGTTTGCATGCTTTCCTTTTTTTTACTTCTAAATTTTAATTATTTCTAAACTCTACTATTAAATATCTTATATCGTTTAAATGCAAGAATCTACTATTAAATATCTTATATCGTTTAAATGCAACGATTCTAGAACAAAACCCATTTCCTACTACTAGCTAGGTTCGCTATATTACCTGCGATAAATCTGCGTCGTACCTGCTTTCTCAAATCTGCAAAATGACAAACCAAATCCTTCCAACTCAACGCCACAGCTACGACAAGATTTTTGCAAGTATACATCTCCTTTAGATTGAGATTCCTCAAACAGCAGAAGGCAATTAATCTAAAATTAGCCATTCACGTTGGAACTTCCAACTCCCAGCCCCCATCTCCCATCTCGATCTCCAATTAGTTAAAGCAGCATTTTTGGCAATTATACATTAAACCGAGCCGAATACCAAGCCTAAACTACCATCTCTTGCAATTATACACATAATCGAGGCGAATCTCAAACCTAAACCCTAAACTGCAAGTCTTAATTGAGTTCGACATTATGCAAGATGGCTCTTGCAAATATGTTGGACCAAGAACTAACATTTACGAACCAGACAACCCAAAGTGTGGAACCTTGTTTGGTTTTGAATGAATAACACACTACAAGTTGATAATCTATCAATGAAGAAAGTGTTTAATCCATCGTTCCATATGCAACTATGAATAATTTAGTGTTAACTCATATGCTTGACTTGAGGGTTGGATCATCATGATACTAAATGAATCAATCAAGTATTGGCTCCACTACAGCTACCAACAAGATCAATAATATATTAAACTGTCGAAATAATTCTGTTGTCTTTTCCAGTTTGTGATCCATGGAAATTTTCATGGGAAGGTGAAGGCAACCTACTCTTAGGTAGCTAATAGCATCATTCTTTCTTGATAAAACTTTCTATGCTCTCCAGCCATTTCAAATACTCACGTTTCTCTTTTTTGGACATATAATTCATGAGAAACTTACCAAGTTTCCTATCAATTCCACGAGTTTCCAAAAATTTGTGAAACTGTTTCTGAATATCCTCATCTAATTCTCTGTAAAAGCAAAAACAAACTGCCATTTATACAGAAAAATGGCATACCACAAAAGGGAAAATGAAAGAAGATGAGGAACTTACACGAGCTCAGGTCCTTGGTAGCTTGCGTCGGTTGCATCAGAAGAAGAAGCTTTCTGATATGTGATGCGACTAATACTAACAAACTCATTGGTGCATGTACAATGAATCTTTAGAACAGAAGAATCTTCACCTTTAGAAACATTAACTGTCAAATTGACCAGGATCTGTGTAGTAAGCTGCTTTTCATCTTCTTGTTCTTCCTCATTTAAAGGCTGACCGTAATACCCATCCTTCTGAATACAGGTAATATAAATATTCTCTGTGTCAAAAGAGCGCTGAAGAACTATTTCATTTGTTCCAGGCTTGTCCACAAGGCTAAAAGGTTGCGGAGGACGCAATTCCTCGTCCTGTGAATATACAATTTCTTTTCCTTCAGAAATCAACCATACTAATAAAAGGCAATACTGTGGATGCATCTTCTTCAAAAAAGACAAATACGGGAATAGGAATGATAAAAGAGGACTGAAAAATTAAACACACCTGATTCAAATGCAGTAATGCGAGTTACGCACCTTCTCCTCATCGGAACTATCAAGAACGTCATCAATCTCAGTTCTGAGTAACTTGAGTAACATGTCATCTTTTGGGGCCGTAGACAGATGTCTGATATTTGGAAAAATCAATGAATCCGGCATAAGCTTTATAGTAGACTGAGTAAGAAAACATCTGAATGCTGTGTGGCGTCTGAGTAACGGAATACATGTCCGCTGCATGAGCCGGAAAGCCATCGCCCGCCTAAGCCCTAGTTAAACCCTTATACGAATGGGCCGATAACGGGTCTAGGTATACCATAATTAAAACCTTATATGTTGCAACCTTCATCAAACCTTCTAAAAGAACCCAAGGTTGATCCCATTGGGATCTGGGAATACAACCTCCAAATTCTCTGTTAAAGTTGGTTGCTAACTAGGGTATGGTCGCCATGTTTCGCGCACTTAAGAGGCAAACTAAAAAATGGAGGCACGGTCAAAGTCAAAATTGGTTAAAAACATATTTTTTGGATACCTAATGTGTTTGCGTTTCCAATAAAAAAAAATCGCCTGATTCTGACATACCTACAAAAAGTTAGAGTAGGCGGAAGAGGAGGGGGTCTAATGGCCCCCTCCGTGAGGCGGGTCCCCTTCCTAGCGCGCAGGGGATTTCCATCCACTTCTTTGAAGTTTTTCAAGAGATTTAAGAGGCAAACGTGGGAGATATCTACATCATTAGAAAGCCCTTTCAAATAGCTTTCAAATGCACGTGTCCATGTGCCAAACAGATATGTGAAAGAGAAGTTATGACACTTTTAGTGCCCATAAACTGTGGTGGATGGGCCCTGTTATCATAACATCAAATCTTAGCCATTGATCTTTTATTTTAACGGCCTGCAACATACGTTCAAAGGGAGGGAGGTGAGCGATGACGGGTCTATGAGCGAAGGAAGGCGACCATACCCTACGGCTCGAAAATGGTGATGCCCTTCACCAGTGAAAATGCCGCCTTGTATTTCAGACTATCAGAAAAAATATTTGGAAGTGTAGTTTTTGGGGTATTTTCATTGGATTTTTTGTCTTTTTGCCGGGAAAATTAGGAAACATTTTTAGATGGTGGGATATTTTAAGAATGGATGAGTTTTTCAGGGAGAAACTTCCTATTTTCGTTCCATGGTGCTAACAAACGGGTTTGCGTATCAATGCAAAAGGCACATAAGCCTGGTCCTAAGGACTGGAGAACATCTGTTTCAAAGTACTAAAAGAGGCCTAGTGACTACAGCATTTAAATTAAAGAGGCATCTAGGAGATCTCGCATTCCAAAAGCCACCATCAAAGATTGGCAGTATGGCAGGAACCCACAAGCAACAAATGCATCCCAGAGACTAAGAAAAAACTTGTTGCATGGGCCATGGGCAAGGCCTTTCGGGTTGCCCTAGTGACTCTTCATGATGTCAAAGGGAATGGAATGGAATTGAATTGAATTGAATTTTAATTTTAATTTAGAGAACAGTACAATGGTGATAGAAGTTTCTTATGCTCCTAGACATTTCCTTAAAGGTCTTTCTGAATATCTTATAATTCATTCTTGCACTTATTTTTCATCTTCCTTTTGGTACCACAAAAACAAACAATAGGGCCTCATCTAAAGAAGGGAATTGCATATATGATTGTCGAGCTTTTGCCTTCAAAATTTGATTTTATTAAGGTTGCCCTAGGGGGCAAACCCTTGCACAAGTGGGTTTTTCGGCATATTCCAAGTATATTCTAGAAAGCATATGCCTAAACCGCTTAAACCGGTTGTTGTTGATGAACCGGAAGTCACCCCTTGCTTCACGTGATGTTGTTTGAATCATTAACCGACCATAGTTCAGGGTTATGGAAGTGACATCCAGAGAATAGTGCTAAGGGGCCTTGGAAGTCATGGGGTTGTAGATGCGGCTTGTAGATTTTGAAAGTGGATTTTGTGGCTATTGTAAATCAAAGGCAATTTTTTCGTAATGTCCCCTTTTTGTGCTAATAAGGGAATCTTAAACTTGATTTACACTTGCTTCTTTGTGACCAAGGAGAGGATGTTCATAGGAGGATGGACCTAGGAAGAATTGTGGTAGGTCCGTTGCTAGTTTGGAATTAGTCAGGATGATTCTAAATATGGCAACCACGCAGATACTGCCACAGAAGGGGCATCCAAGATGTCTTAAGAAGAGCCTAAAGATGCTCCCACATTAGTAGCAATTAAGCGTCGAAACCATGTGAGATGGGAAATTAGAGATCAAGTTTTCTTGCTTTTCCACATTTGACAGAGTCTACTGACATGCTATGCTTGTTTAGAGCTATTGAAGCCATGGCTAATAGTGAATCTTGGTATATTGATTCATCAGCTACATTTACATTGCAAGAGATGAATAACAAAAACTGAAATTTGCGTAATCAATTGCAAGTATTGGTTAGAATCATTCCATGAAATAAATCATGTAGGTTACATCTTCTTAGTTTAAAGCAAATTTTCTCTCCGTTTCATGTTAAGTAGCTCATCAGAAATCTTGATAGAAAATGGTTTGTACAAGCTTTGTGCACTTTATGATGCATGGTATAAACATGGTGAGGACACTCCCACATTGGGGAATTGATGGCTAAAGTAATTTTAAGCTTATGTTGCACCCACAACAGATATGTTTATGTTTTTCTTTCATATTGACGGCTTTTTTAGTATAGGCCACGTCTCGATGATCGTGGGCCCTTGATATCTCATATGTTCAATTCCAATCTTACATTATCTTTCATTTAAAAAATTGTTTAGCGTGAGAATTGTTTGAGGCAGAATCATCTCCCGAAAATGATATAGATGGGGTTATCGCAGGTTAAGCAATGGAGCCGTTTCAAAAGTCTTAACTTCTCATAGATTGCTTTTGCAAGCGGCAAATGATATTCGCTGCTGAAGGTTGGTTTATATCTTGGTTTTCACTTGCTTTTTTTTTTTTCTATATGTGCAGTGATTTTATAACACTTGTAACCAATCCCCGGACAAGATATTGGTGTGCAAAGACCATGCAATGTTGAAGTTGAAGGTTGCAACATTGAGGTGCTATCAATACATCACCTCCTGCACGAAAGAGCATGCACTATCCCGATATTAGCAAATGAGCCATCCATTATTTCCAAATCATCTTCTACGACACTTTGGTATCCAAAAACCGAAAAACTTGCACTAATTCCAATATTAGCAAATGGGCCATTCAGTATTTCCTAATCATTTTTTGTATGCTTTGGTATCCAAAAACTATGATGATTTTAGTAATTTCTAATATACTTGGCTGATGATTATGGTATGAGGATTGAATTGTACAGAGGTATAACCGGTTTTATTTTGATTGAAAGCCGTGATTAGTAGTTTTTTAGAGTCCAAAGACTTTTAAGATAGAGGTCCAGGTTCCCAAAGCCGAGCATCTGGAGATTTAACTAATAGTAGAATATTTTCAATTTCTTTTGCCCAGTTCTCTTCATTTTTCCTTTCTATTTTTTTGTGTAGCAAGACCGTTGCATTTCTTTATGTAGACAGATACAAATTTGCAGGTGGAAACGACTTAAAGAAGAAGCAACAGAATGATAAGAAAAGGAGGTTGGAGCTTATAAGGTGTCATTTCAAAAAGTTGTTTCAAAGGTTAATTTTTTGCTCTATTCAATTTTTAGGCATGTGTTCGAATTTATTTCGAACTGGATTTGCTCTTATTCTAATTTTGTTTCTCCTTATATCCAAGATATGAAAATAGCTCATATGGGATGTTGTCTATTTATGGTCTTTATCTATGAAGCATTCCATGACTATTTGATGCATTTCAAAATACAATGCATGAGAGATTGTCAAACATGATGTTGTGCTTTTCGGACAATTCCCTTAGAAGTGCAAGTGGCAAACAAATGGAAGGTAACTGCATGAAGTTTGTGTAGTTTATGAAAATCCGCGGATATGAGCATTAATATTTTTGTTCTCTTTAGTTTCTGTTGCACGCAATTTTGATTTTCTTGCAGCAGCTTTGTTTTCCATCAAGTTTGTTAATGGTTTTTAATGTGATCAGTCGCATTAATATATTGAGGCCAGTTATGCAATACATTGTATTTTGTTGCCTGCATATGCAGACTGTAAAAGATTTTAAACTGGTTATTGAAGTGTATGACTTCACCATAATAGATCAAGGGCAAACGTTTAATCTATTAATCACTTTGATTGCTGTTCATATATGCTTTTAGGATTTGCGCTTCCTCCTACCAACGCTGAATTGCTTCGAATTGACAAGGCGGGCCTTGTTTGAGCAAGTCTAAAAAATCCATAATCGCTCACGCCATGGCTACTTCTGTGGAGGGATTTTTCACGATTGTTATATATGGAAAGAGTTTGCATGCGATGGGCGAAAGCTTAATGGTAATAATAGTGATGGGCATGTCCCAGCATCCACGATGATGTTAGAGATTCTTCCTTACACCCTTTGGGGAGGTTTGGCGGCAATTTTGACTCTATGCTCCCAGCTTCCTGACTGTTTTCTAGATGGCACGCCACTCGAGGTGCTCCAAAATGTACCTACATTCTACTCACCATAGATTAGTTGCTCTAGATATTTATAGTCTGAAACCGGTAGGGTAAGATTCATTTTAGTGTTGATATGTAGTCTTAATCATCAAACTTGTTTATGGTCAATACAAGAGCTAATTTATTTAACACCTTTACATAATAGAAATAACAATTGAAAAGCAAAGATAAAATGAAATTATTGAGACCTCTAATGCTTGAACAGGAATTTGCAGGTATTTGAGTCTGCTAGGGCAAGGGAACGTGAGAGGGAACTTCTCTACCCAGATGTTTGCAGTGGAGGAGGAAGAGGATGGATGAGCCAAAATGCAAGAGGGCATGGAATGAAGGAAATTTGCACCCTTCAGATAGCGAGGCTATCATGTGAAGCATTAGTTGACTTCTGGCCTGCTCTTGGTGAGGAGACAAGATGCTCTCTTCTACGAATGAAAGAAGACGACTTCATTGAGAGACTTACATTCAGGTATGCATGTTCAAATGACAATGATTTATGGTTTGGTATAGTTCCATAAGATAAGCATGTCCAAATATGATGGGAAACAAAACCTTTGTGTATGTCGAGCATGCTGGTGCTATAGGGTACAGCCACATGGCCAAATGGCATGACCATGGAAACACCCAATCTTTCAGTAATTGGATTAATTATACTACTAACGGTGGCCATGTAGCTAGGTTTTACTACATTTTGTTACCCAAAAACCATCTTAAAAAATGAGTTTATTTCATTGTCCATGCAATGTCCTAGATTCAAAAGTAAAAGATTCTCGCAGGGGATTGTCATTAGAAATGTTCTTCGTGAATTTAAGGAGATGAAAGAGCTAAAACGTACTCGTAGAGAGCCGAGATGTACGCCTTGGTTTTGTGCTGCAGATACGGTTTTCCAATACAAGGTGTGTACGAGCTTTTCTTAGCTGATATTGCTAATGTTCCATCACTACATGGAATCACAGAACTACATGAGGTTCATTTATTAATGACCAAGAAGTAAAGCTGGATTTAACGCTGCTCAGAAGTTGGAAGTCCTATGGGCTGAGCTTTAGAGTTAACAAGTTTTCTTGCACACTGTAGGTGTTTGATACTGTTGTCCAAGCCAACTGGCGAGAATCATTTGCTGGTGAAATTGGAACCATATATCAACATTTTGAGTTGGGCTTGGGCATATTGTGTGCTATTATGTACATACAAATGGATGGAAGTGATGTGGTTCATGTAGTTGCCCATGATATCCCTCTTGGATTTAAGACCGAGAATACAGTTAGTGTTAGAGTTTGGGATGCAACACTTTCTACTTCTGAGTTCAATTTGAATGCTTTCAATTCTGTTAAACATGTGGATGGAGAGACATTATATTTGCAAGCCAACCAGGTTGCAGCCACAGTATACACTCTTTGTAGTGCATCTTTATAGGTACTTATAAAACTTTTGTTGTGTGAGAAGCTTTAAAGGTATTTGCGAGATATGCAATTCTATGGCTCAATCTAGAAGGGTGTTCAAAAAGATTGCTAAGGTCAATATGGATAATAGAAGGAAGGAAGGAAGGAAGCTTTAAAGGTATTTGCAAGATATGCAATTCTATGGCTCAATCTAGAAGGGTGTTGAAAAAGATTGCTAAGGTCAATATGGATAATAGAAGGGAAAACTCCCTTAAGCACATATTCCATAAGACCATTTTGCATCTTAGAAGGGAAAACTCCCTTAACCTCTTTATAAGTATATAGATATTTTATCTACACATGGGCCAAGCTTTCCTGCTAGAGAGAGAAACACCTTAGTTGTTTAGCATGCAAAAACTTAGATGCTCACTTGGGTATGCATAGATTCTTGGATTAATGGTAAAATTAAAAACTTTATAAGGCGCAATTTTCTTGTTCGACATTATGCCACTAAGGACCTTTGGATGATAAGATTGCATAAATACTTAATCTTTATATAAAACTTACTCATTATACAATTTCATGAACTATGTTTACTTACTACAAGAAACTTATCGGGGTAAGGCACGTAAACATTCTCTTCCCCAACTCGTCTATGCATGCTAGAAGATGTAGGATTTGAACCTGCATTTTGTTGCCTTGTCTTCAGTACCTGCACGATAGAACAATATTGATCATAACGACTTGTTACTGAAGATGTTTTGCATTAAATCAAAAGAGCATTTCTCTTCACTGAGATATCAGAAAAAAGGAGTGTCTCATCATCATCCCGTATCCACGCGCTAGAACCTGCAGGAGTTGAACCTGCATCCTTGGTCCCATCCTTTAGTAATGATGTTGCATGGAAGGATCTGAGCCTTTGGAATTTATTTAATTTTTATCTAGGTGTAAAAATATGGTAAATGATGCCATTATTAATGGAGATGAAAAAACATAAAGTGGCTATCTAGATGTTTAGTAGGCTGATCTTTAAGTAGCTCCATTGCTCGAGCTATCAATTTTGAATGGGGCTGATCTAATAGGTACCTATAAGTCATCAAGAGGATCAATGATCCACAACATTTCCTGAATTGCTTTGAGTTATGAGTTGCTTTGAGTTCAGGTTGTTGGGAACATCAAGCTCCCAAAGTATTGCAGGTTAAAAGTTGGACAACTATTCAAGATATATATATATATATATATATATATATATATATATATATATATATATATATATATATATATATATATATATATATATATATATATATATATATATATATATATATAGAAGCTTGAACCAAAACCAAAGTCCAAGTCCGAAGACAAGAATCCAAGGCCTAGGCACGAACATCCGAGCTCGAGACAAGGATAACCTTAGCCCGGCTGGATTTATGATGGTCCCATATGTATATAAGGGAATCTTAGAGGCAATACTTACTACATGTTGACCCATAATACAAATAGATTATTCAAGATAATTCTATGTCATGTCGTTCCTAACAAATAAGTTAATGCTGCGAGGAAGTTCTTCTTTATTAATCTGTAGATGTACTAGCATCCATTTTCTGTATAAATTCACTGCCATCTTCATGTTGTTACACATAGAAATTTCTCTATTGTTATAAGGAACATATGAGAATTCTTTCCATGCCACAACCCATTCTCAAACTTCATGCTGAGGATACCATATTGAATATTAGCAAATAGAATTCCATTTTTAAGAATCATTTCACATGTTTTTTTAGCAAAGTTGATGCAGAAAACATCATGTATCATAACAGAATGCATCTGATTGTTTTATAAAGATCAAATGTGGTTTTGCATATTGGAAAAATTTTCCACCTACTTGACAACAACTTGAAACCAAGTATCTTTTGCATGATACGCAATCAAAGGTTGAGAAAAGATTCATGACTGTAATCCTCAATCCACGAATTTACCACAACCAATACAAGGTGCCTTGATAGTTCTTCATAAACAAAGGTAAAGAAACAACATATTCCTTGTGTGCGATGTTATCATATCGTTCTTGCAGCGTTTGCAGCTATTAGCTTGACCCATTAGACAAAATGAGTAGGTAGAAGAGTTCCCGGTTACCTGCAGTCAACAAATCTAACATTAGCCAATGTAGGGTAATGAAGAAATGACTGACAGGTAAGCTAAAGAAACTCTTGGCTTATCGCCTTTCAACCTTAAAATAGATATCATAAATTCCATATGTTTTCTCGCTGTAATCAAAGTACAACTAGGGGAGAGATATTTCAGTAAATCAAATCGATCCAAAGAATGGTGCTTCACACTTTTATCGCGGAGCCATGTCCATGTATTGCCTCGAGTTTAAGCAACTCAAGTGCGGATCTATTATCATAGTCGTAAAACATACAAAATAGCATACCTTGTAAGCATTTAACTTACCATCGCCAACTAGGATAGTTGTCAAGTAATGTTTTAGCGTAACCGATATATATCAAAGATAAGAAATTACATTTTTTTCTAGCATAGGGTAACTTTAACCAAAGCTATAAAAAAAAAAAAAAATATCGATGGACAAATGAATCGATTAAGCATGCAAAATATGTAAATAATGCAACCCTTTCCCTATTATGTTTGTAAGGAAATCTACTTATCATGTGTAAGAAAGATATATTTATCATGTTAAACCCGATTAGGAGAAACGTTCTCATCCATAAAAGCCTCAAGTTCTCGCGACTAAGACCACTTGTGATGTTTCCAACTCCAATGACGTCTGTAAACGCTTCGTCGCCTTTAAGTTCTCGACATTTTTTGGTGAAGTTGCTTGTAGACGCTCTGTTATCAGCTAGCTTAAAATGTGGCTCTCAACCACTATTTTATTAAGCCTCCATGGCAAGATCCGTCAGAAGAGCATTGGCCGCCACTTTTTCTTTCCAAGCCAAGGATGCAAGGGCATGCATGCAAGACTTTTACCGCCATTTTGAAGAGAAAAAATGAATACCCCAGAAAAAATCTCATCGGAGTACAAGGTGTGAAGATTTCCTCCTAAAAGAGGCCGAAACCCTAGGGGCCATATTCGTAGTGTTACCTAGAAAATCCCTTCTACACTTTTCATGGTGTCATAAAATTCGTGCCACACCAAAGCTATGGATATAAATGCACCCAAAAGTGTGAATGTCGTATCACTTTAGCCATGCTAAACACTCTAGAAATGGATGGGTCAAAATTGACACTTACAGCATGGGAATGAGTAAGATAATATCTATGACGGCTCCAACCCCTTGTAGTTCTTTAGTGGTACAATACTTGTTTGTACCAAATGTGGTAAGTTATTCAAATGTCCAAAACTTAATCATGTTTGTTGATGGAACCAAAGCTATTGTTCATGTGCACAAAAATGAATAACCCACATTAGAACTATAAGGGGGAATCTGCATGGCTTTGATGGTTTCCAACAATGAGGGCTTTGATGGAGTTCAACTGGGTAACTTGAAAGGTAATTTATTGTATCAGGTTAAACCATCTGTAGGCGTCCTGAGAATGCTCAGATCTGAGTTTTGGGCAATTAAAGAAGCTACATATCTGAAAAATACTAACCTTGCTAGAATGTCGTCATAGTCCACAAAATCCTCTTTCCAAATCATTGATCCAATGCTTGTGCCACATGCTAACCATGTCTAAAAATAAAAGGTAAGTGTAAGTGGTCATATGCTTAGGTCATCCAAGTGGCTCACTTGAAATAAATATGGCAAGGCCTTAAAACAAGAAAATGTGCCCACACGTATCAAGGTGCATAAATGCACCGAAAAATGGGTGTGGCCCTTACCAAAGTCTAGCTAAAATCATGAAGGTTAGATGCTGATATTGACTTTGACAAATAATCAATCCTAGTCCAAAAATTCCCCTCATCCAAATATTATTTTGTAGTCTCAATATCATGCATGTGCCAAATGTTAACTCCATCTAAAAATACAAATGAGCCAAATGTTATCTCCATCTAAAAATACAAATTTGTAAAGGCAAATAGCCAAATGCTTGAGGAGGAAACAAGTGGCATATTTGAAATGAATAATAACGACATCTCAAGGCCCAAGGGTACGTAATGCATGTAAAAACTATGTGTGTTTTCAAAATGACAATTTAAGAAATGGAAGAAGGCTAGATGCGCTAGAAGCTTAGTAAATCATGAACTTTAGCCATTTTGGCATAGCCCGAGCCAACCTTAGTCTATAAAACCTTAGTCTGGTCTAAATACATGGTTCTAGAAATAGATCCAATGGTGCCTAAGCCAGCCATTGAATATATATGTATGTATATATATTTATATATATATATATATATATATATATATATATATATATATATATATATATATATATATATATATATATATATATACAAGTCTTTGTACTATGAGCGGTTGCACTATGAGAGACTGTACAAATCCAACTAGAAGCCAAAATGCAGAGCTATCCAATGAAGATTCTACTAGATTCACCAAGCCTTTGGAAATATTCCCCTAGGCTATATGAGATGCCATTAATGTTCCCCTATATTCCTTAAGATCCCATGATGATTCCTCGAGATCCTTTACAATTCGATAAACATTCCGTTAAATTGCCCAATATTTTATGAAGGTTCCATTTTGTATTACAGTGATTGTACAAATTCGACTAGAACTCCAATTCAAAATCATACGATGAAGGTTCCATAGAGATTCTCTAGATTCTCCAACATTCTATCAAGGTTTCTTTAGACACAATTCCCTTAGATTTTTAAAGATTCTCTTGAGATTTCCTTAGATTTCCAAAAATTATCTCAAGATTCCTCTAGATTGCCCAAGATGCCAGCTAGATTCTCCTACATTCTGTTAGATTCTATGAAGATTTCTCTGCAAGCACACCTAATATCAAAGATTCTCCTAGATCCTCTTGGATTTTCTCCTAGATTTCCTAAGATTGCACAAAGATTTCCCTAGATTCTTAAGATTCTATAAAGATTCCCCTAAATTTTTGGGAATTATCCCAAGATGCCTCTAGATTCACCAAGATTCTATGTAAATTCATTCAAAATTTCAAGGATTCATTTAAATTTTGTAAAGATTCCCCTATATTCTCAAAGATTTTATGAAGATTCCTTTGGATTCGCCGAAATTCTCAAAGATTTTAATGAGATTCCCATAGATTCCCCTAAAAGGTTGTTTCAAGATTCACCTAGATTTCGCATGATTCTATGTAGATACTCTTTGATTTCCTTAGATTCTATAAAGATTCCTTTAGGTTCTCCAAAATTTCATCAAGATCCCCCTCGATTATTAAAGATTTTATGAAGATTCCTTTAGATCCTATGAAGTTCCTAGACTTCATCAAGATTCTCCTAGATTCCCAAAGATTCTCTAAAGATTCACATAAATTCCCCAAGATTCTATGCAGATTCTTATAGACTCTCTAAGATCCTAAGAAGATTTCCGTAGTGCTCAAATATTCTATGAAGATTTCCTTCGACTCCCTTAGATCCTCTCGAGATTCCCCTAGATTCCTAAAGATTGCCCCAAGATTCACCTAGATTCTCCACGATTCTATGCAGATTCTCTTGGACACCCCTAGATTCTATGAAGATTCCTCTAGATTCTCAAAGATTTCATTAAGATCTCCTTAGATTTTTAAGAATTTTATGAAGATTCCTGCAGATACCCTTAGATCCTATTACGATTCCCTTGATTTCTTCAAGATTCCTCAAGATTATATGTAAATTCATTAAAATTTTCAAGCATTCATTCAAATTTTGTAAAGATTCCCCTAAGATTCTCAAAGATTTTCATGAGATTCCCATAGATTCCCCTATATTTCAAAAGGTTGTTTCAAGATCCGCCTAGATTTCCCACGATTCTATGTAGATACTTTTCGATTCCCTTAAATTCTATAAAGATTCCTTTAGGTTCTCCAAAATTTCATCAAGATTCCCCTCGATTATTAAAGATTTTATGAAGATTCCTTTAGATCTTATGAAGTTCCTTTTAGGTTCTCCAAGATTCCATCAAGATTTCTTTAGATTCCCAAAGATTCTCTAAAGATTCATATGAACTCCCCAAGATTCTATGTAGATTTTCATAGACTCTCTAAGAATACGATCAAGTTAGCTCCAACCGCGCGGCGGAACGATGCCAAAGCGCCACTGTTGGAAAGTTCTCGAGGAGAGGAATCCAATGGTGTGGGTCCCACCTTCATCCCACCCCCTACCGCAAGTTTTCGGCCCTTGAAATCGATTATAAAAAGAAGCTTCCTAGAAAGTCACCTCTTTTAATAAAGAAATTGTAATTTAATAAAAAATTTAATGGTTAAGATTTCTCCTCCCCCTTTTGATCCAACGGTTAGGATTGACTGCATCAAAAAACACATTTTAAGGGACCTTCCTTGCACCTTCCCTTAAAAAAAAAAAAAAATCAAGGGCCAAGATTTCTCGCGTCGGGATCCACGGCCCGTGGATGGGGTGCATGCCCCATGCATGCCCCATGCATGCCCCCCATCAAATCCAAAGGCCGTTGTCGCGCCACCTCAAAAAATGGACGGCCGAGATGAATCTCTACATAACTTTAACCCCCCATAGGACCCATAAAGTAATTGTATATATATAGTAGATATATATATATATATATATATATATATATATATATATATATATATATATATATATATATATATATATACAAGTTTTTGTAATATAAATGAGTATAAAATGAGGGATTGTACAAACTCGACTGCTAGTTCAACTGTTGGACCATAGAGCTGCACTGCCTTTATGCTTAAACAAATTTGTAGATCTTTATCGAATCTGGTCAGGAGACCATAAGGAATGATCCAACAAAATAAAATAATATCAATTGAACCATAGATGCCAAGCAATCATTTAAAGGGAGCATGCATTCTAGATACGAATGGAGAAGTCTGCAACTAATAAACTGTAGATACAAAAGACAATAAGAACAATCTCAAATCTTTAAAACGCATGCTACATTGCTAATAGCGCATTAAAAGTATATATAATCATTACTTCATCTAATCTTCAACCTTAGGGTATCTAGCAAAAAACATAAGACAATCTTCCCAAGCTCATAAGAATCTAAAGGAATCTTAAGAGATAAAGGAATCTACAATGAATATTCAAGTATTTAGGGCAATAATATCTATAATATTATGAAATCTAACAAAATCTTAGAGGAATTTTCAAAAAGTCTAAGGGAATTCTTATAGAAACTTCAAAAATCTAAGGCAATCTTCTTAGAACCTCAGGGATTCTTATGAGATTCCAAGGGAATTGTATAAGGATCGTAAAACGATTATAACATCTTAGAGAACTTAGGAAGATGTTCATATTTCTTTGGGTATTTATACTTTGACTTCAGTTTAAGTTTAGATTGTCTTTTTTTATCACATCAAATAACAATGTCGGTAGTTCATATGGGATGTTACAACAAAGAACTACTCAACTGTTCATATGGGACGTTAAAAAGAAACGGACTCGCTCAACATCAGCAAACCTTTCCCTTTTAACAATATAGCTGAACTTGCTCTTTCAACAGTGTCTGCATGCCAATCCCTTTCTTAGGGATGAATTTCACTAGCATTCGGGATCCTCTCTGAAGCTTCAGCCTTTCTTCATTTACTCAACCTGTCAGGCTCACTATCACCCACAAATCTTTTGACATGTTGTTCTTTAACAAGAGCTTCAGCATTTCTAGTACTGTCCTCCCTATGAGTTGGTGACTTGGCCCCATTGTTGTATGTGCCTATGCCACTCTCAACTAGCATAGCCATTCTCTTTCTCTCTTTCCGGCATACTCGTGTGAACCAATTTCGAAGACAAAATGGTTCCTTCAGATTTTGTATTCCCTATTTTTATGATTACTCTAGCAACAGCTTTGTTGGATGTGTTTTGACCTTTTGAAATACCAGTTGCCCATTAGTAAGTACAGGTGTAGGAACCAATGCCCATCAGCAAATACTCTAGCCACAAATGCACCTCTAACAATGTTGCTTGCATCTTGCACCACTTCGGTGTTTACAATGCCAACCTTCACATTTTTTTGCACTGGCATCTAAAAGTGAACTATTATTATAGCTATTGTGCCAAAATATGCAAACATTAAGGTTTACAACATCTAATATTGCCTCATCATTACCATCCATACCAATTGTGCTAAAATATGCATACAGCAAGGTTTACAGCATCTAATGTTGCATCATCATTACCATGCACTACATACATGTCACTGGTAGGTTGGAAAGAACACGCTGGATGGCATTGCAAGTTGGGGCTAATGCAAACCACATTTAAAACAATTATACAAAATAGAGTTTCAACCTTTTGGAAAATTGCTATGCACTGCCATTCCGATTAAGATCTCACTAACGAAAATATAATGTGCAAAGAATAAAAGTAACCAAACACCTCCATCTTGTGCCTTGCGTAATCAAGAACTCCAAAGATACACAAATGAAAGCATAAATATCAATCGGAAATGCAAAATTTAATGAAAATATAATGTGCAAAGAATAAACAGATGCAAACACCTCCATCTTGTGCCTTGCAGAATTGGCAACTCCAAGGATACACTACGAAAGCATAAATATCAGCCTAAGGAAAATATAATGTGCAAAGAATAAACGTAACCACAATCGGCAACTCCAAGGATACACAAATGAGCATAAATATCATTGAAATGCGGTTTTTTCTCAATCTTACCACAAGCAGTAAATAACCCAAAACAGTAACCATGCCTCCCAAAATCTATTACATGTAACAATGACATAATGTACACTATTCACAAGTTCCCAAAGATCTTGAAATTATGGCGTGTAGAGTTAACTCTCCAGAACATACTTAGTGCCACAAATGGGAAGTGATCATTATAACCTTGATCGGATCATCTGCAGGGTGTGGAAGAGCAAAGGGTTGCACCAACAGAGTTAAGGGCAAGGCTGACATCGTCAACATATCCCCAATGCAAGGTATCTGCAAGTACCATTAAGTATGCAAGTAGCATTATGTATGTAAGTCGACTGGAAGCTTGCTAAGAAGTCAAAGTCAAATTTGTGCAAAGCAAACTAAAAGCTACAACTAAAGTGTCAAAGTTATGCACAAAGTTGACACAAATGTCGTGCAGGACTATGAAGCAAAAAGAAGAAAGAGACATCTAACATGGCAAAATGCAAAATCTTAACGTACTCGAAACCATGTTCAAAAGGCATAACTTATTCGAAATCATGTTCTATACCAACGTGAAGCTTTCTCAAGTTCTAGCGATGAATATGCCATCTTGAACAACTCGTGCTACTGCATTGATGAATCTCGATGAATCTCTGACAAATGCTTGTGAATTTTAAGTGCACTTTTAGCAAAACAAATATGTCCGGATTCAAAATTTGGTCAAAAATTTAAGTGCACTTGGTCATCCATTGCCACCCTTAGCATTCTAGTTTACAATTTCTTTCAGAATGTAGCAACTCATTCCTTTTGATTTTCCTTCTCAACTGCATCCAAATAATATATCATAACTGCTATTGTTTTCATGAATGGTACGTGTTCGATCTCACTTATTCTCCGGTGCTATATTACAACACTAATTTCCTCCAGATTTCCTTTACTATATCCTAGTGTGCAATTTGCCACTAGTGTTGAAGGGAAAGTACTCCAAGAGGAGACACCTTCACCAAAAGTACAGACGGCATGCATATTATATAGGCCCAAAAAAGCACTCGCATTCGTAATGAATCCACAAGTGTCTTTAAAGAGGTGTATCACTTTTAAAGTAAAGCTCTTCAACACTATGGATACGTTTCTCCACCAATTCCAGTCCCCAAGTTGAAGGAAAAAGTTTGCCGTGCCAACTTTATTTTACAAACCAAAGACATAATAATGGACGCCGTCATTTAAACCCTAAAGAACTTTCATCTTTGATCTAAACTCTAAATAACTTTGAACTTACCGATCCACATCCGATTGAGTGTCACGAGGGTTATTGTCGTGCATTCTCTCCACTACGCTGTATGTGATGTTGAAACCCACAAAACATTGCAATGCGATTGCATGAAAGAGGCAAATTCGAGACAATTGGCGCTGGTCCATCTTGTGGGCCAAGTATGCTTGTTGAAGTGGCAAAACTAACATTACCTTACGGGATTTTGTGCTTTCACAAATATCCGAGATTATTGAGTCCTCAATTCCTCAAGAACTTGAGATGGCACTTGAAATTGGAGTGCATTCTCTCTAGTGCCTTGTATCCGATGTTGAAGCCCAACAAACATTTGCAATGCAGATTGCATGAAGAGGCAATTGCCTTGGCCCATCAAGTGGCAAAACTAACGCTACAAAAAAGCTAACACAACTTGAAAAAACGAATCTACCAAATTAAAGCGTATGTGGATTAAATGCAACAATGGTGATCTAGAGATAGAGAGACAATCATATTTCAAGAACCATACAATACAATTTATATTAATACATATATCGAAGCACCACTTATTTGCCATATTTTTGCAAATCCAAAGAATGGAACCGACAAGAGATTTGGCTGATATCTTCTAGCAAAACCGAAGCGTATAAAGGTAAGACAATAGATCTAGAAGGTGGCAACTATAGCTGGCACTATTTTGCCAATAGATATCCTAACAGAACGTAGATAATATTTTACAATCTAAATATTATGTGCGGACCCAGAGCTTAAATTAATTGATTGGCAGGCTAGCTCTCTAAAAATTCAAGCAGCGCACTAGCTCTCTAGAATTCAAGTAGCGTGCTAGCTCTCTATATTCGGCATGTGATAATGTTGATAGAGTCCGCTCAGATAACGATGAAATGGCTAACTAAAGCTCAAAAAAGACGGCCTCTCCGCAAAGAAAGGAGTGCCGATAAAGATGCATGCAACACAAATCGTATTAAATCAAAGAGATTCAATGAGGATACAATTATGGGATCCAGATCAACTCGGCTCTAGACTAAAGCCACCGCAGTAATCACTTAACTTACTACAATTGACGATATAATCTTGGGCATTTCAAGCTTCAATTACTAAACCGCAAAAAAAAGACAAATAAATTCAATTACCATAGGAATGCAAAAGGCATGACCGAAATCATCATGCCTTTCGAATCTAGGATAAGAGCGAGGTCTTCATTACTCACCAAGATTTCAATTCCATGCTAGTATCAAAATCACACACTAGTTTAAAAACAAACACAACTTCCTTCACAAGGCAAGATTAAAAGGGCCTCAGATTTCCACATGACATCTACAAAAGCTACTACATTAACTTAAAACCTACAAAATGTAGGGGGTGCCTAATATTTTCTTTGAAGTGTCAAAGATGGATGTGATCAAGATTAAGAAAACAAAAGCAAAAAGATATATAGGCGTAATGGAATAGCCGGACATCAAACTCCACAAAATCTAATGGATCCCGAGAAACAGCCTTCCCAAATATTATTCCAATGGTAAAAGGATAAAGAAAAATGCCATGCAAGAACAGAGATCCTTACCTCAGCTGACTTCCAAACAAAGCAAGCAAAACTAAGTGAAGTCATGAAGATGTCTACCCACCACAAGAGATGTGCATATCCGCTAGCTAGGTAGATGTGCATGGTCAACCGCAGTAAACGTACATGTTACTTCACGCCAAATACAAAAAGAAATACAATCATGCAAAGATGGCATATACAATCACAACTTTGAGTTATGAATCATGTAGTAGACATAAGTGTTTTTGGCTCCTTCAAATTTAAACCCTTGTGTAGCAAATGTCCTCGACAAACTGATTCGTAGAGCTTTCATACCACTCCAAAGATGATGGGCTCAAGTGAAATCTCCAATGATGAGCGTCGCTCAAAACAACAGCAGAGGCCTTAGTGATAACCCTGGCATTCAGCCTGGCTATGGCACATGCATCTAAAGTTATTGCCTTTAGTGGTAAAATTGACGAGAATGATAACGACCACATTCTAACCGGGTCTTGCTAGCTAATCTTTAGCAATTTTGTTGACATGTTCCAAGATCATACCACAAATTTATTCAGGATAGAAAGATTTTTCTTCACCTTTGTACTGCACATTCATCAAGGGCCTATGCTGCTGCAAAACTTAATTTGACGGGCCAAATCGCAATGAACGCTTAGGATTCAAAGATTTTCTCGCCCATTAAACGCTTCAAAATCAGACTTTTAACATAGTGCAACAAACTTAGGGAAAAGATCGAGTCAACAAATGATTAAGCCTATAAATCAAAAAAAGAGGATGGGGCAAGGCAAAAAAATTCAAAATGGTCTTGGAAGGCTTGATGGTAATTTGATCCTTTGCGTAATCGCCCATGATATGATTGGCATGAGAATTGGCAAGGCAGCTGGAATTTTCCCGGACCGCCAATGTGGCTCGAAAGGATTTCTCAAAGATGATCTCAATCCTATATTCGATGCAACAAAAAAGATGTGCCAAGGTCTACACCAGTGGAAACATTCTGCCCGATCCGATATGGCACAAAATAATAGATCGGGCCACAGCTTCTTTGCAAAGGAGAATATCCTAGAATCACCCGAGTAAATCACCGGAATATCTTCCTAAGGCAAGAGAAAGTGATTAAAACCAAGCCATCAATGAATGCTGCCCCGCAGTTACAAATATAGTCAAAAGCAAAAATGCAACGATTGTAGATTACATTTACATACCTCTATCGCTTAAACCTCCAAGTTATCATGCTAACATAAGGCCATTTAAAGAATATTGTGTTGTTTTTAGCTTTAAGGCCATGACGATGCCAATGCATGACCTTGTTCGGGACGGAATGCTATTTAAGAGTGGTCTCATTTTGTCTCCATAATGTGTGAACAAGTGTGAGACTTCGTTTTCCCAATGGTTGCCTTTTAACTTTTCCTCCTTTAGAGCAATCCGACATGCAAAACAGCACTATTTGTGGTAATGATGGGAAAACCCGAAAATCCAGGGGAGGCATGACAAGTTGAACCAATGTCCGGAACAAATTAAACGCCACACCTCGTGATGAGACGCCATTATCAAATCAAGCAGAGGCAAATCAGACACAATGGATGACTCTTCAAGGTCATCCTCGCTGGTAAAGCCTTTAGCTTGTTTATGGGAGTTATGCCCATTTTTTCCGATGAGGTCTAAAACAAATTTAAACTATCCTAAATTGAGCAACGAAAGCAAAAGAAAGGGACGATCTAGAAATAGTGCGCACGTACATAAGCTCTTGCACACAAGTACACAAGTAGAACCGCCATCAAACTCAGAAGTTCCCACCTCATCATCAATGAATGTCGCCCGCAGTTGATTAACTAGAGATCCGATTATTCAAAACCCTCTTAGATATTTCAAAAGCCCGCCAAAGTTAAATAAAGTTAACAAAATGGCGCCCATTGATATATATGGCAAATGTTCCATATGACCCATCCATATTCACGCATTTGATCCACAAAATGAACAAACTAGAATGCAGCCTAACCGCTTTAGAAAACTTACTAGCTAGAATAGCAAAGTAGAACAACTAGTCTCTAGTCTCGCCACCATAGATGCTTTGAATTCATTTGCCACGACCGCCAAGACTTGCCACGACCGCAAAAAGCAACAAAAACAATGCAACGGTGGAGGGAAAGAAGAGCAAAAATATCCGATAAAATATCCCAACAATTTTGTTGAATAAAATTGTCCCAACACTTTTGAAGGGACGACCGCCATGAAAGGTCTACCTCAATCGCTCGCTTTTGGAACTCGAGATGTATAAGATGAAAATTTAGGCACAAATATAGCCCTTCAAAAATATATTCCCGCAAATGACGTGAAAACACATTCTAAAAACGCTTTCTTATGAGAGGCGTAACATAACCTACTAATCATGTTGAAGACATATATCCGTAAGAGGTGGAAAAGTAAATTGGGATCTCTTTTCGCATGCAATTAAACAAGAAGACCGATATAAAGATAATGCATTTGCAAAACAAATTAGAGTTCCAGACCGCGCAAAGAAAAGACATTGAATGAAATAGACATACAAACACATAACATAAATAGGTTTAGCGACCTGGCGCGATCAAGGTAGTTCTTCCTTTGTCGTAATCCTTGAATCGCACCATCCAAAGACATCGCCTATCATCGCCGAAAGCAAAACCATTTTGCTGCAACCTCCATGCTTTCGGACTATGGGCTCCATCCAAGAAAATGTCAAATCACCTCTTGGGCAATTTAAAGAACTGGGCAAAATATCATTTACCATTTGTGCCCCAATAGTTGTTGTATATTTAATAAGCCCTTAATATAAGGTTCTCGTAGATCCTCTCTCTCTCGTTGCCTAGATGAAGAAAAAAGGTAGTTCTCATCAGCCTCAAATATGATAGAACATGAACCATGAATGAAACAATTCACAACCCAAATGACTACCAACACTTTCCACCATATGAATATGTTGTTGTTTCCTTCTTCGATTTTTGCCCAGAGTTACGCAGCTCAACAGCCTAGACCTCGTGATTTATATATCGATGGTCACGGACAATCCTAGCTTTAATTTCCTATCAACCGGCGAAGCAATTTCGAAGTCGATTCGAAGTTCAAGAAAGGCTTTTAATTGAACATAACCGTGGTGCGATCGATTAGAAGATGCCAACCTATTTCCCAAACAGGGTCGCCTAATCCCCTAGTCCATGCATCACCAAAGAATGAAAAGCGATACGAGGCGATATCTTACTCGAGCTCTTTGTTTGCCTAAGGACCACCGACATGCCAAAATCGGTTGAAACCGTGAATTGAACCCGGTGGCGTGTACGCCTTAAAACAGAGCTACGATAGAAAATGAAGACAATCGATTAGAAATGCAACAAAAGTATCTCAATGTGGTTGTAGCTCCACCAAAAGGCTAAATCGAAAGTCCGAGAATTTCATCAGATCAACCGGTCCGACCAAGAAATCCAAGATACAAAGTTCACATTCGAAAAGCCGGTCCGACCAAAGCAAATTTGAACTGCCGGATGCCCCAAATTGGAAAGCAGAGGGGAAAAGGCTTATGCAATTTGCACCCGATCAAGGCAAGGGAAAAGAAATTGGGAGCACGCTGCCAAGAGATCATTTTCCTTTCCGTAAAATTTCGAACTTCTCCGCTAAATTTAACCATTGACAACAAATTAACGCTTTAGATTAAAAGCCCCAAATAAGAGGGCTTTTTAATCTTGGTCAGCCATCAAGCACCTTCGATGGCTGAAGTCGTGACACCTCAATCATTATACCCAAGGGGGGTGCTTGTGGTTTGGCATGTTTTCATCTCAACCGTTGATCTCAAAAAATGGAATGTTTCTTGAATGCACCGAGATAAAAAAATCTCAAAATCTATAATTGTATATATATATATATATATATATATATATGCTATATATATATATATATATATATATATATATATATATATATATATATATATATATATATATATATATATATATATATATATATATATATATATATATATATATATATATATATATATATATATATATATATATAAATTCTACTAGGTTACTTCAATTCTCAGTATGCTTAACTATAGTATATTAAGATAAATTTGTCCCTGCTTAAATAAACTATCTTATACTGTGATCTCCAGTTTTGGCAGCACCATTGACCTTTGTGGTTCTAATGGCCCCGCCCTTAATCTTATTTTATGCCTTATATTCTGAAAAATGCTGCTCTAATGATGTACTGCTCTGGATACTACACTTTATGCTATGATAAAGGCTTAATGTTAATGCATATACTGGCATACCAATATTTGTTGATGAGATTTTATTATCATGTCTAGATTTATGAATAATATTCCTTGATGTGGTATGTCCACCATGTAGTCTAATCTACATATGTGTTTTTCGAATATTTACTGAGAAATCGAGGCCATTTATTTAATATTATGGTTAACCAGTTTCTATACTGTGGTTTTCTGTGGTAGCAGTACATTGCGCTCCTGGGATCTCATTGACCCTTCCCTTAGTCTAGTTTTATACCTTTAATTCTATAAGAAACTATTCTAAGTTTATGTTGCTCTATGCACCATATTTTTTCATTATGGTAGAACTTTAATACTAATGCATATTTGCTATGGTCGGCAAGGTTCCCTAGGTGAGACATGTCCACCATGATATCCATGCCACTTAGATTTTATTTGGTTGCAACAATGTTATATAGATTGGACATGATCTAATGTTCATGTGGTTTTAATTTGGCATTAAAAAGCAACATTTGCAATTTAGCACATGTCTATTATGTCACAAAAATTGTCTAATATTTTCCATAATATTTAACTTAATATCCCGATATCTTTTACCTTCGAAAGTTTTGTATTTCGCTAACCCTAATATCTCACTTTGTAAAGTCGGATACCCTAAGTCCTTTTTGGGAAGCACTTCAAGATCTTCATTCTAGACATGGCTCTGAAAAGTACCACCCACGGTTTAATATTAGGACATGATCCGTTGCTTAGTGGATGAGATGGCCTTTAAATCGACTCGATTTTTACGGTTATGGATCGATGGCTCTGGTCAAGATTTATCAATCTTGTAACCCAAATCAGCTAAGATCGTTTTCCATTAAGCTATTAGGTAATGTGATTTACTTTTCTGAGGCTCTACTATAAATGAATGTATTTCTTACCTCATTTGTCAAGTTTTTGCATTATGGTCGGGCGTCCGAAGGCTCCTGCAACAAAGGTCTTACCAGAGGAAAGCTTATAGAATTGCTTTCGTAGGGTCGGCATTGAGCAACCCCATGACCTTCAAAGGCACAATTGCTTGAGTTATGTAAGATACAAAGTGGATCCTAATGGGAAAGCCGCTTGCACTATCACTCAATATATTCCTAGTTCCAGACCATGTGCAAATGCTTCCAAGGCTAAGGAAATCCCCGCTGAAATCCCTCACGAAAACATTCGCTTTGTTGTCGATTCGGGCGATGAGGAGGACGATTTCTCGATGGAGATATTACGCAATCAGGTTTACCATTTGTTCTTATTATTTGTATTTCCCATGCTTTACCTAGATTCATGTGTATAATCCCTTAGTTCTTCTCACTACCTGGTAATATTATACTTCTGTGATGCCATCTTGGATGAATTGTGCTGACCATCTATTTCCTGATTCATGCTTATTATTTCAACAATACTGATATCTAAATACGGTAATTTAATTAGGATCATACTGGCATATTTGTATATGTATCACATGATCATATTTTTGTTTACCTCTATTGGCTGTGGTCTGGTCCTGATAAGTCAGATAAATAGCACTGATACCTCTTCCATACAATGATATTTCTACATGGACTATAGGCTTATTTGGACTGTATTCTTTATTTGTAAGACATAATCCTGATTAAGTTTTGTTCTAATTCTTATGTTATGGTATTGTAGTTTTAAGTATTGTTTAATGTAGTGTTTGGCCTTCTGTTTCTTTGTACCCTTTGGTAGTTTAATTTGCATATGTTAAGTTCCAAGGTAATATACCATTATTTTGTTTTATAGATAAGTTCATATTTGTTATTTTGAATAGGCTATCTCTTAGTTTATGCTCCTTTGTACCTAGTTTTTCCAATAGTTCAGAAATATCCAGATATATTATCTATGTTTTTTTTATCATATCTCGTTTTTTTTTAAACATTCTTGAACATAAATGCAAAATCAGAATGGATTTATAGCTCATTTGGGTAAGGCGAAAAGCCAAAAAGATGTTTTTTAGCTTACCTGCTAGTCAATTTCAGTATTACCCTGTAGGCTAATATCTCGACGTTTGTTTAGCGGGTAACCAAACATCTTTTTCCCAATCTCGTATGGTTGTGGTTTGTTGGTACATATTATTGATCTATCTCAATTTACAATGGTCTATTGTACTCTATATTGTTTTAAGTTTGTTCTTAAAACTCTCCAAAGGTATTTACCTATCATTACTTGTTGTTTGTATGGAATAATAAATTTACTTCATTATCCGGGTCCTGCTTAAATTATGAATCTCTAAGGCCTCCCTTTGGGGTCGATAAGTCCAATAGTTTAAAAGCTATTTGGATGATTAGTCAAACCTTTAGTTTTTTCTAGTTTGGTTTTTTCTAGTCTAGTCTATATATCACACGATTTCTGATCACTGGTCTTACCAGTGTGGGCCTTGGAGATTCTTTAATTAACTTTACCTAGTTTTTTATGATCTACTTACTTATTTCTTTGCTCTCTCCTAGTAGTTTATTTCCTTTGTTAATTCCACTATTTGCCTTGATTTTTTATAGGAAGGGCAACTATTAATGTTGACCCTATCACCTTGAAGGTCTCAGAACCCGGCCAGACTAATTATCAAAGAATGACTTCCAAATAGGCCAGGTTGGTACCATGAAGTTGGTGCACATGGGGTATGTCTGGTTAGGAATTATCGCTCCCAACAAAGTCGCTCGCAGGCAGGTTCTTGGTTGCATTATCTTTGAAGGATCTACATAAAGTTTTCATTACCAAGGAATGTGAACTTAATGATGGTGATATCTCTCGCCATTTTGTTTCTTGGATTTTGAGAATATTAGATCTGGTGCAGTTTTAAGTCCAAGGATTTTGAGCATTGCGAGTTTTGATTGAACAGGCCTATCTAAACCTTCTGGCCGCATATTCTTCGATACAAATGATATTTTTGATCTTCTGGCTTTTATTAAAGGCGATCGCCCTTGAAAAGACCAACTCATTAAAGATCTCTTATCCTCCCAATGACTCGATGTTCCGCTATTGATGAACCCAGAAAATTCTATGCCTCGCTTGATAATTGCCTATTTGATGCGAACATGATCCCCTGTTATGGAGCGGATCGTGATGTTGTTATTCCGGTTAGAGAGGACCCTAATAAGGAAGAGTTGGCCAAAACAGAGCTACTAAAGTATAATATCAAAGAGATGAATCTTTTAACCTGGACCTTTTCCCATTATGACTAGTAGGAATGTAGAGATTCATGGGGAAGTTCAGCATACACTTTGGAATAGCAAAAATCTTGGTATAATTGCTCCTATCAAGAAGGAATCAGCCGATCATGTTGGCACCTTGAGAAAGATGAGGTTCTTAAGGCTGAAAGTAATGCCATGTCATTTATCAAACCATTCGGAAGGATTGATTATAAGTTCCCTTCAAGTTGGATTGGGAAGATCATGTGAGTTGGGCAATGGCCTTTTGTGGGACAAAAGGGCATATGGCCAAAGTGGAAGAGAAGAGGATAGACTTTTACCTCAAGAAGAATCGGGTACCCTTATTGCCCCCTTTGTTAAGTGCAAGCGTGACAAGAGATTTCGGACAAAAGTGCGGGATAACATCACTTGGTTTGATCACTTGTTGTGGCACATGCTTAATAATCTTGAGAAAATTTGGCCCAATGATGCCATACATGAGGTTTGCTAAATTTTCTTCCTTTTTTGTCATCCGAGCCAATCAAAACTGTTGTGCTTTGCATATATTGGATATCTGTCTATCAGAAAGATCATGATCGATATGGCACATAAGTTTGCTGAAACTGGTGGGAATATCAACTGTGACTTCAAGCAGCAGTTTGGAAACTACAAGGTGATTGATATTCTGGAGAAGACCATTAAACCGGTATCATTTCTGTTTGCTCATCAGCATGACAATCCTAGTCTTGGATACCTGCCCAACAGGAAAAGAGCACAGTCCAGTAATACTATGGCAAGTGGTATACTTAGGCCTCCTAAGTTGACAAGAAGTTCTGCTAGTTCTAGCTCCTCTAGTGTTACTACCACTAACATTGGAGGGAATATCAGACTCTAGTCTGATCTTTCAGCACTAAAACTACAAGTTTTTGAAAAAGGTAGTAGTTTTTTATTCCCTTACTTAATAGGCCACAGTGCCTTTATACTTCCCTTATTCTTCTCTTATACTCTATGGGTTTTTTTACCCAACTGGCACTGTTTTAATGACTTTTCATCTCTGTTGTAATGCAGAACAAAAAACATAGGATCCTTACTGCAAGAGCGGATGGTAGAATGAAGCTGCAAGTCATCAAAGAAAAACAGAAAAATAAATACGTTCACTTCTTGTACTTTTCTAAAGCTTTAGATAAAGTCAAGTTTGGAGATATCTTCAAGTCTGTCCTTATGAGGTATTTTGGCAATACTGGCCTAGATATTTGGCAATCTACTATTTTTGGATGGCGGTATTCGGCTAACCTAAAGGACATTTTCTATAGACCTAAGTTGATCTTTGCTGAGTCCACTATATGTAATTGCCCTTGTGGCATTCCTGGTTTAAAAAAATATATTGATCCCAGCATTGGTCATATTAGGACCACAGACTTGAAGATTGTGCATAATAAAACTCTTAGGAACTGGTTTTCCCTTGGACTTAATCACATCCCTGATTTTCCCTTCACTTTGGAAAGATTCAAATTGGAAATGTTTGAAACTGTTGAGCAATTTTTTGATGTGCACAAGATTACCTTGATGGATGTTGATAGTAGCATCATTGATGAATGTAAGCGGGCTATATTGAAAGAAACTAAATGGCTTGCTAAGACCTTTATTGGAAAGAATGCTGGTTACCAAAAGAAATTCCATATTTTGGATGAGAATGTTGGTAGGAACATTAACTGGTTGGTTGATAATCTATACATTGCTGCAGTGGATAAAGCAGCCAATAATTCATCCTTTATCTGCCCTGAGCACATCAGAGAGGCAGCTACTAAAAGACTTAACAGCACAGATTTCTCCAAGTGTTATATTGAGCAGGAACAATTGGTTTATAATATCCTGGAGGATGTTAGAAGATTAGTGGGTGATGGCCACTGTTCAAATACCAACTTACCTTACCTTTTAGGGATATTTAAGGCACACAAGTCTGACTATAGGTGGATCACAAACGCCCATGAAACCATTTTTTCTACTGTTGCTTCTATTTTGGCTGCTGGATTCAGTCTTATTACAGAAGTATGGCCATCTATTTGCTGGGATAAATGCAAGGCTGCAAACATGTTTATGACCAACAAGATCAGAGCTTCTTTTGTAGTCAATTCTATATATGATGTAGTTTGTAACTTGCCAACTAAGATTTCGGATGTCTTTGTTGCTGATATCACTAAGTGCTATGAGAATATCCCTTTGGAGGGTGATGATGGTATTTGCCAGGTTTTGGAAGATGTTATTAAACTGACCTGGAATTATAAGAAGAAGGAAAATATTGGAACTGATATGTGGTACCATATTAACAATAATGGCAGTGTTGCTGTTGTATGGAAGTCCCAAATTCCTGAAGGTAATTATTGGGCTAGACTAAACAGGGACACCTTCACCCAATTAAATAACTGGTTGTTAAACAGCTGCTATTTAGCCATGTATAATGGAATATGGAGGCAGACTAAAGGAATCCCGATGGGATTTGCATCAAGCCCAGGATGGTGCAACATGTACCTAGCCTGGTTTGAGTTCAAGTTTACTATGAGATTGATTGCACAAGGGAAATTGCATATGGCTGCTGAGTTCAGCAATACTTTTCGTTATATGGACGATATTTTAGGAATAAACAATCCTCATATTAGAAGATGCTTGGGCATTCCAGAATGTGATAATGATGGTATGCAGCTCTACAATTTGAAGCTTTTGGTCATTAAGGATGAAACCATATATGATACAGGTTGTACTTCCACGGGTAGGCGATGTGGATTTTTCTTAATATGAGCATAGAAGTCTTTACTTTCAAGATCTTGGAATTTATGCTACATACAGTGCGACAAAAGATGTAAGCTCCCTTCATCTGTTTCAAGGGTTTATTCATGTTAAACCGTCGGGCCATATTTAATGGCTGTAATGTTATTCTTTCCCAAATCTGACCCTATCTATATGTGCATAACAATCCTATCAGAGCTGCTGGGGATATATTAGAGCTTATGAACACTTTTATTTGCAATGGTTTCCAAAAGAAGGATGTATGGCACAAAGTCACCAAATTTCTTCATGAGCAGACGTTTCCAGGCCTGAACTACGACATCGGAATCCTCATTTTCGAGCTCAACAAGTACAGATAAGCCTTTTTATCATGCCAGTTGCTCATTCTCAGTAAAAACTTTTTTAGTTGGCAGGAGGGTCCCTTTGCTAGCAAAGGGGTCCTCCGGCCTTATTTGCTAGTATATTGGACCCTGTCTGCCTTCCGGAAGGAGGCAGGGATATATATATAAATTCTACTAGGTTACTTCAATTCTCAGTATGCTTAACTATAGTATATTAAGATAAATTTGTCCCTGCTTAAATAAACTATCTTATACTGTGATCTCCAGTTTTGGCAGCACCATTGACCTTTGTGGTTCTAATGGCCCCGCCCTTAATCTTATTTTATGCCTTATATTCTGAAAAATGCTGCTCTAATGATGTACTGCTCTGGATACTACACTTTATGCTATGATAAAGGCTTAATGTTAATGCATATACTGGCATACCAATATTTGTTGATGAGATTTTATTATCATGTCTAGATTTATGAATAATATTCCTTGATGTGGTATGTCCACCATGTAGTCTAATCTACATATGTGTTTTTCGAATATTTACTGAGAAATCGAGGCCATTTATTTAATATTATGGTTAACCAGTTTCTATACTGTGGTTTTCTGTGGTAGCAGTACATTGCGCTCCTGGGATCTCATTGACCCTTCCCTTAGTCTAGTTTTATACCTTTAATTCTATAAGAAACTATTCTAAGTTTATGTTGCTCTATGCACCATATTTTTTCATTATGGTAGAACTTTAATACTAATGCATATTTGCTATGGTCTGGCCAGGGTTCCCTAGGTGAGACATGTCCACCATGATATCCATGCCACTTAGATTTTATTTGGTTGCAACAATGTTATATAGATTGGACATGATCTAATGTTCATGTGGTTTTAATTTGGCATTAAAAAGCAACATTTGCAATTTAGCACATGTCTATTATGTCACAAAAATTGTCTAATATTTTCCATAATATTTAACTTAATATCCCGATATCTTTTACCTTCGAAAGTTTTGTATTTCGCTAACCCTAATATCTCACTTTGTAAAGTCGGATACCCTAAGTCCTTTTTAGGAAGTGCTAATTTCTTTGATCTTCATTCTAGACATGGCTCTCGAAAAAAGTACCACCCACGGTTTAATATTAGGACATGATGTTGCTATTTGGATGAGATGGCCTTAAATCCCGACCCCGGATTTTTACGGTTATGGATCGATGGCTTCGGGTCAAGATTTATCAATCTTGTAACCCAAATCAGCTAAGATCGTTTTCCATTAAGCTATTAGGTAATGTGATTTACTTTTCTGAGGCTCTACTATAAATGAATGTATTTCTTACCTCATTTGCTGTGCTTGCATTATGGCTGGGCGTCCTGAAGGCTCCCAGAACAAAGGTCTTACCAGAGGAAAGCTTATAGAATTGCCTCGAAGGGGGCATTGAGCACCCTTGTTCTGACCTTCAAAGGCACAGTTGCTTGAGTTATGTAAGATACACAAAGTGGATCCTAATGGGAAAAGCCGCTTGCACTATCCTCAATATATTCCTAGTCCGTGACCATGTGCAAAATGCTTCAAGGCTAAGGAAATCCCTGCTGAAATCCCTGCTGAAAACATTCAGTTTGTTGCTGATTCTGCTGATGAGGAGGACGATTTCTCTGATGGAGATATTCTGCTTAATCAGGTTTACCATTTGTTCTTATTATTTGTATTTCCCATGCTTTACCTAGATTCATGTGTATAATCCCTTAGTTCTTCTCACTACCTGGTAATATTATACTTCTGTGATGCCATCTTGGATGAATTGTGCTGACCATCTATTTCCTGATTCATGCTTATTATTTCAACAATACTGATATCTAAATACGATAATTTAATTAGGATCATACTGGCATATTTGTATATGTATCACATGATCATATTTTTGTTTACCTCTATTGGCTGTGGTCTGGTCCTGATAAGTCAGATAAATAGCACTGATACCTCTTCCATACAATGATATTTCTACATGGACTATAGGCTTATTTGGACTGTATTCTTTATTTGTAAGACATAATCCTGATTAAGTTTTGTTCTAATTCTTATGTTATGGTATTGTAGTTTTAAGTATTGTTTAATGTAGTGTTTGGCCTTCCTGTTTGCTGTACCCTTTGGTAGTTTAGCTGCATATGTTAAGTTCCAAGGTAATATACCATTATTTTGTTTTATAGATAAGTTCATATTTGTTATTTTGAATAGGCTATCTCTTAGTTTATGCTCCTTTGTACCTAGTTTTTCCAATAGTTCAGAAATATCCAGATATATTATCTATGTTTTTTATCATATCTACTGCTGTTTTTAAACATTACTGAACATAAATCTGCAAAATCGTAATGGATTTATAGCTCATTTGGGTAAAGGGCGAAAAGCCAAAGATGTTTTTAGCTTACCCCTTTAGTCAATTTCAAGATATTCAGAGGCTAATATCTGACTGTTTGATCAGGCAGTAACCAAACATCTTTTTTCCCAATCTCGTATGGTTGTGGTTTGTTGGTACATATTATTGATCTATCTCAATTTACAATGGTCTATTGTACTCTATATTGTTTTAAGTTTGTTCTTAAAACTCTCCAAAGGTATTTACCTATCATTACTTCTTGTTTGTATGGAATAATAAATTTACTTCATTATCTGGTCCTGCTTAAATTATGAATCTCTAAGGCCTCCCCTTTGGGGTCAGATAAGTCCAATAGTTTAAAAGCTATTTGGATGATTAGTCAAACCTTTAGTTTTTTCTAGTTTGGTTTTTTCTAGTCTAGTCTATATATATATATGTGCAGAGCAACTAGCTAACCAATTTTCTTTAATCGACAATCACTGCAAAACATCATTTGGTGGCTATGGCAAGAGATCTAGTGGGCTTACAAAAATCGTTTTCAAGGGCCTTGCCACAAAAATACGTTACCTTTATCTCAGCATTCTAGAATTCCTCCCCCATTTTGGTTTTCTTTGACAAATCTTATATTTTGGATTCCTCTTATTATTGGATCTTTTGTTTCTTGTAACTACATGGAGGCGTGTTGAGGTTTTTATTCTAGTTAGAGAGCAGTTCGTGTTGGCTTTTACTATTTCACAAACCATTTGGCTTCTTTTAATCGTTATCCTTTTATCTGGTGAAAGGTGCCGCAACCAAACCGCGTCCTTTAAAGACATTCTCCCATAAAAAAAGAGAAATAAATTTGATATAGGTAAAAGGCGAACGGGAGCGACCAACAGAGACGGCCTTGACGGCCCCAGTGACGGGCCCGAGGACGGGCAGATAAGAAGGCTCAAGAAGGCTATGGCTATGGCTCTCGCCATGGCTATGGGGCCGGACTGCCGGACTTGCGACTTCCCTTTTTTTTTTTTTTTTTTTTTTTTGAGGGCAAGGTGGGTTTTTTATATTTCATTTAGAAAATTACATAAGAAAAAAAAGTGAGGTAGCTCACTTTCATGGCATCCTTCCTAAGAGGAGGATATTCCAAGAACTGATAGCTATAAAAACTATGGAATATGAGCAATAAAAGCCTAAATCTAACCTTTGGCATAGAGAGGCCAAAAGTAAGCCAAAACCATAGGTTATAATACCACTTATAGATTTTAGTGTTCATTTGGTACTTTCCTGTCATGATCTTCAAACATAATCAGCTGCATCAATCAGGTCTTGTATGGTCAAATCTGCAACCGTTGTATTTCCAAAGATCCGCAGCATCTGATCCAGCTGCTTAATGGTGTATGTGGAAAAATCCAGAAACAACAGTACATGTGCCTCACGCTTTTGCTGCCACTGGTGGAAAAGGTTCTCAAAGTAAGGTCTTAAGCCATTATAATACCAGACCTCCCTTCGATCCAACATCCTTTTGAGAGCCATAGCATGTACAACTTCCTGCTTCAGTTGGATCATAGTATCAGCTACCATAGTCCTGGATATGGGATTGACCTCTCCAGCTCCCGCTCGGGCAAAAGGTCCCACGCTAGCCAGCCTCTTCTGCTGCTCTGTGAAGTAAACCATTTGCATCAATTAGAATAAGAAAAAAGAAACTGAAACAACCTGTATATGTTCCAATCCTATCCCATTCCCTATCATATTTCTTTCCTTTCAGCTGCTTATGAGCCATAGCGCCTCAGCTAAAAGGGATGTAAAAACAACTTTTTAACCGGATCATGTTTGGTGTCTTTTTCCACTTTGCTACCCGATTCCTATGTTTCCATATAATCCAGCAACAAAGAGCTCTGGTAGTGTTCATGATATTAGAATCAGTGTGTAGGAAGTTCTTCAAACAATCTGGAGAACCTCGATTTAATTGTGATGTCCATGTCCAGAAGTCTTCTAACCATGGGCATAGGAAGACATGATTTGAGGTCTCTTTACTACCACGGCATATGGGACATTCATCTGTTACTTTGGTGTCATATTTACTCCTGATTGCATTGGTATGGAGGCTCGATGTAGGACCAAAGCCATCTGAAAACTTTGATTTTATTTGCCAAGTATGTTTTCCAACCTTTATTGCAGGTCTCGCCAACCTGTTTTTTTCATCACACCGCCATAAAGAGTTTGCTCTTGAAGGTTTGATTCAAAGAGGTCCAAAGATAGATATCTTTGACACTATATCCTTCCTTCTTATTCAGGTTCCAATGGTTTTGAAACATTTGCTAATTTCGATGCTCGCTAATTGTTTCCATGAACTTCCTAAATGCTTTGTCAATGTCCGAACCCTTAATTTTATCTTGCGGCTCCTCCCACCGATCCATCATCATTGATTCTTAAGTCTTCTATTGACCAGAATCCTGCCTGCACTACCATTGCATGTACTTTTGTGGGTGCTTAAAAGCCATGCACCCTATTTCTTCAAGAACAAAATGAGGATGCCAAAACATCATGATGTCTTTTACATCTAGCATTAATTTCTACGGGGTCTCAGAATAACGCTGTTGCCTCATTCCAAGCAGCCATCATTTTCTGAGTAAATTGGAGGTACTGCAGAGGGGGAGAATTGAAAGAAAGCAGAGTCGTTGTAGTTGGTGCCTCGAGTGTGGCTTCCAACCAGGGTGGGAGACCTCCACCCAATCTTGAAACCGGTTTGAAAGGGGGGAGATGGGTTTTAGCATAGATAGCCCTCCATATCATCTTGGCACCAAAGCCCAGGTGTTTTGAATGAACAGTCTTTACATCCCAACCCCCTTGTTTTTTCGGGTTTGATAAGATCATTCCAAGCTACCTTATGGGGACCGCAGGATAAACTTCCTCAAAGCTACTTCAATCTTTATTGTATGAAGCTTTATCCGCCATTTGAGTGAGGGAGAAGAATACATGAGTGCTTGCAATCCTTTGCATTTGCAATTTCCACTCTCCCGACCATAGAAAGGGAAGAGGGGTACATTAATAGTTTCTTTTTATCCCTTGTAACAATAGGATCCCACAACCCCTAATTGAATTGGTGATTGAGAGCAATTGGTATGCCAAGGATCTTGGTGGCCTCCTTATTCCCAATTATCCGATGCCCTCGATTGCTTTTCCATAGTATCGGGATGATAGCACTTTTTCCTTTATTCAGAGTACACCGATACTTCACCAAAATATATCAAAGCTTCTAGAAATTTTTAAGGCTATCATCCCTTGCTTTAGAAAAGCAAAGGTATCATCTCAGATCTTGCATCAATACAAAATTGCCCGCATCCTTTGGGAGTTGTAAACAATTAATCTTTTGAGTGTCCTCTTGGACTAATGGCCATCCCGGTTACCATGTCGGCCACTATAAGGAACAAGTATGGGGCCAAAGGGCATCCTTGCCTCACACCCTTTCGCATTCAAATAATTTGAGGGAGAGCCATTAATCAAGAGCAGAGGATGCGACTATTCATTCCCCATACCTTCGGTAGACCCTATATGAAAAAACCCAAATGACTCATTGCTTTTTGGAGAAAGTCCCAATTAATGGTGTCATATGCTCTTCTAAAGTCCAATTTTAGAAGCATACATCCTTGATTGGACAAATTTTCCAATGAAGGCCTTGGTGGCACCAATATAATTGTCCGTAATATTCCTATTAGGAAGGAAGGCGACCGACATGGGTGATAATTTCCATAAGGGCTCCTTTAATTACGTTTGCAAAATTTTTGCCAAAGACCTTATAGGAAGAGTTAGTGAGGGTAATTGGTCTCCGCTCTCCTAAACCCTCAAGATGCTCAACCTTCGGAATCAAAGCAATGTGACCTACATTAATGGCAGGATTCACTTTTTTTTTTTTTTTTTTTTTTTTTTTTTTTTTATCAATTTCATTGGTGGTGGGTTTTGTGACTCTCACAAATTTTTAGCTCTGGGATAAGAAACAGAGGCCAAAATCCCGTGATGGGTGCTTTGTTTTGTTGGCCATGGTCATTGGGTCCCCAAATGAGTGCTTTGCACGCCTGCCGCCGCATCATATTCATATCTCTTCAATCCACTTCTTATTCTTCTTCTTACCTTCTTCCTTCGCTCTTTGCTTCTAATTCTAATTCAATCGCATCTTTGGAATCTGGTCCAATTTCCAATTTAGTGTTTTTGGCTGAATTTGCGAACTTGGGGATACCGTGGGGACGGGTTAAGAAGAATTTTTGAGGCCAAATTCATTGTTGGGTGAGTCTCGGTTGTAGTATGATGCAAGATTAAGCATGGAAATCATCAATCGAATAATGAGCGAGGTCCCTTGGCGGGAAATTGCAAAAACTAAACCGAAATTTTGGGAAATCTAAACTATTTTACCCACTAAAGCTAGGACCGCAGGAGCAAGGATAACAGATGGTTGGCTATGGAGGATGGCGTATTTGGGTCCGCTTGTAGCGAAAAGCTTAATGAGCCATTTGCTCATGGGTTATAAAAGGGGTTCCGTTGAAAGGGGGCAAGGCTTGAATTATCGTGTGGTCATTTCCTTCTTACATTTTTCTATGTCTCTTGCGACTGTAGACATAGTTATTCCGCAAAGGGTCTACGGTGTAGCATGTTTCGGGCAGCCATGGATTGATAAAACTGATTCCCGAGGCGGTTTGTGCCCACTTACGATTCCAGAGTGAGGATATGGCCTGCAAAAGCGCTACCAACTTCCTTTTCATTTTGATAAGCGGCCGCAAAGAATGGGTTTATCTCACATAAAAGCATTAAGTTATATCATTGTCTAGCAAGGCTGTGATTTGAAAGTGTTTGAGGAAAAAGGATGGAGACAAACTCGCACAATCGAAATGGCGGTAGCCCGGTCGAAGAGCATGGAAGATGAGCTCATGGAGCCCGGGATCCGCCCCGCCATACGCCAAGGCCTATGATAGGCATGGCATAGCCATTGTTGCGCGACGAACCGCTTCTTCTTTGCCACCCCTGCGCTTCCAGTTCCGCAAGGCCATTCGGCAGTCGCCATGGGCGCTGCTTTTGCATCCCCCTCAACCACAACTCCACCCCACCAAAGATTTGAGAAAGGCGGGAAAGGGCTTTTTGGGGCAAGGAATGTAAAAATAGCCACCGGAGAGATTGCTTGAGGAGCAAGAAAGAGAATATACTGATTTTATTGGGTGCGCGTGGAAGGGGCTGAAGATTTTTCTTTTTGTTGAATTGGAAAATGCAATGGACACATACGTGTCGGGGGGTATGTTTCTCCAGAGAAAAATTACCTCCTATTTTTTTTAAGAACAAAAATGATACTGCTTTATATATGGAATGAAAGTTTAAAGTTGTTTTTTTTACACTTGCATAATTCCATTTTTTTTTAATTGCTCCATAAGGATTTGTCGTCATGATTAAATTAAGCATTTCTACATGATTAAACTAATGCTTAATTGTCAAATATTGGTTAGGAGCTTCATTACAATGACCACATTCCTTCAATTGCTTCAATCAAGGCTTTAACTTCACATTAATTTGTGCCTCACACTTCTTACCATACAATAACCACTAAAGGGATGCTAATATAAGTGGGTAAAATATCATTATCACTCATTTGCACATTTAAGACATATGAGCAAAAAAATGCCAAGAAATTTATGGGGGAATTTCAATCAACTTTATGCCAATGGGATTCGATTTCTTGGTTTTGCCAAGGCACAAACTAATGTGATTTAAGACATATGTTGACATTTGATGGTTATTCTGAATCCCTCGAATTTGACCAATTATTTCTAATATCACAAAGAAGCTTAACTACTCCAAGAAAATACACATAACTCCTCCATCAAATGTCTAATGTACACATTGTAAATGCTTTTCAAATTTAGCTTTGAATGTGACGCGTATAACAATAACAATTTATATATATATATATATATTTTATATATTTTTATATATTTGATTCTTCAAATATTTGATTTCCAATTCCCGAGCATATTGTATGTACATATATTTTCTGTCAATAACATGTATCCTACCCAGCATCGTTGAAACATGGCCTTTGTAAAATTTTATAACTATTAAACTTATGCTCGATAAAAAGCCCAGCAATGCTGGGCACTTTTTCTAGTATAATACTAAAGCCGTTTTAGGATAGTCTGTGCACCATCTTGTCCCTTCATTTTTTTAAATTATTTTCATCCCTTGGATTTATAGTTTTTCATGCCTGTCGTACTGCTTGGGCGCGGCAGTAATAGCCTCTTGGTACCTCCAGGAGTTAGATGATCCCTCCGAGAACTTTCACTACAATAACAAAAAAAGGGGTATTAAAGCAGGATTTGGAGAAGCAATACCCAGAATTCATGGAGTTTGATGGGCGACGCCGACTTGCCAGGAGATTAGCTTAGTATGCTTCTTAGTTAGCCTTAGTGCTGGCATATGTATTCTAGCTAGTAGAGTGCATGTGCCAGAATCTTGGAACGTGTAGGTGATGATGGGATACGCCCTTAAGGCATTCTCTAGGTCAACGCGCACCAAGAGGTGCGCATGACCAGTAGGGTCATGCGAGAGAGGAAATGAGGCATGGTGGGCGATGATGGGACATCTGTCGGATGCTCTCTATGCCACGATGCGGGGCACGCGCACCTGACCATAGGGGGGTCATGGTGAGGTTTAAGTGATCATGCGCGATGATGGGATCGTGAGACGTTCCCTAGCTTGAAACCCGCGGGGCATGATGCACTGGGGGGGTACTCGACAGCACTTGATCATGGGCAATGATAGGAGCATCTTAAATGTTCCTTAAGCTCAAATCCTTATGGGGCCATGATCGGGGGCAAGGTAGTAGGGTAACCTTGAGCTAGTAGTTCGGCTCAAGGAGGTAGGTAAGGGGGGTGGTTCCCTAAAACCACAATTTATTAACTAAACTAACGTAATGTGCTACTCGTGCAGGGCGAGCATAGGGGAGCACCGACGGGAGCGCATTACGTGGAAGCGGGGAGCCATAATTTAGGCTTAAATTATGAACTCTAATAATTATGTGATAATGTTTTGACTTACTATAGCATTTCTATTGTTAAGGCTATATAATTTTGTATAGGTATAAACATAGCCTATACTATATGTTAAGTGAATAATAGAAGTTGCATGTATTTTGTTCTTGCAGGAACGTGTAGGGTAGTTACCTTAGCGTAATGCTGAGGACAGCATTATCCTAAGGGGGGAGAATGTGAAGTTCCAGGAGAATATACGCCATAAATACGTATATTTTTGGACCCATCACTATACAAGTCTACCCTTGTAGCCTTGTATATCTTAGGAAGTGGCAAGGGGTGCACATCTAAGTTAAATGCTTAACTTAGATAACCTTAGGATAAGGCCCATTTCCACATAGCCTTATCCTATTGGGCAAACCGGGCATCCCATGTGGACCCTAACTTATATTAGCTTAAACCCTAACCCTAAACCTCTTTTCCTGACCCTAGCACCCTGAGACCCATCTACGCACTCAAAACTCCGTTTCGAGCACCGCTTCTTTGTGGCATAGTCTAGTCACGTGGCCTGAGTGTGGATTGATCTTGGAGCAAGTGCGGCTTTGACCAATTAGAAGACCATGGAGACGCTAAGGATTGGGAGGGAGTGCTTACGGGTAGGTATGTAGAGTAGTGCTCTTGGTAGATCATGCGGAAGTTAGCACTCCGGATGGGTTAGTATTTAAGTATTCAGAGTAGAGCCATCCTAGAACCCTTTATTCAACATCTTGAACCCTAATCAAGGAACCTAAGCGTAAATTAGATAGGTATGATTAGGTTAAGATGTTCTTATGATGATTATCATGATATGATGTTATGTGATGTTGGTTGATCATGTTTGCTCCCTTTGTATTGGGGGGGGGGGGTAGAGAACTAGTAGCCATTACGTAGTATGCTCTAGTTAGATCCCTTAGTTCCTATTAATTACTGCCTGTGCATAAGAGCCCAGGGGCTAGGGAGGCTATGATGTGGCTGGCATTACACAAGCGGGGCTAGAGGCAATCTGGGATGGGGGGATCCTTTGCTGGCGTGGCTCTTTGGGGGATCCCAAAGCGGGCTAGGCCTATGGTGGTCACTTTGTGTGGGCGGGCATGGGTCCCACACCTCTGGGGCAATGGTGTGCTTTGCCTCTCGGGGGAGTTGCAAGTGTCGGCTTGGCTCTGTTTTGGGGGGTTAAGTCAGTGCAGATCGGTGTAGCCATGCGATTCTCTAGCCCCCGATGGAACCTCTAGACCCAGGGAGGGAGGGAGGGAGGGAGGGAGGGAAGGAAGGAAGGAACCCTTTCTGCCTCACGAACCGGGAGATGCAACCTGGAGTAGTCTTGATGGGTGATGCCATGAGATTGCGTGATCAGGAAGACTAGAATCATGCGAGCCCATCTAGCTCATTACGCAAAGTATGCACAGGGAGGGGCGGATGGAGTGGTCAACCCTTTATTGTCTATAGCCAGCCCGCCATTGTTATGACTCGATCACGCTCTATCTTGAGGCCTAGCGGTCCGGTCATCCTCCTTATTGAGTGAGCCATGGGTAGGAGCTCTCATGTTTTATGGCATATGCTTACAGCTTGTAGTTATAGACATGTGGATGAGCTACCCCCCGAGGTAATATGATGTGTTGTATTGCTAGTTACGGCGTTGTTTATGCTTAAATTTGTGATAGGAGCCCATAGGGGAAGGCATGAAGACACCTTTCGTGTCCCTTCCCTTCCGCAATGGTCATTCAAAGTGCGGGATAGATCGAGAGCGGTCTGTATTGAAGGACCGGATGGGATTTTCCTGCAATGGAATACGGCCGCCATTATATATTTAGTAGGGGCGTCACATCTATCTTTCAGAGTCCGTGGGTGATACATAAATGCTTCTTTTGCAATTTGCCCATTTTATTCCTTGGCATTGATGAGTTTTAAACATTTGTGTTTTTAGAGAACGTTATATAAGGTTTTCTTATATATATGTTTGGTGGGGTTTGGTGCAAAACATATATAGTTTCGAAAAACGTTTGCATAGATTTTCGATTAATTTGAGAAGTCTACCTTCTTTTTAGTAAAGTGGAGGAATACGTGCGGGGACATTACCTACTAGAGTTGAATCAATTACACTTGCAAACCCAAAATGCTCAACCCATCGGCTTTGTCCAAGAATAGAAGTCGTGCCCATGGCTTTACGCCATTCGGTCGTAGTAAGATTATTTTCTCTTCTCAAATTTTCAGCTACCTTGTTTCCTTTCTCTCTTTTTCCTTTTTGCTATTTTATTTGAGAGAATTACCATTCTTGCGAGGTCTTACCATGCTTTTCTTAAGGGATATAGTTGGATAGCTTAAGAATAAACATGTTATACCAATATCCAGATCTTGCTTATAAGTTGGTTCATCAATGCGCCAAATCGATAGACACGGTACATGCAAGGCATGCGCAGGTTCTGATAATTCAAAGTGGGCTCCATTCTATTCTGTTTTTTGCTAACCATCTTGTTTGTCCGTTTGCTTCTTCGAAAGTTTGTTAGAGGCGGAACAATTTCTTTTATTGAAACCTAAAGCGAGATCGGATACATGGAATGCAATCATTGATGCCACTACCAAGCTGAGAAGGTAAGATCATACTTCCACTTGTTTTGAAGGAATGAACTTTAAGGGGCATGAAGCTGGACTAAGTTTACATTTTTCAAACATCCCAAAGGCAAATATGAATATATCATAGAGAATTGGCAAATATCCGAGGTTGTTGTTAGAATACAATTTTACTAGATACGGGCGTCTGGAGGAGGCCTGAGTGTCGATCAATTGCAGTAGCAAGATGTAGTGTCATGGTGTACGATGATTTTTTGGATATGCACAACATGGTAAAAAACTGCCTTGCCTTAAAATATTTTGAAAAAATGCAAGGTAATGGTGTGGTTCTAGACAGGCTTGTCTTTCAAAGCATCATAAAAGCATTCTGGTACAGTAACTGCCATAAAATGAGGGAAGTGCATTCGCCTGTTTGCTTCTTGAAAACAATCTTCAGTCAAACACGGTTATAAGGAGTGCCCTCCTTGATATGTCTGAGTGCCCTGCTTGACATGTCTTGATATGTATGAGAAGTGTAGAGAATCAAGCGAGGCACATAGAATCTTTGATACATTGTTGGATCGGAGTGTACTATCATGGATTTCAATTCTTTCTGTGTTTATCAGACATGACCAGAACTCCTTTGCTATAGAAGAATCCTTTTAGCCTCGCGCAAACACTAGAATATCTTTGTGCTTCTAGTATGTGACGCTCCCTGAATATATGGCGCTCGAGGGCATATACATCTGAGGACTTCCCCTTCCATGGCAATCAGCTCACCATGGCCGGGGCCCTCCGATCTAACTTTCGGACCATCCGTAAAGAGAGATGCGGGTGAAGGACACGGAGGTGTCATTCGCCCACGCCTTCAATGGGACTCTAAGTTCGCGGGCGTGAATACATGTTAGCACAAAGATAAATCATATATAAATAACCACCATGAAGGGTGGCCCATCCATCAAGTACTAGCGGCCAAAGAATATGCATCTAATCTAAGGAAAACACCCCAAACCCCGTGATTCTACCCCATTCGGACTCACTGTGAGGATGGACTCCACTTCGATCTCAAGAGATCAACAGATGCCGGTATAACTTTGGCGTTAGGCGGCATAGAATGCGGTGGCTAGGGTTGTCCACTCCATCCACCCCTCCTGCACACTTTGCGGATGGAGTGAATCATGCTATGGCATCACTATAGCCTTCGAGGCTTGAGACTCAAGGTATCACCCTTCGAGCTTACTCCGGGGGTTCATGAAGCTGGTCGGAGAGGCAGGTGGGAAGTGTCCCCTTCCCGGGGATGCAGCGGCGGTTCCATGGGTGAGCTAGAGGGAATCGTGCCGCATCGGCTGACCCAGCATCCGTGCGGGCCCACTCACCCTAAATCTACTCAAAGCATGGGATGCCCCATACGGGTCACACCTCTCGCACCCGGTGGAGTGTCGGACCCATACCCGACCCTACGTGGTGGCTATCGGGGGGCCTAGCTTCTTTGTAGGAGTCCTGGGAGCCTTGTATGCATTGCAAGACCCCACCCCCACTTCACCACTCGTCCCTTCTGCGGTGCTAAGCAATCCCATAGCATCCATGACTCGGTGGTCTCTTGGCACGCCGCAACTAATGGGAATATCTGAGGGGCTCTATCTAGGAGCATACTACAATACATGGGCTCGAGGGTCTCTACCCCGTAGAAATCCCCATCTCAGGAGTGCTAACTAAGCAAAGAACTACTAAACCATCAAAAAGCACATCTGAGAGACTAGAGATAAGAATACTCACCATATCAATCAAGGGTTAGCCCTAACGGGGTAAAACCACCCAGAAAAAAGGAAAACACATCACGGAGGAGAGGTGCTATGCTATAAATCATCAAGGTAACCTACTGACTAACCGTCAAATCGGTCTTGGGCTGCTCCAGCTCGACTAACTTAAGTGCGCCTGGCGGCTGCTTCTCCTCCTCCATCTCCAATTGCTCTTAATTCGAATTGGGGCACAAAAGCCCTAATTTGGGTGTCCAAAATGGAAACCCTGCCTTGCCCAATCGATTTGGGCCAGGTGGCATGTCATTAATTAACTAATTTGGTATTTTAGCCCTTTTTAATATTAGGATAAGACCTAAATTCGAATTAGGGTTTTGGGTTAGGTTTCCCACCTTTATAATTTAATTATTAACATAGCTAACCTTAGCTTATGAATAATTAATGTGCCATTAATTATTCATAGTGACGTGTCATGTATTTATACTTAAATATGCGTATAAATATGTGGAACATCACATAGTAGGACATTACCTACTAGAGTTGAATCAATTACACCTGCAAACTCAAAATGCTCATTGTCTAAGAATAGAAGTCTCGTACCCCTGACTTTACGCCAATCTGGTCGTAGTAAGATTATTTTCTTTACTCAAATTTTCAGCTACCTTGTTTCCTTTCTCTCTTTTCCCTTCTTGGTATTTTATTTGAGAGAACTACCATTCTTGCAGGTCTTACATGCTTTTCTTAAGGGATATAAGTAGCTTAAGGATAAATGTATTATACCAATATCTAGAGATCTTGCTTATAAGTTGGTTCATCAATGTGCAAATCTGATAGACCTAAGGCATGTCGTGGGTTACGATAATTCAAAGTGGGCTCCATTCTATTCTGTTTTTTGCTAACCATCTTGTTTTGTCTGTTTTGCTTCTTACGAAAAATTTGTTAGAAATGGACAATCTCTTTATTGAAACCCTAAAGCGAGATCAGCATACATGGAATGCAATCATTGATGCCACTACCAAGCCTGGAGAAGGTAAGATCGTTTGTCCACTTGTTTTTCAGAATGAACTTTAAGGGCATGAACGCAGACTAAGTTTACATTTTCAAACATCCCAAAGCGGTATATCATTGAGCGGGGTAGAAGACTCCATGAATATATCATAGAGAATTGGCAAATATCGAGGTTGTTGTTAGAATACAATTTTACTAGATATGGGCATTTGGAGGAGGTACAGTGTCGATCAATTCTGATAGCAAGATGTAGTGTCATGGTGTAACGATAATTTTAAGTAAAAAAACTTTCGGGGAGATATGACTTTGGTGACCTGGAGTTCTCAACTCCGAAAAAGTGAATGGATTGATATTGTGTAACTTAAGCAAGCTTAATGGTTGGAGATTTGCATTTTGCTCCATGGAAGCTTCGATAAATGTAATATTTTTTTTTTTTGAAGAACGTGTTTTTACTTCATTATACACTCAAAATATTACAAAGTACTTCGGAGTAAGAAATGTCCCTGAAGCATCAATCACTTTTAGATGATCACTCCATATTGGAATTTTAATCACGATCAGGCCAATTGGAATCTGAAAAGCAATTATACAACTTCTTCTGAATTTCTTGAAGCACCATCACGAGAAAAATACGCTTATCATAAAAAGACCTTTGGCGCCTTGGCTTCCATACACTCCATATTAGCCAAGACTTTGCCATGTAAAATGCAATCCTTTTAGAAGCGAGTCCAGCGATTTGGATAAATACCCAAAAAAGTCTTCGACTATCCAAAGATATTCCAAAAGAAACGCCAGCGGGACCTAAGACTACTGCGACTCGCACACAAATATAAGCGGTGCTCCAATGTTTCAATGCAAGCTCATACATTGGGCAAAGTGGGCTTACTCGGCTTAAGCGATGAACCATTTGATTAACTCTCAAAAAGCGATGAATCACACCAAAAGTAGAACATTTACCTTTGGAGGATTATATTTAGACCAAACAAGGTTCGGATGGAATGCCATTGAGAAGGCAAAGTGCAGTAAAAGTGCCATTTTCGAGGAAGGTGATAAAGTACTTGAGGAGGTAAGCAATCAGTAGCATGAACTTACTAGCTTCTTGCCTTCTTTAATACCTTGAACAAAGTTCCAACATCTCTTGTTACCCACCTCTTTAATTAGAGGAAGAGCACTTGCTACATAAGCCCATATATTGATATCTTTATCCAACAACCCATATGTCTCTTGAAACCATTGCCAAGGAGCAATGTCAGTAAATGTAATATTGCAATTTAGGACTTTGCATTTAGTGCACTAGAAAAATCATTAGGATTGTATATTCCTATTATTGTTCATATTATTCTATAAAACCATAGAAGGTGGAATTCTAGTTACTGCGGTTAACTAGACAAATGTTAAATTTGAAAAGGGTAACAATGATAAATGGGTCTATTTTTTATCTTTTCTTTGTGGCCATTGATGCGCAAAATATTCCCTCCATTGTGCCGTCAAGATTTTTCAAGGGAAAATTTGCTTTACAAGTTTCAATAGTCTTGGCATTTGTTTCCAAACCATTCTTTGGAGCAATTAAATAAAACACGCTAAAACCATTGTCCGGCAGACATTGATGTAAGGGCTACTCAGTCCAACTCCGATAGAGGTAGCGCACTACCCATAAGCACAAACTGCGGTGTTCTGGAACAAACCTTTCAAAAACTGGTAGACCATCAGAATGGCAGAGCATTTTGCCACAACTTTCAAGCAAGCAATCCCGACAAGCGGCTATCTAGGCATACTGGATTTCTTAGAGCCGGTCGCATGAAAATAGCAAAGGGGAAACGTCACGAAGGCTGGTGTGAATCCATGGCCGGATTTGCACCAATAGCAGGGTTTCGGCTCTGGAGGAAGGTCGACTCCTTCGCATGCAATCACAACTGTCTGCCTTATCCAGTCTCTACAAATTGCAAACTATCTTTCTTTTTTTGAACCATTGCAAAAAAAAAGCCATCCAAAATACACAAATAGAAATTTGACCTTCAAGTGCAATTAAGTTGTTCAAACATATCAAAATATACGCTTTAGTGCTTCAATTTGCGCTTAACTTCACATTAATTTGTGCCTCACACTTCTTACCATACAATAACCACTGAAGGGATGCTAATATAAGTGAGTAAAATATCATTGTCACTCATTTGCACATTTAAGACATATGAGCAAAAAAATGCCAAGAAATTTATGGGGGGATTTCAATCAACTTTATGCCAATGGGATTCGATTTCTTGGTTTTGCCAAGGCACAAACTAATGTGATTTAAGACATATGTTGACATTTGATGGTTATTCTGAATCCCTCGAATTTTGACCAATTATTTTTAGTATCACAAAGAAGCTTAACTACTCCAAGAAAATACACATAACTCCTTCATCAAATGTCTAATGTACACATTGTAAATGCTTTTCAAAATTAGCTTTGAATGTGACGTGTATAACAATAACAATTTTTATATATTTGATTCTTCAAATATTTGATTTCCAATTCCCGAGCATATTGTATGTACATATATTTTCTGTCAATAACATGTATCCTACCCAGGATGGCCTTTGTAAAATTTTATAACTATTAAACTTATGCTCGATAAAAACCCAGCAACGCTAGGCACTTTTTCTAGTGGTGTGATAAACTTGTGGTCTTTCCCTTTTACTAGGCATCAATGCTACTTATCTACTCAATTTCTCTAGTATCTAAAATACATTTGAGCTCCCGTATAAAATACATCTGAACTCATATTTCAACCTTCCCTTGAGTATGTCCCATGCAAAGAGAACTTCGGAAGTCTCCATCCATCCCAAAGCTTTTCCCTATATACACTTAGAAATATAAATCTTTGGAACCTCAAACCTCAATTTCTCTACACTAGGTTGATCTCTTGGAGAAACCAACTTTCAACTTTGCAAAGAATCACAATTCTGCGAAGAATGCTCCCTTTTGTTGCAAAATGTAAAAGATATATACAGCGGTAGCTATCTTTGCTAATTAATGCCTATTACTAGCCCAAAACATTTTCTACATTAGCGGCTTGTATTTCACACATGAAGATGTAGTATATGCATTGTAACCATGCATTGATGATATGATCATCGACAAGGCTGCGATTAATGCCTATTGCTAGCTCAAAATGTCTGCGTTAAGCAACTTGTATTTCACACATGAAGCGGTAGTATATGCATTATAACTATGTATGTTGACGATCGATCATCCGCGGTTATGCAAGCTGCATTTCGCATCACAAAATCGGCTCCAAGCGGCATTTTGAGATTAAGCGGCATTGGTTTGTTACACTACAATTTGGAGGTTGAGATTTGGCGACATCTTGAGGTTTATTCAACTCATATGAAATATGAGTTTATTTAACTCACATGCAATAAAATAGATCAAAGAACTTCATAAGTTCCATATTACGGGCTGCAAACCCGTCTGGAGCACCATTTGAGCAAAGGGGCACTAACTTGACTTTGTTTATGCGGGCAATAGTTGGACCACTCATTTACTTTTCGATGATAGGCTAAATTAGTAGGTCCATGAGACATCCCTCTTGAAATACACTAGACGACAACCAAAAGAATTCTTGCCTATCTTAGAGCACTATAAAAGGTCGGATGGCGACCATTATTAATGCGCTTACACTAGTGCGAGAATTGGCGAGGACATGACCTTCTAGAGAAAAAGGTACATGTCATTATTGTAATTACATGGGCATCCAGAAAGTAAAGCCTTTTATTAGCCGGTACTCTGAACACCGAACTCAAGGCTTTATGCGCAGGAACAAGAGAAAGATTTGGCTGCTACATGTTATCAGGATCTACAACTTTATACCTGGATAACTCAAAGTGGCATTAAGCTAATAAAAGATCACAAGTGGCATCCAAATACCAACTTCGGATCTGTTTTTGTTAGGAAGCGACTTGGAATCTCCCCTTGCACCTCGGTACTATTCCACTACATATCAGCTCGCAGATGGAATAAACAAAAGTACTTGGTGGGTCTAAATTTCAAGACATAAATCATCTCTTGAGCATTCATTCTTTAAAGATAAAAGGGGATACTCATACTTCATATTGACTCTTGTAGATCTTGAGCTCAGTTGTTAGGAGTTCTGCTAGTTGCTTTTGTAAAGTATTGATCAAGAAAAAAGTAATTTCCACCTATCGCATTGCAGAACTTCTCGACCCCATATTCTTTAGCACGCATTATCTAGGTTGGCTTAACTGATGAAGGTTTAAATATAATGACATGAAATCTGATGAGAGAAGAGCGAATGATTGATTGATTGATCTTATTAACATCTATAGTGGCAGTTTGTCTCTTGGGGCTAACAAAAATACATGTATAGTTATTATACAGCTAGGGACAAGTAAGGATGCTCCGCTAAAGACATGTAAGATTCTAAATATTGAAAATTGCTGCAAAATATGGCACAAATATGCTTTTTCTTCACAAATGATTGCTTATGATATTTATCGAGTTGTCCTTTTATTCTTTTAGAGACCCTCAAGGAGAGGCCACAAGAGCCATGTTGTATGGTCCTAGTTTTATCCAGCTAAGTACATGAAAGAACTTTCCAGATTTCTTTAATGTTCTTGGTTTCTCGATAGAAATTAAATTCTTTAGATGTTGATTTGCCCTAGAAGTATCATCTCTAATCTTAACATGGCATTGAAGAAAGAAGTTTCTAGGAAGAGTTGAGGGGATGACCAACATCAGGAGATCTAATCATCTAGCTTATCCATATATCTCAGAGTTTTCAAATGCTTCTTTCAAAAAAGCTTTAGCTGTACTTGTGGTATCAAAGCACAAAGAATGCAACAAGATGCAGACTTGTACTTTGAAAAGCTAGGTCTTAGAAAGGAGGAAGGGCATTCTTTTGAACCAGCATTTAAAAGAAATACTTACTTTGTAACTTCATGATTGCAATAAATATTAACGCAACTTGTGTTAAGAGACTATATTGCTCTTCCGAGAAGGCAAGTGCTAATGCTTGTTTGTCTATCGTGGTAACAATGGGTTTATTGTGGCACATTAGATGATCAATGTTAATAAGGCAGATACCATGACATCTCTTGCGAGAACTAGAGTTTAATGGACATGCATAAGTAAGTGCTCATGCTTTGAATAAAGAGATTAAGCATAAGGACCTGTTGAACTCTGAATCTTTTGAATGACAAAAGGCAAGTTTTGATTGTTCTTGCTATGCGTACTTTTCAAGTACAATAAAATGTCTGACATACCATATAGATGACCAAGCAGGAACACCCAATGAACGCAGCAGCTATAGAAGAAAGCATTAAGCATGCAAAACAAGCAATTGATTTGTACCAAGGATTGCCAGACTTTGTATATTAATCTTGATTATTATTAACATAACATGTTGACAAATTCAATTGAGGCCCATATGTACTTGGTTAAATGCAGATGGCTCAGTAGATGCTTCTTCGATAAGTTTTGTTCTTCGATAAGTTTTTTTGCAACAGGTACAATATCTGGTACAATATCTGTGTTTTTGTGTTCAATGAAGTGCTTATCAACAATTATCTTAAGAGTGGACTGAAAATAGTCCTCATGACTGATAATAATGGTAAGACATGGTTTTCTAAAGACGGTTGCTTCTTTAAAAAAGAAGAAGCAAGATGTGGGAATAAAATTTAATGAGCTTGATTTTGGAAGTGCCTCACAAAGACATGGATGCAAGTAAAAGATATATTCAAATATCAAAGTTGCAAAATTAGAAAATGACTGACCCTTTTGTCTATGTTTTTTATGGTATTTACACTTCTCACCTCATATCTCCTTGAATGCAACACTCTAGGTGCCCAAGTAAGTACGATCGTGGTATTTAACAACCACTGCCATGTTTGAACCAGAAAAAATACATGAGGTTTTTGTGGACAACAAATTTTTTAGTGAGTGTCATGTTAAAACCACATTGAGAAAAAATACACGGAGTTTTTTTTGTTTCATGCTGGTTCAAACATGACGGTGGTTGTTAAATAAGACGCTGAAGTAAGTATTGTCACAATGCGGAAATGGCATGTGATGTACTACCCTTATAGCAAAAAAAGTCAAGTTTTGAGATGATATGCCATGTTCAAAATCGATTTCGGAAATCTGTTTAGCTGATATTTTGCACGTCCAATGAGGTCTACAATACACTCAAAATGCTCTAGAGATGGAGTCACAGAACCATAATTTGTTATCGGGAGAAAGTAATGACAACCTTCATCTACCAGTCCTATATGACTGCAAGAAGACAATGCATTAAGCAAAGTGATAGCAGCTGGTTAAACCAGCAGGTTTTACTCCTTTTGACATTTATTTGCTTAAAGAGCAGAAGGGCTTGTTTGCCTCTTCCACGTTGACCATATGCTGCAATAAGTGATGTCCAGGATACCACATCTCTTTGGAGGTGCATTTTTCTGCAAGAGCATCCAAATTTATCTCCTTGACAATGATGCATGCATGAATGAATCTTCCTTCAGACAACGCTGGAAGATCAGCACCTGAAGAAAGAATACTAATGACAGATAACTGGTTTGCCTGCAGACCTTCTCGCCACAGGTTCTGGAGCATGGAAAAAAAAATCCTTACCAACTTCCAAGCTGCACATAAGCTGCAATGGTGCTGTTCCAAGATACAATATCCCGACCACGCATAGATTTAAACACAACTTGCACACTATGCAGAGTCTCAGATTCAATATACATGTTGATAAGTGACTTTTCTATAATAGTATCTGAATCTATGCCAAGAGAAATGGCCTATGCATGAACCAGCTTGCCCTCTTCTAGTGTTGATAACAAAGCACATGCACCAAGGATATTAGAGCAAGCTACCTTATCTGCATTCATTATGTTATGTTGCATTTGCTTGAAAACCTCAACTGCTTCAGCATTTTCATGCTGGACATATGCTACAATTATTGTTGTCCAGCAAATGTCGCTCCTTTGTGATAATATATTGAACACCTCGTGCAAGCGTGTCTTCCAGGTTATCACACATATTGACTAAGACAAAACCCACATAAACATTAACTTTCAATATGTTGGCAAAACTGTAAGTATGGACCAGCTTGCCCTGTGCTGCCATTGCAATGTTGGCACATCCATCAAGGATGATAACAAGAATGGTTTCTTGCACTTTCAATCCTGATTCAAGCATTTGCCACAACAGAACAAGAGCTTGCCTTGTCCGACCATGTTGCACATATGCTGCAAGCATAACGGTCCATGAAACCTCATTCTTAGCTTGCATAACATTAAACATAAACTGCCCTTGGATTTGACTCCAACAACATACATGTTCACTATAACAATGATATCTGAACTAAATTAATTTTGATAATTCTACAGTGCACAAGCCTGCCCTCTGGAAGCGCTTCTGACATCTCATAAAGATCTAGGATAGTAACAGACATGGATTTATCCAACTTCTGGGCTTCAATCAATCAGCATTTGATCAAATAGATACTTGGCCTCCAAGACATGGACATGATCAGCATAAGTGGCAATCTTTGTAGACCATGCAACAATGTCTCTTTGAAAAATTCTGTTAAAGGTCGCCCTTGAATCTCTTATGCTTCCACATTTTCCGTATATCCTAACACGTGCAGTTGCTACAGAAATACCCAAATTAAATCCATATAAAATGCTATACACATGGATAAGTTTTGCTGCCCTGAGATCAGATAAGCTAGCACAAGATTTCAGGATTGTTAAGAATGCGATCTTATGTGGCTTCACACCTTCCTCCAGCATATAACAAAATAATCTCAATGCCTCTTTCCCATGTCCACTCTGAGCAAATGCTGCAATTACAGCAGTTCAGGAAAAGATGTTTTTTGAAAATAATCTGATAAACATGGCATATGCATTATCCAAAGCCTCACATTTCCTATACATCTGCACTAAAAGGTTCACCAAAATTGTAACATAAGTAATCAAATTTACTCCTCGCAATCTGTGAATGGATAAAATCAAGTCCACTTGAAGATTCCCAATATCAAATCTCTTGAGAAATAGATTATGGGCGGGATCTTTCCTTATTCTTGTTCCTATTAGGATTCTTATGTATATACCGGAGTCACAATGGCCATGGTTTCTATATCCTCCGTCAGTATTCTTTTCGTGTCGTCACAATAATAGTTTTGACAACATTCTTGGCTCCATCGATTATCTAGATGATACATGGCATATTTGCGTGGCACATAAGGCGTTGTACCTGTTCTCCATGTCACAGTAGTGCCTGTTTACCAAACATTCCTAAGATGTCAACAGCACATATAGTATAGTAAAGAAAAGGCACATTGCATTCTGCCCTTAGATCCAATGGGACATTCCCATATGGTGCTGTTTCAAAACCAGAATATCCTGCTTGCATTCTTGTTTTCTTACTAACATTCTGATTTTTTACATGACATTCTAGGCTCAAGAGATTAGCCGCATGGCACCTGGCATAGAATGCAATGTTCCTGCCATGGCGTAGAGTGAAATGTTCCTCTTCTCCATGTTACAAGAATGTCTGTTGACCAGATATTCTTGCGATGCGAACAGTACAGCACGACATTGTTTCCACCCCAAGAATGTCTGGTACAAAATTCCTGTATACATGTCATGAGGTGGCAACACATGTCGAGCTTTCTTGTGGTTTAGCCACCTTGTAGTACTAAAAGGGGTCCTAAAATTTTTGATGTGTCTCTTGCTACCTACTTATTGAGGTGTCACTCATCTTGCATATATGATATGCGCAAGAAATGTGGCATAAATATTGCTCTAGAGTCATTCTTCATCCTCCACAAGAATGAGGTCCTCACCATCTACTTCTCTAATTTTCTCTTCTTTAGATTCCACAAGTTCCGGGGTATATCTCCTCCTTACTCACTTCTTCAACTCCATCAACATTTGAACTTCTTTTGCATTGATTTTAATAGCTATATCAGCCTCCCTCGCAAGCTCTGGAGGATTGGGAGGAGGTTCTCTCTATGTTTCCGTATTCTACTTGTTGCTTAGATTTGACATAAAAGCTGCTACTTCAATTTCCAGTTTTCTTGTAGCAGGGAGCATGCTGGCCAATGTTATTTGGAGCATGGGACAGCATAATCCTGAGTTCAATGGAAAGCCTTTGATTAATTATGACATGGGGATTCGCCTTTTGCCATGTATGCTTCTTGGCATCAGTTTTGGAACATTCTGCCATGCTTTTCTTCCAAGTTGGGTCATCACCCTGTTGTTGATTATGCTTCTTTTCTATCTTACTTTGAGGAGTTGTAACACAGGAATCAGACTATGGAAATTTGAATCTCTTGTTAAAAGCTTAGATCAAAATACTCCTTGCTTTCGGGTGGAGTGTCCCTCCGATATGAAGTTAGAAGGAAATCATGGTTCTTCTTTACCCCATGAGAACAAGGATGATCTTCTCCATCCTTTGCTACCAGCACACACATTTTCTGGCCCTTCTAAGGAATTTTGGTTGATGTCTTTTGTTTGGTTCGCCTTCACTATTATTCAGCTGCTTAGGTCAAGCAAGGTATTATGAAGCCGGTTTTCATTGTTCCTCTAGTAGATTTATTAAGAGCAAGCAATCTTCTGATTCTACAGGAATTCATCAATTTTGGATTTAGTGAAGCGGGGAACTGGCTACTATCAACGTGTCAAATTCCACTTGCTTTGGTTATTACTGCATGGACAATTTTGGGCAAGAAAGATTCCACTGACACCATAAATATTAGAGGAGGAAAACAACAAGTAATCATGAGTTTGTATTCTTTGATTTGTATTTTCGTTTGTTATTGGCCAAATCTAATTTTTTACATATTTTCTCCTACAGATATATATGTTTCTTCCAGCAGGGGCATTCATTGCTGGAGCCGCAGGTAGCATTTTAGGAATTGGAGGCGGGATGATACTCAATCCAATTCTCTTGAGACTGGGATTACATCCCCAAGTTCGTTTTTTTGTGTTTCTCAATTGAAATTCTTAATCAACAACTTAACTGCACTAATCTTCGATATCTTTAATAAATTACAGGAGACAACTTCCACAACAGCAATCCTAGTTTTCTTCTCCTCTTCTCAATCTGCTCTGCAATATTGGCTCATGGGCAGTGTGCCGGTGACAGAAGCACTAGGATTTTCGGGAGTGTGTTTTATATCATCATTCATTACTGCAGAGTGTTTGAAGAGGGCGATAAAGAGATTGAGCCGCCCATCACTTGTTGTTTTGATGGTGAGTTTGGAAATGGGAGTAAGCGCCATTCTCATCTCTATATTGAATGTATTGGAAGAATTATAAATTGGCAAAATAACGTTCTTGAGTGGAGCACCATCACGGCCTTCAGTGAGAAATCTATTGGCGATAGCTGTGGCAGCTCCACGCTAAGCGTCTGGCCTTGGTACACTTTCGGCGAGAAATCCCCATCCGGCTCAACAACCGCATGGGCCCGCCGTCTACCCGCACTCGAGGTGACTCTTAGTGGGGAAGAACTTCTGAAAGGTGTCTTTGCCGCCCTTCCCCTATGGGCTCCTATAGCGCCGAGGCGATAACACGTCGGAACTAGCATCAACATATACAAATACTACCTCGAGAAGGGTAGTGCATCACACATAAACCAAGGCAAAGATGATAATCCACGAACCATAAAACATGAGAGCTCCTACCCTACTTCGGACTTCGTAAGGAGGATGGTGGCCAAGCTAGGCCTCAAGATAAGCGGGCCAGGAGTCATGGCAATGGCGAGGGCTGGCATAGAACAATGGCTGGGGTTGACCACTCCATCCGCCCCTCCCTGTGCATACTTTGCAAATGGGCTAGATCAGGCTCTGACGGGACTCTAGCCTTCGGGATCACAATCCCATGGCATCACCCATCGGGACTACTAGGTTGCATCTCCACTGGTCGATGAAGGCGAGGGGAAGGGTTGCATCTCCCCTTCCGGGGATCTAGAGGTGTGGTGGGCGGCTAGAGAATCGTGGCGACCACGATTCGTACCCGGTGAACCCCCAAAGCGAGAGCCAAGCCAACACTTGCAGCTCGAGGAGGCGGGCAACACCATTGCCCGGGAGGTGTCGGACCCATGCTGCGGCCCACCGAAGTGACAGACCATAAGCCTAGCCCACTATGGGATCCCGAAGCCCCCCACTCGGCGGGGATCCTTCCTCCACTTTCCCTCTAGCCCGTTATATGGTCTTTGGAGTCATATCATAGCCTCAATAGCACGGTGGGCTCCCTATGCCTGGCCGCAACTAATAGGAACTAAGGGATCTACTCTAGGGCATACTACATATGGCTCTAGGTCTCTACCCCCTTCCCAATACAAGAGGAGCAAACATGATCAACCATCATCACATAATCATCACATCATGAGAATAATCATAAGAAGAACATTAACCTAATCATACAACTAACTAATGGTTAGGGTTCCTTGATTAGGGTTCAAGATGTTGAATATGGGTTCTAGGATGGCTCTACTCTAGATACAAGATACTAGCACATCACGGAATGCTAATTCCGGATGAGCTATCACAACTACTATCCTACATACCTGCTCTGAAGCTCTCCCTCCAGATCCGTGTGCCTCCATGGTCTCGGAGCTCACGAGATGCCGCTCCTACTCCAAGAACGAGTCTACCTGCTGGGCCGCTCTTTGCCAGTCTATGCCCTGACAAGCGATGTTGAAGCGGGGTTTGAGCAGTAGGTGAGTCTCACGGGTGCTAGGGGCTGGAAAGAGGTCTAGGGTTAGGGTTTATGCCTATATAAGTTAGGTCCACCTAGGATGCCACGTGGCACCAATGGAATTGAGTCATTTGTGGCGGTGCCCCAATAGGTTAAGGCCCGTGGATAATGGCTTAACCTATGGTTGGCTAAGTTATGAGAATAACTTAGCCATGCCCCTAGTGCCACAACCTATGGTATACAAGGCTATGAAGATAGACTTGTATAGTGACGGATCGAGGAATATACATTATTTATGGCGTATATTCCCTGAACCGTCACATTTCTCCCCCCAGGACAATCTTTGTCCCTCGGCATTGCGCTAAAGGTGACGATCCTACCTTATGCACGCAAAACATCAACATGTCATAACCTTTAATTTAGTTTAGCAATCAAGTTTTATTAGTTAAAAGGTCAAAATTTAGGCTATATTTGTACTTATACAAAATTATATAGCCTTAACACCGATTATTTCTTATAATAATTCAAAATACTATTATAAGAGTTATTAGGGTTCATAATCTAAATTATGGCTCCCCTATCTTCTCGTAGCGGCTCCTCGTTGAAGTCCTCCTTCCACTTGCACGCAAAGGAGCACATTACGTTAGTTTAGTTAATAATTTGTGGTTTTGGGGACCACCCCCTTACCTCCTTGGTAGAACTCTTGGCTCAAGGTTGTCTAATACCTTGCCCAAGATCATGGCCCTTTCGGTTTGAGCTTAGGGATCATTTAAGATGCTTCCATCATTGCCCATGATCGAGTGCTACCTTGGCTGCGATCCGGATCAGTACACCCCGATTGCCATCATGCCACGGGGTTTGAAGCTAGGGAGCGTCTCACGATCCCATCATCGCGCATGATCACTTTAACCTTCACCATGACCCTCCTACGGCCGGTGTGCGTGCCCCGCATCATTGGCATAGAGATCATCCGTCGATGTCCCATCATCGCCCACCATGCCTCATTCCTCACTCACATGACCCTAATGGTCATGCGCACCTCTTAGTGCGTGTGTGGCCTAGAGAATGCCCTAAAAGGCGTATCCCATCATAGCCCCACACGATCAAGGTTACGGCACATGCACCCTAGTAACTAGAATGCATGCGCCCGGGCTTAAAACTAACTAACAACATACTAGCTAACCACGGCAAGTCGGGTCGACCAAGTGGGAGGCGACTCGCCCATCAAACTCCTTCATAAACTCGGGTATTGCTTCTCCAAGTCTTGCTTCAATACCCATGTATGCATCTTCCACGGGTAAGTGCTTCCACTTAACCAAATCTTTGGAGGCTGAGACCTCCTAGTCTTCTTGAATGACTTATCAAGAAACAATTAGGGCACTATTTCTACTTGCGCCTCCATCATTTCCAACAAGGTTGGAGTATCCAAAACCTCCTCGGGGTTAGGATTGTGCCTTTTTAATAAACTTCACGTGGAAGACCTTGTGAACCTTGAGATGGGCTGGAAGATCCAACTTGTAGGCTTGAGAGCCCACTCTCTCCAAAATCTTGGAGCGGACCAGCCCACCTAGGGGGCAAGCTTCTTGCAGCTCCCAATCCATGACTTGGCTTGCTTCACCTTTATCTTCAACCCGGGCGCTATAAGCCTACCTTGAACTCTCTTACGGTCCGTGGCAGCCGGCTACACTCTTACGCCGACTTCTTGCTGCCAATAAATAACCCCTTACTTCTTCCACTATTTTGCTGCATCCCCTAACATCTGTGGCTGGGATACTTCTACCTTGGACCGCGAGGATTGTGCGGTATCCGGGGTTAATTGGTACCCGTAATTTACCATGAAAGGAGACATGCGAGATGACAGCAGCACCTTGTTGTAGGAGATTCCACCAAGTGGATGTACTCATCCCACTTGGACTGCTTGTTCCACACATAACCCGAAGCATGTCTTCAATGATCCGAGGTCGTCCTCTCTCGTCGGCCCATCTTTTGGGGATGATATGCGTGCTCATGGAAGCCGTGCGAATGGTGTTGAAGAGGTCCTGCCGAAGGCACTCATAAACTTGGAATCCCTATCGGATATTATCTCGAGGCATGCCATGGAGTCTGAAAATCTCCCTTACAAATAGCTTGGCGATTATCTAATGCGGTGTCGATTAGTCTTGCAAGGCACAAAATGTGCCATCTTAGATAACTTATCTACGACAACCATCAATGCATCCTTGCCTCGAAGAGTTCTAGGGAGACCTGTGATGAAATCCATGCTTATGACCTCCCACTTTGCATTTGGCACCCCAATGGCTCAAGAGCACACGGAATCCGAAGTTGCTCGCTTTGGTCTCTGCGACATAAGCGGCAATCCCGAATATATGCAGCTATCGCCTCTTCATTCCTGGCGAATAGCTACTTGAATCTTGAAATAGGTCTTCATGAACCCAGCATGCCCTGCTATTGGGCTGTTATGTGTGTCATGAAGAATTAGCTTCCTTACCCACGATGATTCGGGCACACACAACTTATGCTTGTGATACAACGAGGTTGCCTTCCTTCTTATAATGCTTGAAGGCTTCCCGCTCCTTATACATTGCGGCTTCCTTGGAAAGACTTTCCCATACCTCCTTGAAGTCCACATCTGTTGGCAAAGGACTCCTCAATCTTCTTGCCAAACTCACTTTCGAAAAGAGTGGAAATCGCATTACAATGCGTCCTTATGCGAAATGGTCTCTGGAGGGCATACGCTACAACATTAAGCTTACGGGGCTTATACATAATATCAAAATCATACTCCTCAAAGAATTCCATCCACCTCCTTTGCCTTAAGTTGAGGGTGGCTGGGTGTAAAGATCTTGAAGGCTACGGTGATCGATTATCCAGCTGAAACTTCCTTCGGCAGATAATGCCTCTATATCCTCAATGCCACGACAATGGCTAGCGGCTCACGATCATGGGTTGGGTGGCGTTGCTCGGCGTCGTTCATCTTCTTGAAGTGCGTGGCGACTACCCTTCCTTCTTGCATCAAAGGCGCCCCTGTTGCTATCTTGCTTGCATCTGTTTGCTACCAACTTATCTTTTTCGGATCAGGAAGAACAAGCCTTTGGTCTTTGTTGTTAAGGCCTCTTTAAGCTTCTCAAAGAAGCTTGGACTTTCTCTAACCAATGGCTAGTCAATCCTTAATCTTCTTGGCCTTAGTGAGGTGAGGCGGAGGGGCGCCCACTTAGCAAAGTCCTTCACGAACTTTTACGTAATATCCGCCCTTGGCGAGAAGCTTCTTACTTACGCCACATTCCTTGGAGCTGGCCAATCAACTATTGCCTCAATCTTAGATGGATCTGTGGCGATTCCCTCGGATGTTACTACATGCCCCAAATACTCCACTTCGATTTTGTTGCAAAGTGGCACTTAGAGAGCTTTCCATGGCCGATGGCGTCTCAACTTCTCCAACACTTTCCCGAGATGCCGACAATGCTCCTCAAGGGACTTCTTTGTAGATTAGGATGTCGAAGAAAGACAATAACAAACTCATCCAAGAAGTCTCTCGAAGATGTCGTTCATGGCATAAGCGTTCTTTGGAGCATTCGATAGTCAAAGGGCATTCTTGTAAACTCAAAATGACCATACCAGCGTTCGAAGCGGTCTTATGGATATCCTCTTCTTTTATTCTTATCGATGGTATCACGATCTCAAATCAATTTTAGAGAATACCTTTGCTCCTTGTAGCTGATCCATTAGGTCATACGCCCTTGGCAATGCATACTTATTCTTTATCGATGCGCTTATTAAAATTGGTGGCGATAGTCTATCACATTCTTAAGCTCCCATCTTTCTTCTTCACAAAAGTATAGGTGCTCAGAAAGGAGACACACTTGCTCTTATAAATCAAGCTCGAGCAATTCACGAATTTGTTTCTTGAGCTCAATCAATGCAGGGTGCTCATTCTATATGGCCTTCTTTGGTGGAGGCCGCATCGGAGCCAATGTGATCTCACATTCCACACCCTATAAGGTGGGGCTGCGGATTTCATCGGAAATACATCCTTGAACTCTGAAATAAGCCTTGCTATCTGCTTTTGGGCAAGTGATTTCCCCTTTGGGTCATTTCCCTCTGCTTGCACGGCTCAACTGATTCCATCCTCAAGATGTAGTCCACCTTATTCTTTTTCTATACTCTTCCTTAGCTGCTTCAAAGAAATACAACTGCATGGGAGAATCTAGCTTCTTACCTTTCACTATCAATTTGCGCCATCACGGTGCCGTCATGGTGACTTCATTCGGTGCTTAATCAATCATGGCTTTGGCTGGCTTCAAAAATTCCATCCCCACTATCGGATCATATCTTCCCGATGTCCATGACTTCTGCTCCCATCGGCCCTTAGCCCCACTAAGGTCTATGTCAAGGTGATCCTCCTCCCCTTGGTGTGCGAATGGCGCCGTTTTGCCATAGCCTCTTGGCCTTGGCTTAGACTTCAATACCTTGTTCTTCATTAGAGCAGCCAATCTAGGAGATGCAAAATTATGAGAGCTACACGTATCTATGGGGACTACATAAGGATTACTATCTATGATCCCATCCGCATATGATGACGATTTGATTCTCTATATCCTGTCTCAATGTTTGCACATATGTGGCACTCACCATCTATGAAGTCCGGCCCTCTCCCTGGCGGTAGGGTCGATTGAGCCTCATAAATTCTAAATATACGTTGGGGAGTCCCAATCCAAGGATTACGCCATAGTGCTTTGCGGAAAGCCTTCTTTGAAGGTCTTAAACACGCAATTGTTCCTCTTGACTTGTTGGACCTAGCATATCCCTTCCACCGGATCCTTGCCGGTCCAATAAGGTTAGCTGTAGCAACTTTCCCTATGTCCTTGTCTTTCATCACTGGTATGAGTTGCCAAATTCTTCCATTTCATCAAGCCATGCTTCAGCCTCCATGCACGTCTGTCTTTCCACGAGCCCGGCCGAGCTTCCTTGTCTTCCATACATTGCTCATAGCACTATCCACCTTTTACGATAGTCATCTGTCTTTCTTGCTCTTTTCCTTGCTTTAGGTGTGATTTTGTTTGTCGGCCGAGGTATCCTCCTTTGGAAGAGCTATCGATGAGCTGGAGCTAGATGATGATGGACTCCTGGTTCTCCTCTTCCTTCTCCTATCCACGGCGTTCCCCTGGTTTGCCCTCCCTTCTGCTGAGGGACTTCGTCACCACCCGGGAAAACAAGGTGGAGGTGGAGGACCATCTTCTGTGCATTCATGAGAGGTGTCGCCCGGTTGATGAGATGTTGCATTTGGTTCCTCATGCGCACCAACCTTGCGTTATTTCGCCTCTGGTGACATATCTGCTCAAAATCTTCTTGTTCCTGCCAAACAAGTTCCTTGGTACCCAATTGCGTGGTCGGTCTTTGGTCTTGAGATCCACGCACTTGAGTTCCTTATTTGCAAGGATTGATCATCAATACATTTTATTTGGGTTAGATGTTGATCAATTTTACTTGCAATTGAATTATCTTTAGTTATAAGAAATCATACAAAGCCTTACATTGACAAAGCGGTTAATAGTCATTAATACATAAGGATTACATGATAAGGTAGATATATCTTAGCATAATGGGTACCACGAAACATTTAGCACAAAACTTAAGAAAATTTCACAATTATTAGGTGGCCTCGAAAGCTTTGAAGAAGTTCTTGACATCCACTGAATCGGAGGCCTTTGCGAGGGGTTGCGCCAAGATGTTCCTCGTCGATCTTCCTTCAAGTGCTCGGGCCATCTCGGTTCAGGAAGTTCGGTCTTTATTCTTTGCTTTGAAAGTGTTGCGTCCCTAAGGTGCCCTCTCGCAAAGTCGAGGGCAATGGGCCTTGGCCTTACTGTTGAAAAGAATGATGTGATGCGGCATGGGTATATCTTGAGTCTTTGAAGAAGCGAGAGTGCTATGAAGTGCCGCAGTTCTTCCCCTTGGGCTGAACTCCTTGTGGAAGACTATCATTTGCCCTTGGGAGGGGCTGGAAGATAGTAGCGAAGTGCGTGCCCTTCCCTACGCCTCGCGATCGGTGCCCTTCCTCGATTACGCTTCGCCGTAGGCATCCAGCGCCATCGGTCTTCATGATCCCTCCACATCTTTGGTTGCATTGTCAAGTTGATCTTCTTTGGACCCTTCCCTCATGCTCTGGCTCCGGCAGTGCAGCTTGAGCTTGGGCCCTTCCACGGTTTGTAGAGTGTGCTCGTATCTGCTGGAACTCCTCCTGCGAGATGATAGGTTCTATTTGTCGATAGATCTCCCTTATCTGGCGATAGGCTGCTATGTCCGACATTGTCTCCCCGCATAAGAGTGTCTCTCGCCCGGCTCCCTTGGAATCTCTGGTATGAGTAGTCGATGAAGTGTACGTGCTCTTCCCGTGTGCTATCATGCCCAAGAGCTCGTCGATTCGAAGACCACATTCACGACGATGGGACAAGTTGAGGATGTCATTCGCAAAAATGTACTCCTCCCCGTCGATGACTATCGGTGACAAAGGCTGTGATCCATTTGGTGGAATTCGGTAGGCATTCTCCGCCGTCGTCGTCATGCCTCAGCATACCTCCGCATTCTTGTTGCCTCCCTGCTCTCCCATTGCGGTTTTGCTCCCCTAGCTGCTCGTAGTCTTCATGGATCTGTAGAGATGGTGCCCCTGACGTCGTGCCAGTATTGATAGTAGGCGGAGGACTCTATATTGAGGATTTGATCACGGCCCCCTCTGGTATCAAGTGGCTAAGTCTAAGGGCTGAGCGGAGGGTTCCCCTACTTTGTTGATTGACTTATAGTGCATGAAGAGGGCAAGGGCTGCATGCAGTGAAAGGTACCTATGCCTATTATGTATGCGAGGTCATGTAATCGGGCATGGTCCTAGTCCTATCCCATATGGCTGCTTCTTGCCTTTGGATCCTGCCAACTCTCGACCTAAGGCTTGGGTAAGTGTCTCAAGAGAAACCCAATTCCCTCCCTAGGAGGCGGATCCTAACTTCCCAAAGGCGGGACCGCTGGTCATATTGGCACATAATGTCGTGTAGTAGGGTGTTCTAGTCAAGGTTGCATGAAGATCAAACAAGTGATCAAACACAGAGAAGGCTTGATCTACAGGAAGCTGATGGATATGGCTTGCAGCATTGTACCATCTCTCGAAGTTCTTTGGGCCATTGAGCGGGCAAGGGTGTAGAAAAATGGCTTGCAAGGATCGGTGGAGGTTGAGAAAAATCGCCTAAGAAATTTGGGAGCAGATTACGTAGAAGGAAAAATGGCAAATGGGACCTATTTTTATAGACTATGGGTGACCTCGAGGTTCGTGCAAAAGGTACCTACCTAAGGCGACCTTGGTTCTATGGCTCACGGGTGTCCAAATGAACTACCATGAAGTGCAAACTTAAGCAAAACAAAGCAAGAAACACTACATGGCAATTTGTTGGATCAAATTTGGCTAATTTGGGCCAAAGATGGGCTGACCGGGTGAATCGTAGCGCGGATGGCCTCAGCGTGTGGTATGACAGCGTTTGGTGTGATCTCACCGGTTGGCTGTTTTAGGGCCAATTTTTGGTCATTTTGGGAATTTAAAGATGCTAATATGGCTAATTGGGCCAATTCTACCCTAACTAGCAACTTATTTTGAGCAAAGCCGACATCTAAAAGCATGATTTTGGGCCCGGTCGGGTGAATCCAGCGAAAGCAGCGCCAGCGTCGAGGGCCTTGAGGCCTTAAGGCGGTCTCACCCGGTTGGCCCGATTTTCAACATTTTTGATGATTTTTTGCCAAAATTTTGTTTGTAGTCATGATTTCTAGGGTGTTTCTAGACATGCTATGAAGAATTCTACCACAATTGGGTTCTATTTCCTATATTTCAAGCATACAACATTTTTTTCTAATTTGAGGAGGGAAAGTAACTTTTATATTAATAAGAAACACAATTACATGGGAGTTTCTCTTTTCTAACAAAATTTACAAAATTTGAGGCCTAAGGCCTCTCTGCGAATCCTCTCAGGTGCTAAGTGAATATCCTTGGGCATAAGGGTAACTCTCTTAGCATGGATAGCGCAGAAGGTTCCCTTCCTCGAAGAGCTGGACCAGCTGCGCCCGGAAGCCTCTTGCGGGGGCGGGTCATTAGAGGGGTAACCCTATAATCGGTCGGAACTGGCTTTTGCAACACCTCTCTAAGGAGGCGGCTCGAAGGCGCCTTCCTTATCGGGGAGATTCGTGCACATCTGGAAGTGCGAGATCTCCCTAAACTCCAGGCGTATGTGCTGTTAGGCCGTGGTGAACCCTCTTGGGTTTTTTCGGCCTAGGTGGGGGTGGCTTGGGCTGGTTCTTCTTGGCCTGCCGCCCTCCCACGGCCTTATTTACACCTCTCGGCGGCAATACCACTCATTGTACCTCATCCAGCGGCGAAGGTACTCCTTGTATGCCACCATCTTCCGCTTAAACTTCGCCCGGTCCTCTTTGGGCGTGAATGCCGCTCCCCTACCTTTTTTGCTTCTTCACCACCTTGGGTGGTTCCGACCCACTGGGGTAGGGTGGCCCTAAGCGTCGGGGTCTGCTGCCCCTCCTCCTCCTCTTCCTCCACTTGTGGCTCCTCCTCGGCGGGGCTCTTCAATAGACGGTCGGTCCCGAGGCCGTCGTTCCTTCCTCTTCGTCGCCTTTCTTGCTCCCTCGGCTCCCTTTCCGCTCAGCTTCTTCTGGCGGCCCTCTCCTCGGCCACTCGCGACTTTTCCTTCCCCTTCTTTTTGGGCTTTGAAGGGCCCGCTTCTTGATGCGGTGGTGGTCTTTGCTCCTCCACTGTTCTTCAACTGTTCCTCCCACCTCGGTGTCACGAGGCCCCCAGTGGTGCGACTCGTCCGTTCTTTGTGTTCCTCCCGGCGAGGGGCTGCTTCTTTGGGGCTGCTCTCGGCATCGTGATAATGCGAGGCGATTCCACCGCCTCCGGAGGGCTTCGGTAGAAGGTGCTTTCAGGAACTTTCTTCACGTCCCGACCCTCTTTGCTACTGCGCCATAGAGAGGGTGGGTTCTCGCCAAACTTCCCTGTTTGTTTGGTGCGTGCCATATCTTGTGGTTTAGGAAATAGGTGGCGTAAAGGGTGAGCAAGAGAGAGGTGAAGGTGAAGGGTTGGAGAGAGAGAATGAGGTGTCGGATATTTAAAAAGGAGGGTCCACGGGAATATTCTCCTACCATAATTACCCTATTTATTAGCCCCCTTATTAATTACAAGATATTTAGTAATTATTTAATTATTAATGTATATGTTAAATCTATATTAATTGATATTATACTTAAATTTTCGAATTTTTTCTAATGGTTGAAGTGCAATTTATGAATTTCGCCATTTTTCACACGGGTCTCCGATTGGCATGATTCTTGACCCATTTTAAATGAAATTTGATGCAGATGCATAATTTTCACTCCAAATTTACTAGAAGATGAGTTTGACTCACTCAACTTTCGTCTAACACTTAACCTAAGTCGACCCACTACCTAGGAGAAAAATTTTTCCCCATTTTCGGCGGTTCGATGGTGGAAATGTTTATTTCACACCCCTATAGGCCTGTTAGACTACTTTATGGTTATGGTTAGTGCTAGCTCTTGGTCAACCAAGAACATCGCTCTGATACCATTGTGGCTCCCCGCTAAACGCGTCGGCGGCCGGCCGTACTTTCGGCGAGGAAATCCCCATCCGGCTCAACAACCGCATGGGCCCCCGTCTACCCGCTTCGGGGTGACTCTTAGTGCGGGAAGGGCTTCTGAAGGTGTCTTGCGCGCCCTTCCCCTATGGGCTCCTATAACGGTGAGGCGATAACACGTCGAGAACTAGCATCAACATATACAAATACTACCTCGAAGGGTAGTGCATCACACATAAACCAAGGCAAAGATGATAATCACGAACCATAAAACATGAGAGCTCCTACCCCGGCTCCGGACTTCGTGGGAGGATGGCCCGGCCGGCTAGGCCTCAAGATAGAAGCGGAACCGAGTCATGGCAATGGCGGGGCTGGCATAGCTAATGGCTAGGGTTGACCACTCCATCCACCCCTCATTGCATACTTTGCAAATGGGCTAGATCGGGGCTACGGCGGGACTCTAGCCTTCCGGGATCACGCAATCCCATGGCATCACCCATCGGGACTACTCCGGGTTGCATCTCCACGGTCGATGAGGCGAGGAAGGGTTGCATCTCCCCTTCCGGGGATCTAGAGGTGCGTGGGCGGCTAGAGAATCGTGGCGACACCGCGATTCGTGCCGGTGAACCCCCCAAAGCGAGAGCCAAGCCAACACTTGCAGCTCTCGAGGGCGAGTGGCAACACCATTGCCCGGGAGGTGTCGGACCCATGCTGCGGCCCTGCAGTGACAGGACCATAAGCCTAGCCCACTATGGGATCCCGAAGCCCCCACTCGGCGGGGATCCTCCCTCCACTTTCCCTCTAGCCCGTTATATGGTCTTTGAGTCATATCATAGCCTCAATAGCACGGTGGGCTCCTATGCCAGCCGCAACTAATAGGAACTAAAGGGATCTACTCTAGGGCATAGTACATATGGCTCTAGGTCTCTACCCCCCCCTTCCCAATACAAGAGGAGCAAACATGATCAACCATCATCACATAATCATCACATCATGAGAATAATCATAAGAAGAACATCTTAACCTAATCATACAACTAACTAATGGTTAGGGTTCCTTGATTAGGGTTCAAGATGTTGAATATGGGTTCTAGGATGGCTCTACTCTAGATACAAGATACTAGCACATACGGAATGCTAATTCCGGATGAGCTATCACAATTACTATCCTACATACCTGCTCTGAAGCTCTCCCTCCAGATCAGGTGTGCCTCCATGGTCTCCGGAGCTCACGAGATGCGCTCCTACTCCAAGAGCGAGTCTACCCCTTTGGGGCTCTTTGCACCGGTTTATGCCACGACAAGCGATGTTGAAGCGGGGTTCGAGCAGTAGGTGAGTCTCTGGGTGCTAGGGCTGGAAAGAGGTCTAGGGTTAGGGTTTATGCCTATATAAGTTAGGTCCACCTAGGATGCCACGTGGCACCAATCGGGTGAGTCCTGTGTGGCGGTGCCCCAATAGGTTAAGGCCACGTGGATAATGGCTTAACCTATGGTTGGCTAAGTTATGAGAATAACTTAGCCATGCCCCCTAGTGCCACAACCTATGGTATACAAGGCTATGAAGATAGACTTGTATAGTGACGGATCCAGGAATATACGTATTTATGACGTATATTCCCCTGGACCATCACATTCTCCCCCCCTTAGGACAATGCTGTCCTCAGCATTGCGCTAAGGTGACGATCCTACCTTATGCCTGCAAAACATCAACATGTCATAACCTTTAATTTAGTTTAGCAATCAAGTTTTATTAGTTAAAAGGTCAAAATTTAGGCTATATTTGTACTTATACAAAATTATATAGCCTTAACACCGTTATTTCTTATAATAATTCAAAATACTATTATAAGAGTTATTAGGGTTCATAATCTAAATTATGGCTCCCCCTATCTTCTCGTATGCTTGGCTCCTCGTTGAAGTCCTCCTTCCACTTGCTGCAAAAGGAGCACATTACGTTAGTTTAGTTAATAATTTGTGGTTTTAGGGGACCACCCCCTTACCTCCTTGAGTAGAACTTTTGGCTCAAGGTTGTCCTAACTACCTTGCCCAAGATCATGGCCCTTTCGGATTTGAGCTTAGGGATCATTTAAGATGCTTCCATCATTGCCCATGATCGAGTGCTACCTTGTACCGCGATCCCGGATCAGTACACCCCGGTGCATCATGCCCCAGGGTTTCAGCTGGGGGCGTCTCGCGATCCCATCATCGCGCATGATCACTTTAACCTTCACCATGACCCTCCTACGACCCGGTGTGCGTACCCGCATCGTGGCATAGAGATCATCCGTCGATGTCCCATCATCGCCCACCATGCCTCATTCCTCACTCACATGACCCTAATGGTCATGCGCACCTCTTAGTGCGTGTGGCCTAGAAGAATGCCCTAAAGGCGTATCCCATCGCCGCCCACCACGATCCAAGGTTACGGCACATGCACCCTAGTAACTAGAATGCATCGCCCGGGCTTAAAACTAACTAACAACATACTAGCTAACCACGGCAAGTCGGAGTCGACCAAGTGGGAGGCGACTCGCCCATCAAACTCCTTCATAAACTCACGGGTATTGCTTCTCCAAGTCTTGCTTCAATACCCATGTCGCATCTTCCACGGGTAAGTGCTTCCCTTAACCAAATCTTTGGGAGGCTGAGACCTCCTAGTCTTCTTGAATGACTTATCAAGAAGCAATTCGGGGCACTATTTCTACTTGCTCCTCCATCATTTCCAACAAGGTTGGAGTATCCAAAACCTCCTCGGGGTTAGGATTGTGCCTTTTTAATAAACTTACGTGGAAGACCTTGTGAACCTTGAGATGGGCTGGAAGATCCAACTTGTAGGCTTGAGAGCCCACTCTCTCCAAAATCTTGAGCGGACCAGCCCACCTAGGGGCAAGCTTCTTGCAGCTCCCAATCCGCGGCTTGGCTTGCTTCACCTTTATCTTCAACCGGGCGCTATCGCCTACCTTGAACTCTCTTACGGTCCATTGCTTGTCGGCTACACTCTTCGCCGACTTCTTCCGCCAATAAATAACCCCTTACTTCTTCCACTAGGCTGCTTTGCATATCCCCTAACATCTGGCTGGGATACTTCTACCTTGGACACGGGATTGTGCGGTGTCAGGGGTTAAGCTGCCCGGGTACGTAATTTACCATGAAAGGAGACATCACGAGATGACTCTGCTTGGCAGCTTGTTGTGGCCCGAATTCCACCAAGTGGATGTACTCATCCCACTTGGATTTGCTTATTCCACACATAACCCGAAGCATGTCTTCAATGATCAGGATTCGTCCTCTCCGATCGGCCATCTGTTTTGGGGATGATATGCCGTGCTCATGGAAGCCCGTCGAATGGTGTTGAAGAGGTCCCCAAAAAGGCACTCATAAACTTGGAATCCCTATCGGATATTATCTCGAGGCATGCCATGGAGTGCGAAAATCTCCCTTACAAATAACTTGGCGTTATCTAATGCGGTGTCGGTAGTCTTGCAAGGCACAAAATGTGCCATCTTAGATAACTTATCTCGACAACCATCAATGCATCCTTGCCTCGAAGAGTTCTAGGGAGACACTGTGATGAAATCCATGCTTATGACCTCCCACTTTGCATTTGGCACCCCAATGGCTCAAGAGCACACGGAATCCGAAGTTGCTCGCTTTGGTCTGGCGACATAGCGGCAATCCGAATATATGCAGCTATCGCCTCTTCATTTCGGCGAAGTAGCTACTTGAATCTTGAAATAGGTCTTCATGAAGCCCGGCATGCCCCGCTATTGGGCTGTTATGTGTGTCATGAAGAATTAGCTTCCTTACCCACGATGATTCGGGCACACACAACTTATGCTTGTGATACAACGGGTTGCCTTCCTTCTTATAATGCTTGAAGGCTTCCCGGCTCCTTATACATTACGGCTTCCTTGGAAAGACTTTCCCATACCTCCTTGAAGTCCACATCGTTGGCAAGGACTCCTCAATCTTCTTGCCAAACTCACTTTCGAAAGAGTGGAAATCGCATTACAATGCGTCCTTGTGCGAAATGGTCTCACGGAGGGCATCTGCTACAACATTAAGCTTACCGGGCTTATATATAATATCAAAATCATACTCCTCAAGGAATTCCATCCACCTCCTTTGCCTTAAGTTGAGGGTGGGCTGGGTGAAAAAAGATCTTGAAGGCTCACGGTGATCGGTATCCAACTGAAACTTCCTTCCGGCGGATAATGCCTCCATATCCTCAATGCCACGACAATGGCTAGCAGCTCACGATCATGGGTTGGGTAGCGTTGCTCGGCGTCGTTCATCTTTCGAAGTCGTGGCGACTACCCTTCCTTCTTGCATCAAAGGCGCCTTTGTTGCTATCTTGCTTGCATCATTTGCTACCAACTTATCTTTACTTTCGGATCGGAAGAACAAGCCTTTGGTCTTTGTTGTTAAAGGCCTCTTTAAGCTTCTCAAAGAAGCTTGGACTTTCTCTAACCAATGGCTAGTCAATCCTTAATCTTCTTGGCCTTAGTGAGGTCAGGCCGGAGGGGCGCCCACTTAGCAAAGTCCTTCACGAACTTTACGTAATATCCCGCCAGCAGAAAGCTTCTTACTTCTGCCACATTCCTTGGAGCTGGCCAATCAACTATTGCCTCAATCTTAGATGGATCTGTGGAGATTCCCTCGGATGTTACTACATGCCCCAAATACTCCACTCGGCCTGTTGCAAAGTGGCACTTAGAGAGCTTCCCATACAACCGATGACGTCTCAACTTCTCCAACACTTTCCTGAGATGCTGACAATGCTCCTCAAGGGACTTGCTGTAGATTAGGATGTCGTCGAAGAAGACAATAACAAACTCATCCAAGAAGTCTCACGAAGATGTCGTTCATGAGGCGCATAAGCGTTCTTTGGAGCATTCGATAGTCAAAGGGCATTCTTTGTAAACTCAAAATGACCATACCGCGTTACGGCGGTCTTATGGATATCCTCTTCTTTTATTCTTATCGATGGTATCGACCTCAAATCAATTTTAGAGAATACCTTTGCTCCTTGTGGCTGGTCCATTAGATCATCGCCCTTGGCAATGCATACTTATTCTTTATAAATGCGCTTATTAAGGTGGCGATAGTCTATCACATTCTTAAGCTCCCATCTTTCTTCTTCACAAAGAGTATAGGTGCTCGAAAGGAGACACACTTGCTCTTATAAATCAAGCTCGAGCAATTCACGAAATTTGTTTCTTGAGCTCAATCAATTACAGGGTGCTCATTCTATATGGCCTTCTTGGTAGGCTTAGCATCCGGAGCCAATGTGATCTCACATTCCACACCCCTATAAGGTGGCAATTTTGCGGATTTCATCGGGAAATACATCCTTGAACTCTGAAATAAGCCTTGCTATCATGCTTTGAACTGGCCCGATTCCCCTTTGGGTCATTTCCCCCTCGCTTGCACGGCTCAAGCGATTCCATCCTCAAGATGTAGTCCACCTTATTCTTTTCTATACTCTTCCTTATTTTGCTTCAAAGAAATACTTTGCATGGGAGAATCTAGCTTCTTACCTTTCACTATCAATTTGCTGCCATCGGTGCCGTCATGGTGACTTCATTCGGTCGCCAATCAATCATGGCTTTTGGCTGGCTTCAAAAATTCCATCCCCACTATCGGATCATATCTTCCGATGTCCATGACTTCGCTCCCATCGGCCCTTAGCCCCACTAAGGTCTATGTCAAAGGTGATCCTCCTCCCTTAGTGTGCCGAATGGCGCCGTTTGCCATAGCTCTTGGCCTTGGCTTAGACTTCAATACCTTGTTCTTCATTAGGCGACCAATCTAGGAGATGCAAAATTATGAGAGCTACGTATCTATGAGGGACTACATAAGGATTACTATCTATGATCCCATCCGCCCGCGATGACGGTCGGTGATTCTCTATATCACTGTCTCAATGTTTGCACATATGTGGCACTCACCATCTATGAAGTCCACGGCCCTCCCTTTGGTCGTCGTCCTCGTAAAACTACGTTGGGGAGTCCCAATCCAAGAGTTACGCCAAAATTTGCATGGCGAATGGACAATCATGTGTTCGATTGCCACTGGCTGGAAGCACCTGAAGCATAACTTTTTCTCAATGCATTCTGTCTCTTTTCCCCGACAAAGCTGTCTAGGAGGCGGCAAAAACAACGCCCCACGATGCATTACGTGGCTTACGGTCCCCAAAAGCTTTGTTTGACCCTTACCTTGTTGCTGACTCCACGATGGTGTAGGCTTTGATTGCTTACCACGATATTGCCCACGATCTTTGCTTGTTGAACTCTTACCCACGAAGGTTATTTGTTTCTCTGCTGGAGTTCTTTGGTGCCTCTTCAAACTTATAGCTTTATCTTGACTGTGCAAGCTGACTTGGTTGATTGCTCTAACAAGCCTCTTGATATTCTTTGTTCAACCCCTCAATGTAAGTATCCGCGGCTTGCCTCTCACGAGACTCGGGGAACATGCGACTGAGCCTCATAAATTCTTCGGTATACTTAGCCAGCGATAAGCTACCTGATTCAACACTGTAAAAGCTATTTGAATCGTCTACTAGTATGAGACCTTGGCACATAGTGCTTGCGGAAAGCCTTCTTTGAAGGTCTTAAACACGCAATTGTTCCTCTTGACTTGTTGGACTTAGCATATCCCTTCCACGGATCCTTGCTTGGGTCCAATAAGGTTAGCTGTAACAACTTTCCCTATGTCCTTGTCTTTCATACAGGTATGAGTTGCCAAATTCTTCCATTTCATCAAGCCATGCTTGACCTCCATGCACGATCTGTCTTTCCACGAGGCGGCCGAGCTTCCTTGTCTTCCATACATTGCTCATAGCACTATCCACCTTTTTCGATAGTCATCGTCTTTCTTGCTCTTTTCCTTGCTTTAGGGTGTGCCGTATTTGTCGAACGGCTATCCTCCTTTGGAAGAGCTATCGATGAGCTGGAGCTAGATGATGATGGACTCTGGTTCTCCTCTTCCTTCTCCTATCACGGCGTTCCCCAGGTTTGCCCTCCCCTTCTCTTTGAGGGACCGTCACCACCGGGAAAACAAGGTGGAGGTGGAGGACCATCTTCTGTGCATTCATGAGAGGTGTCTTGAGTTGATGAGATGTTGCATTTGGTTCCTCATCGCACCAACCTTGCGTTATTTGCCTCGGTGACATATCTGCTCAAAATCTTCTTGTTCCACGCCAAACAAGTTCCTTGGTACCCAATTGCGTGGTGGTCTTGCTGGTCTTGAGATCACGCACTTGAGTTCCTTCTTTGCAAGGATTGATCATCAATACATTTTATTTGGGTTAGATGTTGATCAATTTTACTTGCAATTGAATTATCTTTAGTTATAAGAAATCATACAAAGCCTTACATTGACAAAGCGGTTAATAGTCATTAATACATAAGGATTACATGATAAGGTAGATATATCTTAGCATAATGGGTACCACGAAACATTTAGCACAAAACTTAAGAAAATTTCACAATTATTGATGGCCTCGAAAGCTTTGAAGAAGTTCTTGACATCCACGAATCGGAGGCCTTTCTTGGGGGTTGCGCAAGATGTTCCTCGTCGATCTTCCTTCAAGTGCTCGGGCCATCTCGGTTCGGAAGTTCGGTCTTTATTCTTTGCTACCACTGAAAGTGTTGCGTCCCTAAGGTGCCCTCTCGCAAAAGTCGAGGCAATGGGCCTTGACGCCTGTTGAAAAGAATGATGTGATCGGCATGGTATATCTTGAGTCTTTGCCGGCAGAGAGTGCTATGAGAAGTGCCGCAGTTCTTCCCCTTGGGCTGAACTCCTTGTGGAAGACTATCATTTGCCCTTGAGGGCTGGAAGATAGTAGCGAAGTGCGTGCCCTTCCCTCGCCTCGCGATCGGTGCCCTTCCTCATTTTTGCTTCGCGGTAGGCATCCACGCCATCGGTCTTCATGATCCCTCCACATCTTTGGTTGCATTGTCCAAGTTGATCTTTCTTTGGACCCTTCCCTCATGCTCTGGCTCGGCTGGTGCGCTTGAGCTTGGGCCCTTCCACGGTTTGTAGAGTGTGCTCTGTATCTCTTTGGAACTCCTCCTGCGAGATGATAGGTTCCTATTTTGTCGATAGATCTCCCTTATCTGGCGATAGGCTGCTATGTCCGACATTGTCTCCCCGGCATAAGAGTGTCTCTCGCCGGCTCCTTGGAATCTCTGGTATGAGTAGTCGATGAAGTGCGTGCTCTTCAGGTGTGCTATCATGCCCAAAGAGCTCGTCGATTCGAAGACCACATTTTCGGCGATGGGACAAGTTGAGGATGTCATTCGCAAAAATGTACTCCTCCCCGTCGATGACTATCGGTGACAAAGCTGTGATGCCGACTGGTGGGTCGGTAGCTGTTCTCACGTCGTCGTCATGCCTCAACGCATACCTCTGCATTCTTGTTGCCTCCCTGCTCTCCCATTCTGGGTTCTGCTCCCCTAGCTGCTCGTAGTCTTCATGGATCGTAGAGATGGTGCCCACGACGGCGTCGTGCCATAGTATTGTTCGTGGGCGGAGGACTCTATATTCGAGGATTTGATCACGGGCCCCACGGGTATCAAGTGGGCTAAGTCTAAGGGCTGAACAGAGGGTTCCCCTACTTTGTTGATTGACTTATAGTGCATGAAGAGGGCAAGGGCATGCAGTGAAAGGTACCTATGCCTATTATGCGGGGTCATGTAATCGGGCATGGTCCTAGTCCTATCCATAGGCTGCTTCTTGCCTTTGGATCCTGCCAACTCTCGACCCTAAGGCTTGGGTAAGTGTCTCAAGAAACCCAATTCCCTCCCCTAGGAAGCGATCCTAACTTCCCAAAGGCGGGGACCTGGCTGGTCATATTGGCACATAATGTCCGTGTAGTAGGGTGTTCTAGTCAAGGTTGCATGAAGATCAAACAAGTGATCAAACCAGAGAGAAGGCTTGATCTGGGGGAAGGCGATGGATATGGCTTGCGGCATTGTACCATCTCTCGAAGTTCTTTGGCGCCATTGGCGAGGCAAGGGTGTAGAAAATGGCTTGCAAGGATCGGTGGAGGTTGAAAAAAAAATCGCCCTAAGGGGCTGGGGGGCGGTTACGTAGAAGGAAAAATGGCAAATGGGACCTATTTTTATAGACTATGGGTGACCTCGAGGTTCGTGCAAAAAGGTACCTACCTAAGGCGACCTTGGTTCTATGGCTCACGGGTGTCCAAATGAACTACCATGAAGTGCAAACTTAAGCAAAACAAAGCAAAAACACTACATGGCAATTTGTTGGATCAAATTTGGCTAATTTGGGCCAAAGATGGGCTGACGGGAATTGAATCAGCGGATGGCCTCAGCGTCCATGACCTTGACAGCGTTTGGCCTTGGTCTCACCGGTTGGCTGTTTTAGGCCAATTTTTGGTCATTTTTGGGAATTTAAAGATGCTAATATGGCTAATTGGGCCAATTCTACCTAACTAGCAACTTATTTTGAGCAAAGCCCGACATCTAAAAGCATGATTTTGGGCCCGGTCAGATTGAATCCTTGTAGCTTGGCGTCGCGTCGGGACCTTGAGAGGCCTTAAGCTTGCGGTCTCACCCGGTTGGCCCGATTTTCAACATTTTTGATGATTTTTTTTGCCAAAATTTTGTTGTAGTCATGATTTCTAGGGTGTTTCTAGACATGCTATGAAGAATTCTACCACAATTGGGTTCTATTTCCTATATTTCAAGCATACAACATTTTTCTAATTCTGAGGAGGGAAAGTAACTTTTATATTAATAAGAAACACAATTACATGGGAGTTTCTCTTTTCTAACAAAATTTACAAAATTTGAGGCCTAAGGCCTCTCTCTGCCGAATCCTCAGGGTGCTAAGTGAATATCCTTGGGCATAAGGGTAACTCTCTTAGCATGGATAGTATGAAGGTTCCCTTCCTCGAAGAGGCTGGACCAGCTACGCCCGGGAAGCCTCTTGCGGGGCCGGGTCATTAGAGGGGGTAACCCTATAATCGGTCAGGAGCTGGCAAAAACCTCTCTAAGGAGGCGGCTCGAAGGGCGCCTTCCTTATCGGGGAGATTCGTGCACATCACGGAAGTCTTAGAATCTCCCCTACTTCCCGGCGTATGTCTTTGTTAGGCCCGTGGTGAACCCTCTTGGGTTTTCGGCCCCTAGGTGGGGGTGGCTTGGGCTGGTTCTTCTTGACCTGCCGCCCTCCCGACCGTGGCTGCACCCTCGGCGGCAATACCACTCATTGTACCTCATCCAGCGGCGAAGGTACTCCTTGTATGCCACCATCTTAAAGCTTAAACTTCGCGGTCCTTTGGGGTGTGAATGCCCGCTCCCCTACCTTTTGCTTCTTCACCACCTTAGGTGGTTCCGGCCCACTGGGGTAGGGTGGCCTAGCGTCGGGGTCCTGCTGCTCCTCCTCCGGCCGGGGCTCTTCAATAACGACGGTCCGGCGAGGCCCGTCGTTCCTTCTCTTCGTACGCCTTTCTTGCTCCCTCAGCTCCCTTTCCCGCTCCCGCTTCTTTCTGGCGGCCCTCTCCTCTGGCCACTCCGCGACTTTTTCCTTCCCCTTCTTTTTGGGCACTGAAGGGGCCAGCTTCTTGATCACGGTGGTGGTGCTGCTCCTCCACTGTTCTTCAACCTGTTCCTCCACCTCGATTGTCGAGGCCCGAAGTGGCGACTCGTCCGTTCTTTGTGTTCCTGCCGACGAGGGGCTGCTACTGGGGCTGCTCTCGGCATCGTGAAAGCTCTGGTCGCTGCTGCTGCTGCTTGAGGGCGATTCCTCGCCTCCAGGCTTCGGCCGAAGGTGCTCAGGAACTTTCTTCACGTGCCGACCCGCTGCTACCTGCGCCATAGAGAGGGTGGGGCGCTCGCCAAACTTCCTAGCTGTTTGTTTGGTGCGTGCCATATCTTGTGGTTCAGGAAATAGGTGACGTAAGGATGAGCAAGAGAGAGGTGAAGGTGAAGGGTTGGAGAGAGAGAATGAGGTGTCAGATATTTAAAAAGGAGGGTCCCTGGGAATATTCTCCTACCATAATTACCCCTATTTATTAGCCCCCCTTATTAATTACAAGATATTTAGTAATTATTTAATTATTAATGTATATGTTAAATCTATATTAATTGATATTATACTTAAATTTTCGAATTTTTCTAATGGTTCGAAGTGCAATTTATGAATTTGCGCCATTTTTCACCTGGGTCTCCGATTGGCATGATTCTTCGACCCATTTTAGGTGAAATTTGATGCAGATGCATAATTTTCACTCCAAATTTACTAGAAGATGAGTTTGACTCACTCAACTTTCGTCTAACACTTAACCTAAGTCCTGACCCACTACCTAGGAGAAAAATTTTTCCCCCATTTTCGCGGTTCGATGGTGGAAATGTTTATTTCACACCCCTATAGGCCTGTTAGACTACTTTATGGTTATGGTTAGTGCTAGTTCTTGGTCAACCAAGAACATCGCTCTGATACCATTGTGGCGGCTCCACGCTAAGCGTCGGCCCGCCGTACACTTTCGGCGAGAAATCCCCATCCGGCTCAACAACCGCATGGGCCCGCCGTCTACCCCGCACTCACGGGGTGACTCTTAGTGCGGGAAGGGCTATGAAGGTGTCTTGCGGCGCCCTTCCCCTATGGGCTCCTATAACGGCCGAGGCGATAACGTCGAGAACTAGCATCAACATATACAAATACTACCTCGAAGGGTAGTGCATCACACATAAACCAAGGCAAAGATGATAATCACGAACCATAAAACATGAGAGCTCTACCCGGCTCGGACTTCGTGGGAGGATGGTGACCCGGCTAGGCCTCAAGATAGAGCAGACCGAGTCATGGCAATGGGGGGCTGGCATCAAGGCTAATGGCTAGGGTTGACCACTCCATCCGCCCCTCACATTGCATACTTTGCAAATGGGCTAGATCGGGGCTCGGCGGGGACTCTAGCCTTCGGATCACGCAATCCCATGGCATCACCCATTGGGACTACTCGGTTGCATCTCCCTGGTCGATGAGGCGAGGAAGGGTTGCATCTCCCCTTCCGGGATCTAGAGGTGCGTGGGTGGCTAGAGAATCGTGGCGACACCACGATTCGTACCCGGTGAACCCCCAAAGCGAGAGCCAAGCCAACACTTGCGGCTCTCGAGGGAGGCAGGGCAACACCATTGCCCGGGAGGTGTCGGACCCATGCTCGGCCCACCGCGAAGTGACAGACCATAAGCCTAGCCCACTATGGGATCCCCGAAGCCCCCTTTCGGCGGGGATCCTCCCTCCCACTTTCCCTCTAGCCCGTTATATGGTCTTTGAGTCATATCATAGCCTCAATAGCACGGTGGGCTCCTATGCACTGGGCGCCAACTAATAGGAACTAAGGGATCTACTCTAGGAGCATACTACATATGGCTCTAGGTCTCTACCCCCTTCCCAATAAAGAGGAGCAAACATGATCAACCATCATCACATAATCATCACATCATGAGAATAATCATAAGAAGAACATCTTAACCTAATCATACAACTAACTAATGGTTAGGGTTCCTTGATTAGGGTTCAAGATGTTGAATATGAGTTCTAGGATGGCTCTACTCTAGATACAAGATACTAGCACATCACGGAATGCTAATTCCGGATGAGCTATCACAACTACTATCCTACATACCACGCTCACGAAGCTCTCCCTCCAGATCAGGTGTGCCTCCATGGTCTCCGGAGCTCACGAGATGCGGCTCCTACTCCAGAAGCGAGGTCTACCCTTGGGGGCTCTTTGCACCGGTCTATGCCACGACAAGCGATGTTGAAGCGGGGTTTCGAGCAGTAGGTAGGTGAATCTCACGGGTGCTAGGGCTGGAAAGAGGTCTAGGGTTAGGGTTTATGCCTATATAAGTTAGGTCCACCTAGGATGCCCGCATTGGCACCAATTGGGTGAGTCCTGTGTGGCGGTGCCCCAATAGGTTAAGGCCACGTGGATAATGGCTTAACCTATGGTTGGCTAAGTTATGAGAATAACTTAGCCATGCCCCCTAGTGCCACAACCTATGGTATACAAGGCTATGAAGATAGACTTGTATGTGACGGATCCAGGAATATACGTATTTATGGCGTATATTCCTGGGTATCACAATAGCATCACAGAAATGCATGGAACTTGTAATTGTTCTTTGCAGGGACCAACCACGTGTCCACTTAGGATTCACTTTTCGACATGAAGATTGTAAGAAAATGGCTTTTACTTACGGAAACAATGAACTCTTTATACAATTCAATAGGATAGGGTAGGTGCAACATGAAGGGTGGCCCTTTTGGTGGCTTGGAAAGAATGGGGTTGCATTTGTGTTCTGTGAGGTGAATTTGAGAATGGCAATAATTGAAGAGTTCTTGTTGGATTCCAATAAAATAATTCTTGTGTTGTATTATTTTAGTTGAGGCACGTGATTTTTCACCTACTCTCAGATGATTCAATATTCAAGAACCCTTTCTCTTTAATTTCCTTTTTTCTTCATATTTGCGGTGTTTCTCTCTTTCAATTGAAGTGCAAATTCAACAAAACTTAAGAAAATATTTTGGAAAATAATGATTCAATTTCAGTGGCTAAAACATTAATCTTAACCTTCTAATAACATTGTTCACACCCACTATTGTGTTCAGTACATTAGTTTCTCATCATAAGCATGAAAAGTTAAGTCATATGCAAAATAGAACTGATTGATATTTCATTCTTGCCATTTAAAGCATCAAGAAGAGCAATAGGTGCTATAAGTGATCCTTTTGTTGCTACACTCTCACTTTTCCAGCATCTACAATAATGGTTTATTTCTGTCAATGCATTTACTTCAAGATTTCTTGTCCTCAACATGTAACTTTTTGTTTCTTTTGTTATACTTTTCATTTTCCTATAGTTGCTGCAATTACAACTTGGCATTCTTTCTTTGCATCCTTCTCTCTTGTTGTAGTCTTACATTTCTTCTTTGAGAATTCGAGCGGGATAATGTTGAGTTTTTTGGCTATCGCATTATACCTCAGGATGTTTCCATGGATCTAGAGAAGGTCAGCACAGTATTTGATTGGAAAACACCTTTCTCAGTTAAAGATGTACAGTGCTTCTTGGGGTTTGCCATTCTTGGGGTTTTTATCGCCACTTCATCAAGAACTATTCGGAGATTATCACGTCTCACCAGGAAGGATGTTCCTTTTGAGTGGATAATTGAAGCAAAATCAGCATTCATCACTTTGGAGTATGCCTTTACAGCAGCACCTGTTCTTGCACACTCGGATCCTTTGCATGCCTATATTCTCGAAGCTGATGCATGAGATTTTGCTCTTGGCAGCATCTTATCGCAAGAGGGGATGATCATGAGCTGCACCCGATTGCCTATCATTCTCGAAAGTTCCAGGCTGCTGAGATCAACTATCCTATTTATGATAAGAAACTTTTGGCGATCTTTGACTCTTTTCAGGAGTGGCGACGATTTCTTGAAGGTTCTTCTCATAAGTTAACTATGTATATGGACCATCGCAACCTGTAATATTTTCAGTCTGCTCGAGTTCTTAATCGTCGTCAGGCTCGATGGCATACACAGATGCTATCCCGTTTTGATTTCATCATCAAATTTTGGCCTGGCACACTTTAAGAAAATCCAGATTCTCTTTCTCGCAGATCCTATTTTGAACCTAAGACGGGGGAGCCAGCATTCACTCAACAATCACAGGTTATTCTAGGACTTGATCATTTCCTTCTTATGGCCATCACCTTGTTCAAGAGGCCTCATGATGCATCCTTGTTGGAGTCTATTCGAGCATCTCTTCTTTTTGACCCTTTGGCACAATATGTATTTTCACATCTTGGCTCGGCATCGTCTTCCCAGCAAATGCGGTTGGATTATGATCATTTTGAGGCTCAAGATGGACTTCTGTTTCGTGATGGACTTTTATATATCCCGTATGGTGCTCCTCGACTTCAAGTCTTGTAGTCCTGTCGTGATTCTCCTCTCGTCAACCATTTTGGGATTGCCAAGACTCTGGAACTCGTTGCTCGAGATTATCGGTGGCCAGTTCTCCGCCGCACTATTGAGACTTTTATACGCTCCTGTGATATTTGCTATTGTGCAAAAGCTCCCAAACACCGTCCACATGGCCTGCTTCAGCCTTTACCGGTTCCAGCCGGTCCTTGGAAGAGCACTTCAGTGGATTTCAGTGTCGGGCTTCCATCCTCCCAGGGCCTTGACGCCATCCTTGTTCTCGTTGACTGCTTTTCCAAGATGGCGCATTTCATTCCTTGCAGCACTTCTACCTCCAGTGAAGCCACGACTGTTCTCTTGCTTCGAGAGGTGGTTCGACTCCATGGCTTGCCAGATACCATTGTCAGTGACCGCGACCCCCAGTTTATTGCCAGATTTTAAAAGGGTCTTTTGCAACTCTTGTATGTGGAATGTTCACTCTCTTCCGGACATGACCCAGAGACCAACAGATAAGTGGAGCGCACTAATCAAACACTTGAGCAGTATTTGCGATGCGTCATCAATTATCAGCAGGATGATTGGGTTGATTGGCTACCTTTGGCAGAATTTGCTTACAATAATTATGTCCATGCTTCCACGGGCCAGACATCATTCTTTATTAATTTCGGCATGCATCCCCGGTGGTCTTTCATTGCTCCTAGATGCGACTCAGCCCAGTTCCAAGGACAGGCTCGAGAAGCTCCGCATACTCCAGGATGATCTTCAGCACCATCTCCTCCAGGCCCAAGCACGTTATCATTATCATGCAGATCAGCACCGCCAAGATGCTCCTCCTTTTGCCCCAACTAAACAGCTTCTATTCATTTAATACTTCATCTACTACATCTTCAAGCTGTAGGGTAGGGTGCAAAGACTTTTGCAAAGGACCTTCTCCTCCTGGTGGACCTCTAGACTCCTATATTGGTGTGGACTAGAGCTCTTTGAATACCATATATCATGTAGTAGAAAACATGATGCCCAAGTGGTAGAGGCGTTCTCCGCCTACGGGTGGACTAGTGCCCGACTTTGGCAATTGGAATACCATATATCATGTAGATAGAAAACATGATGGTTAGTTAGTTAGTTAGTTGTTTTTCCCTTCTCTCTCCCTTCCTTTGTTCTTCACACTTCTCATGTTAGAATCTCCTAAGGGTTTGAAGTTTCTTAAGTCCAGGGTCTTATAGGATGTGTCCATAATTTGGGAGTTCCGTTGATTGGAGGCCCTTTATAAAGGAGAGCTTGAGAGGATGGAACAGGGGGTTGCAATTAACAGCATATATTGGATAGATTTCCCTTTCTTTATGGTCGAGTGTGGAAACATTCAGACAGCTACTCTTCTTCTCAAACAGGGTACCATTTCGAAAGCCAACACTCAGTTCTTTTTTCAGAGATGGTACCCCTCCTTTGACCCTCAAAACTTCTCGGAACTATTCCACCCAGCATGGACTTCTCTGTAGGGACTAAATGCCATGTATTGGAATGAGCAATCCCTGCTCACTCTCTTTCAGTAGACTGGAAACATTATAAGCTGGGAGGTCTCTCAGGACAAGGCTCCGAGAGTTTGGGCACAAATTGATCTGCTTAAGCCAATCCTGGATGCAATTAATTTTGTGGATTACTTTGGTAAGCCCAAAACCTTGAAGTTAGCTTGGCAGGGGCTTCCCCAGCCATGCCCGGCCTGTGGCATTAGGCTGCATGGAGGGAAAGTTTGTAATGGAGAGAGAGAAGTTAAGGAGATATCACAAGAACAAAATTTGGGGAAGCAGAAGGAGGGTATTGGATCACACCAAACAAGGGGAAGCAAGAAAGGCAAAGACAAAATAAAAATGGCGATTGAAAAAGAGGAAAAAAGAAGGCCGAGAATTAGGGAAGAAAAGGAGAAGGAAAAAACAAGGGTGGATTTAGGAAAGAGTATGGAAAAAAAACTGAGGAGTGAATGGAAAAGAAAAGTGCAATTTCTGGAGGATGTTTCTAAGGTTAAGATCCTAAACAATCCTGATTCCAAAGGGAAAGGAATTTTGGAGGAGAATGTGCCACAACCCAACATTTCTGAAGAGGTCAGATCCTTGTCTCTTACGATAAGAGAACCCGAATTGCCCCAGGCAAATGATTACTCCTCTTCGGAGGACTCTTCTGGATATAAAGATAAAGGTGAACCTAGCTCACCCAAGGTTTCCCTTCTGGTACCTCCAATCGATAGCAATGCTGACTCTCCCATACCTATTCTGGAGCTCTTTCCTAAAGGCTCAGAAAAGATGTGTTCTAACAGACACCCTTCCTCAACTGGAACCACAATGGAACACCATTATGGAGGGAGGAAAGGATCCCACACCAGCTGTTCCTGTTGAGGATCAGACCCAATTGGAGCCTCAACTGGATTCTGTAACAAATAGGGAGTTGGGTCCAACTGAAGGGCTGTCTGCTAGTCTTGTGGAAGGGAAAATTTTCAAGAAGAATTTTGCTTTCGGTTAAAAGAGTTGAAGGATCTTTCATCTAGACTGTCTGGGAAGTTTTGGGATGAAGGAGGAAGTGATGCAGAAACAGGGAATTATTTGATTGAGAAACCCAATGAACAAACTTTTGTTACTCTTCCACAGATCAAAAACAGGCAAAAAAATGTCTATACTCCGAGTGAACATGGGCCTGTTACTCGAAGTTCCAAATGCCAATGAAGATAGTATCTTGGAATTTGAGAGGTATTAAGGGTCCCCTAAAGAGGAAAAGGGCTCTAATTGCTCTTAGGGAGATCAAAGCAGACATAATTTTGCTACAGGAGCACAGGCTTTTAGCCTTCGAGGCCTCAAACCTGGGAAATTGGATATTCCCTAATGGGGATTCCATATGGGCCCCAGCAGATGGCACTAGAGGTGGTATCTGTATTGCCTGGAACGGGCTCAAAAAATTAGGTTCCTTCTCCTGCCCTTCGAGCAGATGGCAAGTTGTCTTTTTGGAGGTGGAGAATGAACAAGTAGGCATTATTAATGTCTATGCTTCTACTTCCCCTAAAGAAAGAGAGGAGCAATGGAAAAGCATGTCAGACTGGCTGCATGGACAGAATATCAACAATTGGGTTTTAAGTGGTGACTTCAACAACACCCCCTCATGGGAGCAGAAGGCAGGCAAAAAGATCAATATGTCAAAAGGAGAAAGATCTCAGTGGGATAAACTTGTGCATAATTTTTTATATCATGCCCCTTCCTCTTCTAATGCATATTCTTGGAGCAACAAGAGGAAAGGATCTGATAGAGTATATTGCCTCCTAAATAGATATTACACCAACATATCTACTCTAGTAGGTTGGGATAATTTGACTATAAACAATGACTGTAGCAATTCTATATCAGATCATTATCCCCAGATTTTGAACATGGGTATTCTACCTCAGAAAAGGTTTGCTGATACTCCTTTTAAGTTCAATAACAGTTTGTTGAACAATAAAGCCTTTTGTGATGATTTCACAAGGTTCTATACTTCCTTGAAGGCTTTGAATGTAAGTGGATCAATGAAGGAATTCATAAGCAGAAGCAAGCAGGTCAAAAACTGGATCAAACAATGGGGTAAGGAATGGAGCAAAAAAATGAGGCAGGAAACCATGAGGCAAAAAATGAGGCAAAAAATGAGCAGAAAAATGAGGTGTACCTGGAAATGAAAGATGTTAGGCAGAATCTTTTCCTGGATAAAGCTAATGTGCTATTGCAATAGAGAGAAGAAACTTTGGAAAGGAAGGTCAAGCTAATTGAAGAATATGAGGCAAAAAGTTTGGCAATCAAAAGCAGAAGTTTGTATATCAATCTTATGGATGATTGCAGCTCCAAGTTCTTCTTCAAAATTGCCAAAAGCAGGTTAATGAATAATGTGATAGTATCAGTGCAGGGTGACAGTCAAACAGGAGTTGTCCAAGCAGGAAGACATCCAGAATTTGTTCTACAATAAGTACAAAGAGCTTTTTGCTGCTAGGCACATTGATAACTGTCAAGTGTTGGAATTCTTTGATTATCTTGGTCCCAAGGATGAGCCTATTGAGGATGGACAACTTTTGGCTGTACCAATGGAGGCTGAGATTTTGAGAACCATAAAGAGTATGGCCCATGGGAAAAGTCACGGGGGCGATGGATTGCCTCTGAATTTCTGAACATTTTTTGGGATATAATGGGTAAAGATCTCACCACATTTATCCAGGGTGCATGGCAGGCAGAAAAGTTGCACCCAACTATTAATGCTGGCTTAATTGCCTTGGTTCCAAAAGTAGACAAGCCCTGCCATTTTTGGGACTGGAGATCAATTTCATTGACCAATGTAACATATAAAATTTTGGCTAAAATCTTTGCTAATAGACTTAAGAAAATTCTTCAGGAAAAGATTTATTTGTTCAATCAGGGTTTCTTCCAAGGAGAAGTATCCTTCATAATTTCATTGGGGCATATGAAGGTTTGCACTAAAACAAGATGGCTAATCAAGGATGTGTGCTCCAAAATTAGATTTTAAAAGGGCCTATGATACCATCGATTGGAATTTTCTTTATAAAGCCATGTCTCAGTTGGTATTTTCAAAGCCAGTGCTAAATAAGGTGGCAGGATTCAATGTTGCAGGGTGTTCAGCAGTTTTGGTTAATGGTTCCCTTCTCCCTTTTTTGAATGTAAAAGAGGAGTTAGGCAGGGCTGTCCATTGGCCCCCTTCCTTTTCCTTATAGTAGCCGAGATGGTAACCAGGGTCATCATGAAACTGCAACAAAATGATAAGATTAGCTGCCTCAAGCTTCGATGTATGAGTGAGTCCTTGTCAGTAATGCAATATGCAGATGATACATTTGTGTTTTTAAAAAAGCAAGGGGACTGCATTCAGAACTTTCTTGCTGCCATGGATATGTTTGGGAAAGTGTCAGGGGTTATGTTGAACAGAGATAAATGTGCAATTATTTCTGATAGCTCAGAAGACTATATTGAAGGGATTAAAGTTTGTGGTCACCAATCTGCCACTAAACTGCTGGGTTTGCCCTTGGCCCTAAATATGAGTCTACATGGCTTATGGGAACCTATAGTTACCAAAATAAAGAAACAGATGTATCCCAAAACACTCTCTTTGGCTGGGAGGGTAGAGATAATCAATAGTGTTATTATTGCTAGTTCTCACGTTTTCTTTTCATCAGCAATAATTGCAGATAAGAAATCCTATCAGGAACTGGAAGTTATTATGAAGGAACTCATTTGGCAGGGTTCACATATGGTAGGTTGGCAACACTTAACCCTCCAAGGAAAAGAGGAGGATTGGGGTGTAAAGATCTGTTTCTCCAGGCACAGGTCTTGGCAGCAAAATTGGTATGGAGATCTTTAGTCTCTCCATCAAAGTCTCCAGCCCTTCTCCTAACAAAGTTCTGGATTGGAAAAACTTCCTTAGTGGGTAGTCCATCTACTCCTCATCATCTACCAAACTCGGCATTCTACCAGCTCAACCCATGCCCAGGAACATCTACTATCATGAGAAGAATTATACAAGCATGGAACAGAGTGTCTGTTTGCTTCAAGGCTTATCCAATAGAAAATGTTTCAGATGACTTTAATTTCTTTTGGCATCAGGGGTTGACAGATGAAGATGATGGATGTTTGGCTCTGAAACATCCGAGGAGGTGTAAAGAATGGAAGTTTAAAGGGTTATGCACAGTAGGCAGCATGGTGAATGGTGAAGGTTGGAGGACATGGCAGGAAATTTCCAGTGTGGTGCAAGATTCCATATGTAACAGGAACATTTATAAAGCTTTAACTCAACATAACAAGGGAACAGGTGATGAGTTAAAAGATCACAATTAGGCCCTTGATGACAAAGGTTACAGTGTAGCCAGAATTTACTCCATCCTGCTGAAGGCCCAAAGGACAAAAATCTCCAATCAGTGGGGATGTTCTGAATATGAAGCCATCCGTGTCATCGGGAAAGGATGGAAGCTGCAGTGTGCAAAGAAAACCATTCTCTTTAGATGGCTTCTCCTGAACAAAAGCCTTAAATCCAATGCCTATTGAGCCAAGTACAATAACCAGATCTCGGATAGATGTCCATTTGGCTGTGGTCAGGCCGAGTCTTCAACTCATATCTTTATTTGCCCTTGGCTAACTCCTTTACGGAATTGGATAAGTACCTACATAGGCTTCGCGCCACTCTCTTGAGTCGATGTATTTGATTTTCTTGCATATGGTTCTTCCTTTACGGGGCTGTCGGGGACACTCGTTTGTGGGCAATTTAAAGCATAAAGAATGGTGTGGCCATCAATCATTCCCCTCGGACTTGAATTCCCTCAAAGCAACCCTTCAATTAGAGCTGGTTGATCTGACCATGGCTCCTGAGGTGATTAGGGGATCAATTATGATAAAAGCTGGGACTCATTGGGCTCCTTTGGGTTTTTTTTTTTTTTTTTCATTCTTTTCATCTTATCTTGCCAGTCTTTCGATGTTCTTGTGATTAGTTGATCAAGAAGCATCTTGAAGGTGGGCATGTAAGGGAAGTTTCGGAAGGTACGAAGCCTCTTTCTCATCAGGAGGTCCTCGAAGCCCTTCTTTGGGTAAAAACAGAAATTATTGGGGTCAGAACTCTGAGAAGAGTTTTGGAGGATGAAGACATTTGGCAGTTCAAGCATGAGCTCAAACAATATTTCGAGGAGAAGCTCGGCGTATGTGAGGCGGCACGGGTCTAATGGATTCTCCATATTTTGGATGCTTCTTCATACGGGCCGGCTGAACTAGATTACCTACTTTTCAATCATACAAAGCAAGCTTATGCTATTATAACTCTGGATGGAGTTATAGATGAATGAGACAGCAACAACAGAGTTTTCTAAAGGATACTATTACTCAATGAATTGCCTATAACTATATTTACAGTTTTATCCTCTTTAAGTATTTAAAAGTGCTTCAACTTAGTTAATATTTCCTCCTTGGGAGAGTTAGGCCAATTTTTTACTAAGTCATGGCCTGTACAATAGAGTCTCTCTCTGTTCTTTTGTATTACTATGTATCGCATGTAATATAATACCACTGCCGTTTCTACAAAAAAAGAAAAAGAAAAACAATATCTGGTTGTTTGACAAAATTCACGTAGATTCATAAACAGTTGCTATATGATATTTCATTTTTTAAGCTTGTCTTCTATTGAAGGTATTTTGCCCTTAGAGATCTGATGTACTTCGGAAAAGATCTATAAGCACAAAATTCACTTCTTTGTTCATAAAGACAAGATTCATTGGAGGTTTGATGGAGTCTATTGCTTGGCGTTGTAAGCCTTTCCCAAATTTGAATTTTAGTTGGTACCCGAGCTTGCGGTATGGGCAATAAAGTATGTTGTCATGTAATAATTTCAAATAAGTTCTCAACTTAGAGGTTAGACCATGTTAATTATCTGATTGTATGTTTACATGGTGAACTAGGTTTGCTAAGGTTATTGAGAAAGCACAAAATAAAAAGTTCAATGGTTTGGGGGGCGCGGAAAAACCACGAGCCTGTGGAATATTAGCTCGTCGAGTTTTCTCGGTTTAGAAACTCAATCAATCCTGCTTGAAACCCGATGGATCGTGGCTTTAAAACAAAAACAAAGATGTAAATCATGACACCAAGCAAGCGAGCTAAGGATCGACGAGTTTAGGGTCGAATCCGGTCGGGTCAACTATCACGGCGATGGCTTGGGTCAATCCGGATCTATAGTAAACACCTTTCTGATAAATTCAACGGTTTTATTATGATTTACTAGCTTGTTATTCTATAAACAAAGACTTGAATAGCTTAACTTAGTTATTCAACTACTTGGTGTTGATTTGATTCTAGCCTTATGTTCCTAGTATGTTTATACAAGGCAATCATAGTTGAAGGTTCTTGGATTAGTGACAAATTGTGGCTCCATAAACCTAGGCGTGCATTGAGAAAATGAATACAAGTGTCAATTAAGGTTGTTAGCAAATTTGGTGGAACAATTTGTATTGAAAAGTTTTTGACAAATTGAAATATAAACACAACATTGGTATCAGAGCCAAGTTGTTCAAGATGTCAACCAGGTTTGGTGCCAATTTGCTAGCAACTATTGAAATGTTTAAAGGTGATACAGGTTTTCAAATTTGGAAAGAAGGAATCAAGTCAGTTCTGGAGTTTGAGAATCTCTGGGGCCTGATTGATGGCAGTACCTTTGCCATGGCTACTTCTGCAATTCCTACAGGGTCTGGTACTGTAGGTACTAATCCAGGAGGTGGTCCAACTTTGAGTGCAAGTGCAAGCTCAGGTGTTGTGTCCACTGTAGCTGGTGGAAGCAGTCCTACAGTACAAACAGATGCCACACAAATAATGGAGGCTCAAGCCATTATCATGAGCAAGGTAGGAATTGTTTTGAAGTTAAAACTGAGAGGTAAGCAACCTAAAGAAATGTGGGAATATTTGATTAAGCATTTTGAAGTTAAAAGTTCATCTCAGAAAGATGTCTTGGAAAAGCAACTTAGAAGGCTTAAGTTGTTTGAGAAAGATAATATAACTGAGTTCTTGGAGAAGTTTGATTCTATAGTTGCAGATTTGGAGGGTGCAGGTACTATTATAAATGATCAAAATCAAATTTTGTACTTGGCCAAGTCAGTATCCCATAATACTCATTTAGCTACATTATTTAGAAATGTGGCTACTAGCAAAGAACCATGCTGTGAGAATGATTCAAACAGAGTTTGAGCAAACTCGAAGAGGGTTTGATGATGAAGAACAATCACCAGAAGTATTGTATAGTGGAAAAGTCAAAAGAGGTGGAAGTAGCTCAGGTATGAGTAAAGATAAAATAGGGCCATGTTTTAAATGTAACCAGTATGGCCATTTGAAAGCAAATTGCACATTTGAAGGCAAAGTATTTAAGTGTTTTAACTGTGATGGCAAAGGACATCTAGCTTCAAAGTGTCCAAGTCCCAAGTCTTCAACTGGAAGAGGCAGAGGTCGTGCTCGAAGTGGAGGCAGAGGAAGAGGATGATTTCAATCAAGTGTGAATCTGGTCAAAGAAGAAAATATAATTGAAGGAAGCAGTGAAGATGAATTACTTGAGGTACAATGTAATCATGTCTCAAATAATATCCTTGCTTCAACATCTATGCATGACAACTTTTGTGTGATAGATTCAGGAGCAGAAAAAAGTGTAGTTTTCAAGTCAAGTCTGCTAAAGGATTGTGTAAAGAGATATGGACATATATAGTTAGGAGATGGTGGAGTTCAGCAAATTAAAGATGCTGGTATTTTAGAAATCTTTGATTTGAATGGAAAACCTGTAAAACTCAGAGATGTGCTGTGTGTACCTAGTCTAGTAAGAAATTTGATTTCAGTATGCCAACTTGTTGATCTTGGATACAAGGTGGTGTTTGAGAAACTGGAATATAATATATTTCTTGATAATGAAATCAAATTTGTTGGCGGGGCGTGTTGGAAATTTGTTTGGATTTCATTACAATCATATTCCTTGTCTTAATTACATTGAATGTACATCCAAACAAATTTGGCATACCGGACTTGGTCATACAAACTTGAGAAATCTTGACATATTGGAAAAAGAGGCTTGATTTCTACAACTCAAGAGTATTTGTCTTTGGTTGTATGCTTGGGAAGCAAGTCGGACAAACATTTAAGAAATCAACTCACATGTCAAAAGGGTCTTAGATTTAATCCATCTGAGACTTGTGTGGACCTATAAATGTGACTAGTATATATACGGATACAAGTATTTTATGACATTTATAGGCGATTTCAACAGAAGAACTATTTGTTATCTATTGAAGTCAAAAGATCAAGCATTAGATGCACTTAAAATATTTGTTGCTGAAGTTGAGGTTAAGCGGAGTTAAGATCAAGCGTATTAGATCGGCGAGAGGTGGTGAATATCTATCGGATGAATTTAAAGTGGTATTGTGCATCTAAAAAGGGTATTAAAAGGCAACTTACATGTAGATATTCTCCACAACGAGAATGGAGTGGCTGAGAGGAAAAATAGGACATTATTGAATGCAGTTAGGTCCATGTTAAAATACTCAGGGTTGCCTAATTTTTTGTGGGAGGAGGCAGTGAAAACAGCTGTGTTCATTCAGAACAGGTCACCTTACGTAAGCATTAATGGAGCCATACCGAAATGCTATAGTGCGGTAAATCTCCATCATTTGACAAGTTTAAAACTTATGGTTGTTTAGCTTTTTGCTCGGGTTCGGAAGAATTAAGGAAGAAGCTTGATGATCAATCCTATATCTGCTATCTGGTAGGTTATGATGCAAACTCAAAAGGATATAGATTATATAATCTAGCACAAAGGAAAGTTATTGTTAGTAGAGATGTGGTATTTTCTAAAAAATGGTTTTATAAAACTATTCCTAAAGTAAATACATCAGAAGACATAGAAGGTCTGCATAATCAAGAAAGAGTTATTAGTCTACATGAGGAACTAGAGAAACAAGAGGAAAAAAATGTTGCAAATGGCTAGACTAATGTTGCAGATATTAGTGATGATGAGAGTGAGGTAGACCTTAGCTTTGCACATCAAGAATTAAAGGAACCAGCAAATGTGACTGAGTTAGCACAAGAAAGGCCTATAGAAGAAGCTCAACATACACAAGGGGAATTAGTGGAAAAACCAAAAAGGAAAAAAAGGAAAACAGAAGCTCAGATATTAAAAGATGAAAATAAGGATACTGCCTTACATGGAAGGGATGTTCATGGCAAAAGTAAAAGGTTATTACCAGTTGAGGGGGAAATAAACACAGTGTTTGACATTCTGGTCTTAGAAAATGAAGAGGTTCCAAAAAGCTACAATAAGGCTATAAATGGTAATAATAAAGGTGATTGGAGAAAGGCTATGGAAGATGAGATGAATTCATTTCATAGAAGCGGATACTTATACTTGGTTGATAGACCTGAGCACAAAAATGTTATAGGAATCAAATGGATATACAGAATTAAACCTGGAGCTGATGGAAAATAAAAAAAATACAAAGCCAGACTGGGTGCTTAAGGATTCACTCAAAAACAAGGTCAAGATTTTGATGGAACATTTTCTTCTTTGGTAAAAATTAATAGTCTTAGAATGTTGTTAGCTATTGCAAATTCTCAAGACTTAGAGATCCATCATATGGATGTAAGCACAACATTTTTGAATGCTAAATTGGAAGAAGAGATTTATTTAAAACAGGCTCCAGGATTTGAAAAAGATACAAATAAAGTTTGGAAGTTGAATCGAGCTGTTTATGGGTTAAAACAAGCTCCTAGGGAATCATACAAATGCGTGGATGGATATTTGCTTGAACAAGGATTTGAGAAGCTTCTATCTGATGGTAATCTGTACAAATTTAGAAGTGGAGATGAATGGTGTATAATTGCTCTATATGTAGATGATAATATAATGGTGGCTAAAGGAAAAAATATCTTAATACATTGCAAAAATATTTTGAGCAAAAGGTTTCAAATGACTGACTTAGGTGGTGAAGAGATTTCTTGGAATTGAAGTCTACATGGACAGGACAAATAAGACTCTGCTCTTAAGTCAACAATCACATATTATTAATATGTTGAAAACTTTCCAAACGGAGGATTGCAATGTTGCAGACACTCCATTGGTACCTGGACACAGAATCTCAGAAGACATGTGTCCTAAGTCTGCTCAAGAGGTAAAGCAAATGAAAAAAAACTCCATACAGGTCTTTAATTGGTTGTCATATGTTGCAAATTGTACAAGACCAGACATATCATTTGATGTGAATTTATTGAGCAGGTATAATAACAATCCAGGTGTAGCTTATTGGATTGCTGCTAAAAGAGTATTAAGATATTTAAAAGGCTCTTTGGAAGTTGGTGTCATGTACAATCCAGCTAAACTTGAGTTAAAGGCATACTGTGACTCAGATTGGGGGGGAGATTTAGATCAAAGAAAATCTACCTCGGGCTTATTTAATCATTCTAGGTGGAGCTCCAGTAGTTGGAAGTGCAAAAAATAGTCTAGCATAGCTCTGTCACGTGTAGAGGCTGAATATAATGCAGCATCCCTAGTGGCAAAAGAGTTGGTTTGAGAATGAAGGCTGCTAGCAGAATTGGGAACTAAGCAGGAAAATCCAACAATTATCTATTGTGATAATACAAGTTGTATAGCCATGTCCAAAAATCCTGTTCTTCATGAAAGAACAAAGCACATTGAAATGGAGGTTCACTTTCTAAGAGATATGGTGAAGAAAAACTTGTTTTCAATGATATATGTTAAAATCGATCATCAGTTAGCTGATATTCTCACTAAAGCACTTTCAGTTAGCGATTTCTCTGACTTAGAAGTTTATCTGATTATAATGAGTGATCTGGTTATTACATGAAGGGGAATGAAGTATGTTGTCATGTAATAATTTCAAATAAGTTCTCTGAGAGGTTGTTAGATCAACTTATGGTGCACAATAGCAGGGCCAAGAGCTAGACCATGTTAATTATCTGATTGTATGTTTACATGGTGAACTAGGTTTGCTAAGGTTATTGAGAAAGCACAAAATAAAAAGTTCAATGGTTGGGGGGGGCACGGAAAAACCACGAGCCTATGGGATATTAGCTCGTCGAGTTTTTCGGTATAGAAACTCAATCCCCTTGCTGGAAAAAGGCCGGATCATGTCTTTAAAAGCAAAAACAAAGATGTAAATCATGACATCTAAGGATCGATGAGTTTAAAACAATCGGCCGGGTCAACTATGCTCACGATTTGGGGTCAATCCCGGATCTCGGATTCAATGGTTTTATTATGATTTTAAAACAAGAAAACAAGACTTAGTTATTCAACTACTTGGTGTTGATTTGATTCTAGCCTTGTGTTCCTAGTATGTTTTACAAGGCAATCATAGTTGAAGGTTCTTGTATTAGTGACCAAATTGTGGCTCCATAAACCTAGACTATGCATTGAGAAAATGAATACAAGTGTCAATTAAGGTTGTTAGCAATTTGTATTGAAAAGTTTTTGACAAATTGAAATATAAACACAACAGGCAAAAAGCCCCAAGAACCTTAACTAGAACCTCAAGTTCGAGCAGCAAAACCGATAAACATCATTATTACTTGTCATTTTACTCATTAACTTATTCTCCCCTCCTCCACCTTCCCACCTTGAAGCTTTTAAGCAGTATTTCGGGTGGGACACCACAAGAATGCCTCAGCGGAGGCCAAAGCTTTGAAGGGTATTATGAATTTGGCATTGATATCAATCCTCCCCAAGCTCGGAGGAAAGGTTTATTTTCCCCGTATTTTGTGAAAATTGCATTAACTTTGGTCGTAGAACTTCGAAAAAGCGATCAACTTTTGTGAAATTTTCGATCTATGGTAGAATAACAGTTTTGTTAATTTACGGCAATGTGAATGAGTTAATTTCTTCTTGAATAACAAAAATGAAAGGTTAATTCTGAGTGGAGGCCCAAGAACTGCTTGCCCTAAAAAAATCAATATAACCGGAAGGAACAGGTTGATGAGAATGCTCTTCGACTTTTTAATGCAATGAATATTGATCTCTGGTGCGTGGAAATGTATCCTATTGATCCGATCACGGAAGACTTCCTCAATTTCATTACGCATCGGGACTTATTCACTTTAATGCGTAAGGGTAATGAAGGTGCCTTGGATATTGTAATAATATTTCTAGTCATTCTGATGTCCATTTGAGAACAATGTACAATGAATTGTGTAGAGTGCATTGCAGTATGGTAGCACACTAAGCAGAAAGAGCCATTATTGCATGAGAGGAATTTATGTCCTCCAGTGGAGGGTGCCAACAAGTATAGCAGTCAAGAATGAAGTTTATTAGCTGCCTTGCAAGCTCAAGTGGTTGGATTGTGGCTGTGATGCTCCCAAAGTTGCTAATAACCATCCAAAGTGCACATATTTCTTACATTTGCATGCTTGTAGGGAGTCCGAATCAACCCAACGAGGATGTTCTTGAATACTCAGCATTTGCAAAAGAAACTAGTTGACAAGGAGCATACAGACAAGGAGCAGACAAGGGGGAGACAAGGAGGATGCAGACAAGGAGCAGACAAAGGACATGCAGACAAGGAGCAAGGCCGAGAAGAGAAAGAAAGGGAAAGAGACAAAGACCATGAAAGCGAAATGTCCATTTAAAGAGAAATTATGTATATACTATGTAAATACACTATACATATATTGTGTATATTATGTATGTGTAAAAAAACACTGTATATATTATGTATATACCATGTCATTATGTATATGCTATGTGTATTTGTACATTTACTCGTATATATAACCAATAATGCTGCTACAATGCACATCAATAATTTTGATGGGTAAAATAAATCTGACTTCATTTGATCTGAAGGCATCCATTGCTATGTCTCAAAATGTTCTCCTTTCGAGAGATCTACCTCATCTCCTTGTTACGAACACATATACTCCATTACTTGCTCTATGGTATTTTGCGATCTTTATAGATGCAATCAAAGAGGTGTCCTCCTTGATTCGGCTGGAGACGGGATAGCTATAGCTTCGAATGGTGATGAGTTGCTTGATTTATGTATGTTATAACTCTTATATAGGTTATACATCATATTACTAGTATATTTTGACATCCACTAGTTATAAAAATGTAATCACATTACAAGTGATATATAAGATATAATAATAGTGAGAATTCTACAAAGACGTAATCATATTACAAGTAATTCATCTCTCTACCATATATTTTCAATTTGCATAGCTCTCAGCAACTTGCCATGCTTATAGATTCTGAATCAAAATAGAAAAACATTCTCCTCTCATATTCTAACCTAGTGGCGGTATGCCCAAGGTCGAAATAAGGAACTCCCTATACATTGTATGAGAAACTTTGGCACAATAGCCCACGATTGCAAAATTGGCCACCCATAAATTATGGAACATTTCTTTCACACGAGTAGCCCACGGTATGAAATAAGCCACCTCCTCTTAATTTAAGGAACACTCAATTTAGCATCATGGCCATGGTGTGGTTTATGAAGTAGGCCGATAGAAATCTGGAATACATACAACCAAATAATACGGACATATGAAAACTAGAACTTTTCCTTCAATAAAAAAGTAATCACTTTACATGCCTCGAAAAGTGCCGTCAAGGCAACATTTTTGCCTCATTATTATTACCCTCTTTCCATGCTCAACACATTACACCACAGAAACACGACTATGTGATTCTCGGCTACCTCGTACCCAAAGCATCAATGGCATTTTCAATGAATTGAGTCACCCCTCTAGCATTAGAAAAGCTCTACCAGAATTGTGGTACTTTCTCCTATCGAAATCTTCTTCCTAGCATACCTAGTATGAACCTCCTCTCGCAAATTTTTGCCATCATCGGTTCGGAAATACCTACTCTACATTGATTTCGGACGTCTTTGGAACTCCCGAATCCACCTCAACTTTGGCTTAAATGGCTGGCCCTTCTTCTTAAGCTTCGAAGTACCTTCTGAGAGAGAACTCATTTCTTCTATTTGATATCATTGACGATTGATTTCCTCCTACATCTACTAGGTTGCGTAGTCTCAAAAGTCATCTCAATCTCAAGAGCCACCACTATTTCTTTCACGATTGTGATTACAACCTTTACCGAGGGCGGGCTGGTACTCCATCTATTCCAATGACATCACCTCCAATCCGAGCTGTCATAAGGATATCACGGGCGAGGATATCTTGAGGCGAACATCCAGTCGAAACATTATGAATATGAACATCCACGAACATGAACATCGGGGTCGGGGAACATCGATGTTCGTCCTAGTTTTGCTTAGGATCCTCAGTGTCTATCTGAGTTCCAAGCATATCTGGCATGGATATTTCATCTAATAAACCAATCTTCGGCGCACTCTGAGGACGTTTGATTAGGTAGTCTATCTAGTTACCCTAACACCATCAAAGCGCCTATTGTTGGCGTCAAAGGGATGCCATCGTGCCTTGCCCACATGATGAAGGATTGAATGCCTCATTTAAGTTGTTGGCTGACAAATGTCGAAGGAACATGTGGCCCGAGTCCCGGGTTCAACTAGACACTCCATGACACAAACCTCCGGTACAAAACCGATTAAATGGCGGAAGGAAACAAATATATCGCCTTACCTCGGATGTCTTGTCTTTGTATATATCTCCTGCCACATTGGCAACATTCTAAATTATAGTTGTTGAGACACGCTTCTTTGAATAATTTTGGCTCGGGAAGACTGCTACGCTCTTGTCTTTGGTTATCAGATGCAGCATAATTCTTGCGCCCTCGAGAATAGTGCCCATTTTGTGCCCGAGATAGTGCGCCGTTTTGTGATATTTGATTCTTGACATCGTTAAATCCGGCATTGCCACTATTTTGGGCCTCAATCTACGGCGAACTATAATCGATAAATGGTGGACAAAGTTGATAAATCTCCCTAATGTAATGTCTTTTAATACCATTATTCTTGTGTGAAAACACAGCGGATTAGCAAAAGTGACATGACTTCGCACCGTAGCCATGGTGCAAAATATATGTCAGTTACAAGCATTGATAACATGTATTTCGCGTCGTGGCGACGATGGGAGTAAAATACAACCGTCAAACCAAACAAAATGAACCTACAGTGTATGTTCGAAATAACACGATAGAGAAAAGACAAGTCTTAGCATTTAATTGAAATTGGTTACAACTTCATTTTAGAAACAAGAAAGTAAGTAAACTTCTTCTTTCCAATTAGGACTCACGGAGACGACATCCAACAAGTCTATAAGACGATGAATCTGCGGCTCCCTCTCTTCTCAAGTCAGTCGAATTATAGCCTTATCCATCTCGGACAAGGCCAATGCAACTCGATTGGCAGCGAAAGAATACATATTAAAGCCATCAAAAACATGTACGGCAATATCTCTCCTGAAAGCCACTACTCGATCAAATTGGCGGGTAATGGGGCCGTGACTAATCATCGAGAAGGCCTTCGTTTCACAAAAACCTCCTCGGTCGGATAGGTATTACCGGAATGGGGGCACAACGATTTCTCCCGTACGAAGGTAGCCTATATAGTGGGTGATACTTGCATCTCACCCAAGGATGACCCTATCATGTCTAGCACAAAAATTGTCCAATAAAAATTTCATGCAATACATGCAATTGTTCATAGGTACTTTAACAAAATAAGCAAAGCCATGGCTAACTTATCTTCACTTCATAATTCAATAACATGTTTGGTACAATGTTGATCAAAGACACGGAGGAGCTTGATCATGGAATAAATTACTAATCGCGATATTTTTTATTAGCCATAATGGTTTAGCTAAACTTTGCCCACGACAGGTTAATCTCCTCTCACGTGGTTAGCTAAACTCTAGTCATTTTCCCTCTCCTACTTTTAGCATTTAGCCAAAACTAACCCAAAATTCATCCCAAATATTTTACGTGGTGTGGCCAACAAAAACATCAAGCTAAAATTGCTATACATTTTTTTTTCAATTGTTTCCATTTATTTTGGTCATTTTCTTTATGAAAATATTCTAAAACAATGTGCGATTAGCTAAGTGTAGGCCTCAAATTATTCCATAGATGCTAAAGATAAATTACACAGATCATATATTTCTTATAAACTAGAATGATATTAGCTAAACTAGTTTGAAATTCATTCTAATTTAGCTAAATAATACAAAAATTTCACTTCTCGCTCACTTTCTGGCATTTTGCTAAAAGAAATCGAAGGAGTTGATGCAGACGATGCAAAAAAGTTAAGCTAAAATTATTATTATTTTTCCAATTTTCAATTTACTTTAGCCAATATTTTTGAAAATATGCTAAAAGTACCAAATGCATAAGTTTAGCCCATCAATTATTCCATGAGTTTGAGTTCCCTTTTTATTGACCTTCTCCAATATCTTTGGCTTCCGGAAGAACTTCGCCTCGAACTTTAGACTTCCCTTCAAAGCCCATTTTCGCCATCTCTAACCCTATCAAAGAAATCTTTAGAACTCTGAGCTCCATCATAGGTTAACAGCCGTTCGGCTCCTTGGCAAAACCGCTCGGTCGATGGAAGTCATCTAGACCTACAACAAAAGCATAGATCGTCCAGGATCATCTTCCCTCAAACCAATAATGGAAGATATATCGTGGACAAGCGGTGTCCTTCCTCCTATGTTGGTGGTAGAGCTTCGGTGATACCCCCATCTATCAAGTTTCTCTTCATGCTTCATCTTTTTCATCCTTGTCCTGCCTGGCTTTTCTAAGGTTCGCTTTAACATTAAGATCAAAAATCTTTCTCTGCGGATGAATAAGGTTTTGAAATAGCCTTCACTTTGTGGTTCGCTTTTGACCGCGATAGATCATGTAAAGTAGCAAACATGATGTCCCAATTGGATATAAATTATCCTTTCCATCCTTCTCACATAATTCCGATGGTAGCCTCTTGAATGACCTTAAAACTTATCATGATCGACACGAAAACACTTGGAGAAAGGACTTCCAAACTCAATATAACCTTTCGTTGAGAAGTGACATACTTCCTTTACCTTACGGCTATGAACCTTTCAATATACTAACCATATTACATCAATGTGTTTGTTTACCTCGTAAAACCATGTCACCATCCCGAGGAAAATATTATTATATTTATAGTACCATCTACGGGGTTTTCAAGTTGTAGCAAATTCTTCCGATTGTGATAGGCGATGCTCGCCTACCTTCCCCACCTGAGCCAAAAAATGGCGAAAGTCTAGAATTGTCATATATGGCGCCATAACCATGGTGCAAAAAGACCCTATACGCCTACATAAACAAAGCATTGGCCGCAGTCAGATTTTGCAAAAATAAAAATGGTGTGAAATGTCAAAAACTATATCTATATATTTATATATTGTTAACCGAATTTTGCATATGGTGGTTTATTGCACCATGGCTGATCTTGAGAAACTACACACGACCAACAAACTAAGCATGTTTAGCCAGACGGTGTCCGCAGTTACTAACTGCATAGTTGATATGGACAAATTGGGATTTGAACCTAGTAACACCATTGTTATTTATTATTTTCACAAAGAAAGTACAACATGAGGTATTAGAAGTTTTGTCATATAAAACTCTTCTCTTACTCCTACTGACATAGATCCACTAAAATTAAGAAGTTTAAGTCACATATCTGATTCCAAAATAGTTCTTACATCAAATAAAGACCATGCTTCTTGACTTTTTAAATTTTAAACAATTGACCACTTTTAAAGATGGAAATATCAATGGCAGCAGTAATAGCTACTATCAAAGATCGCCTTGTTTCACCATAACCCATATCCATCTACTCCCTTCTTTACTTCCTTCCATCTATGTATTTGAAGGTAATGTACACTATTTGCTTTCCCTGGCCAATATGTAATTTGAATGCTTTCTTTCTTTATCACGCAATCACCTTCTCAACTCCTTCATTTAGCCAGGCGACCATTCACATAAAAGTTTATCCAAACAACTGATAATCATTCACAGTAATCATTTTGATGTCTTCTTGACATTCTCGACATCCTTTGGCAATGCAATAAACATTCGATGATACACATTTGCAGCCGGTATCCACATACTCTTGCCTTTCTTCAAAGCAAAGGAAAATTTCTGTGACAATTTAATCTTGGCGGAAATATAGAAATAGAATCCATTGGGCAAAAACTAAGCTATGAGAGTGGGGACAATGGTAAGTCCATAATTTTGCTTTTTAGAGGATACTACTTATATCTTAGAACCAAATCCCCTTTCCCCATTTTGCACTCTATTTGACCTTCAAACGGCGGGATCTAATATCGTAATAGAAAGCATGAAAGATGCTCTTTGGAGCTCGTGGTTCATCCCCGCGACGCCTTAATCTGAATCCCCGAGATACCGTGTTCAATTAGTTGATTTCATGAATAAATAATGAAAGCCAGTTGAAACTCACAATTAACCACGCTTTCGGTACCACGCCGAGATCTTATTTTCTTTCATATACGGCCCATTGTGGATAGGTCTCGACACGGATGTATATTCCCTCTAACTTCAAATCAACAACAATAGCCTTTGATCACCCGGTGAACTCCCAGTGTGATCCCATTATGAAGAGATATCTTGAAGTGCTAAATCGTTCTCATCCGACAAGCTAATCATACCATCTAAAAGCAGAAACGGCAAGCTAATTAGAATCGAAAATTAGATAAAAACAGAACTAGAATGGATTGGAGAGCATCGAACCATCGTGACCCAAACCGGTACCAGGGGAGAGGGAGGGGGGAGGGGAAGGGGTACTATACACACCCAGGACATTTGGCGGTTATTTAAGGCCGAAATAATTTGTAATTATTGCTTCCCACACCCCCCGGAACCTCAGGGTAGGTAGGTAAGGAAAATGCAGAACTTCTACCTTCCATCTAATGCCAGCTAAAGAGCATGCATAAAAAGGGTTGTATCGCTCATATTTTTATTGGCCGCTGATTTTTGCCATGGCATCGAGCTGGGGACAATAAAGTGAACCAAACCCTAATGCTTATAGAATTAGAGAAAATATAAATATGCAAAACTGGCTGCAAGCCCCAAATATTCATTTACTATTGTTAACAACCTCTAATGTTTTTAGAACACAAGAGAATAAGACTGTTTCTACTTCCACGACCATTTTGTTTGCAAACTCCATACGGTCTTGGTGAAGTGACTTCTACTAATATGGCAAGGCATAATTACATCAACCCATGCAACATTTGATTATGCATACAATACAAAGTTCACATACCCTTTGCTTTTGGACATCGAGGATGATGTGCCAATCTAAAAGAAAGGACTCTATTAAGAAGGTGCTTTTTATAAAAACTATGATAGAGCATTCCAATTAAATTACCATTAATATTTCCTGAGAGGGAAGATTTTGAATCTAGGAATAAAACCAATAAGATAATTTATGAATTCTTATAAATGAAGATTCCAGCAACAAAGTCTCCAACTTGCCCACACTTGCTCCACCATGTACATCATCCCTGCGCCTCACTTGGTTCTTCTTCTCTACAATTTGTAATATTTCTCTTAGCATAGTTTGCAACATATTGTAGAGTATACTTTTACTACGAGAAATGCAATGGTTCTATTCAACATGAATAGAACCATCATTCTTGGAAAGGGACGCCTTATTTGGATCGTGTCTCTTTTTGGCTCCTTTCCCCATATATCTTTGATTTGATTTGATTTTGTATAGGACCTTTCCAAGAAAGGTCCCTGGGCTAATCCCTTAGAGCGATGAAGCGGAGTTCTTCCTTTACGGTATTTCCAGTTTAAAGTCATCTTTATGTCCCTTGTCCTTTTGGTTTCCAGACATCACTTTCAACTTATCATCGCGCAATTTTGTTGCGAGCATTGCCTCGTTTTACCCTAGTGTTCCGGGCCTTCATTATTTAGCCTGGCGTTCGCCACCTGGTTTTCCTTTTACCTACGTGGTTCTTTTCTCGCTTTTAGTTCCATTATTCGGTATTTTGCTGATTCTCATTAAGCTGATAACCCAACTACCTGCCGCGCCGCCTCAGTCACAACGCTACCGTTAACTTATTTATAGTTGGTATCTATTTTGTTTGTTGTTTTATATTTCCTTGAAACGCCATATTGCCTCCCTGACTCCATCTCTTTGCTTTATTCTTATCCCCATCTTGATTCTTAGGGTGGTTATTCTTCAATTATACTTTTATGTCCCTCATACCTCTGGCTCTGTTGAGTTTGAGATTGTTCCTTTCTCGGTTTGATGTTGATGCTTGTATAAACCTTTCTTGATGGCTATCCCATTCAACATGCAGCGAAACCATCACTTTAAAAGAGTGCCTTTTCGGGCTCAGCCTCATTTTGATCCTTTCTTCCTATATATACCGTGGCTCTCTCTCTCAGCTTCATCGCATTCTCTCGGCCGGATCTCGATCTCCGTCGCCGCATTTCCTCTCCCGCCTCATCCCTTGGAGGTCATTGAGTGGTTGTTTCAGTTAGGTCTCCAGTGGTGAAAGCGAGGATTTATGTTATAGAGCCAACCTTTGAGCCCCTGGCGGTTGTTGTCATGATAGGTTGGCTGTGGATTGTGGGTTGCTCATCATTCCTCATATTCTTTTCGCTGCATTGCAGACTCTCTGAGGCACCTTTTTTACCTTTCTTTTTTCGTAAGGTTCTTCGGTCTACTGGCCCGCTTCTATTCTCTCTCCCGCCAAGCCATAGCACTGTCGCTTCCTCGGTAGGCTCCAAAGTTCATATTGCCGCTTTCGCTTTGCCCGTGTAAGTAGCGACAACAAAATTTGTCGCATTATCTCTTCAGCATTATTTCGTCCTTTTAAAAGTGGAATGGTAATGGGTGACACCCTTAAAGTGGTTTTTTACCTCATGTTTCATATGTCACCCAAAGAAGAAAATAGCTTTACACAGTGTGGAAATTCTCCAACATGATTATCCTCTAATTTCAAAAAATATGTAGCAAATAGAAAGCTCAAATCGACGGAAATCACATGATTATTATATTGTTCTTTAGCGGTTCCTTCCTTTTAGCTATATGTGATTCTCTAGGAGAAGGAGAAAAGAATGTCAATAAAAAGACTTCGATACTTTGTTTGTTTAATTACCCAAAGAGTTCATTTAAATGAGATGAGTAACTTGAAAAGGGAAGGCTGTAATGTGTTATGCTTACTTGAGAAGCATTTTCCACATCCTTTTCACAATCATGACATATCTCATCATACATCTAGCTATTTGTGGGCGTGTGACTGTAACGATGGATGCCATCCCATAAGAGATTCTTAACATGGAATAATTTAAGGGCCAAACTTTAGCTATTTAGCGTTTTAGCACATTTTCTAAACAAAACCATAAAAGTAATGAAAAAAATTGAGAAAAACATAATAATTTTAGCTTAGTTTTTAGGGTTGCATCAACTCTAGAGCTCTTTAATGCCAAACGCTAGAAAGTAAGAGAGTGAGAAAATTTGTATTGTTTAAGCTAAACCATAGAACTTTTAGAATGAATTGTGCTAGTTTAAGCTAACATCATCTAGGATTTATAAGAAATATATGATTAGTTAGTTTCTAGCATTATATTAATTTGAGTCACAGACTTTGCTAGTTAACATTATTTTTAGAATGTTTTCATAAAAAAATGATTAAAAATAAGTGGAAACAATTGAAAACAAGTATAGTAATTCGCTAATATTTTTCATTGGCCACACCATAAAAATTTTTGATGATGTTTGGGTTGTTTAGCTAAGAAGCTAGAATATATATAAGGGAAAAAAATGTGTAGAGTTATTTAAACCACGGAAAGTTTTGGGATAATATCCCGAGCAAGTTTAGCTAAAGTCATTCGGCTAATAAAATATGTGATTAGTAATTTATTCCACGGTATTGCGGTTCCATGTGCGTTCTTAATTTGGTTGGCTTGTTTATTATTTGGAGACCATGCTAGTGTTTTATCGAGAATCTAACGGTCAAGGGCACCATTGCTATTGATGGAAGAATAGCAACCAGTTTGATGGATGGTCTCCGTTGGCACCTCGCACGGCATCCCAATCAACCGCGCGATTCTCACCATCATAACGACCTTATCGTAGTATATAGATCAAAATCACGCCCAACGTCCGCGAGAATGCTCTTTGTTCCCGCCCGATTCGCGCACTCTCGACATTGAGAATTTATGGCATCATTCAATTATGCTTATGAGGTTTTTCTGGGTCGAGAGTTAAAGCATAAACCCAAGCGAGGTGGAGAGGTAATTTGTATCGCTACAAATTGAATCAAGAAAACCCAACCTAAAAGTATTAGAGAGAATTTTTACCTCAACCATATCAACTGTTGAGGAAGTACGTAGCCTTTATTTTTGAAGGTGTCTTTCTGGCCAAGATAGCGACATTTGTTGTTGTTCACGGCTGAGGCAAAGGCATATGTTTCCCAAAGATTTAAGGTCATGCTGTTCATCCTACATTTTAAACAAACTGCCATCTTTAGCCTGGGTACCTGGAATCGCAAGTTAGGGACCAGCCTGATGCCCATTGCAGCGAAACAAGGGTATTTTTGGGACCGCTGGTTATGTTCACCGCATCATCGCAGCGGCCCACTTCATTCAAATGCTTCGACGTTTTCATCGTTGCGGTTCCGACTTTGAACGGATGTCCTCACCAATCATCCATACCTACCAATGCAAAAGCGATCAGGAGGAGCATACGCAACGCCCGGGAGCCTAATAGGGAGATGTGATGCGCGGAAGGCATGCGCAGTAGGCATTGCGTAAGAAAGCTTCTTTGGTTTTAGAATAGGCTGTTTAACAGGGCAAATGCCCCAGTCGGCCCAAGAAGATCCGGCCTCGCAGGAAGCGTTGCTTGCTTCGCTGGCTTCTGCTCGGTTTGTTGCGTAGGTCTGGACTTCAGGGCTGGAGGCGATGGAAATGGACGCCCTTTTTGGCCAGCATGAGATGAGCGAGGCATGGATGCATGAAGAGGTAGGAGCAGCGATGCATGGAGGCAGGGAGCAGTACAAGGCAGCCATGGCTTAGCGAAGCCCACAGCCTGGCTGGAAGCCATCGGCTGCTGGCTTGCAGCTTCTGGCCCGCTGCTAGCTTGCTCGTAGTTTTGGTCGCTTCCCGCTGAGGCTGCTGAGCGAGCCGGCCGCCCTCGACGAAGCTGAGTCCGGGCGTGAGTTCGTGAGGTCGACATGGTTCTGAGAGCCAATCCTCCACCACAAACAGCCCATGTTCGTATTGTATGAAGATGATTGATTCGAGGAGGTTCAAAAGAAGGCGGGGATTCATTCAAAGCAAAGAACGGGATTCATTGAAGCATTTCGAAATTTTGGATTGTTGGAAGCTTCTGGGTGTGAGTAGATTGCAGTTTCTTGAGGTGAGGCAAAAGCTTCTTGCAAAGCCGAGGTTGTTTAATGTGGCCCAAGAATCACGGGTCTCCGTTGATGGATCCCATCCCGATTGCCCCTTGGGTGCCGAGTGGTAGCGTATCAGGGATTATTTTTTATGGAGACCTTTAGGAAATGGTAAAGCCAATTTTCTCCAAAATAACGCCTTCGTTGATCCGCATCGACCCGAGGATATGCTCGGATCACACTGAGATTTAACCTCACAAACCTAACCCATAATGCTTGGAAAAATCATAATGTCTTTAGTATAAGCAATATGTCGTTTATTCAATAAAGAATGACACCTACAAAGCAAAAAGATGTTAATAGACACCGCTTTGATTTTTCTAACCAAATTTTTTCCATCGAAGCGAATTCCATTAGGGCCCCAGAGGAGGGAGGAGGACAAGCTTTCCCTTAAATAGTCCCAAAAAGGTTTTTGTAATTTTAAAGCAACTTGCTCCTCCCATGGTTGATTTTCTCTTTTATTGTTATGTTTGATCAACTGTCATAGCCCATCTCATTTTTTTCCGTCCCTTCATTTCATTTGGTATTGAACCTGTTGTTTCTCTATAAGTACATTATGAGAGCTTCATGATCTTCATTTGTATGGGTCTTGCGCCAGATGAGGATCGACCATAGCGGCTAGATAAAAAAATAAGCTATAATAATGTGGAATTTGGGGTAACTATAGACATCAAAATAATAATCTCTAGAAGACTAGAAGTGGTGCTATTATATTAAGGCAAATGTTTGCATTCTATATATGTTGGAAACCCAGAAATGAAAAGCCTAAGTATGTCCGCATTTCCACCGCGGGACATATCACTTAGAAGTTGCGTCAGATAGTGATGGCCGTGTGGGATGGAACTTGTAAATGATTAGCCAATGATTAGAACAAAACAAATTGTAAAGTCGCATAATAAAATTATAGATTGTAGAGCTATTACATGGTTTTCCATAATTCATTTTGTAAAGGATCCAATGGAATCGCATTATTGACTCGCTTTGCATTATAAGTTTACAACGGTCTTTTTACATCGGATGGGGAACTTTATGCAGTTTGGCTTCATCCTAAGTTGCTTTAGTGATGTAAATGTTAGGACCACCACCCACAACTACCATTACATTATTAACACAAACCATTGCATTTAACACATTTAAATTAAATCCCCCTTAAACCCCTTTGGTTTGGGTGCATATTCACACCACGGGGGTTACTATCCAGGCAACGAGAGCTGATTGGATTAGCATATTTGCCCTTTATTCCAAGATCTGACGGTAGTACATAGCGTATCCTCAAGCCAGGTATGCATGTACAAGTTTTTGTATATTGTATATTAAAGTTTGCAAAATACTATAAGGTTTGAGAGAATGTACTTAATGGTGTTAATTTTGTACATGTATTGTAAATATATTTTGGGGCTCTAAGCTTCCCCACGTAACCCGCGGTGAATATGCACCCAAACCAAAGGGGTTTAAGGGGGATTTTAATTTAAATGTGTTAAATGCAATGGTTTGTGTTAATAATGTCAATGGTAGTTGTGTGTTGATTGTTATATTAAAAATTTTGCCCCTTTCAGCCCTAACTAAAGCAAAACATAGGTAAACTTTACGGGCCTAAATATTAATTACATTAAGAAGTACAATAATAATAAGATCTAACAAATTATTTCCATGGCAAATGGATTCAATTGATGATTGCATGTATGCATTCTTATGTATACATGGCATTCGTGATATTCCCCATTCTTCTCAAAAAGTCAATAAGCAGCTTTAAGGCTCCCCGACGAGACACACCGGTGCGATCACAAATGATGCAACATTGTCTTCTTGCCCTTTGTAATTGCAACATTCGTGCGTTGATCACAAAGAAACCCCACCTATGGCAACATTCATTACACCAACGGTGCTAAGACATGTTCGCCGTGCAAGTGCTAACTTGAAAGAAAAACTTCACCTCACCGAAAATATTTGTCGCCACCAAGCAATCTCTGCCTAGACCTACCGCGACCACCGCTGGTGAGCGACCACCACATTCAATGGATATTCTATCTTACCCGAGCTGAGCCTTCATACCTTATTGAATAGGCATTAGTTTATTGTATTGGATTAAAAAAATCTTTGAATATTAATGCTAAATGAAAGCGACAAACACTATGTAATGCAAATCTCATCTACATTTGTTTATAATTGATGCCAACTTTTAATCCTTCCAGCATTTTATTAGCATGCGAATAGATGCCAAGCCTTGATTGATTCTCAAATATGTAGCTTTAATACTGGGGTTCCGTGGGGATTTGGATGTAGATATAATTTTGGAAATCATAGACCATATCCCTAAAACAATTCAATGGGTTATTATAAAAAAAAAAAAAAAACATAGATTTAAGATAAAAAATAGTCACATTAGCTCACTAGTTGGGATTGGCAAAAGTCTTATTAGGACATTGGAGTTATTTTAGTAGAGCCCTCATCCCCCATTTCATATTCTAGAGGGGGTTCCGTGGGGATTTGATGTAGATATAATTCTTGAAATCATAGACCATATCCCCAAAAAACAATTCAATGGGTTATTATAAAAACATAGATTTAAGAAAAAATACATTAGCTCATCAGTTAGATTGGTTAAAGTAGTCTTATTAGGACATTGAGTTATTTTAGTAGAGGTTCAATCCCTAGATTTCATATTTGGTTACCATCAAACCTTAGGTCGGCATTCCACATCAAAAAATCATAGGCGCCCCCAATCATAATTGAGTACATTTTAGGTAGAGGTTAGGATTGACAGAGATCCATCCGACGACTATGGTAGTCCATGGTGCACCTCGCGCAGGAATATGTAGCAAAATAACAGGTTCCGTGGGGATTTGATGTAGATATAATTCTTGAAATCATAGACCATATCCTAAAAAACAATTCAATGGGTTATTATAAAAAAACATAGATTTAAGATAAAAAAAATAGTCACATTAGCTCACTAGTTGGGATTGGTAAAAGTAGTCTTATTAGACATTGAGTTATTTTTAGTAGAGGTTCAAATCCCGTATTTCATATTCTAAGCATAGAGGCACGATATACCATCAAACCCAGGCAGGCTTCATGATTCGACATCTTAAAATCATAGGCCCCCAATCATAATTGAGCATAATCTAAACGAAGAGAGGGTGTCCGAGGTTCCAACATACGTGCAGGCGTGGGATTGACAGATCCGGCGACTATGGTAGTCGGGGGTGCACCTTTAGAATATGTAGCAAAACAACTGAGGGTTCCGTGGGGGATTTGATGTAGATATAATTCTTGAAATCATAGACCATATCCCTAAAACAATTAAATGTTGGCTAAAAAAAAAACATAGATAAAAAATAGTCACATTAGTTTCACTAGTTAGATTGGTTAAAAGTAGTCTTATTAGGACATTGAGTTATTTTAGTAGAGGTTCTAATCCTCCGTATTTCATATTCCCAAGTATGATTAAGCACCCATATACCATCAAAACCTTAGGGCAAAAGTATCGCCACAGATTCTAGACATCTTAAAAATCACAGCCCCCAATCATAATTGAGCATAATCGAAAACGCAGAGGTGTCCGCAGGCTCCAACATACAGTCACCGTAGGATTGGATGCAGATCCTAATTTTACTCATGGTAGTCCGTGGTGCAAGATATAGTAGAGGCTCTTCAATTTGACATTATTGGACGCAACATGGAAATCAAGCCGCGACCCAAGTAGGGTACCAAATTATTCGGGCCAAGAAGATCTAATTTACCGGCTTGTCAGATAAGTTCACCATTAATATCGCCAAGTATCCAAGTAGATGATATGTTGGTATCCAAATCCTGTTTGTTTGCTATTCTGCCCGTGAGCATTTCTACATAAAATATCGTTTTTAAAGTCTTATAGACCAAAGCATATGGATAATAAGTTACATGTACCTCGGCTTTTAAGTTGTAACTTCATCGCCCAGAGATCACCCTTTGAGTTCGTTTAATAACTGATCTAGCTGCCATGGTCTCATTTTGTTGGCTACAGATTTTTTCTATGCCCACTTCACCATGAGCATGGTTTGGGAGTCACCAACATACCTACCAAAGGAGAAACAAAAATCCCAACAATATTATTAAACAAAGTCCATACAACACATTGTGAAGTTTATCAGTTCCGCTTCAAAAACACACCCAACGCATGTTTGCTGTTTTGTTTGATTTCCGCATCTCTTCAATCAGCAGCTGGCTTTTCAGCCGAATGAAGTGCTTTTGTTGTGCCTATTCAAACTGGGCCAGTTCCCTCGTAAGTGCTGCTGAATTGCGGGACAATCACTCAGTAACGTAGTTCAAAATGTGCCTATGTTAAAAATGTACAGGACCAAATGGGATTGAAAATAAATATTCGCTGTTGATTGACGGTCGGTAAATGGATTTTTTGGTTGCAGAATTTACCTCAAGGTGACTGTTGCAGGATCTCCTTAAGTCCCCGCAGGGGGCCCACGATAGCCAAAACCTTCCTGCCACATTAAAGCGGCCAGATTTTCGAGCACACCTGCTTTTCTCTCTCGCCTTTCCGTCCTCCGACATCAGAATGCATGTGTCCCCGCCACAGCCCCACCCTACCTTGGCACTCAATCACACCACCCAGTAGCTGAATCCCAGGTCACAAGTTCAATTCTGGAGCAGTTCCCAAACCCCATTTTGCATGAGTAATCCATCCCACCTCCACCACTTCCCTAACTGGTCCGGGCCATGCCCCCTCGGCGAAACCAGATAAGTGGAATCACTATCCCTCCTCATCAAATTCAAACTTCAATTTTTGTGGGGTTGACGGGTTGCCCGCTTCAATCCTAAGACAAAGAATCCACCCCATGTGTTCCCAACAAAAGTGACGTAACGTGCTTCAAAGATAAGTGAAGCCCCGCCCCCGCCTATAGCTTCAAGCAGAAACCCACAGAGCCACATCAATCAAGCTTCTCGCGGACCTGGAGCCCTAAAATGTTACCCGTCCCATGTTCCCAAAACCTCTAAAAATAATGGGAGGGACAAAAATAAAGCGTCCCGAATCACAATACGATTTTGCCCCAAATCCAATGACAAAAGGGTGTAATCTCTAGAAATAATTTACATGACACCTCCGGATGAATAATGTGCCACCAAATCATATGAAAACCCAGAAATAAAGTACAAAACGTAAAAGAAAACCCCCTGCTATAATGTTACATATTTAGCGAACCAATATAATATATATGTATTCTATTATCATATTCATATTCATGATACCCCACAAATCACAATAGGTAATATTCATATCATTTTTTAATTCTAGAGCTTTGTTTATGACGATGATGGTTTCAATAATTACCGGGATTACTATTTCAAACCATTTTGCAAATATTTATTTTAGACATTGTCCGGACACTGTAGACAACGTGATTGTAAAAATGAATTTCGCGGTTTGGTTGCAAAGCGTAACATCTAACCGACAATTAAGTCCATAAATCCCCAAGTAACTAATAATTTAAATTTTAATTGCGAGATTCACGACCTAGATTTCTTGATCTAAGTTCCCTCAGTAAGACGGATATTGTGAATCATGTTGGAGACTCTCAAGCTTCCAAATTTTATCCCTAATCTTATGGAGGCTCTTTATCAAAATGATAATGCTTTATGTTTCAAAAGATTGTACAATTCTATTACGACCAAGTTTCATATTTTCTTTCATTAATAATAACTTATTCAATGTTATTACTAAAATATTAACTTTATAATTTAATTGATTTCGCCTGTACTTTTAAAGGTGTTTTAAAAGTACGCTTCCGCAAAACTCTAAAACTTTTACAATAGTTTCAAGTCAACGCCATCGAACCATCATAGCTCTCATTTGGCCAGTTCATCGACGTCGCAAAATTTTAAATTTGTTAAATCAATCGAAATTGAAATTTTATATTCTTGAAATTTAATTTAAATAGATACAAGGAAAATTAGCCTGAAAAACAATTTTATGTTTTGATAACCATTAAGATCTTAACTTAAAGATAAACTTTAGATAAGTAAAACCCATAAAATAATTAGAAAGAATTGAATAATATATTATATTCTTATAATAGATTCCTATGTTATCTATTAAATCAATAAAGTCCTAAGTTTGTTGAATATGCCATAATTTTTATGTACAAACTTTACATCTCCTCAAATCCTCATCCTAAACGTACCGGCTAGCTTCCCTTCTCTGTCAAATCTTGTCAAAATAAGCTTCATCTAATGGATTAACCGCCGCTTTTCGCTCGGAGCCCCTGCGTCATATCAATTCATCAAAGACTTTGCCAAATACACAGTCGAACTCACCGCCAGACCGGTTTCAGCAACATATCAAAGCCACGTAGAGAAACAAGGCCAACATAGAACCACACAACTAATAACAAGAGAAATAAGCTAACATGCAAAAATAAACGTTCAATATAAGCAATATAAAATCCAGTAATATATACTCAGATCTCGCTTCATGTTAGAATTCGCCACTTTCGCTAATCTTTCATCATGCTCCATTCTGGCGCGCTTACTTGATAACATTATAGGCAATCCTGTGCTGGATTAATTTCTTCGAAAGAATCTGGATACTATTCTTTCTCAAAAACACCAGGCTACAAAGTTTTATTTTCTATGGTTCTCGTGATTTATAAAATTCCCTAGTACCCACAAAGGAGATCGAGGATGGAATCTTCGCATCATCTTTCCTCGAATGGTGGAAGTGATAGTTGATTGGCGAATTTGTTTAACATTTCTCGACCCAAATGATACACAAAGTTAATAAAACCAAATTTTAGTAAAAGGAAAGCACCTACCAAACTTTGAAGGATTGTCAGACCTGATAAACCAAAAGTTGAGATATGTAAGTTCGATATCTTCCAAATTTACTTTAAGAGATGAGTATCAGATCCAGAAAGGTAAGAAGAATCTTCTCCCACAAAAGGCGGCCATATCCGAATGAGGGTGAGTGTTAGGATTCTTACATTGATAAAAGGAGAAACCATTCATAAAAAGAAGACCATTGGATATGGCACCAACAATTCTTGCATCGACAACAAAAATATAATATTTCACCCACAAAGTTCCTACCATTATACATCTCAAACCGTGAAAACCACGGTTTCTACCACCATATCTCAACCTAATAAGATGAAAACCTGAAAAACTGATAGATTCTCTCAGATCTTCAGAAACTAATTTAAATCTAAACTTTCTTTAAATATTTTATAAAATAACCTTGATTATACAGTTTATTTGGGATGAAAATATAATTTAAATAAATCAAAAGCGGAAAATAATTAAAGTAATTTTATGATACTTTAGCAACCATCATACCTTTAATCTTAAAGATAAACTCCAATAAAATGATTAAAATCAATGGGTGCCAAAACACCTTAATCATACCCATGGTGACGCATCCCTAAAAGCCATTAAATGTCAAACTTTTGGCCAACATACCATAATCCCTTTATCGACATTGCCATCAATATCAAGGGTCATGTTTAACATTGATTAATTTCAGTCTGCTTTAAGAGTATGAGTAAGTGCCAAAGTCTGATTTGAGGTTCAGAAAGAGGACTGGTTATTGTATTCCATAAGTGCCAAACGTACATCGACTCGCCATTCACCTCTCATTCCCGGTTATATAACAGCTCCCATATGCACACGAAGCTTTCAAATTCATTTTCGACAGGATGAGGGCAAACCATCTATTACAAATTTGAGCAATTGAAAATCGGAAATACTAAGAAAGGCTTGGTGATATTACCTTTAATCGGGCTACTCCTCGGCTATCGAAGCCCCTTTGGCGCAGATCGAAAGTTTTGACAAGTCAGGATATCTTTATAGGGGAACTCTGCCCACAGAGCTCAAAACATCTCATACTAGCGGAGGATAGGAACCCGGCTTACTGACGAGCCATATACAAAACGAGACAAGATAGGACCTTATCTCTAGCAGGACCCTTCGAATGCAAAGCATTTCCGCCATCATTAGAAGATGCTTGCCCATCATATAAAGCGAAGAGGGCCGACATGACATTCTGACAACATATCTCAAGTCGTGACACCATGGCTCTCAAGATTTTATCGCACCTTATTGGGAATGTTATCACCTGGCCATGATTGCTTGGTCAACATCCTCGATCACAATTCTTAAATTTGTTAAGAACTAGTTGAAAATTGCACCTATATTCTAATGTCTAATTTAAATAGATTCATGTACTAGTTTAGAGACGAGCGAGAGCGAGAATAATTATATTTTAATGAAGATAAACTATATAATTCAGAACCTCTGTAAAAATTCATAACGCCCTCTACAGTGTACTAACATGACATGTAATTCAAAAATGATACCCCGGCCATATCCAATAAGTCCAAGTTTTGTATCATGTCATAGTTAATTGTTCAAGCCAAAATGTAACTCAGGATTTGCATATGGAAGTTAACATTGGGGTTGAGTCTTTAATCAGATTATATTCCATTTGGTTTGGTACGCTTGCGCTTGGTGCTACAACAAGTAGTTTTGTTTCAGGTCACATGGTATCTGGCTGCATGCAATCATGTAGTTATAGTTTCAGGTACAGCAAACAAATTTTATAGTAATGGGTACGCTCGCCATAGTTGTACATGTATCTACTATAGTTCTACGTATTCAGGAGTTATATTTATGTTAGTGCCAAGGACATCTATTATTTGGTGTAGTTGCAATTTACAATTATAGTGGCAAATTCAACGCGATAGTTGCGCTATATAGATCTGTTACAGTTGTTATTGCAGCTACATTTGCTGGGGTGCCGTTCATCTATGTTCGTCAGAAGGCCGCGCGGGCAAGGCGCAATAGATGCTGGTTGCATTGCAAATTGGTTGTCAGGTGATTGTGCAGCCTAAGGGCTTTACTGGAGAGCCATATATTCCAATCATGAGAGGACGCAATTATATCACCAGTAACAGCTACCTCGTAGGCATAAACACATAGTTGTGCGTATCATCCATATGAGCACATGTCTACAAATTTTTCCATTTTTGTATCAAGCTCAATGTCTATTATGCCCGCCTCTATATGCACCTCGAGTTTGTATCCTTAGTTCTTCTCCAAGTCCGCAGATAGCTCCGCACCGGGGTTCCATGACCGTATCACCACATCGCCAACCGCCCGCCGCGCCCCATTCCATTGCCCGCCGCAACAAACCAGTTTCATCATCGACAATTAAGGTTACGCTGAGTAACCTCTTCTTCCGAATTTGAGACAAGATGTTCACTTATTTATCAAGAATCAAATTTAAGTTGAGCATTCGTTCTATTTAGTTTCGCTTAGTGCCAGCGCTATAATCAGAGTTCGGTGGTAAATAAGACATATAAGCCATTATTTCGTCGCTTCTACCCACCTGGATGACGGACATGACCCGTCCTCACGCAATGTCCAGCTCCACCTGGGTATATATTTCACCGTTGAATTGATCCGCAATACGTCCCAACAGTATTTGTTCACGCTATCGCATGTACAAAGAACATTGAGTGAGATTTAGTAATGTTCGTGAATACCATTTCATGCTTATCGCGGTCCCGAGGTCCACGAAGAGCGAATAAGATTTCAATATTCTACATACTGTGGCTGGAAGAGTTAGAAGTTGATCTAGTAATATCCTAAACAGATTTATTTGTAATGCTCCACAAGGCAGGTTCCATGTGCCTCCACGCTTAATAGCACTATGAAGTTTCAAAGTAACTGAAAGCACATCAATATATCTTATTTCCAGTGCTTATATACAGCATTCCCATCCTGGATAAGGGTTCAAAATTTCTTGTCAGTCATAAATTCAAAACCATATATACTCCTTTATCTTGTTTGAAACGGAAAAAGAACTGAATATATAACGGCATACTACCATGGCCAAAAGGATGTGTTCTTTTGTTACGAGAGCGACTCCTTTCTAAAGAATGCCTATTATTGAGGAATATAGGAGTTTTATAGGGCTTCTCCAATGCATATTCAATATGTATTAACTATGTCACTTTATAGCATGAAATAAAATGAAACCACGTAGGTTATCCACCATATAGGTCCTGTATTTATTGGCTACTATTCAAGGCTTGTGCACATTATATTTTTACATGAATGGCACAACAACCCATTTCCAGCGCTGTCATGCCATGTCAAACACCGCCATCATCAATTACTTCCCGCATTTATCCATGCTTCATCCATTTGACTCCGCGATTTGCTCCCTCATTCTATACTGACCATACAATGGTGATTCATACCAACAACAATCGCTACAAATTTATGGATATTGTAGAGAAAATTTTGGGATCAATTTTTGAGGCTTTTAGTATGAAATTTTAGTTTTATGAATTTCACCAATCCAAATTAGGGCACAATTTTAAGAACTTAGTACACTTCGCACCTCCATCGAGGGAGTTTATTGCATGAGTTTTATATCGACGTCATCATCCCATCACCACCGCGTGGCCATTTGAGCTCTATGGAAGAGAAGGATGTGTGCCCATAACCAACAGAGAAATGGGGTAAGCATCCAGGAAAATAGGTAAAACAGGGATGGAATCTTATCGTCAAAGATGGTATGCACCTAGTTTTAATCATCAAACCATATTCCACTCTAAGTCGGTTCTGCTATCAGCATCTAAGAGGACTAGCTCAAGCTTCATGTTAATATCTACTCCTATCCTGGACGGCCGTGAATTACGGAAAACCCGCATGTATCCAGTTAACCAATCGCTGTTCAGCCACAAAACAAGGGTTTTATTTTTCACCCATCTTGCTTGATCAATGCCTGCAACCCCTGCCTCTTGAAATGAATGTGAGGTTTTCGCTACGCAAGGCATTCAACAGAAAATGAAACAAGATTAATCCATTTAAAGAGTAGATTACAAGCTCTCATTCCAAGACGGGCTGTATCGAATATAGTTTTCAGCTCACCATCGATAGCGGTCCTACCAAAAATGGTTAGTTTCTTGAGAAAAATAGGAGTTAGTTAATGATAGAGTTAACCCTGGGACATGTATCCGGTGCTTACCGCCATCTTTGAGTATTTAGTGGCGTTTCCTCCTATCTCAATTCATGACTATCGCCGGGGCCCAGAGCTCTATAATCAAGGGATGTTACGCTCTAGTGTATGCATAACCAAGTTGTCGACATGAAGGCGTTTGGCTTCATTGGCAAATACCCTCATCTTGAAAAGTAAAGGTATAGTGATCCATATTTACCTGGTCAATGAGATGATAAGGTGGAAGTCGACAAACCCTCGATTGTGCGCAAGGACTATAGAATCCTTATGAGCATAGTCTCAGTCATGGTCTTGTAGAAGTCAGCTTCACCACCACAAAAAGGACTCTGGAAGGGCAAACAGCAGTAGTTCAAAATCCTTAACAAGACCAGATCATCAACCTGTCCCAATAACCTCTAAGAGGTGTCCTCCGTTCAACCCTACATTTAGAAGCAATTAACAAGGTGGCACTCCCGACCATCATGCCCTTCGATTACTGCAGACCTTCCATCCATCGCTGCCAATGACCGTGAATCTCCTTTCGCGGCAATGTAGCAGGAGCAAGGTCAGTTGCTTTTGAGGAATAGGAGCTGGCATCGGCGGATTTAGCTGCTCTACATAAAAAGATACCAATCTTAAGTTTGTGAAGGATCTTGTTAGACATACACGCCTTGTGGTATAAGATTGTTTGTTCAAGCGCGCATTTCCTTTCGGAAACCGGCAGCGCCGCGCCACCTGCCCGCGTAAAGCAATCGCTCTTCCTTCCACCGCGCGGAAACGTTATCCTTTATGTTCCCACCAAACCTCCAGCCCCACTCACCTCCCTTGACCCAGCAATGATTCTAAGAAAACTGATCACAGGCTCCCCCAGTACTGCTCAAGCCACACAAACTGGCACACTCACACCTAATGCTGGGGACTATTTGCAGAAATAAATGTCATGCCCACCTTTGTGTGAACTGTTTGAGCTTTGTTTTATATTCTTAAAAATTTATTTTTTCTTAAGACATGATATAGCACTTCAACACTGCAGTTTCTCTTTGTTACTCTTTTATCTTCATAAGCTCCCGTATGTTTGTTTGGTTTCCATTTGTTTGAAAGTACCCAGAGTCTCTGGAGCAATTACTTCCCTCTGGTTTAAGTGGATCGGCGAGGGGACAGGGTTAAACTGGCGTTTTGCTGCCTGCCGCCTTTCTGGAGTTTTGTTCCGAAGTGCCGCCTTTCGAATGCCAGTTTTAGGCTTTTGCGAGCTCATCCCGGCTGTAGACCAATCTCCCTATTAAAAAGGAGCGGCTGGTTTTGCCGCAAGTCGCGGCCCTTCCTGCCTTTTTCCCGCCGCCGGTGCGGCCGGACACTGCAGTGGTTTTGAGCCTACAGATTTTTAGCACAAATGCCGGGAGTCTCCAAATTTCTCGTTATGCCTGGTCATGAGATTAAATCTCGCATCGCATGCAAACTATGATAAATGGGAGTCTCCTGCCCAAGCACCCCATGCAGAATAGGCTCTGGAGCTGCTCCCAACTCCCTACAATATTCCTCATGCTCCATGCTGCCTCTCTTGGCTAAAGTCTTCTCTCTCTGTCCTTAAAAAAAAAAAAGCATTTGATTTGACTTGAAGAAACAAAACTTCTTCAAAAAATTTTGAATTGAACTCTATAAACCCACATTTGGAGCCTACAATTTTAAAGCATAATCAAAGAATCCAATTATATTCATTTGATATAGATAATTTATCCCACTCTAATTGAATCTGTTGATACAGTGTCCAGAAATATTGGGTCATATGAATATGCAGTAGTTTCGAGTCCTCAAATCTTTTTCTACTGGATCCAAAGGGTTAATTAAGCAGCTTGCTTAGATAACAACCATAATAACTGCATTACAGGTCGCAGACATTATGGATAAACCTTTTCAGTGTTTTAAACGTATGACTTTCACTTCCGTTCTCTCTTGAGTTCCATCCAACAGATGCATCCAATAAATCCGAAACCTTTTAGAAAAAGCAAATTGCTTGTTTCTTTACACAAAACGCCTGTGGATCGCGGTACCACGGGCAACGCATTCCCTCTGAGATCCCACATCTCATCATGACAAACCTCCCTACTACATTGTCCTATCAGAGGGAAGCTCCCGCCGCTTGCCAACCTGATCTCGGTTCATGCCAGCCACGATTGCTACTGTCAAAACCGCAAACTTCAATGCAACCAGCCCACAACCCGATACAGCAAGTCCAAGCAGACAAATAAATCTGTCCTATTAGCTCCGTTATAGATACACGGAGCTTTGCGTTTTAAATAACAACTGTCAATCTTATTGTGGTTTTTCCTTCAGTCTCGACCGGGGATTTCCGCATCGATATCTAAGTTCGCCATAGATATCTCCCACTTTACATCAAAGAGCGCGCTTCCAGAAATATGTTTCCGGAATTATATCGCTCCGCATGTGACATTAAACATACGATGTACGCGATAGCTTTTGGTTTTGAATGATTGTCAAAATACAAAAGAGTAACTGAAAAACAGCAAAGCAAAAGAAAATAAGAAATGAGAATCATAAGTCGCGAAACGGATGTTGCTTTGACCTAGCAGTGTATTTTGAAACCCAAATATGCCGAAAGATAAATCTGTGTACCTTTTGCAAAAGAAGCTCGTATGTTCAAAATGCATCATTTACTGTAGGATGTCTTTGCCATCGAAATAAAGCTCTTCATCAGTAAGTTCTTCCATGTTAACTCCGCTATAGCTGAAATGAAAACCAAGATAAACCTTAGGCATTTCGACTTCAACCAACTAGTTTGAGTGCCCAGCTCTCTGAAATTCCGAGTAATCCCATAATAAATTAGCTCAGCTAAAATAATGATCTTTTAGAGCATCAAAATCCCAAGCAAAAATTGGGTAGAACTCAACCCCAACCGAGCTGACCGACCAAGGCAGAAGATGAGGCGAAATGACAACCCCATGAGTACGCAATAAAGACGAATTCTAACAGCCGTCTTTACCAACCAAAGCTCTAAATAGCGCACGCCTTCAGTGCACCTTATCGCGATCGGTCCGGACTGCGGCGTGCGGCAAACAAACTCATCACCGAGGCCGTCTCAGAAGTGGCGTGGAAGAATTCCGTGGGATGTACGAAACAAGATGTGGTGCAGAGCTGCGGGATTCAGGAGAAATGAAGCGGGAGGAGGGGGCCCAGATGAACGATCATTGAATCTGTGCCGCTGATGGCACGTGGTTAAACAGCAGCTGCCAACTCTTTGTCTTATTTGCCTTTGTCAAAGCCTAGTTGGGGTTGTTTTATTATGGCATGGTCGCAAAATCAACCAACGCAACCAAGCAACTACCCCTTAGTGCCTTAGTGAGCTACAATGCATCACTAAAATATGTCCATTTGACCCTCAACGAGTGAGTTAGGGAGTTAGGTATCGCAACAGTATTACTGCTGAAAATGAAAAAACGTGCGTTTTAAATAGGAAGAATCCGCATTCAGTTCATCTGGCTCATCTATCTATTTATCTTTCTGCCCACGATTCATTTATATCTCCCCAATGGTTGCCCGGGATGACATGCAACATAACTTGCATCCCAACTCATGTGCGCAATCAACATGTTCTTTCCAAAAATATCACTATCATCATACACATATACTCTTGACTATTTTATGTTCTTTGATACTCTTCGGATCTAATACCTAAGAAATATAGAACACATCACCCTTTTTAAAAATCTAGGTAGGTAAGATACCAATATTGTTATTATTTTACATTCCAAAAGTATGCATGTCCCTTAACTGCTTAGTGGGAGCTCCAAAGCCTTACCCCTTGACTATGCAACAAGTTAGCGATTGATTATATGCAAAGTCCATGACGTCTGCCCAATGTGAGTTGTCACCATATGCTTCGCCAACGCGTCCATCACGTCAAGTTGAGATCCCTCTCCCACTATCAACAAAGCAGTATGTTATCACTCTTGTAGTATTCTGTGCGGGAGGTCAGCATAACACCATACAGACCACATTATTGAGGCACCTTTAACTATTAACATGTATATGTTTTGAATTGCCGTGGTTATGGATTTTAAGGTATTGATCGAGCATATATATTTTAAAGTGCTTTTCCGGTAGAAAACTTTTACATAAACAATGGTTTTAGTTTTGATGTTAAAATATAAGAGCACCTGGAACCTTAAAATTTGACAATAATAAGTGACGGTTTATCCACTTTTGTAATAATGCTAAGAAAAACCAATGAATGTGCTCTGCTTGATTCGCTTTGAAAAGTCATCAAGGACTACCACAATAACAACAAAGCTAATTCGATGGTCTCGAAAGTCCCCGAAAAATCCCGCCAAAGACGTACCTACGTTATTTGTGCTGATTTGTATTACGACTAAAGAACACAATCATCGATGACCAACCGAAGCTTCCATCAAGAAGTGGTGGTATGCGTAAAGATGATGGAAAAATATTTATAAATTTACTTTTCTCGAAAATTTGAAAGCCTATTGTTATAGTTTCATGGTGCATACTTAATGGTGCGCGATATGTGCAACACCTTAACATTTTTCTACAAAGTAAGCCTAAGTATGTAACGGTTGAAAATAATAACTAGGGTTATCTTTTGAGCATCTTGTGTTATAGAAACTATAGATTGTTATTAGGTGGGATTCATGAGCAGATCTTTAAAAGCAGTACTCGCCAAACATTGTGGTAGGAAGCGTTCTCACACACCACCTTTTGGAAGTTCGATGAGTATATGGAGCTTTCCAAAGATTGCTAATAGGGATAGAGTGTTGCGGGGAGTGATGATTGCAAGATATCATCCACATAGTGATTAGAATTTAATTTTAGACTCACATTTCCATAATTTGCACACAAAATATGTGTTAGATAATTAGCGGATCATATTTCTTTTAAGACTGGGATCACCGTGAAACCATAGCATCCAAATCTTTGAGCCATCGGTGGATAAGCTCTTCTATACTGTAGATAGTTTATGCTCATGAAAACAAAACGCCATATACCTAGCAAAACTTATGCATATTTCACAATTGAAAGTTTGAGACCCAAGCTATCTTGCACGTAGTATATCCATGGTTGATTTAACAAATTAAACCGCAATAGAAAATGTACTATAAAGCATTAAGCTATTACTGTAGACATCTCGAGAGCCAGAGTATATGAGGAAGTAAACGACAAGCTTAGTCATTGTAATCAGATATGGATGAGTTTCTAGTACTTAAATAATAAAGATAGTGTTTGCCGCTGGGTATAGCCAGCGCTATTGTCCTCGAGCTGCACCAAGACCAGCTTTATCTCAACCCACACATCATAATCCAGCAGTCTGCCAGCTTCGATAACGTCCGGCCAACGCCCCAGCCAATTTCTAAGTGCTCTATTTGAAAAAGGAAACGCATATCGGAGGCTTTTGTCTCGACATTCAAAGTTTAAACGAGCATTTGTTTTAGAATCATGCTTCTTCTAGCATGCTCCATCCTTCCATTGTCTTTGGTAATCCCATCCTTGTCGCAGCCCAATGTTTTTATTGTATGGTCTCAAGTATTTAATTTCTCAACCATGTTTGGCATATTCCTGAGTATATGAGCTAGGGACACACACTTTGACAACTAATGCCGAACCAGGCAATCACTGGCCCATTGCCACTTTAATCGTGCCTTCTCTCATTGCTTCTATTCCTAAGTCTCGCTCGCTCCGCATTGTACTTATTAACCCAGACAGTTACTAGCGCTATAATGTACATTGAAATGTCATCGCCTAAAGTCATGGATGAATAGCAGGACGCCATATATTAACTAGTCGGGATATCTTATAGGATCAAGACCTAGTGGGACAGATTATCTTCTATTGTAGTTTCATAAAATTTGTCAAACGTAATTATAAGCAATTTTGACATATTTATGTCTCAAACCAATCCCTACATCACGGACGCCCTCTCCCGCTAACGCCATAGCCACCCTATCGTAGTATAGGTCAGGATGAAGTGCATTGATGAATCAAAGAGTGTCCATATAATCCGTATTCCAAACGTAACATGCAGCCAGTAATAAGGTAATCCAATTATTTAAATTTATCGCCTTTCGCTTCTTCTAATTTCTTTGTTATTGTTTTAAACTCTTTAGCATCTTTGCTGGAGTTTGTTGTCACGTCCATACTTAATTTGCGTGAAAGGAACCAATACCATGGTACATCATTACCGTAACGTATCTCTGTGGGAAAGGTCCTTATGCACAAATATCAACATCCAAAGTGAAGTGAGTTCTATAGCTGGAATGAAAATAGTACAATGACCCATGGGAAACAACCGATGAATCCCAAAATGAGTGAAAAGGGGAATGAATCGATGAACCCCAAATGGGTAAAAATCAACAACACAACTCCTGGGGACCACCCGGATAAGATAATTGTAAGGCTACAATCGCGACGCCAGCCCCCACGTGAACATTTCCAGCCGCCATACCCGCAATGTCCCAAATCCAACAAATGCAAAAATCGTCGCCACCAACCATCCGCTGACTCAAACTCACCAAGATACCCATGAATCCAACCGGCCACTCTTCTGTATAAAAACATTCCACATCGCAGAGTCTAAACCGCGAAGACTCAAACCACATGATTGTCAACTGTTAGGAGCTATCTACCGCCGAGGCAGCAAGCTGCCAGTGGTGGGGACCAGGAAATACAAGAGCAATAATATCAAATAGAAAAGATGATCCATGAGGATCCCTGAAACTATGAGGGTTATCGCTGGTCGAAAATTTAGTTCTAATCTAAGCATAAAGTAACTACATGCATGAACTAGCTCCAAACCGAAGATCAACCATATAAGCACTATCAAATGTGTTAGAAGCATCCACGGCCAGAGAGTCAAGAACTACAAGCTCTGGAAGAAATACAGAGTATAATATCAAAATTGAAGATACAGGATCCATAATGATCCTTCTGAAGCCACTCTACAGCCGATAGTAAAAAATATAGGTTCGACCCGGGGCTTCCTTGGTGCCTCCCGGAGCGCTACGCCGCGACAACAGAAGTCTCAACGTCAATCGAAAGCAAAACCCGGCTGCCATGGTTAAGCGATATGCGACAAAGAAACCCCACAAACGTTGATCCTGTTCCATGTTCCACGGCTAAAACGCAGCCATCACGTTTGGCGTGGAGAAAAGGCCAAAGAAAGCGCGCCATAGCAGGTTTGTTGGCCATAGCAGGTTTGTGCCAAAAGAGTTTGATCCAGTGCGCAGTCGGGCGCTAACCGGAGTTCCTATTCACTGTTCTTCTATAAGGCGAGAATCACATCTTTGAAAGGTCCTTATGCACAAATATCAACATCCGACAATAAAGAGAACCTCGCCAAACCCCGAATCACACTGGTTAATCACCCAGAGACTGTACACACCGCGAAAAGTGTAACCATCATGAGATGAGGTGGGGATGCCATCAGAATAGAGGGGAAGAAAAGAAACCCTAAGACAACCGGACCGAGATAAGGCAAAGAAGGTACGAAAATCACCAAACAAAGAATCAATGCCACCCCTAATATGAAATCAAATTGCAGAACCAACGCACCAACCGAATTGGCCGAGAATATCTAATCCACAAAGACGCTATGGAAGTAAGAAACACGCCCCAACCTATATCTACGTAACGTAAAACCTGCTATATCAAATGCAAAACCCATAATAAGAAAGATAAAACTATGTGCACCATGGAATGCATAAAAGAGAAGACATCAAGAACGGACATAGTCAACAAGTTAACAAAGAGCCCCGAACCAAAAATTAAGACCAACGTGATTATCAAGAACTACAAGTATCACTATACGATAAAATACTCAACAACAGTGACTAAAACCTAAACAGAAAGCACTACATGTGATAACTAGTTCAAACAATAAATCCAAATAGAAACAACATAACCGACGGGAACAAGACAATGAGACCCCAAGACACACCAACGAAAAAGGTTCATAAGGCGACGCAACGCAAATGGAGAACGACCTGCAGGACCCATGCCACAGACAAAATGGAGGATGGGACCGGCCGCTGTTTAACGTGATGAAGAAAACTCGAAAAGTAACCTGAAACAAGAACAAATACCATTTAAGAATGCAAGACAACTGACCACACAACCATTATAACATGCATGAATTTAGAAGATGCAACTCCATTTGAAATTTAAAATGCAGCCAAAATCGGGAGAATGCGTCGCTGGAAAAGGGAATACCAAACAACCCCTTTAGTTTTGTAAACAAACACAAAGGCATGACGATCGGGATCCTGAAAGAACCACCTATAAACTGGGCAATGGACAAAGGAGGAATCAAGACAACAGCGTAAGGATGTAACTCAAGGATAAATGGAAACAAGAGGGAAAGGAACAAACATAGGGTGAAAAGACAAACAGGAGAATTTAATGAAATGGAGGAAAAGGGATCGGTAGAACGTAGAAACAAAGCAACGGGTATAAATGGTTTAGGGCACAAAAAGGGAATAACTAAAGGTCTGCAGTAATTCACATTGACTAAGAATCCATGACAAGCAGTATAGGGCCCCTCATAAGGGCATTCATGAGAACCACCGAGAACAAGGGAGAATATTGGAGTAAAAGAACAAACAGACAAACAACAAGAAATACAAGGACAAAATTAATAACTAAAAGGCCCCAGCACTAATGAGACACCAAGAATCTAAGTGACAAAGAGTTTAGTAGCAGGCCTCATAAGGCATCCATGAGAACCATTGAGAACATATATGAGAATATTAGGAAAAAGAACAAATAGAGCAACAACAATAATAATAGCAAGGATCAAAAACCACGAAACGCACTACCACCCATCTAAGCGATTTCTTTTCAATGTAGAACAACGAGCAGGGACCTGAGGACTTGGCACACGGTGGATCCGAACTGCCGTCCCATTACGGGTGAGAGAAAGATGGAGAAAGATGTAGGGTGCTATATGACATCGGCCTGAAGAAGCTGCAGTTAAGAGAACAACTCGCACAACTTGCAAATTGGTTGATCTAGGGTAAATCTATTAATCAAACCAACAAGAATAAAAAGGCAAGGTGGATGAAACAACTGGGCTATCAACAACATAGTAAAACAACATAATGAATGGACAACTACTCAGGGTAAAGCGACCATGATGAGTCAAGAAGGGCAAAGGAGGGAGTCAAGACAATGGCATGTTGACGCCTACATCGCAAACGTAAAACAAAGAGGAAAGGACAAAAACGCAAAAACGGTTAAAGCAACGCGATTATAATGAAATGGATGGAATAAGGGATTAGAATGTAAGGAAACCAGAAAGCAAATTGGGAACAGCGACAAGGTCAAAATGCAAAAATAAAGTTCCTCAAAGGCATTCAGAAACTAAGAATCAATGATAAAAGAGAAGCAGTATGGGATCTCATCGGTATCCAAAAGAACAATTGAGCAGCCACGCGAGAAACAAGCATACCTATCTACCCATACACACACCTGCTAAGTCCGCAAAACCCAACTTTACAAAAGCGGTTGCACGTAAACGAAATGGACGGAGATAGCAGTGGCAATCTGAAACCGCTTCTAAAAATGGAAAGACGAGGGAAATAAATTGGGCTGGCAATCGAACAAACTACAACCCAGGCATCTGGAGTAATGAGGGACAATTATGTATGTGGGTGGAATAAATTAATAAGTGAGAATTATGATAAGAATGTTAAGAGCAATTGTGACAGATGGGAAAACTCGTAATCTTATCAAAGCGAGCAGCCGCAATCCACGGCGGAAGCTACCAAGCATCAACCCGACCGCAAAGAGCTAGGACCCGGCAACCATAAGAGCTCAACGGTAATAATTAAACAAAGCTCCACAAAAGGAATAAATGGACATCAGTAAAGGGAACGCAGTAAAAGGGCAAAGGAAAAGAAGCCAATGAACTAAAGAATTAGCAGCACATGGTTGTAATATCAAGGTACATGGAACTAGCTACCTGAATATAAAAGAAGATTTGCAACCAAATGTTACAGCACTAATGCAGCAAGAACGCAATATTCAACTCATACAAAATGTAAACTCATGAAAACGCACCGCAAAAGCCATGTATACCAGTCGTTGTTAAGTACCAAAACCCAGACGCTTAAAAAAATGTTTTAAGATTTAAAGATTTTAAAAATTTCAGAAAAATTCTTTTAAAAACCATTTTACATAAAATATTTAAATTTTAAAATCCTTAAAAATCCTGGCATAAATCTTTAAAATCTTTTAAAATCCTTAAAATCTTTCGATCCTGTGGATTTTATCCAAATATATATTATTCTGAACTTATTTATCTTTGTATATAGAATTTTAGTGTTCTTTAACCTCTAAAATACCGTTTTTCCAATCCTTCTTAAGAGGCTGTGCATGGCAAAAATAGCCTATGATATCTTGTACTTGAACTTAATAGTTTCTGTAATAAAGATAAGCTTCCATTTACCTCTTTGGTATGCTACACGCCTTTGATAGTAAATATGTCCACAAAGCAAGGCAAAGAATGTGTAATTTATTTTTTACATACCTAAATCATATAAAAATCCTTTTAAAACGGAGCGATAGGCCTTTGAAATAGTGTAACGGCGAATAATATTAGGAGTAATAATAAGCCAAATGGATTTTAGCAACACCACCAATTGTAAAATTCCCGTCCAATCAACAAAATGTAAGCTAATTCACCTCACAACGGTTCAACAGAATCAACCACGCAGAGAAACCCGGAGATCCTCACGCCAGTGCGCGACCACATCTAAGTATGGAAGCAAAGCGCATTAAAGGACCAATTACGGTAGCAATGAGACGCAGGACCACAACCATGTCTAATGATTTGAAAGTGCGTCGACTCAACTAAAAGCGAGCATGAACTCAACATGAACCACCCGCCAACCTGCGACCTAATGCAGCTAAGGAAAGTCCATGAGCAGAAAAACGCCGCACATCCGCATGGAAAAAGGGTTATGAAAACAAGATACTCAGAAATAACCGACCGCAAAATTATCCTCATGAAACCTTAGGTCAAGCCAAAACGTCGTAACGTAGTGGGACAACCGGTATTGCGTTGATTAAATACCGGATATAGTGAGGAATTGTCTAAAATGTACATCTTAACCAATGCAAAACTAAAAGCAACATACATCCCTTGTTGAACTATGTGGACAAAGAGTTGATTAACGACTTATCAATGTCGACTCAGAGATGGCACCACCCCTCATAGCAATGACAAGATCTAGGAAAATACCAAGAAGCCAAACATTGATCCCCCCAGCCCGCCAAGTCAAAAATGATTTTAATAGCATCTACCGATGCCCTTTCACCAAAGGGTGCCTTCTCTCGTGAATAATTAAAAAATATTTGGAAGTGGTAGTTTTGGGGTATTTTATCGATTTTTTGTCTTAAGCCGAAAACTTTCCAAAACATTTTTAGATGGCTCCGGATATTTTTACAAGAATGGATGAGTTTTCTCGTGAGAACTTCCTTATTCCATGGTGCTAACAAACTGCCTATGATCAATGCAAAAGGCACATAAGCCCGTCCTAATGACTGAGCAGAACTGCTTCAAAGTACTAAAAGAGGCCTAAGATCACAAAGATAAATTAGAGAGGCATCTAGAGATCTCAGCCACCATCAAAGATTAGCATGGTGAACCCAATAAAGCAACAAATGCATCCCTGTAGACCAAGAAAACCTTGTTGCATGGGCCATGGGCAAGGCTCTACCGGTTACAAGGACTCTTCATGATGTCAAAGGGAATGGAATGGAATTGAATTGAATTGAATTTAATTTCTAATTTAGAGAACAGTACAATGGTGAGCTAGAAGTTTCTTATGCTCCTAGGACATTTCCCTTAAAGGTCTTTCTGAATATCATCTTTATAATTCATCTTTTGCACTTATTTTTCTCATCTTCCTTTGGTACCACAAAAACAAACACAGGGCCCTCGCGATCTAAAGAAGGGAATTGCATATGATTGTCGGTTTTTGCCTTCAAAATTTGATTTATTGGCTGCCCTAGCAAACCCTGGTATCGGGTTTTTGGCATATTCCGCATATTCTAGAATACGCCCGCCTAAACCTCAACCGTTGTTGCCAAGAACCGGCTGGCCACCCTCGCTTTCCGCCGATGTTGTTCGGAATCAGCCTAACCGACCATAGTTCCCCGAGGTTATGGAAGTGATACCGCAGGTAATGAGCGGCAAATTTCGAACATGGGGTTGTGATGCCAGATTTTGAAAAGTGGATTTTAGGAAGACAGCAAATCGCTGCAATTTTTCGTAATGTCCCCTTTTGTGCTAATAAGGGGAATCTTAAACTTGATTTCGCGACCGGCCGCGGACCATGAGAGGATACTAGGAGAGGATGCAGACCTAGGAAGAATTGTGGTAGGTCCGCTAAGCGTTTGGAATTAGTCGATGATTCTAAATATGGCAACCACGCGATATCGCCACGTATAAGCATCCAAGATGTCTTAAGAAGATTTCCAAAGATGTCTCTCGCACATTAGCAATTGCTACCGAAACCATGTGAGATGGGGAAATTAGGAGATCGTTTTCTTTGCTTTTCCACATTTGACGAGCGCCCACCGACATGCTATGCTTGTTTAGAGCTATTACTGGCCATGGCTAATAGTGAATCTTGGTATATTGATTCATCCACATTTACATTGCAAGAGATGAATAACAAAAACTGGAAATTTGCGTAATCAATTGCAAGTATTGGTTAAGATCATTCCATGAAATAATGAAATCATAGGTTACATTCTTAGTTTAAAGCAAATTTTCTCTCCGCTTTCATGTTAAGTAGTCTAACGTGAAATCTTGATAGAAAATGGACAGGCCAAGCTTTGTGCACCTTATGATGCATGGTATAAACATGGTGAGGACACTCTTTAACATTGAGCGTGAATTGATGGCTAAAGTAATTCTAAAGCTTCTTATGTTCGTGACCAACGATATGTTTTTTCTTCATATTGACGTTTTAGTATCACCACGCCCGATGATCTGTACACGATATCTCATATGTTCAATTCCAATTTTACATTATCTTTCATTTAAAAATCAAGTTTAGCCGCGGAGAATTGTTTGAGACGAGAATCATCTCTGAAAAATGATATAGATGGGTTATCGCAGTGTTAAGCAATGGAGCCGCTTTCAAAAGTCTTAACTCTCATAGATTGTTTTGCAAGCCGCAACGATATTCGCTACGCAGGTTGGTTTGTGCTTGGTTTCACTTGCTTTTCTATATGTGCGAGATTTTTATAACACTTGTAACCAACTCGACTGAAGATATTGGTTGTAGACCAGCGCAATGTTGGTTGAAGGTTAAATATCGAGGTGCTATCAATATCACCTCCTCGCAGACAAAAGAGCATGCACTATCCCTCGGATATTAGCAAATGAGCCATCCATTATTTCCAAATCATCTCTACCACTTTGGTATCCCGAAAACTGAAATTTGCACTAATTCCAATATTAGCAAATGGGCCATTCCCAAGATTCCTTAATCATTTTTGGCTTTGGTATCCAAAAAAAACTATGATGCGATTTCTAGTACTCGGTCATACTGGGTCGATGATTATGGTATGAGGATTGGAATTGTACTGCAGGTGCTAACTGCTTTTATTTTGATTGAAAGCCGATTAGTAGTACTTTTTTTAGAGTCCAAAGACTTTTAAGATAGAGGTCAGGTTCAAAAAGCCAGAGCATCACAGACGCAACTAATAGTAGAATATTTTTCAATTTCTTTTGCCCAGTTCTTCATTTTTCTTTCTATTTTTTTTGTGTAGGTGTAAGACCATATTTCTGTGTCAGATAGCTAAATTTTGGTGTGTGGAAACCACTTAAAGAAGAAGCAACGTAACGATAAGAAGTGAGTTGGAGCTATAAGGTGTCATTTCAAAAAAGTTGTTTTAAAGGTTAATTTTTTGCTCTTATTCAATTTTAGGCATGTGCTCGAATTTATTTCTGAACTGGATTGCCTTTTTATTCTAATTTTCATATTCTTATATCCAAGATAGAAAATAGCTCTCATATGGATGTTGTCTATTTATGGTTACTCTTCTTATCTATGAAGCATTCCATGACTATTTGATGCATTTCTAAATACAATGCATGAGAGATTGTCAAACATGATGTTGTGCACCCTCGACAATTCTTTTAGCGAAGTGCAAGTGGCAAACAAATGGAAGGTAATCGCATGAAGATTGTATGAAGGAGAAAATCCGGCAGATATGAGCATTAATATTTCTTTTGTTCTCTTTAGCTTCGCACTACTCTTGATTTTCTTGCCGCAGTTGTTTTCCACCGGCTTGTTAATGGTTTCTTTAATGTGACGCGATTAATATATTGAGGCCGCTATGCAATACATTGTATTTTGTTGCCTCGCGATATACCAGAAAAGATTTTAAACCGGTTATTGAAGTGTATGACTTCACCATAATAGATCAAGGGTATCGCCTAATCTACACCGCTTTTGATTGCTTCTGCTCATATACGCTTTAGGATTGGCGCCTCCTACCGCCAACGCTAATTGTTTCTAATTGACAAGCAGGCCTTGTTTGAGCAAAGTCGTAAAAATCCATACCGTTTCACGCCGGCCATGGGCTATCACTTGTAGGGATTTTCACTGCATTGTTATATATGGAAAGAGTTTGCATGCGACATGGGCTTATGGTGCTTAATGGTAATAATAGTGATGGGCATGTCCCGAAAGCATCCACCATGATGTTAGAGATTCTTTCCTACACCCTTTGGGAGTTTAAGGTGCTACTCTTGACTCTATGCTCACGCTTCGATCGGCTTAGATGGCACGCCACTCGAGGTACCCAAAATGTACCTACATTCTACCACCATAATTAAGCTGTTTCTAGATATTTATAGTCCGAAACTGTTAAAGATTCATTTTTAAGTGTTGATATGTAGTCTTTAATCATCAAACTTGTTATGGTCAATACAAGAGCTAATTTTATTTAAACACCTTTTATTATAATAGAAATAAATACCTGCAAAGGAAGCAAAAATGAAATTAATATTGGAGACCTCTAATGCTTGAACAGAATTTGCGTGTATTTTGCCCTAGGCAAGGGAACGGAGAGGAACTTTCTACCCAGATGTTTGGCAGGAGGAGGAAGAGGATGATGAGCCAAATGCAAGAGGGCATGGAATGAAGGAATGACCCCTTCGTGAGCAGAAGCTATCATGTGAAGCATTAAGCTGACTGGCCCGCTTCTTGGTGAGGAGACAAGATGCTCTCTTTCTACCTAATGAAAGAAGACGACTTCATTGAGAGACTACATTCAGGTATGCATGTTCAAATGACAATGATTTTATGGTTTGCTATATAGTTCCAAGATAAGCACATGTCCAAACATACGGGAAACAAAACCTTGTGTATGTCGCAGCATGCCGGTGCTATAGGGAAGGCCGCCCACATGGCCAAATGGCATGACCATGGAAACACCCAATCTTCAAGCACTGGATTAATTATACTACTAACTAAGTGGGCCATGTAGGTTTTTACTATTACATATTTTTGTTACCCAAAACCATCTTTAAAAAATGAGTTTATTTCATTGTCCATGCAATGTCCTAGATTCGATGCGCAGATTCCCCGGCAGGATTGTCGTGAGAAATTTTCTTCGTGAATTTAAGGAGATGAGCAGCTAAAACGCACTGCATTGCAGAGTCGGTGATGTATGCCTTGGTTTTGTGTCATGATACCGCTTTCCAATAATACAAGGTGTAATGAAGCTTTTTATTAGCCGATATTGCTAATGCTCCATCACTACATGGAATCACGTAGTTCACATGAGGTTCATTTATTAATGACCAAGAAGTAAAGCCGATTTAACGCCGCCGGGTTGGAAGTCCTATGGCCGAAGCTTAGAGTTAACAAGTTTTCTTGCAACACCTAGGTGTTTGATAATCGCTAAGTTCAAGCCAACCATGCAGAATCATTTGCCGGTGAAATTGGAACCATATATCAACATTTTGAGTTGGGCTTAAGCATATTGTGTGCTATTATGTACATGTACAAATGGATGGAAGTGATGTGTGTTCATGTAGTTGCCCATGATATCCCTCTCTTGGATTTAAGACCGAGAACAGCTTAGTGTTAGAGTTCGGGATGCAACACTTTCTACTTCTCGAAATTCAATTTGAATGCTTTCACTGCTAAACATGTGATGGAGAGACATTATATTTGCAAGCCAACCAAAGTTGCAGCCACGAGATACACCTTTGTATGCATCTTTATAGGTACCCTTATAAAAACTTTTATTGTGTGAGAAGCTTTAAATATTTATGAGATATGCAATTCTATAATTAATCTAGAAGGGTGTTCAAAAAGATTGCTGGCCTACTATGGATAATAGAAGGAAGGAAGGAAGGAAGCTTTTAAAGGTATTTTGCAAGATATGCAATTTATGGCTCAATCTAGAAGGGTGTTGAAAAGTATCATAAGGGTCAATATGGATAATAGAAGGGAAAACTCCCAATATTATTAATTCCATGTAAGACTATTTTGCATCTTTAGAAGGAAAAAACTCCTTAACCTCTTTATAAGAGTAGATATTTTACCTCACACATGGGCCAAGCTTTCCTGCTAGAGAGAGAAACACCTTTAGTTGTTTAGCATGCAAAAACTTAGATGCTCACTTCTGGCATGCATAGACTCTTGATTAATGGTGGTAAAATTAAAAACTTTATAAGGCGCAATTTTTCTTGTTCTAATATTGTTACTAAGGACCTTTTGATGCTAAGATTGCATAAATACTTAATTTATATAAACTTACTCATTATACAATTTCATGAACTATGTTTACTTACTAAAGTTTAAAAGTTGTTTTTTTTACACTGCATAATCTCCATTTTTTTAATTGCTCCATAAGGGGATTTGTCACACAAATTACATTTCTACATGTGATTAAACTAATGCTTAATTGTCAAATATTGGTTAGGAGCTTCATTACAATGACCACATTCCTTCAATTGTTTCAATCTGCGCTTTCTTAACTTCTCACATTAATTTGTAGCCTCTCACACCTCTACCATACACACCACTAAAGGATGCTAATATAAGTGGGTAAAATATCGTTATCACTCATTTGCATTTTCTAGACATATGAGCAAAAAATGCCAAGAAATTTATGGGGAATTTCAATCAATCCTTTATGCCAATGGATTCGATTTCTGTTTTACAAGGCACAAACTAATAATGTGATTAAGATATGTTGACATTTGATGGTTGGCTTGAATCCCTCAATTTGACCAATTATTTAATATCACAAAGCAGTTTAACTACTCCAAGAAAATAATAACATAACTCCTCCATCAAATGTCCAATGTACACATTGTAACAAGCCAAATTTAGCTTTGAAATGCACGCGTATAACAATAACAATTTTATATATATATATATTTTTTATATTTTATATATTTGCCAGTTTGATTTCCAATTCCCGAGCATATTGTGGCTGTACATATATTTTCTGTCAATAACATAGTATCCTACCCAGCATCGTTGGAAATGATGGCCTTGTAAAATTTTTATAACTATTAAACTTCCTTATGTCGAGATAAAAGCCCAAAGAATGTCAAGCACTTCTTTTCTAGTATAATACTAAAGCCGCTTTAGGATAAGTCTCAGGAGTAACCATCTTGTCCCTTCATTTTTGTAAATTATTTTCATCCCTTGATTTAGTTTTTCATGCCTCAAGCTGCATCGGGCTAAGCGCCAAGGCATTAGCTGCCTTCTTGGTACCTCCGTGAGTTAGATGATCCCTCCGGAGAACTTTCACTACAATAACAAAAAGGGTATTAGCAGACGGAGAAGCAATACCCGTAATTCATGAGTTTGATGGGCACTTAATTTGCCGAGATTAGCTTAGTATGCTTCTTAGTTAGCCTAGTGGTCGGCATATGTATTCTAGCTAGTAGAGCATGTGCCGTAATCTTGGAACGTAGGTGATGATGGGATACGTACTTAAGGCATTCTCTAGGTCAACGCCAAGACCAGAGGGCAGATGCCAAAGACCGTCGCGCAGAGAGGAAGTGAGGCATGGTGGGCGGCGATGGGGACATCCTGTCGATGTTTCATGCGCCACCACGCGGGCACGCCGCGACCACCATAGGGGGTCATGGTGAGGTTTAAGCGATCGCGCCGATGATGGGGATCGGTGGAGACGCCCCAGCTTGAAACCCGCATGATGCACTGGGGGTACGACAGACTTGATCATGGGCAATGATAGAGCATCTTAAATGTTCCTTAAGCTCAAATCCTTATGGGGGCCATGATGGGGCAAGGCAGGGTAACCTTGTGCTACCGTGCGTATGCAGCATAGGGGAGCACCGACGGGAGTTTATTACGGAAGCCGTTTTGGTTTAGGCTTAAATTATGAACTCTAATAATTAGTGATAATGTTTTGACTTACTATAAAGCATTTTTATTGTTAAGGCTATATAATTTTGCATAGGTATAAACATAGCCCATACTATATGTTAAGTGAATAACAGAAGCCGTATGTATTTTGTTCCCGCAGAACGCAGGGGTAGTTATTTTAGCCGCATGCCGGTGGACAGATTATCCCAAGGGGAGAATGTGAAGTTCCGGGAGAATATACGCCTACAACACGATATTTTGGACCTATCACTATACAAGTCTACCCTTGTAGCCTTGTATATCTTAGAAAGTGGCAGGTGCACATCTAAGTTAAATGCTTGACTTAGATAACCCTTTGATAAGGCCCATTTCACATAGCCTTATCCTATTGGGCAAACCGCATCCCACATGGGATCCTAACTTATATTAGCTTAAACCCCAACCCTAAACCTCTTTTTCCCCACCCTAGCACCCCTCGGCATCTACGCACTCAAACCCGCTCAGCACCGCTGTCAGGGCATAGTCCAGTGCAAGCAGCCCCTCCTGAGTGATTCGATCTGGAGCAAGTGCCTTTTGACCAACCAAGACCATGGAGACGCCAGATTGGGAGGGAGTGCTTCCGGAGCAGGTATGTAGAGTAGTGTTTTGGTAGATCATCTGAAGTTAGCACCCGCATGGGTTAGTATTGCATTCAGAGTAGCCATCCTAGAACTCCTTTATTCAACATCTTGAACCCTAATCAAGGAACCCTAACTCCAGAATTAGATAGGTATGATTAGGTTAAGATGTTTTATGATGACATCATGATATGATGTTATGTGATGTTGGTTGATCATGTTTGCTCCCCTTGTATTGGGAAGGGGGTAGAGAACTAGTAGCCAATACGTAGTATGCTCCTAGTTAGATCCCTTAGTTCCTATTAATTACGGGCTCAGCATAAGAGCCCACCGGCTAGGAGGCTATGATGTGACTCAGCATTACACAACGGGCTAGAGGCACACGGATGGGGGATCCTTGGCTGAGCGTGGCTACCGGGGATCCCAAAGCCGGCTAGGCCTATGGTCGGGTCACTTTGTGTGGGCCGTGGCATGGGTCCGACACCTCCCGGGCAATGGTGTCCGCCTCCTCGTGAGTTGCAAGTGCCTGCTTGGCCCCGCTTTGGGGGTTGTCGGGTACGAATCGCGGTGTCACAATGTATTCTAGCCTGAACCTCTAGACCCCGGGAGGGAGGGAGGGAGGGGTGGGAGGGAGGGAGGGAAGGGAAGGAAGGAACCCCAATGAACCTGGGAGATAACCCTGAGTAGTCTTGATGGTGATGCCAGAGATCATGTGATCCTAAGACTAGAATCATGCCGCAGCCCGGATCTAGCTCATTCTCCAAAGTATGCACAGAGGGGCGATGAGTGGTCAACCCTAGCTTATTGTCTATAGCCAGCCCCGCCATTGTTATGACTCTGGCCCCGCTTATCTTGAGGCTCAGCTGCCCACTATCCTCCTTATTGAGCTTTAGCCATGGGTAGGAGCTCTCATGTTTTATGGCATATGCTTACCTTCTTTGTAGTTATAGATATGTGGATGAGCTACCCTTCGAGGTAATATGATGTGTTGTATTGTTAGTTCGACGTTGTTTATGCTCCGTTGTGATAGGAGCCCATAGGGGAAGGGGCGCTAAAAGACACCTTTCCCCAGAACCCGCACCCCGCACAAGGTCATTCCAAAGTGCGGATAGACTGAGGGCCTGCATGGCCGGCGGACCAGATGGGGATTTCCTACGGAGTGTACGGCGGGCTACCAGATATTTAGTAGGGAGCGCCACATCTATCTTTTCGTAGTCCGGTCAGTGATACATAAATGCTTTTTTGCAATTTGTTCTGCTTTTATTCCTTTGGCATTGATGAGTTTTAAACACCGTGGTTTTTTAGGTCATATAAGGTTTTCTTATCTGTTTGGGGGGTTTGGTGCAAACATATATAGTTTCAGTAAAACGCTTGTATAGATTTTAGTTAATTTGAGAAGTCTACCTTCTTTTTTAGTAAAGTGGAGGAATACGCGTGACATTACCTACTAGAGTTGAATCAATTACACTTGCAAACCCAAAATGCTCAACCCATCAGCTTTGTCCAAGAATAGAAGTCTCATACCATGGCTTTACGCCATTCGGGTCGTAGTAAGATTATTTTCTCTTCTCAAATTTTCAGCTACCTTGTTTCCTTTCTCTTTTTCCCTTTTGCTATTTTATTTGAGAGAATTACTATTCTTGCGGTCTTACCATGCTTTTCTTTTAAGGATATAGTTGGATAGCTTAAGAATAAAACATGTTATACCAATATCCGTAGATCTTGCTTATAAGTTGGTTCATCAATGCAAGAATTGATAGACTCCGTACATGCAAGGCATGTGTGTCTCGATAATTCAAAGTGGGCTCCATTCTATTCCCTCGCTTTTGCTAACCATCTTGTTTGTCTCGTTGTTTTCCGAAAGTTTGTTAGAGGTAGATAATTTTTTATTGAAACCCTAAAGCGAGATCAGCATACATGGAATGCAATCATTGATGCCACTACCAAGCCCGGAGAAGGTAAGATCATACTTCCAATTTGTTTTTTCTGAATGAACTTTAAGGCATGAACGCAGACTAAGTTTACATTTTCAAACATCCCAAAGGCAAGATGAATATAGAAGACATGAATAATTGGCAAAATATCCTGAGGTTGTTGTTAGAATACACCTTACTAGATATGGGCATTTGGAGGAGGCAATGAGTGTCGATCAATTGCAAGAGAAGCAAGATGTAGTGTCATGGTGTACGATGATTTCTCGGATATGCACACCATGGTAAAAACCGCCTTTGCCTTAAAAATATTTTGAAAAATGCAAGGTAATGGTGTGGTTCTAGACAGCCTTGTCTTTCAAAGCATCATAAAAAAGCATTCTCGCATACAAGAATCGCCATAAAATAAGGGAAGTGCATTCACTGCTTGCTTTTTTGAAAACAAATTCACCAAACACCTGGCCATAAGGAGTGCCCTCCTAGATATGTCCGAAAGTGCCCCGCTTGACATGTCTTGATATGTATAAGAAGTGTAGAAAATCAAGCTTTAGGCACATAGAATCTTTGATACATTGTTGGATCTGAGTGTACTATCATGGATTTCAATTCATTCCGTGGTTTATCGACATGACCGTAACTCCTTTGCTATAGAATAATCCTTTAGCCTCAAGAAACACTAGAATATCTTTGTGTTTAGTATGTGACGCCCCTAATATATACGGCCCCCCGCATATACATACAGGGACTTCCCTTCCATGGCAATCAGCTCATGAGCAGGCCCTCCGCCTAACTCTGGACCATCCGTGAGAGAGATGCCCGGGTGAAGGACACCCGAGGTGTCATTCGCCCACGCCTTCAATGGGACTCCTAAGTTGCTAAGCGTTGAATACATGTTAGCACACAAAGATAAATCATATATAAATAACCACCATGAAGGGTGGCCCATCCATCCAAGTACTAACGGCAAAGAATATGCATCTAATCCTAAGGAAAACACCCCAAACCCCCATTCTCTACCCCCGCCTCACTCCCCGTGAGGATGGACTCGACGCTCTGGCCTCAAGAGATCAACAGACGTAGGTATAACCCGGGCGCTATCGGCATAGAACAAAGGCTAGGGTTGTCCACCCATCCACCCTCCTGTGCACACTTTGCAGATGAGTCTAATCATGCTATGGCATCACTATAGCCTTCCTGAGACGCAGACCAAGGTATCACCCTTCGAGCTACTCCAGGTTCATGAAGCCCTGGTCCGATGAGGCGTGTCAGGAAGTGTCCCCTCCGTGATCGCAAGCCGCTCCATGGGTGGGTTAGAGAATACGTGCGATCAGCTTACCCCGCATCCGCACCCACTTACTCACCCTAAATCACTAAAGCAACGTGATGCCCCATACGGTCACACCTCTGCACCCGTGGAGTGTCGGCCCATACCCGCCCCTCTACGGATCGGCTATCGTGCCTAGCTATCAGGAGTCCTGTGAGCCTTGTATGTTCGTGGCAAGACCCCACCCCACTTCACCATCAAGCCCTTCTCCTCGTGTGCTGGGCAATCCCATAGCATCCATGACTCGGTGGTCTCTTGTGTGCAATGTGTCAAAACTAATGGGAATAATACGTGGCTCTATCTAGGAGCATACTACAATACATGGGCTCAGAGGTCTCTACCCCCTCGAATCCCCCATCTCCCAGTGCTAACTAAGCAAAGAACTACTAAAACCATCAACCAAAGCACATACGAGAGACTAGAGATAAGAATACTCACCATATCAATCAAGGGTTAGCCTAACAGTAAACCACAGAGAAAAATGTAGAAAGAACACATCACGTAGAGGTGCTATGCTATAAATCATCAAGGTAACCCCATCGACTAACCACAAATCGGTCTTGGGCTGCTCCAGCTCGACTAATCTTAAGTACCGGGGTACGCTTCTCCTCCTCCATCTCCAATTGTTTTAATTCGAATTGGGGCACAAAAAGCCCTAATTTGGGTGTCCAAAATGGAAACCCCGCGCTTTGCCCAATCGATTTGGGCTGTGTGGCATGTCATTAATTAACTAATTTGGTATTTTAGCCCTTTTTAATATTAGGATAAGACCTAAATTCGAATTAGGGTTTTGGGTTAGGTTTCCCACCTTTATAATTTAATTATTAACATAGCTAATTTTAGCTTATATGAATAATTAATGTGCCATTAATTATTCATAGTGACGGTCATGTATTTATACTTAAATATGCGATAAATATGTGGAACATCACATAGTAGGACATTACCTACTAGAGTTGAATCAATTACACCGCAAACTCAAAATGCTCATTGTCTAAGAATAGAAGTCTCGCATCTATGGCTTTACGCCAAACCGGGTCGTAGTAAGATTATTTTTCTTTACTCAAATTTTCAGCTACCTTGTTTCCTTTCTTTTTTCCTTCTTAGTATTTTATTTGAGAGAACTACCATTCTTGCAGGTCTTACATGCTTTTCTTAAGGGATATAAGTAGCTTAAGGATAAATGTATTATACCAATATCTAGAGATCTTGCTTATAAGTTGGTTCATCAATGTGCAAATCTGATAGACCTAAGGCATGTGCAGGTTCTGATAATTCAAAGTGGGCTCCATTCTATTCCTGTTTTTGCTAACCATCTTGTTTGTCTGTTTGCTTCTTCTGAAAATTTGTTAGAGGCAGACAATCTCTTTATTGAAACCCTAAAGCGAGATCAGCATACATGGAATGCAATCATTGATGCCACTACCAAGCCTGGAGAAGGTAAGATCGTTTGTCCACTTGTTTTTCAGAATGAACTTTAAGGGCATGAACGCAGACTAAGTTTACATTTTCAAACATCCCAAAGGCAGTATATCATTGAACAGGGTAGAAGACTCCATGAATATATCATAGAGAATTGGCAAATATCTGAGGTTGTTGTTAGAATACAATTTTACTAGATATGGGCATTTGGAGGAGGCACAGAGTGTCGATCAATTGCAGTAGCAAGATGTAGTGTCATGGTGTACGATGATTTTCGTAAGGCTGCTCGGGGAGATATGACTTTGGTGACTGGAGTTCTCAACTCCCGAAAAAGTGAATGGATTGATATTGTGTAACTTAAGCAAGCTTAATGGTTGGAGATTTGCATTTTGCTCCATGGAAAACTCAGTAAATGTAATATTTTTTTTTTTGAAGAACGTGTTTTACTTCATTATACACTCAAAATATTACAAAGTACTTCCAGAAGTAAGAAATGTCCCTGAAGCATCAATCACTTTTAGATGATCACTCCATATTGGAATTTTAATACGATCAGGCCAATTGGAGATCTGAAAGCAATTATACAACTTCTTACGAATTTCTTGAAGCACCATCTGAGAAGAAATACGCTTATCATAAAAGACCTTTCTTCGCCTTCGCTTCCATACACTCCATATTAGCCAAGACTTTGCCATGTAAAATGCAATCCTTTTAGAAGCAGTCCACTGATTTGGATAAATACCCAAAAGAAAGTGCTGACTATCCAAAGATATTCCAAAAAGAGAACGCAGCCAGGACCTAAGACTACTCAGCTCTGCACACAAATATAAACAGTGCTCCAATGTTTCAATGCACCGCTCATACATTGGGCAAAGTGGGCTTACTCCCGGCTTAAAGCGATGAACCATTTGATTAACTCTCAAAGAGCGATGAATCACCTGCCAAAGTAGAACATTTACCTTTGGAGGATTATATTTAGACCAAACAAGGTTCCAGATGGAATGCCATTGAGAAGGCAAAGTCTGTAAGTGCCATTTTCGAGAAGGTGATAAAGTACTTGAGGAGGTAAGCAATCTGTAGCATGAACTTACTAGCTTCTTGCCTTCTTTAATACCTTGAACAAAGTTCCAACATCTCTTGTTACCCACCTCTTTAATTAGAGGAAGAGCACTTGCTACATAAGCCCGTATATTGATATCTTTATCCAACAACCCATATGTCTCTTGAAACCATTGCCAAGGAGCAATGTCAGTAAATGTAATATTGCAATTTAGGACTTTGCATTTAGTGCACTAGAAAAATCATTCGGTGTATATTCCTATTATTGTTCATGTTATTCTATAAAACCATAGAAGGTGGAATTCTAGTTACCTGCAGTTAACTAGACAAATGTTAGCCTGAAAAGGGTAACAATGATAAATGGGTCTATTTTTTATCTTTTCTTTGTGGCCATTGATCTGCAAAATATTCCCTCCATTGTGCCGTCCAAGATTTTTCAAGGGAAAATTTGCTTGCAAGTTTCAATAGTGCGAAGCGACTGTTCCAAACCATTGCTGGAGCAATTAAATAAAACACGCTAAAACCATTGTCCGGCAGACATTGATGTAAGGGCTACTCAGTCCAACTCCGATAGAGGTAGCGCACTACCCATAAGCACAAACTGCGGTGTTCTGGAACAAACCTTTCAAAAACTGGTAGACCATCAGAATGGCAGAGCATTTTGCCACAACTTTCAAGAAGCAATCACTGACAACGGCTATCTAGGCATACTGGATTTCTTAGAGCCGGTCGCATGAAAATAGCAAAGGGGAAACGTCACGAAGGCTGGTGTGAATCCATGGCCGGATTTGCACCAATAGCGTGGTTTCGCTCGAGGAAGGTCGACTCTTCGCATGCAATCACAAACCGCCCAGCTTTATCCAAATTTCTCTACAAATTGCAAACTATCTTTCTTTTTTGAACCATTGCAAAAAAAAGCCATCCAAAATACACAAATAGAAATTTGACCTTCAAGTGCAATTAAGTTGTTCAAACATATCAAAATATACGCTTTAGTGCTTCAATTTGCGCTTTAACTTCACATTAATTTGTGCCTCACACTTCTTACCATACAATAACCACCTAAGGGATGCTAATATAAGTGAGTAAAATATCATTGTCACCATTTGCACATTTAAGACATATGAGCAAAAAATGCCAAGAAATTTATGGGGATTTCAATCAACTTTATGCCAATGGGATTCGATTTCTTTGGTTTTGCCAAGGCACAAACTAATGTGATTTAAGACATATGTTGACATTTGATGGTTATTCTGAATCCCTCGAATTTTGACCAATTATTTTTAGTATCACAAAGAAGCTTAACTACTCCAAGAAAATACACATAACTCCTTCATCAAATGTCTAATGTACACATTGTAAATGCTTTTCAAAATTAGCTTTGAATGTGACGTATAACAATAACAATTTTATATATTTGATTCTTCAAATATTTGATTTCCAATTCCCGAGCATATTGTATGTACATATATTTTCTGTCAATAACATGTATCCTACCCAGGATCGTTGAAACATGGCCTTTGTAAAATTTTATAACTATTAAACTTATGCTCGATAAAAACCCAGCAACGCTAGGCACTTTTTCTAGTGGTGTGATAAACTTGTGGTCTTTCCCTTTTACTAGGCATCAATGCTACTTATCTACTCAATTTCTCTAGTATCTAAAATACATTTGAGCTCCCGTATAAAATACATTTGAACTCATATTTCAACCTTCCCTTGAGTATGTCCCATGCAAAGAGAACTCAGAAGTCTCCATCCACGCAAGCTTTTCCCTATATACACTTAGAAATATAAATGCTGGAACCTCAAACCTCAATTTCTCTACACTAGGTTGATCTCTTGGAGAAACCAACTTTCAACTTTGCAAAGAATCACAATTGCGAAGAATGCTCCCTTTTTGTTGCAAAATGTAAAAGATATGTCTGAAGCAGGCGCTATGCTGCTAATTAATGCCTATTACTAGCCCAAAACATTTTCTACATTCGCAGCTTGTATTTCACACATGAAGATGTAGTATATGCATTGTAACCATGTCTGTTGATGATATGATCATCAGCAAGCTGCTGATTAATGCCTATTGCTAGCTCAAAAATGTCTGCGTTCGCAACTTGTATTTCACACATGAAGCAGTAGTATATGCATTATAACTATGTATGTTGACGATCTGATCATCACAGTTATGCAACTGCGCTCGCATCACAAAATCGGCTCAAGCAGCATTTTGAGATTAACTGGCATTGGTTTGTTACACTACAATTTGGAGGTTGAGATTTGGCAGCATACTGAGTTTATTCAACTCATATGAAATATGAGTTTATTTAACTCACATGCAATAAAATAGATCAAAGAACTTCATAAGTTCCATATTACAGGACTGCAAACCCGTACCGACACCATTTGAGCAAGGGGCACTAACTTGACTTTGTTGTACAGGCAATAGTTGGACCACTCATTTACTTTTGCAGTAGGCTAAATTAGTAGGTCCATGAGACATCCTACTGAAATACACTAGACAGCAACCAAAAGAATTCTTGCCTATCTTAGAGCACTATAAAAGGTCCAGATGAGCAGCCATTATTAACGCTTACACTAGTGCAGAATTGGCAGGACATGATCTTCACAACAGAAAAAGGTACATGTCATTATTGTAATTACATGGGCATCCGAAAGTAAGCCACTGTTAGCCCCGGTACTACAGAACCTGAACTCAAGGCTTTATGCACAGGAACAAGAGAAAGATTTGGCTGCTACATGTTATCAGGATCTACAACTTTATACCTGGATAACTCAAAGTGGCATTAAGCTAATAAAAGATCACAAGTGGCATCCAAATACCAACTCAAATCTGTTTTGTTAGGAAGCAGCTTGGAATCTCCCCTTGCACCTCAGTACTATTCCACTACATATCAGCTCGCAGATGGAATAAACAAAAGTACTTGGTGGGTCTAAATTTCAAGACATAAATCATCTCTTGAGCATTCATTCTTTAAAGATAAAAGGATACCATACTATATTGACTTTGTAGATCTTGAGCTCAAACAGTTAGGAGTTCTCTTAGTTGCTTTTGTCCCAGATTGATCAAGAAAGAAGTAATTTCCACCTTATACGCATTGCCCTAACTTCTAATTTCATATTCTTTAGCACGCATTATCTAGGTTGGCTTAACTGATGAAGGTTTAAATATAATGACATGAAATCATTGAGAGAAGAGCTTAATGATTGATTGATTGATCTTATTAACATCTATAGTGGCAGTTTGTCTCTTGGGGCTAACAAAAATACATGTATAGTTATTATACAAAAAGGGGACAAGTAAGGATGTTCCTTAAAGACATGTAAGATTCTAAATATTGAAAATTGCCGCAAAAAATATGGCACAAAATATGCTTTTTCTTCACAAATGATTGCTTATGATATTTATCGAGTTGTCCTTTTATTCTTTTTAGAGACCCTCAAGTAGAGGCCACAAGAGCCATGTTGTATGGTCCTAGTTTTATCCAGCTAAGTACATGAAAGAACTTTCCAGATTTCTTTTTAATGTTCTTGGTTTCGATAGAAATTAAATTTTTAGATGTTGATTTGCCCTAGAAGTATCGCTCTAATCTTAACATGGCATTGAAGAAAGAAGTTTCTAGGAAGAGTTGAGGGATGACCAACATCAGAGATCTAATCATCTAGCTTATCCATATCCTCAGAGTTTTCAAATGCTTCTTTCAAAAAGCTTTAGTCAGACTTGTGGTATCAAAGCACAAAGAATGCAACAAGATGCAAACTTGTACTTTGAAAAGCTAGGTCTTAGAAAGGAGGAAGGGCATTCTTTTGAACCAGCATTTAAAAGAAATACTTACTTTGTAACTTCATGATTGCAATAAATATTAACGCAACTTGTGTTAAGAGACTATATTGCTCTTCCGAGAAGGCAAGTGCTAATGCTTGTTTGTCTATCGTGGTAACAATGGGTTTATTGTGGCACATTAGATGATCAATGTTAATAAGGCGATACTCATGACATCTTTATGAGAACTAGAGTTTAATGGACATGCATAAGTAAGTGCTCATGCTTTGAATAAAGAGATTAAGCATAAGGACCTGTTGAACTCTGAATCTTTTGAATGACAAAAGGCAAGTTTTGATTGTTCTTGCTATGCGTACTTTTGAAGTACAATAAAATGTATGACATACCATATAGATGACCAAGCAGGAACACCCAATGAACGCAGCAGCTATAGAAGAAAGCATTAAGCATGCAAAACAAGCAATTGATTTGTACCAAGGATTGCCAGACTTTGTATATTAATCTTGATTATTATTAACATAACATGTTGACAAATTCAATTGAGGCCCATATGTACTTGGTTAAATGCAGATGGCTCAGTAGATGCTTCTTCGATAAGTTTTGTTCTTCGATAAGTTTTTTTGCAACAGGTACAATATCTGGTACAATATCTGTGTTTTTGTGTTCAATGAAGTGCTTATCAACAATTATCTTAAGAGTGGATCAAAATAGTCCTCATGACCGATAATAATGGTAAGACATGGTTTTCTAAAGACGGTTGCTTCTTTTAAAAAGAAGAAGCAAGATGTGGGAATAAAATTTAATGAGCTTGATTTTGGAAGTGCCTCACAAAGACATGGATGCAAGTAAAAGATATATTCAAATATCAAAGTTGCAAAATTAGAAAATGACTGACCCTTTTGTCTATGTTTTTTATGGTATTTACACTTCTCACCTCATATCTCCTTGAATGCAACACTCTAGGTGCCCAAGTAAGTACGATCGTGGTATTTAACAACCACTGCCATGTTTGAACCAGAAAAAATACATGAGGTTTTTGTGGACTTAACAAATTTTATGAGTGTCATGTTAAAACCACATTGACGTAAAAATACACGGAGTTTTTTTTGTTTCATGCTGGTTCAAACATGACGGTGGTTGTTAAATAAGACGCTGAAGTAAGTATTGTCACAATGCGGAAATGGCATGTGATGTACTACCCTTATAGCAAAAAAAGTCAAGTTTTGAGATGATATGCCATGTTCAAAATCGATTTCGAAATTCATTAAATTATTTTGCACGCCCAATGAGGTCTACAATACACTCAAAAATGCTCTAGAGATGGAGTCACGTAACCATAATTTGTTATCGGAGAAAGTAATGACAACCTTCATCTACCAAATTCTATATGATCTGCAAGAAGACAATGCATTAAGCAAAGTGATAGCAGCCGGTTAAACCAAAGCAGTTTTTACCTTTTGACATTTATTTGCTTTAAAGAGCGTAAGGGCTTGTTTGCCTCTTCCACGCTGACCATATGCTGCGCATAAGTGATGTCCGTGATACCACATCTCTTTTGAGGTGCATTTTTCTCGCAAGAGCATCCAAATTTATCTCCTTGACAATGATGCATGCATGAATGAATCTTCCTTCGCATAACGCCGGAAGATCAAAGACCAAGAAAGAATACTAATGACGATAACTGGTTTGCTCGCAGACCTTCTCGCCACGTGTTCCGAGCATGGAAAAAAAATCCTTACCAACTTCCAAAGCCGCACATAAAGCTGCAATGGTGCTGTTCCAAGATACAATATCCCTACCAACGATAGATTTAAACACAACTTGCACACTATGCAGTCCTTTATTCAATATACATGTTGATAAGTGACTTTTCTATAATAGTATCTGAATCTATGCCAAGAGAAATGGCCTATGCATGAACCAGCAGCCCTTGCTTCTTCTAGTGTTGATAACAAAGCACATGCACCAAGGATATTAGAGCAAGCTACCTTTTATCCGGAGATTCATTATGTTATGTTGCATTTGCTTGAAAAAACCTCAACTCCTTCAAGATTTTCATGCCGGACATATGCTACAATTATTGTTGTCCAAAGAAATGTCGCCTTTGTGATAATATATTGAACACCTCGCGGCAAGCGTTGTCTTCCAGTTATCACACATATTGACTAAGACAAAACCCACATAAACATTAACTTTCAATATGTTGGCAAAATCGTAGTATGGACCAGCTTGCCCGTGGCTGCCATTGCAATGTTGGCACATCCATCAAGGATGATAACAAGAATGGTTTCTTGCACTTTCAATCCCGATTCAAGCATTTGCCACAAAATGTAACAAGAGCTTGCCTTGTCCGACCATGTTGTACACATATGTCGAAGCATAACGGTCCATGAAACCTCATTCTTAGCTTGCATAACATTAAACATAAACCTCCTTGGATTTGACTCCAACAACATACATGTTCACTATAACAATGATATCTGAACTAAATTAATTTTGATAATTCTACAAAGGCACAAGCCCGCCCTCCGAAGCGCTTTCTCATCTCATAAAGATCTAGGATAGTAACACATATGGATTTATCCAACTTCGGCTTCAATCAATCAAAGATTTGATCAAATAGATACTTGGCCTCCAAGACATGGACATGATCAGCATATAAGGGCAATCTTTGTAGACCATGCAACAATGTCTTTTGAAAAAATTTCTGTTAAAGGTCGCCTTTGAATCTTTATGCTTCCACATTTTCCGCAGATATCCTAACACGCGGCAGCTTACATGAAAATACCCAAATTAAATCCATATAAAATGCTATACACATGGATAAGTTTTGCTGCCCCGAGATCAGATAAGCTAGCACAAGATTTCGTGATTGTTAAGAATGCATCTTATGTGGCTTCACACCTTCCTCCAAAGATATAACAAAATAATCTCAATGCCTCTTTCCCATGTCCACTTCCGAGCAAATGCTAATTACAAAGCTCAGAAAAGATGTTTTTGAAAATAATCGATAAACATGGCATATGCATTATCCAAAGCCTCACATTTCTATACATCCGCACTAAAAGGTTCACCAAAATTGTAACATAAGTAATCAAATTTACTCCCTCGCAACTGCGGAATGGATAAAATCAAGTCCACTTGAAGATTCCCAATATCAAATCTCTTGAGAAATAGATTATGGGCGGGATCTTCCTTATTCTTGTTCCTATTAGGATTCTTATGTATATACCGAGTCACAATGGCCATGGTTTCTATATCCTCCGTAAGATTCTTTTTTCGTCGCCACAATAATAGTTTTGACAACATTCTTGGCTCCATCGACATTCTAGATGATACATGGCATATTTGGCGCGGCACATAACGCTGCTGTACCCGCTTCTCCATGTCACAAGAGTGCTCATTACCAAACATTCCTAAGATGTCAACAAAGACATATAGTATAGTAAAGAAAAGGCACATTGCATTCTCGCCTTAGATCCAAATGGGACATTCCCATATGGTGTCAAGCCAAAACCAATATCCTCGCTTTGCATTCTTGTTTTCTTACTAACATTCTGATTTTTACATGACATTCTAGGCTCAAGAGATTAGCCGATGGCACCGGGCATAGAATGCAATGTTCCCGCCATGTTTGAGTGAAATGTTCCTTCTTTCCATGTTACAAGAATGTCTGCTGACCAGATATTCTTGCGATGCGGTCAAGATAAAGACGACATTGTTTCCACCCCAAGAATGTCCGTACAAAAATTCTCAGATACATGTCATGAGGTGGCAACACATGTCGAAGCTTTCTTGTGGTTTAGCCACCTTGTAGTACTAAAAGGGGTCCTAAAATTTTTGATGTGTCTCTTGCTACCTACTTATTGAGGTGTCACTCATCTTGCATATATGATATGCAAAGAAATGTGGCATAAATATTGCTCTAGAGTCATTCTTCATCCTCCACAAGAATGAGGTCCTCACCATCTACTTCTAATTTTCTCTTCTTTAGATTCCACAAGTTCCCGGGTATATCTCCTCCTTACTCACTTCTTCAACTCCATCAACATTTGAACTTCTTTTGCATTGATTTTAATAGTTGAGATCAGCCTCCCTCGCAAGCTCTGGAGGATTGGGAGGAGGTTCTCTCTATGTTTCCGTATTCTACTTGTTGCTTAGATTTGACATAAAAGCTGCTACTTCAATTTCCAGTTTTCTTGTAGCAGGGAGCATGCTGGCCAATGTTATTTGGAGCATGGGACAGCATAATCCTGAGTTCAATGGAAAGCCTTTGATTAATTATGACATGGGATTCGCCTTTGCCATGTATATGCTTCTTGGCATCGCTTTTGAACATTCTCGCCATGCTTTTTCTTCCAAGTTGGTCATCACCCTCGTTGTTGATTATGCTTCTTTTCTATCTTACTTTGAGGAGTTGTAAATACGTGAATCGCACTATGGAAATTTGAATCTCTTGTTAAAAGCTTAGATCAAAATACTCCTTGCTTTCGGGTGGAGTGTCCCTCCGATATGAAGTTAGAAGGAAATCATGGTTCTTCTTTACCCCATGAGAACAAGGATGATCTTCTCCATCCTTTGCTACCAGCACACACATTTTCTGGCCCTTCTAAGGAATTTTGTTGATGTCTTTGTTTGGTTCGGCCTTCACTATTATTCACCGCTAGGGTCAAGCAAGGTATTATGAAGCCGGTTTTCATTGTTCCTCTAGTAGATTTATTAAGAGCAAGCAATCTTCTGATTCTACAGGAATTCATCAATTTTGGATTTAGTGAAGCGGGGAACTGGCTACTATCAACGTGTCAAATTCCACTTGCTTTGGTTATTACTGCATGGACAATTTTGGGCAAGAAAGATTCCACTGACACCATAAATATTAGAGGAGGAAAACAACAAGTAATCATGAGTTTGTATTCTTTGATTTGTATTTTCGTTTGTTATTGGCCAAATCTAATTTTTTACATATTTTCTCCTACAGATATATATGTTTCTTCCAGCAGGGGCATTCATTGCTGGAGCCGCAGGTAGCATTTTAGGAATTGGAGGCGGGATGATACTCAATCCAATTTTTGAGACCGGATTACATCCCCAAGTTCGCTTTTTTTGTGTTTCAATTGAAATTTTAATTAACAACTTAATCGCACTAATCTTCGATATCTTTAATAAATTACGTGAGACAACTTCACAACAAAGAATCCTAGTTTTCTTTTCCCTCTTCTCAATCTGCTCGCAATATTGGCTCATGGGCGCAGCCGATGATGTAAGCACTAGGATTTTCTGAGTGTGTTTTATATCATCATTCATTACCGCAGAGTGTTTGAAGAGGGCGATAAAGAGATTGAGCCACCATCACTTGTTGTTTTGATGGTGAGTTTGGAAATGGGAGTAAGCCCATTCTCATCTCTATATTGAATGTATTGGAAGAATTATAAATTGGCAAAATAACGCTCTTGAGTGGAGCACCATCAATGCCTTCAAAGAAAAATCTATTGGGCGATAGTCGGACGCCTCGCTAAACGTGCCTCGTCCGCATTACACTTCGGCAGAAATCCCCATCCGCCGCAACAACCGCGATGGGCTCTTTTCGCCTACCCCGCACTCCTCGAAGTTGACTCTTAGTGCGGGAAGGGAACATTAAGGTGTCTTGCACACCCTTTCCCTATGGGCTCCTATAACAAATGGCATAACACGCCGAACTAGCATCAACATATACAAATACTACCTCAAGGGTAGTGCATCACACATAAACCAAGGCAAAGATGATAATCACCAACCATGAAACATGAGAGCTCCTACCCCGCCACTGTAAGGAGGATGACCGACCGCCAGGGCCTCAAGATAGAGCAGACCGAAGTCATGGCAATGGCGAGGGCTGGCATAGAACAATGGCTAGGGTTGACCACTCCATCCGGCCTCCTCCCCGCATACTTTGCAAATGGGCTAGATCAGGCTCGACAGACTTAGCCTTCCTGGATACGCAATCCCATGGCATCACCCATCTAGGACTACTCCAGTTGCATCTCCTCGTCCGATGAGGCAGAAGGGCTGCATCTCCCCTTCCCAGATCTAGAGGTGCCGGGCGGCTAGAGAATCGTGGGCGACACACCCATCGCACTGACTGAACCCCCCAAAACGAGAGCCAAGCCAACACTTGCAGCCTCGAGGCGTGGCAACACCATTGCCCTGTGAGGTGTTTGACCCATGCTCGCCCACACCTAAGTGACCCACCATAAGCTCTAGCCCACTATGGGATCCCCTCGGCCCCCACTCTGAAGGGATCCTCCCTCCACTTTCCCTCTAGCCCTGCTATATGGTGCTGAGTCATATCATAGCCTCAATAGCCCGGTGGGCCCTATGCACGCCTAACCAAATAGGAACTAAGGGATCTACTCTAGAGCATACTACATATGGCTCTAGGTCTCTACCCCTTCCCAATACAAGAGGAGCAAACATGATCAACCATCATCACATAATCATCACATCATGAGAATAATCATAAGAAGAACATCTTAACCTAATCATACAACTAACTAATGGTTAGGGTTCCTTTTGATTAGGTTCAAGATGTTGAATATGGGTTCTAGGATGGCTCTACTCTAGATACAAGATACTAGCACATCCGAATGCTAATTCCGCATGAGCTATCACAACTATTATCCTACATACCGCCCCTGAAGCTCTCCTCCAGATCCGCAGGTGCCTCCATGGTCTCCCACTCACGAGATGCCGCCCTACCCAAGAACGAAGTCTACCCTCGCTGGGGCGCTGCACCATGCCACAAAGAACGATGTTCAAAACGGGGTTTCAACCAGTAGGTGAGTCTCCGGGTGCTAGGGCCGGAAAGAGGTCTAGGGTTAGGGTTTATGCCTATATAAGTTAGGGTCCACCTAGGATGCCACGCGGCACCAATCGGTGAGTCCCGTGTGGCGGTGCCCCAATAGGTTAAGGCCACACGGATAATGGCTTAAACCTATGGCTGGCTAAGTTATGAGAATAACTTAGCCATGCCCCCTAGTGCCACAACCTATGGTATACAAGGCTATGAAGATAGACTTGTATAGTGACGGATCCAGAATATACGATTTATGACGATATTCCCCCTCGACCGCCACATTCTCCCCCTTAGGACAATGTTGTCCTCAAGATTGCGCTAAGGTGACGATCCTACCTTATGCCTACAAAACATCAACATGTCATAACCTTTAATTTAGTTTAGCAATCAAGTTTTATTAGTTAAAGAACAAAATTTAGGCTATATTTGTACTTATACAAAATTATATAGCCTTAACACCGCTATTTCTTATAATAATTCAAAATACTATTATAAGAGTTATTAGGGTTCATAATCTAAATTATGGCTCCCCCTATCTTCTCTCGCAACGCGCCCTCGCTGAAGTCCTCCTTCCACTTGCCTCGCAAAAGGAGCACATTACGCTAGTTTAGTTAATAATTTGTGGTTTTAGGGGACCACCCCCTTACCTCCTTTGAGCCGAACCATCGCCTCAAGGTTGTCCTAATACCTTGCCCAAGATCATGGCCCTTTTCGGATTTGAGCTTAGGATCATTTAAGATGCTTCCATCATTGCCCATGATCGAGTGTTACCTTTGTACACGATCCCCCTGGACGAGTACACCCCAGTGCATCATGCCCCGAGGGTTTCAAATAGGGAACGCCTCACGATCCCATCATCACAAGATGATCACTTTTAACCTTCACCATGACCCTCCTCCTACGCCAGTGTGTATATTCCCGCATCGTGGGCATAGAGATCATCCGGATCGATGTCCCATCATCGCCCACCATGCCTCATTCTCACCACATGACCCTAATGGTCATAAGCGCATGGTGCGTGTGGCCCAGAGAATGCCCTAAAGGCGCATCCCATCATCGCCCACACGATCGAGGTTCCGCACATGCACCCTAGTAACTAGAATGCATGCGCCAAAGCTTAAGGCTAACTAACAACATACTAGCTAACCACCGGGTAAGTCGGGTCGCACCAAGCCCAGACGACACTCGCCCATCAAACTCCTTTTCATAAACTCGGGTATTGCTTCTCCAAGTCTTGCTTCAATACCCATGTCGCATCTTCCACGGCAAGTGCTTCCACTTAACCAAATACCGAGGAACCGAGACCTCCTAGTCTTCTTGAATGACTTATCAAGAAGTAAATTCGTGCACTATTTCTACTTGCTTCCTCCATCATTTCCAACAAGGTTGGAGTATCCAAAACCTCCCTCGGGTTAGGATTGTGCCTTTTAATAAACTTACGGGAAGACCTTGTGAACCTTGGAGATGGGCCGGAAGATCCAACTTGTAGGCTTGAGAGCCCACTCTCTCCAAAAATCTTGAACGGACCAGCCCACCTAGGGGCAAGCTTTTGCAGCCCCAACCCGCAGCCTTGGCTTGCTTCACCTTTATCTTTCAACCAAACGCCATCGCCACCTTGAACTCTCTTACGGTCCTATGTGCTTGTCTGGCTACACTCTTCTCGGGCCACTTTTGCCGCCAATAAATAACCCCTTACTTTTCCACTAGTCGCCGATATCCCCTAACATCCGGCCGGATACTTTACCTTGGACACGATTGTGCCGTATCCGGTTAAGCATCACCGGCACCGCAATTTACCATGAAAGGGAGACATCCGAGATGACTCCCCGCTTGGCACCGCTGTAGGCGCATTCCACCAAGTGGATGTACCATCCCACTTGGACCGCTTTGTTCCACACATAACTTCAAGCATGTCTTCAATGATCCGATTCGCCCTCCCGTCTGCCATCCGCTTTGGGGATGATATGCCGCGGCTCATGGAGAGCTTCGTCTCAATGGTGTTGAAGAGGTCCCGCCAAAGGCACTCATAAACTTGGAATCCCTATCGATATTATCTCCCCGAGGCATGCCATGGAGTCTTTGCGAAAAATCTCCCTTACAAATAACTTGGCAAGATCTAATGCGGTGTCAAGATCTTGCAAGGCACAAATGTGCCATCTTAGATAACTTATCTACGACAACCATCAATGCATCCTTGCTCAAGAGTTCTAGGGAGACCTCGTGATGAAATCCATGCTTATGACCTCCCACTTTGCATTTGGCACCCCAATGGCTCAAGAGCACCTGAACTGGGTTGTTCGCTTTGGTTCAATGACATAACCGGTAATCCCGAATATATGCAGCTATTCGCCTCTTCATTCCCGCCAGAAGTAAGCTACTAATCTTGAAATAGGTCTTCATGAAGCCAAGATGCCCCCGCTATTGGGCTGTTATGTGTCATGAAGAATTAGCTTCCTTACCCCTCGATGATTCGGCACACACAAACTTATGCTTGTGATACAACAAAGTTGCCTTCCTTCTTATAATGCTTGAAGGCTTCCCGCCTCTTATCTCGCTTCGCTTCCTTGGAAAGACTTTCCCATACCTCCTTGAAGTTCACATCCGCTGGCAAGGACTCTTCGCCTTCTTGCCAAACTCACTGAAGAGTGGAAATCGTGATACAATGCGCCCTTGTTCGAAATGGTCTCCCTCGAGAGGGCATCCGCTACAACATTAAGCTTACCGTGCTTATACATAATATCAAAATCATACCCTCAAGGAATTCCATCCACCTCCTTTGCCTTTAAGTTGAGGAGTGGTGGGTGAAAGATAATGAAGGCTCCGTGATCAAGATCCAACCGAAACTTCCTTCCCAGCCAGATAATGCCTCCATATCCTCAATGCCCCGACAATGGCTAGCAGCTCCCATCATGGGTTGGGTAGCTGTTGCTAGCGTTCATCTTCTTCGAAGTCGTAGGCGACTACCCTTCCTTCTTGCATCAAGACCGCCCCATATATCTTGTTTGCATCCGCTGCTACCAACTTATCTTTTACTGATCCGAAGAACAAGCACCGGTGTCAAGTGTTAAGGCCTTTTTTTTCTCAAAAGAAGCTTTGACTTTCTAACCAATGGCTAGTCCAATCCTTAATCTTCTTGGCCTTAGTGAGGTCCGGCCGTGGGACGCCCACTTAGCAAAGTCCTTCACGAACTTTTCATATCCCGCCAACCCGAGAAAGCTTTTACTTCCGCCACATTCCTTGAGCTGGCCAATCAACTATTGCCTCAATCTTAGATGGATCTCGTGGAGATTCCCTGATGTTACTACATGCCCCAAATACTCCACTCGCCTGTTGCAAAGTGGCACTTAGAGAGCTTCCCATACAACCGATGACGCCTCAACTTCTCCAACACTTTCCTGAGATGCCGACAATGCTCCTCAAGGGACTTGTCAGAGATTAGGATGTTGTCAAGAAGACAATAACAAACTCATCCAAGAAGTCTCTCAAGATGTCGCTCATGAGGCGATAAACGCTGCTGAGCATTCGATAGTCCAAAGGGCATTATCAGAACTCAAAATGACCATACCGCTGCTCGGAAGCGCCTTTATGGATATCCTCTTTTTATTCTTATCCGATGGTATCCCGATCTCAAATCAATTTTAGAGAATACCTTTTGCTCCTTTGTAGCTGATCCATTAGGTCATCTCGCCCTTGGCAATGCATACTTATTCTTTATCGTCGCTATTGAGCCGGGCGATAGTTCATGCACATTCTTAAGCTCCCATCTTTCTTCTTCAATAAAGAGTATAGGTGTCTCGAAAGGAGACACACTTGTTCTTATAAATCCAAGCTCGGTGCAATTCCCCGGTCGCTTTCTTTGAGCTCAATCAATTCTCGGGTGCTCATTCTATATGGCGCTTTACTGGTAGGCTTTCGCAGATCCCAGCCAATGTGATCTCACATTCCACACCCCTATAAGGTGGGTTTCGCCGATTTCATCCGAAATACATCCTTGAACTCTGGGCCGCCTTTGCTATTCGCTAACCGATTCCCCTTTGGGTCATTTTTCTCCCGCTGCCAAGGCTCAACCGGATTCCATCCTCAAGATGTAGTCCACCTTATTCTTTTCTATACTCTTCCTTAGCCGCCAAAGAAATACACCGCATGGGAGAAATCTAGCTTACCTTTCACTATCAATTTGTTGCCATCCGGTGCCGCCATGGTGACTTCATTCCGGCCGCAATCAATCATGGCTTTGGCTGGCTTCAAAAAATTCCATCCCCACTATCGATCATATCTTCCATGTCCATGACTTCGCCTCCCATCGCCACTTAGCCCCACTCAAGGTCTATGTCAAAGGTGATCCTCCTCCCTTAGTGTGCCCGATGGCCGGCTGCCATAGCACCGGGCCTTGGCTTAGACTTCAATACCTTGTTCTTCATTAGAGCAGCCAATCTAGGAGATGCAAAATTATGAGAGCTACCCAGATCTATGAGGACTACATAAGGATTACTATCTATGATCCCATCCGCCGCGATGACAAATGATCGATTCTATATCACCGCCCCCAATGTTTGCACATATGTGGCACTCACCATCTATGAAGTCCTCGCCCCTCCCCGCCGGTCGCCGCCCCGCCCGCTCACTAGAGTCCTAATCCAAGAGTTCTCGCCAAGGCCGACCGCATGACGAATGGACAATCATGTGTTCGGTGCCCCCGCTGGAAGCACCGGCGCATAACTTTTCTTTTCCCTCGCTCTCCCACCTTCTAAGAAACTGTTTAGGAGACGCTAAGAGCACCGGCCGATGCATTCTCCTTCGTGGGCTTTACTTCGGCCCCTCAAAGCTTTGTTCTCACCCCACCTTTGCTGCTGACTCTCGATGGTGTAGCTGCCGATTGCTTACCCCCGATATTGCCCCCGACATCAGCTGAACTCTACCCCCTGAAGGTTGGATCGTCGCTGGAGTTGCTGGTGCCTCTTCCAAACTTATAGCTTTATCTTCGCCCTCAGGTAACCGGACACTTTGATTGTTGCTAACAAGCCTCTTGATATTAAGCCGCTCAACCCTCACGTAAGTATCCACCTTGCCTTCAAACTCCAGGAACATGCAGCCTCGAAAGCCTTCATAAATTTTCTTCGTATATTTAGCCAATCGATAGCTACCCTCGATTCAACCTCAGAAAACCATTAACTGGCCTACTAATATGAGACCTTGGCACATATAGTGCTTGCGAAAGCCTTGTCAAGGTCTTAAACCCGCACTTGTTCCTCTTTTGCTTGTTGACTTAGCATATCCCTTCCACCGCATCCTTGCCGTCCAATAAGGTTAGTCAGAAAGTAACTTTCCCTATGTCCTTGTCTTCATACCGTATGAGTTGCCAAATTCTTCCATTTCATCAAGCCATGCTTCAGCCTCCATGCCTCGACTGCCTTTCCCCCGAGAACCGCCGAGCCTTGTCTTCCATACATTGCTCATAGCACTATCCACCTTTTTCTCGATAGTCATCCGTCTTTCTTGCTCTTTTCCTTTTTTTTAGGTGTGCCCGACCGACCGCGCCGAGCTGAGCCGTCCCTCACTGGAAGAGCTATCCGATGAGCTGGAGCTAGATGATGATGGACTTTGGTTCCTCCTCTTCCCTTCTCCTATCCCCTTGACGCTCCTTGGTTGCCCTCCCTTCCCCGGGCCGAGGGACTTCGCCACCACCACCCGAAACAAGGTGGAGGTGGAGGACCATCTTCCCCGCATTCATGAGAGGTGTCGCCAGCTTGATGAGATGTTGCATTTGGTTCTCATCTGCACCAACCTTTGCGCTGACCGCCTCATGTGACATATCCTCGCTCAAAAATCTTCTTTGTTCCCCGCCAAACAAGTTCCTTGGTACCCATTGGTCGGTGGCCGGTCTTGAGATCCCGTGACTTGAGTTCCTTGGTCGCAAGAATTGATCATCAATACATTTTATTTGGGTTAGATGTTAATCAATTTTACTTGCAATTGAATTATCTTTAGTTATAAGAAATCATACAAAGCCTTTACATTGACAAAACAGTTAATAGTCATTAATACATAAGGATTACATGATAAGGTAGATATATCTTAGCATAATGGGTACACGAAACACTTAGCATTAAAATGTTAGCCTCAGGTGCCAATTGCACACACAGTCTATACTTGCCGTGATGAGGGCGAGGCCCCACTGCCACGGGGTCCAAGAAGAGGGAGCCACAAGGCATGCCACCTACGGCCAAAGCTCCTCCAAGAAGCGGTAAAGACCCAAAGGTAGGACCCACCACGGGCCACCACTTGTCCGTTAGCACGTCACCATACAGCTCGGGATTCCCTCGCTCGAGTGCCCAAGTAGTGGAGCACGCTGTCATCATGATGAGGATCGATTCAGGCCCGTGAGGGCCACCCGTTTCCTATATATTGTAGCATTTTTTGCTCCTTCAAAAAAAGAGGGGTTCGTGAGTGTTCTTTTGTGTCACTACAGAGCGCACATGCCGGTCGCCTCTGTGCTTTTTGAGCCTTCATTGTACACTTGTTTTGATCAATGGATTGCCGTGGTTCTCCACAAGTGTCTTGTGTGTTTCATTGTGTATTGCCATTGCCGCTTTTATCTCGAAGTTTTTCGTTCTTTCCTCCGTTAGCAAAAATCCCCGCACAAGAGTGTTCTCGTGATTTGCCCCCGCCGACTTCACGGATCTCACAGATCTGTCCCCTCAGCGATCCCGCAGCCCGGACCCCAAACACCGGCGCCGATGGTTGCCGCCTTTCAAAGCCGTATTGGATACCATGTTCAATCCCTTCTTTACCCCTTTACGATATTCAACACCGATGGAGTCAAGACGCCGCCGCCATGAACCAGCGCCGGGACCCCCGCTGGAAATATGTCCATACACTACCTCGTTCGATTGTCTCTTCTCCCGTACGAGCGCACTGCTCCACCTACACCACGATTAATTTTTCCAGACCGACCTCCCCGTGGAAGGTCGCCATTGTTCCGCTCCTCGCTCGCCATTATCATGCAGGCCGCAACACGCCTTTGAATTTACTCCACCGAATCCTAACTCAAGATCCGACCGTAACCACCGCAATTTTCTCCCGGAACATTCGCAAAATGTTTCTATTGGTAATCTTTCTTTAGGAACTTCGTACCACCGCTTCCACCTTTTGTCAATTCCCCTACCGCCTCGTTCCTTTAATCGTTCCCCACACTGCTTCATGCCCTCGCTACAACCTTTGTTCCCACTACAATCGCTTCAGCAAGCTCTTTTTTACTAATCTCACACAACCTATGCCAGCTTTGTACCTATGCAAAGAACCAACACCCATCGCCTTTTTTTTCCACAAATGCAAACACCCATTCATGCTACCGAATTCTACACACATGCTTTAAAACTCCCATATCCACTCTTTGAAATGATAAAGGTAAACACATAGACCGTGAGTGCTCAGCTCACATGGATGAATTTGAGTCACTTGCAGATCTCAATGGTCACCCCGATCCAAAACTAAAATTCCACATCTTTTTCGACGCACTTCAAGGCGGAGCACCCCTTACCTAATGGCCGATGGCAAACAAAAGCCACCGGAAACAAGATTGATACACATGAAGACCTCTTTTCTTTCCCATTACGACCCTTTGGCGATGATCAACAACCGCCGAACGACCTCAACACACTCAAGCGAACCCAGAGAATCGCCTCGAGACTTTGCGCATCGACCGGCAGATCTTAGTCAACAAGTTGAAGGAATTTCCAACCCAAAGCCAAATTCTAGTGTGGTTTCTTCAAGGCTTACCCTCTCACATCCGATTTATGACTGAAGTATTTGCCTCAAGACATTACAAGAAGCCATTGAATTAGTCAATCACTGCTCATATGTTTTCACGCCAAGTGATCAAGCCACGATACTCCCATTTCCCCGCTACACCCCACGCTTCAGACCCTCGACCCTTCCACGGCAGCTCCCCAAGAAATAACATTTGGTACTATTTGCCAAGATTCGTGACATCCGCTAATGAGTGTAACTCGCGGGATAGCATGATCCATTGCAAACGCCGCAACATGCGTAACCACACCAATCAAGAATGTACAAATCCACCACCAAACCAGATCGACAACGCCTTTGTTCACCAAGTGCGTAGGTACCCACGCAAAACTCAACCACGCATTACAGCACAAACCTACCAACAACAACAACCCCAAAGAATAACAAGAACTACAACGGGACCTCCTCGCTCCACTTTTGATCCAAGCAAGTCCTAATGTTTCAACTGTGGACCAATGGGGTCATACGGGCCCCACAGATTGTCCTCAACTTCCTCAAGTTCAAATACAAATTCCCTCGCACCAATCAAACCACCTACGCGCGGCCTTACACCTTTTTCAAGTATGGGAAGCCAAGGGAAGGCAAGGCCCACGCCTGCTCAAACGGCCACCACCGGCCACCACAACAACAACCACGCCAACAAAGAAACAACTCAAAAAACAATTGATGATCAACTCCAAGAAGAAATTTACTATGCAATCAACACCAGCCTTGAATCCTCCAACCGGATTGAGGTTCTCCTCATTCCCCACGCCATAAGCACCCCTGCACCAAGTTTTTGCAGCCGATTCGTACTAGCTGAGCCATCAACCAAATTGCTCATTTTGCACCTAATTGGATCAACTACTTCCTCATGTTCAACCTAAACTTCGCGAAAAGTCCGCTTCAACTCATCGAACGCGCGTATGTAAGGCACTCAAGTCTGTCAATGCTACCACACGACGGAGCCACCACCACTAATGCCACGAATCCGCAGAACACCACCACTCAACATTGTCAGGCCTTTAAGCTCCACCTCCTCAACAAGGTAGCGACATCTATTGCCGAGCAACAACAACCCACGGATCCACCACAAACTCACCTGCATAACTCCCCCCTAACTTCAACAAGAACTTGCTAAAATCAAAATTCCTCTCAAAATTTTATTTACTATTCCTACCAACTATGTCCAAAGACTACGAAAGCACATTTTACAAAACCTCAGATACCTCGGTTAATGCAAATACATCAACACCTACCTGCATGCACACGGTAATAAAAAGGTCGCTCACCATGTTCGGGGATCGGGTGGCAAATAAGCGGCAGCCAAATCTTATTACAGATAATCTCTTCGCACGATAATTAAGCATAAGGGAGCCCCACGCTCTTTATGACATCAAGCTTGCTTAATGGCCATATCAACGCTAATACCACAAGGAGTTACAATAAACCAATACCACCAATATTGAGATCTACAATTTACCATGGAATTCTGTTTGGAGAGCAGAGAAGATCCTGAGATTATGAAATGTTAGTAGGATCAATCTTTTGAGACAAGCTAAAAGCATTCACCATCGGGCCACAGATCAACTTGTTATCACAGATGGCAAGCTCATCACACGATGGATCTCGACCACGCCAGATCATTTCTCAGATCACGCCAATCGACAGTGACTCGAACAAGTTTGCAACACCTATCAGTTATAAGCCAAGGGTTTGCCACCACCTGCCACCCGTATCACAATCAACCATGGGAAGACATGGATATTGATAAAGGCATAGCAACGCCGTTGACCCCTATTTGACACCTTTGTAACAACGTCACATTGGTTCCACATGAGGAGACTGCATTCTACCCTCCTCCTGCTCAAGAAGACACCACACAACCCCTAGTGGCACGCCACTATTTTTCAAAATTGGTCAACATGAACATCCCCGTCTCTACTGCGGAGCCAGCCCACACCGCTCGTGATGATCAAGTCATTCCACACATTCAAACTCCCCGCAGAGACATAATTGATATTGGAACAAATCAACCAACCGATTGGCACGCGACCACGCCGCAAAGATTCAGAGAGCAAGCCATTGTGCTATTCAAACGCTTCAAGCACATCTTTGCTTGAGCTACAAAGACCTCCGAGGTATCAAGAAAGAATTGGGACAACTCTCGATTCCCACTAAGCCGATGCTAGACCCATCTAGCAACGATAAAGACGGGCTTAACCCAAACTACCGTGGAAAAGGTTAAAGCCGAAATTGACAAGCTTTTTGACGCCGGACTTATCTACGAGGTCAAACATTCGTAATGGGTAAGTCCTATTGTTCACCGGAGACAACACAAAAGAAGGAAACCCTCCTTGCCGGGTATTACCGCCCACGCTTTCAAAGATGCTCACAAATACACACACGCGCGTGATGTTTGTCGAGGCTTGGTAGACCCACCGCCCGGTGACGCCTCGCCACACCAATAGCCACGCCTCCCTTTGCCAAATGGGGTATGGATTTTGTTGGTCCCATGGACCCACCCGCAATCAACACTAGGGGCACGCTACATTCTAGTCTTCACCTTGACTATGCAACCAAATGGGCTGAAGCGCAGTGCTCTACTCCTCGACAACACCTACCGCTAGTACAAATAAGGTTCTCTACAAGAACATCATCACGCCGATTTGATGTCCCTTTAGAATTAGTTAGTGATCGTGGAGTTCATTTCATCAATCACACTATTGCTGAACTCACTAACTATCCGCACATTCATCACGTAAAAGCACGCCTTTACTATCCCCCTCGGGTAATGGCTTGGCTGAAAGCACAAACCAATAAGTGTGTGTGCCAATAAGTGTAGTTTGGTAGGGGAGTGTTAGCCCCTGTGCCCCGCGCATACTACCACAGTCTATACTTGCCGCTGCATGAGGGCAGGCCCCACTGCCACGGCGGTCCAAGAAGAGGGAGCCACAAGGCTTTCATCACTGCGGTCAAAGCTCCTCCAAGAAGCAGAAGACCCAAAGGTAGGACCCACCCACGCTGGCCACTACTTGTCCATAGCTAGCACGGCCGCGACAGCCTCCGATTCCCTGCTCGAAAGTGCCCAAGTAGTGGAGCACGCGTTGTCATGATGAGGATCAGATTCAGGGCGTGGGCCACCTCCGTTCCTATATATTGTAGCATTTTGCTCCTTCAAAAAGAGGGTTCAGAGTGTTCTTTTGTGTCACTACAGCGCATATGCCGGGTCGCCATCACAGCTCTTTTGAGCCTTCATTGTACACTTGTTTTGATCAATGGATTGCCGTGGTTCTCCAAGTGTCTTGTGTGTTTCATTGTGTATTGCCATTGCTGTTTATCCGAAGTTTTTCTTGTTCTTTCCTCATAGCAAAAATCCCGCTGACAAGAGTGTTCAGGATTTGCCCCTCGCCGACTTCACGGATCTCACAGAGATACGCCCTCAAGCGATCCTTTGCCCCCGACCTCCAAACACAAAAATTAAGAAAATTTCACAATTATTCGGCCTCCTCGAAGCCCGAAGAAGTTCTTGACATCCCCTGAATAGGGAGGCCTTTGCCGAGGTTGCTAAGATGTTCTCGCCGATCTTCCTTCAAGTGCTCCCCGCCATCTCCCGTTCTCGAAGTTCCTGCCGCTGTCGCTACCACCGAAAGTGTTAAGTCCCCTAAGGTGCCCTCTCAAAGTCGAGGCAATGGAGCGACCGCCTGTTGAAAGAATGATGTGATCGCATGGGCGATATTATCGAAAGTGCCGCCCCCCGAGAGTGCTATGAGAAGTGCCACGGATTCTTCCCCTTGGGCTGAACTCCTTGTGGAAGACTATCATTTGCCCTTGGCTGAGGGCTGGAAGATAGTAGCGTGCGTCGTCTTCCCCACGCCTCGCATCCAAAGGTTCTTCCTTCCGAAGCCGCTTCACCGTAGGCATCCACCGCCATCGTCTTCATGATCCCTCCACATGCCGGGGTTGCATTGTCCAAGTTGATGCCGCCGGACCCTTCCCTCATGCTCCCCGCTCGAACCGGTCCCGCTTTGAGCTTGGGCCCTTCCTGGTTTGTAGAGTGTGCTCAGATCGCTGAACTCCTCCTCCGAGATGATAGGTTCCCGCCGCCGATAGATCTCCCCTTATTCGCCGATAGGGTCGCTATGTCCGACATTGTCTCCCCAAAGATAAGAGTGTCTCTCCGCCAAATCCTTGGAATCTCCCGGTATGAGTAGTCGGCGAGGTCCTGCAGGGTTTTCTTCCGTGTGCTATCATGCCCAAGAGCTCGCCGATTCAAGACCCCGTTTCTCGACAAGAGGGACAAGTTGAGGATGTCATTCGCAAAAATGTACTCCTCCCCCGGCCGATGACTATCTGGTGACAAAGCCGTGATGCCGACCGGTGGGTCGGTAGCCGTTTCACGCCGCCGCCATGCCTCAACGCATACCTCCGCATTCTTGTTGCCTCCTGCCTCCCATTCTCGGGTTCTACCCCCTAGCCGCCGTAGTCTTCATGTATCTCAGAGATGGTGCCCCCGGACGCCGCGCCGTAGTATTCGTGAGGCGGAGGACTCTATATTCGTGGATTTGATCCCGGGTCCCTACGGGTATCAAGTGGCGCTTAAGTCTAAGGGCTGAACAGGGGGTTCCCCTACTGCTGATTGACTTATAGTGCATGAAGAGGGCAAGGGCCGCCCCGAGTGGAAGGTACCTATGCCTATTATGTCTCAGCAGGTCATGTAATCTGCATGGTCCTAGTCCTATCCCATAGCTGCTTGCCTTTGGATCCTGCCAACTCTCGACCTAAGGCTTGGGTAAGTGTCTCAAGAGAAACCCAATTCCCTCCCCTAGGAGGCAGTCTAACTTCCCAAGGCAGGACCTGCTGGTCATATTGGCACATAATGTCCGTGTAGTAGGGTGTTCTAGTCAAGGTTGCATGAAGATCAAACAAGTGATCAAACACAGAGAAGGCTTGATCTACAGGAAGCCGATGGATATGGCTTGCAAGATTGTACCATCTCTCTCGGTTGCCGGGCCATTGAGCGTGCAAGGGTGTAGAAAATGGCTTGCAAGGATCGATGGAGGTTCGTAAAATCGCCTAAGGGGCCGGAGCGGTTCTCAGAGAAGGAAAAAATGGCAAATGGGACCTATTTTTATAGACTATGGGTGACCTCGAGGTTCGTGCAAAAAGGTACCTACCTAAGACGACCTTGGTTCTATGGCTCTGGGTGTCCAAATGAACTACCATGAAGTGCAAACTTAAGCAAAACAAAGCAAGAAACACTACATGGCAATTTGTTGGATCAAATTTGGCTAATTTGGGCCAAAGATGGCTGACCCGGTGAACTGGCCATGATGGCCTCCTGTCATGGGACGCAGACGCTGCTTGGCTGTCTCACCCGGCTGGCCTGCTTTTTAAATAATTTTGGTCATTTTTGGGAATTTAAAGATGCTAATATGGCTAATTGGGCCAATTCTACCCTAACTAGCAACTTATTTTGAGCAAAACCGACATCTAAAAGCATGATTTTGGGCCCACGCCTATGAATCCGGCTGAACGCCACCCGCTCGCTGGGGACGCAGAGGTCTTAGGGCGCTCTCACCCTAGGCTGGGTCTCGATTTTCAAAGATTTTTGATGATTTTTTTGCCAAAATTTTGTTGTAGTCATGATTTCTAGGGTGTTTCTAGACATGCTATGAAGAATTCTACCACAATTGGGTTCTATTTCCTATATTTCAAGCATACAACATTTTTCTAATTTACGAGGGAAAGTAACTTTTATATTAATAAGAAACACAATTACATGGGAGTTTCTCTTTTCTAACAAAATTTACAAAATTTGAGGCCTAAGGCCTCTCTCTCATGCTAATCCTCCGTGCTAAGTGAATATCCTTGGGCATAAGGGTAACTCTTTAGCATGGATAGCTAGGTTCCCTTCCTCGAAGAGCTGGACCAGCTCGCCTAAGCCTCTTGCGTGGCCCGGTCATTAGAGGGGTAACCCTATAATCGGGTCCTAATCGCTGCAACACCTCTCTAAGGAGAGACTGGCGGGCCTTCCTTATCGGGAGATTCGTGCAACATCCGAAGTGCCTAATCTCCCTAAACACCCCAAGCAGATGTGTTGCTCGCCCGTGGTGAACCCTCTTGGGTTTTCCTCCCCTAGGTGGGGTGGCTTTGGGCTGGTTCTTCTTCGCCTGCCGCTCCACGACGCTGGCCGCACCTCCCGGGCGGCAATACCACTCATTTGTACCTGGCCCAACGACGCAGGGTACTCCTTGTATGCCACCATCTTCCGCTTAAACTCATGGTCCCCGGCTGGAGCCAATGCCCGCCTCCCCTACCTTTTGCTTCTTCACCACCTTAGGTGGTTCCGGCCACTTGGGGTAGGGGTGGCCTGGCCGCCGGGTCCCCGCTTCTCTTCCTCCTCCTCTTCCTCCACTTGTGGCTCCTCCTCCGTAGGGAGGCTCTTCAATAATCCACGGTCGCCTAGCGTCGTTCCCGGCTTCTCTTCTCAGACCTTTCTTGCTCCTCAGCTCCTTTCCCCGCTCCCCGCTTCTTTCGTGGCCCTCTCCTCCACCCACTTTTTCCTTCCCTTCTTTTTGGCACCGGGGGCCAGCTTCTTCGGCCTGCGGTGGTGGTGCTTTCTCCACCACGCTTCTTGACTGTTCCTCCACCTCGGGTGTCTGCGAGGCCCCAGCGGCTGTGACTCGTCCGCTCTTTGTGTTCCCGGCGGCGGGGGGCTGCCATCGGGGCTGCTCTCGGCATCGCGGAAAGCTCGGGTCCCGCCGCCGCTTGAGGGCTTATTCCCTCGCCTCGGTGCCGGTACCGAAGGTGCTTTCGGGAACTTTCTTCACGTCGCATCTCGGCCGCTACTGCGCCCAGTGAGGGTGGGGCGCTCACTAAACTTCCTAGCTGTTTGTTTGGTATGTACCACATCTTGTGGTTCAAAATAGGTGACGAAAGGATGAGCAAGAGAGGGTGAAGGTGAAGGGTTGGAGAGAGAGAATGAGGTGTCGATATTTAAAAAGGAGGATCCCCGGAATATTCTCCTACCATAATTACCCCTATTTATTAGCCCCCTTATTAATTACAAGATATTTAGTAATTATTTAATTATTAATGTATATGTTAAATCTATATTAATTGATATTATACTTAAATTTTCGAATTTTTCTAATGGTTCAAGTGCAATTTATGAATTTGCGCCATTTTTTCACCGGGTCTCCGATTGGCATGATTCTTCTAATTCCATTTTAGGTGAAATTTGATGCAGATGCATAATTTTCACTCCAAATTTACTAGAAGATGAGTTTGACTCACTCAACTTTCGTCTAACTAACACTTAACCTAAGTCCCCACCCACTACCTAGGAGAAAAATTTTTCCCCATTTTCATGGCTCGATGGTGGAAATGTTTATTTCACACCCCTATAGGCCTGTTAGACTACTTTATGGTTATGGTTAGTGCTAGTTCTTGGTCAACCAAGAACATCGCCTGATACCATTGTGACGCCCCCGCTAAACGCATTTACGCCCTACCGCATACACTGGCAGAAATCCCCCATCCCTCCAACAACCGCATGGGCCCTTTCGCCTACCCCCGCACTCGAGGTGACTCTTAGTGCGGAAGGGAACACGAAGGTGTCTTGCACGCCTTCCCCTATGGGCTCCTATAACAAATGGGGTTTATAACACGCCGTAACTAGCATCAACATATACAAATACTACCTCAAGGGTAGTGCATCACACATAAACCAAGGCAAAGATGATAATCACGAACCATGAAACATGAGAGCTCCTACCCCGCCCGCCTCGCACTGTAAGGAGGATGACCGACCGGCTAGGCCTCAAGATAGAGCGCACTCGAGTCATGGCAATGGCGAGGGCCGGCATAGAACAATGGCTAGGGTTGACCACTCCATCCGCCCCTCCCCGCATACTTTGCAAATGGGCTAGATCAGCTCGACAGTAACTCTAGCCTTCCTGGATAATGCAATCCCATGGCATCACCCATCGGGACTACTCCTGTGTTGCATCTCCCGGTCCGATGAGGCGTGAAGGGTTGCATCTCCCCTCCCTGTGATCTAGAGGTGCCGTGGCGGCTAGAGAATCGTGGGCGGCACACACCCATTCGCACCCCACCAACCCCCTCAAAAACGAGAGCCAAGCCAACACTTGCAGCCTCGAGAGGCAGTGTGGCAACACCATTGCCCCCTGTGAGGTGTCTGACCCATGCTCGCCCCACACCTAAGTGACCCACCATAAGCCTAGCCCACTATGGGATCCCCCGGCTTCCCCCACTCTAAGGGATCCTCCTCCACTTTCCCCTCTAGCCCCGCTATATGGTGCCGAGTCATATCATAGCCTCAATAGCCCTGTGGGCTCCTATGCATGTGCCTAACTAATAGGAACTAAGGGATCTACTCTAGGAGCATACTACATATGGCTCTAGGTCTCTACCCCCTTCCCAATACAAGAGGAGCAAACATGATCAACCATCATCATATAATCATCACATCATGAGAATAATCATAAGAAGAACATCTTAACCTAATCATACAACTAACTAATGGTTAGGGTTCCTTGATTAGGGTTCAAGATGTTGAATATGGGTTCTAGGATGGCTCTACTCTAGATACAAGATACTAGCACATCCGAATGCTAATTCCGTGATGAGCTATCACAACTACTATCCTACATACCTGCCTCCCCAAGCTCTCCCTCCGTGATCCGTGGTGCCTCCATGGTCTCCGACCACGAGATGCCGCCCTACTCCAAGAACGAGTCTACCCCCGGGCTGCAGACCACTATGCCACAAGAACGATGTTCAAAACGGGGTTTCGGAACCAGTAGGTGAGTCTCCTGGGTGCTAGGGCTGGAAAGAGGTCTAGGGTTAGGGTTTATGCCTATATAAGTTAGGTCCACCTAGGATGCCACGTGGCACCAATCGGGTGAGTCCTGTGTGGCGGTGCCCCAATAGGTTAAGGCCACGTGGATAATGGCTTAACCTATGGTTGGCTAAGTTATGAGAATAACTTAGCCATGCCCCCTAGTGCCACAACCTATGGTATACAAGGCTATGAAGATAGACTTGTATAGTGACGGATCCAGGAATATACGTATTTATGACGTATATTCCCCTGGACTGTCACAATAGCATCACAGAAATGCATGGAACTTGTAATTGTTCTTTGCAGGGACCAACCACGTGTCCACTTAGGATTCACTTTTCGACATGAAGATTGTAAGAAAATGGCTTTTACTTACGGAAACAATGAACTCTTTATACAATTCAATAGGATAGGGTAGGTGCAACATGAAGGGTGGCCCTTTTGGTGGCTTGGAAAGAATGGGGTTGCATTTGTGTTCTGTGAGGTGAATTTGAGAATGGCAATAATTGAAGAGTTCTTGTTGGATTCCAATAAAATAATTCTTGTGTTGTATTATTTTAGTTGAGGCACGTGATTTTTCACCTACTCTCAGATGATTCAATATTCAAGAACCCTTTCTCTTTAATTTCCTTTTAACTTTCTTCATATTTGCGGTGTTTCTCTCTTTCAATTGAAGTGCAAATTCAACAAAACTTAAGAAAATATTTTGGAAAATAATGATTCAATTTCAAATAAAACATTAATCTTAACCTTCTAATAACATTGTTCACACCCACTATTGTGTTCAGTACATTAATTTCTCATAAGCATGAAAAGTTAAGTCATATGCAAAATAGAACTGATTGATATTTCATTCTTGCCATTTAAAGCATCAAGAAGAGCAATAGGTGCTATAAGTGATCCTTTTGTTGCTACACTCTCACTTTTCCAGCATCTACAATAATGGTTTATTTCTGTCAATGCATTTACTTCAAGATTTCTTGTCCTCAACATGTAACTTTTTGTTTCTTTTGTTATACTTTTCATTTTCCTATAGTTGCTGCAATTACAACTTGGCATTCTTTCTTTGCATCCTTCTCTCTTGTTGTAGTCTTACATTTCTTCTTTGAGAATTCGAGCGGGATAATGTTGAGTTTTTGGCTATCGTGATTATACCCTCGTGATGTTTCCATGGATCTAGAGAAGGTCAGCACAGTATTTGATTGGAAAACACCTTTCTCAGTTAAAGATGTACAGTGCTTCTTGGGGTTTGCCATTCTTGGGGTTTTTATCGCCACTTCATCAAGAACTATTCGGAGATTATCACGTCTCACCAGGAAGGATGTTCCTTTTGAGTGGATAATTGAAGCAAAATCAGCATTCATCACTTTGGAGTATGCCTTTACAAAGAAGACTGCTTTGCACACTCGGATCCTTTGCATGCCTATATTCTCGAAGCTGATGCATGAGATTTTGCTCTTGGCAGCATCTTATCGCAAGAGGGGATGATCATGAGCTGCACCCGATTGCCTATCATTCTCGAAAGTTCCAGGCTGCTGAGATCAACTATCCTATTTATGATAAGAAACTTTTGGCGATCTTTGACTCTTTTCAGGAGTGGCGACGATTTCTTGAAGGTTCTTCTCATAAGTTAACTATGTATATGGACCATCGCAACCTGTAATATTTTCAGTCTGCTCGAGTTCTTAATCGTCGTCAGGCTCGATGGCATACACAGATGCTATCCCGTTTTGATTTCATCATCAAATTTTGGCCTGGCACACTTTAAGAAAATCCAGATTCTCTTTCTCGCAGATCCTATTTTGAACCTAAGACGGGGGAGCCAGCATTCACTCAACAATCACAGGTTATTCTAGGACTTGATCATTTCCTTCTTATGGCCATCACCTTGTTCAAGAGGCCTCATGATGCATCCTTGTTGGAGTCTATTCGAGCATCTCTTCTTTTTGACCCTTTGGCACAATATGTATTTTCACATCTTGGCTCCTAAGATCGCCTTCCCAAAGAAATGCGTTGGATTATGATCATTTTGAGGCTCAAGATGGACTTCTGTTTCGTGATGGACTTTTATATATCCCGTATGGTGCTCCTCGACTTCAAGTCTTGTAGTCCTGTCGTGATTCTCCTCTCGTCAACCATTTTGGGATTGCCAAGACTCTGGAACTCGTTGCTCGAGATTATCGGTGGCCAGTTCTCCGCCGCACTATTGAGACTTTTATACGCTCCTGTGATATTTGCTATTGTGCAAAAGCTCCCAAACACCGGCCCACATGGCCTCGCTTTCAGCCTTTTACCGTTCCAAATCGGTCCTTGAAGAGCACTTCAGGATTTCAAAGTTCGGGCTTCCATCCTCCCAGGCCTTGACGCCATCCTTGTTCTCGCTGGATCGCTTCCAAGATGGCGATTTCATTCCTTTGCAGCACTTCTACCTCCAAAGAAGCCACACGATCGTTTCTTCTTTTGCTTCGAGAGGTGGTTCGACTCCATGGCTTGCCAGATACCATTGTCAGTGACCGCGACCCCCAGTTTATTGCCAGATTTTAAAAGGGTCTTTTGCAACTCTTGTATGTGGAATGTTCACTCTCTTCCGGACATGACCCAGAGACCAACAGATAAGTGGAGCGCACTAATCAAACACTTGAGCAGTATTTGCGATGCGTCATCAATTATCAGCAGGATGATTGGGTTGATTGGCTACCTTTGGCAGAATTTGCTTACAATAATTATGTCCATGCTTCCACGGGCCAGACATCATTCTTTATTAATTTCGGCATGCATCCCCGGTGGTCTTTCATTGCTCCTAGATGCGACTCAGCCCAGTTCCAAGGACAGGCTCGAGAAGCTCCGCATACTCCAGGATGATCTTCAGCACCATCTCCTCCAGGCCCAAGCACGTTATCATTATCATGCAGATCAGCACCGCCAAGATGCTCCTCCTTTTGCCCCAACTAAACAGCTTCTATTCATTTAATACTTCATCTACTACATCTTCAACTGCAGAGGTAGACTTTGCAAGGTGCTTCTCCTCCTCTGGACCTCTAGACTCCTATATTGGTGAAGCCAGCTCTTTGATATGTGTTGTCTGAACGTTCTCCACGGGTGGACTAGAGCCCGACTTTGCAATTGGAATACCATATATCATGTAGATAGAAAACATGATGCCCAAGTCGTAGAGCTTCTCTCTCCCTTCCTGCCTACATAACGCAGCTGTAGAAAGTAAGCTGAAGTTTCTTAAGTCCCGAGGTCTTATAGGATGTGTCCATCACGAGGGAGTCCGTTTGCAGTTTATAAAAGGAGAGCTTGAGAGGATGGAACAGGGGGTTGCAATTAACAGCATATATTGGATAGATTTCCCTTTCTTTATGGTCGAGTGTGGAAACATTCAGACAGCTACTCTTCTTCTCAAACAGGGTACCATTTCGAAAGCCAACACTCAGTTCTTTTTTCAGAGATGGTACCCCTCCTTTGACCCTCAAAACTTCTCGGAACTATTCCACCCAGCATGGACTTCTCTGTAGGGACTAAATGCCATGTATTGGAATGAGCAATCCCTGCTCACTCTCTTTCAGTAGACTGGAAACATTATAAGCTGGGAGGTCTCTCAGGACAAGGCTCCGAGAGTTTGGGCACAAATTGATCTGCTTAAGCCAATCCTGGATGCAATTAATTTTGTGGATTACTTTGGTAAGCCCAAAACCTTGAAGTTAGCTTGGCAGGGGCTTCCCCAGCCATGCCCGGCCTGTGGCATTAGGCTGCATGGAGGGAAAGTTTGTAATGGAGAGAGAGAAGTTAAGGAGATATCACAAGAACAAAATTTGGGGAAGCAGAAGGAGGGTAATTGGATCACACCAAACAAGGGGAAGCAGGAAAGGCAAAGACAAAATAAAAATGGCAGTGAAAAGAGGAAAAGAAGAAGGCCGAGAATTAGGGAAGAGAAAGAGAAGGAAAAAGCAAGGATGGATTTAGGAAAGAGTATGGAAAAAAAAACTGAGGAGTGAATGGAAAAGAAAAGTGCAATTTCTGGAGGATGTTTCTAAGGTTAAGATCCTAAACAATCCTGATTCCAAAGGGAAAGGAATTTTGGAGGAGAATGTGTCACAGTCCAACACTTCTGAAGAGGTCAGATCCATGTCTCTTACAATAAGAGAACCCGAATTGCCCCAGGCAAATGATTACTCTTCTGAAGATTCTTCTGGATATAAAGATAAAGGTGAACCTAGCTCACCCAAGGTTTCCTTTCTGGTACCTCCAATCGATAGCAATGCTGACTCTCCCATACCTATTCTGGAGCTCTTTCCTAAAGGCTCAGAAAAGATGTGTTCTAACAGACACCCTTCCTCAACTGGAACCACAATGGAACACCATTATGGAGGGAGGAAAGGATCCCACACCAGCTGTTCCTGTTGAGGATCAGACCCAATTGGAGCCTCAACTGGATTCTGTAACAAATAGGGAGTTGGGTCCAACTGAAGGGCTGTCTGCTAGTCTTGTGGAAGGGAAAATTTTCAAGACACCGGCTGCTCAGTTAAAAGAGTTGAAGGATCTTTCATCTAGACTGTCTGGGAAGTTTTGGGATGAAGGAGGAAGTGATGCAGAAACAGGGAATTATTTGATTGAGAAACCCAATGAACAAACTTTTGTTACTCCACTTCCACAGATCAAAAACAGGCAAAAAAATGTCTATACTCCGAATGAACATGGGCCTGTTACTCGAAGTTCCAAATGCCAATGAAGATAGTATCTTGGAATTTGAGAGGTATTAAGGGTCCCCTAAAGAGGAAAAGGGCTCTAATTGCTCTTAGGGAGATCAAAGCAGACATAATTTTGCTACAGGAGCACAGGCTTCCAGCCTTCGAGGCCTCAAACCTGGGAAATTGGATATTCCCTAATGGGGATTCCATATGGGCCCCAGCAGATGGCACTAGAGGTGGTATCTGTATTGCCTGGAACGGGCTCAAAAAATTAGGTTCCTTCTCCTGCCCTTCGAGCAGATGGCAAGTTGTCTTTTTGGAGGTGGAGAATGAACAAGTAGGCATTATTAATGTCTATGCTTCTACTTCCCCTAAAGAAAGAGAGGAGCAATGGAAAAGCATGTCGACCGGGCCGCATGGACGTAATATCAACAATTGGGTTTTAAGTGGTGACTTCAACAACACCCCTCATGGGAGCGTATATGTGCAAAAAGATCAATATGTCAAAAGGAGAAAGATCTCAGTGGGATAAACTTGTGCATAATTTTTTATATCATGCCCCTTCCTCTTCTAATGCATATTCTTGGAGCAACAAGAGGAAAGGATCTGATAGAGTATATTGCCTCCTAAATAGATATTACACCAACATATCTACTCTAGTAGGTTGGGATAATTTGACTATAAACAATGATCAGAGTAATTCTATATCGATCATTATCCCCGTGATTTTGAACATGGGTATTCTACCTCGTAAAAGGTTTGTCGATACTCCTTTTAAGTTCAATAACAGTTTGTTGAACAATAAAGCCTTTTGTGATGATTTCACAAGGTTCTATACTTCCTTGAAGGCTTTGAATGTAAGTGGATCAATGAAGGAATTCATAAGCAGAAGCAAGCAGGTCAAAAACTGGATCAAACAATGGGGCAAGGAATGGAGCAAAAAAATGAGGCAGGAAACCATGAGGCAAAAAATGAGGCAAAAATGAGCGTAAAAATGAGGTGTACCTGGAAATGAAAGATGTTAGGCAGAATCTTTTCCTGGATAAAGCTAATGTGCTATTGCAATAGAGAGAAGAAACTTTGGAAAGGAAGGTCAAGCTAATTGAAGAATATGAGGCAAAAAGTTTGGCAATCAAAAGCAGAAGTTTGTATATCAATCTTATGGATGATTGCAGCTCCAAGTTCTTCTTCAAAATTGCCAAAAGCAGGTTAATGAATAATGTGATAGTATCAGTGCAGGGTGACAGTCAAACAGGAGTTGTCCAAGCAGGAAGACATCCAGAATTTGTTTTACAATAAGTACAAAGAGCTTTTTGCTGCTAGGCACATTGATAACTGTCAAGTGTTGGAATTCTTTGATTATCTTGGTCCCAAGGATGAGCCTATTGAGGATGGACAACTTTTGGCTGTACCAATGGAGGCTGAGATTTTGAGAACCATAAAGAGTATGGCCCATGGGAAAAGTCTGGGGCCTGATGGATTGCCTCCTGAATTTTACGAACATTTTTGGGATATAATGGGTAAAGATCTCACCACATTTATCCAGGGTGCATGGCAGGCAGAAAAGTTGCACCCAACTATTAATGCTGGCTTAATTGCCTTGGTTCCAAAAGTAGACAAGCCTGCCATTTTTTCGGACTGGAGATCAATTTCATTGACCAATGTAACATATAAAATTTTGGCTAAAATCTTTGCTAATAGACTTAAGAAAATTCTTCAGGAAAAGATTAGCGCTGTTCAATCAGGGTTTCTTCCAAGGAGAAGTATCCTTCATAATTTCATTGGGGCATATGAAGGTTTGCACTAAAACAAGATGGCTAATCAAGGATGTGTGCTCCAAAATTAGATTTTAAAAGGGCCTATGATACCATCGATTGGAATTTTCTTTATAAAGCCATGTCTCAGTTGGTATTTTCAAAGCCAGTGCTAAATAAGGTGGCAGGATTCAATGTTGCAGGGTGTTCAGCAGTTTTGGTTAATGGTTCCCTTCTCCCTTTTTTGAATGTAAAAGAGGAGTTAGGCAGGTCGTCCATTGGCCCCTTCCTTTCCTTATAGTAGCCGAGATGGTAACTGTGGTCATCATGAAACCGCAACAAAATGATAAGATTAGCTGCCTCAAGCTTCGATGTATGAGTGAGTCCTTGTCAGTAATGCAATATGCAGATGATACATTTGTGTTTTTAAAAAAGCAAGGGGACTGCATTCAGAACTTTCTTGCTGCCATGGATATGTTTGGGAAAGTGTCAGGGGTTATGTTGAACAGAGATAAATGTGCAATTATTTCTGATAGCTCAGAAGACTATATTGAAGGGATTAAAGTTTGTGGTCACCAATCTGCCACTAAACTGATGGGTTTGCCCTTGGCCCTAAATATGAGTCTACATGGCTTATGGGAACCTATAGTTACCAAAATAAAGAAACAGATGTATCCCAAAACACTCTCTTTGGCTGGGAGGGTAGAGATAATCAATAGTGTTATTATTGCTAGTTCTCACGCTTTTCATCAAATAATTGCGATAAGAAATCCTATCGAACCGGGGAAGTTATTATGAAGGAACTCATTTGGCAGGGTTCACATATGGTAGGTTGGCAACACTTAACCCTCCAAGGAAAAGAGGAGGATTGGGGTGTAAAGATCTGTTTCTCCAGGCACAGGTCTTGGCAGCAAAATTGGTATGGAGATCTTTAGTCTCTCCATCAAAGTCTCCAGCCCTTCTCCTAACAAAGTTCTGGATTGGGAAAACTTCCTTAGTGGGTAGTCCATCTACTCCTCATCATCTACCAAACTCGGCATTCTACCAGCTCAACCCATGCCCAGGAACATCTACTATCATGAGAAGAATTATACAAGCATGGAACAGAGTGTCTGTTTGCTTCAAGGCTTATCCAATAGAAAATGTTTCAGATGACTTTAATTTCTTTTGGCATCAGGGGTTGACAGATGAAGATGATGGATGTTTGGCTCAAAACATCCGGGAGGAGTAAAAGAATGGAAGTTTAAAGGGTTATGCACAGTAGGCAGCATGGTGAATGGTGAAGGTTGGAGGACATGGCAGGAAATTTCCAGTGTGGTGCAAGATTCCATATGTAACAGGAACATTTATAAAGCTTTAACTCAACATAACAAGGGAACAGGTGATGAGTTAAAAGATCACAATTAGGCCCTTGATGACAAAGGTTACAGTGTAGCCAGAATTTACTCCATCCTGCTGAAGGCCCAAAGGACAAAAATCTCCAATCAGTGGGGATGTTCTGAATATGAAGCCATCCGTGTCATCGGGAAAGGATGGAAGCTGCAGTGTGCAAAGAAAACCATTCTCTTTAGATGGCTTCTCCTGAACAAAAGCCTTAAATCCAATGCCTATCGAGCCAAGTACAATAACCAGATCTCGGATAGATGTCCATTTGGCTGTGGTCAGGCCGAGTCTTCAACTCATATCTTTATTTGCCCTTGGCTAACTCCTTTCTGGAATTGGATAAGTACCTACATAGGCTTCACGCCAGCTACTGAGTCTGATGTATTTGATTTTCTTGCATATGGTTCTTCCTTTCTGGGCACAATCAGGACACTCTGTTTGTGGGCAATTTAGAAACGCAAGAATGGTGTGGCCATCAATCATTCCCCTCCAGACTTGAATTCCCTCAAAGCAACCCTTCAATTAGAGCTGGTTGATACGGCCATGGCTCACAGACTGATTAGGGGATCCAATTATGATAAAAACTGGGACTCATTGGGCTCCTTTCGGGGTTTTTTTTTTTTCATTCTTTTCATCTTATCTTAACAGTCTTTCTGATGTTGCTGACAGATTAGTTGATCAAGAAGCATCTTGAAGGTGGGCATGTAAGGGAAGTTTCGGAAGGTACGAAGCCTCTTTCAGGAGGTCCTCGAAGCCGGTCCTCGAAGCCCTTCTTTGGGTAAAAACAGAAATTATTGGGGTCAGAACTCTGAGAAGAGTTTGGAGGATGAAGACATTTGGCAGTTCAAGCATGAGCTCAAGCAATATTTCGAGGAGAAGCTCGGCGTATGTGAGGCGGCACGGGTCTAATGGATTCTCCATATTTTGGATGCTTCTTCATACGGGCCGGCTGAACTAGATTACCTACTTTTCAATCATACAAAGCAAGCTTATGCTATTATAACTCTGGATGGAGTTATAGATGAATGAGACAGCAACAACAGAGTTTTCTAAAGGATACTATTGCTCAATGAATTGCCTATAACTATATTTACAGTTTTATCCTCTTTAAGTATTTAAAAGTGCTTCAACTTAGTTAATATTTCCTCCTTGGGAGAGTTAGGCCAATTTTTTACTAAGTCATGGCCTGTACAATAGAGTCTCTCTCTGTTCTTTTGTATTACTATGTATCGCATGTAATATAATACCACTGCCGTTTCTACAAAAAAAGAAAAAGAAAAACAATATCTGGTTGTTTGACAAAATTCACGTAGATTCATAAACAGTTGCTATATGATATTTCATTTTTTAAGCTTGTCTTCTATTGAAGGTATTTTGCCCTTAGAGATCTGATGTACTTCAGAAAAGATCTATAAGCACAAAATTCACTTCTTTGTTCATAAAGACAAGATTCATTGGAGGTTTGATGGAGTCTATTAACGGCGTTGTAAGCCTTTCCCAAATTTGAATTTTAGTTGGTACCCGAGCTTGCGAGTATGGGCAATGAAGTATGTTGTCATGTAATAATTTCAAATAAGTTCTACAGAGGTTAGACCATGTTAATTATCTGATTGTATGTTTACATGGTGAACTAGGTTTGCTAAGGTTATTGAGAAAGCACAAAATAAAAAGTTCAATGGTTTGGGGCAACGGAAAAACCCTGAGCCCGTGGAATATTAGCTCGATCGAGTTTTCTCAGTTTAGAAACTCAATCCACTGCGAAACCGATGGATCGTGGCTTTAAAACAAGAAACAAAGATGTAAATCATGACACCAAGCAAGCAGAGCTAAGGATCGACGAGTTTAGGGTCGAATCCGGTCGGGTCAACTATGCGACAGTAACTGGGTCAATCCCAGATCTATAGTAAACCTGCTACAGTAAATTCAACGGTTTTATTATGATTTACTAGCTTGTTATTCTATAAACAAAGACTTGAATAGCTTAACTTAGTTATTCAACTACTTGGTGTTGATTTGATTCTAGCCTTATGTTCCTAGTATGTTTATACAAGGCAATCATAGTTGAAGGTTCTTGGATTAGTGACCAAATTGTGGCTCCATAAACCTAGACTGTGCATTGAGAAAATGAATACAAGTGTCAATTAAGGTTGTTAGCAAATTTGGTGGAACAATTTGTATTGAAAAGTTTTTGACAAATTGAAATATAAACACAACATTGGTATCAGAGCCAAGTTGTTCAAGATGTCAACCAGGTTTGGTGCCAATTTGCTAGCAACTATTGAAATGTTTAAAGGTGATACAGGTTTTCAAATTTGGAAAGAAGGAATCAAGTCAGTTCTGGAGTTTGAGAATCTCTGGGCCTCGATTGATGGCGCATTTTGCCATGGTTACTTCGCAATTCCTATTGTGGTCCGGTGATCAGAGGTACTAATCCAGGAGGTGGTCCAACTTTGAGTGCAAGTGCAAGCTCAGGTGTTGTGTCCACTGTAGCTGGTGGAAGCAGTCCTACAGTACAAACAGATGCCACACAAATAATGGAGGCTCAAGCCATTATCATGAGCAAGGTAGGAATTGTTTTGAAGTTAAAACTGAGAGGTAAGCAACCTAAAGAAATGTGGGAATATTTGATTAAGCATTTTGAAGTTAAAAGTTCATCTCAGAAAGATGTCTTGGAAAAGCAACTTAGAAGGCTTAAGTTGTTTGAGAAAGATAATATAACTGAGTTCTTGGAGAAGTTTGATTCTATAGTTGCAGATTTGGAGGGTGCAGGTACTATTATAAATGATCAAAATCAAATTTTGTACTTGGCCAAGTCAGTATCCCATAATACTCATTTAGCTACATTATTTAGAAATGTGGCTACTAGCAAAGACCATGCTGTGAGAATGATTCAAACAGAGTTTGAGCAAACTCGAAGAGGGTTTGATGATGAAGAACAATCACCAGAAGTATTGTATAGTGGAAAAGTCAAAAGAGGTGGAAGTAGCTCAGGTATGAGTAAAGATAAAATAGGGCCATGTTTTAAATGTAACCAGTACGGCCATTTGAAAGCAAATTGCACATTTGAAGGCAAAGTATTTAAGTGTTTTAACTGTGATGGCAAAGGACATCTAGCTTCAAAGTGTCCAAGTCCCAAGTCTTCAACTGGAAGAGGCAGAGGTCGTGCTCGAAGTGGAGGCAGAGGAAGAGGATGATTTCAATCAAGTGTGAATCTGGTCAAAGAAGAAAATATAATTGAAGGAAGCAGTGAAGATGAATTACTTGAGGTACAATGTAATCATGTCTCAAATAATATCCTTGCTTCAACATCTATGCATGACAACTTTTGTGTGATAGATTCAGGAGCAGAAAAAAGTGTAGTCTTCAAGTCAAGTCTGCTAAAGGATTGTGTAAAGAGATATGGACATATATAGTTAGGAGATGGTGGAGTTCAGCAAATTAAAGATGCTGGTATTTTAGAAATCTTTGATTTGAATGGAAAACCTGTAAAACTCAGAGATGTGCTGTGTGTACCTAGTCTAGTAAGAAATTTGATTTCAGTATGCCAACTTGTTGATCTTGGATACAAGGTGGTGTTTGAGAAACTGGAATATAATATATTTCTTGATAATGAAATCAAATTTGTTGGCAGACGTGTTGGAAATTTGTTTGGATTTCATTACAATCATATTCCTTGTCTTAATTCTGTTGAATGTACATCCAAACAAATTTGGCATACCAGACTTGGTCATACAAACTTCAGAAATCTTGACATATTGGAAAAGAGAGGCTTGATTTCTACAACTCCAAGAGTATTTGTGCTGGTTGTATGCTTGGGAAGCAAGTCAGACAAACATTTAAGAAATCAACTCACATGTCAAAAAGGGTCTTAGATTTAATCCATACAGACTTGTGTGGACCTATAAATGTGACTAGTATATCTGGATACAAGTATTTTATGACATTTATAGACGATTTCAGCAGAAGAACTAGCTGTTATCTATTGAAGTCAAAAGATCAAGCATTAGATGCACTTAAAATATTTGTTGCTGAAGTTGAGTTAGAAACTGGAGTTAAGATCAAACGTATTAGATCTGACAGAGGTGGTGAATATCTATCAGATGAATTTAAGTGGTATTGTGCATCTAAGGGTATTAAAAGGCAACTTACATGTAGATATTCTCCACAACAGAATGGAGTGGCTGAGAGGAAAAATAGGACATTATTGAATGCAGTTAGGTCCATGTTAAAATACTCAGGGTTGCCTAATTTTTTGTGGGAGGAGGCAGTGAAAACAGCTGTGTTCATTCAGAACAGGTTACCTTCTGTAAGCATTAATGGAGCCATACCTGAAATGCTATGGTCTGGTAAATCTCCATCATTTGACAAGTTTAAAACTTATGGTTGTTTAGCTTTTGCTCAGGTTCCAGAAGAATTAAGGAAGAAGCTTGATGATCAATCCTATATCTGCTATCTGGTAGGTTATGATGCAAACTCAAAAGGATATAGATTATATAATCTAGCACAAAGGAAAGTTATTGTTAGTAGAGATGTGGTATTTTCTAAAAAATGGTTTTATAAAACTATTCCTAAAGTAAATACATCAGAAGACATAGAAGGTCTGCATAATCAAGAAAGAGTTATTAGTCTACATGAGGAACTAGAGAAACAAGAGGAAAAAAATGTTGCAAATGGCTAGACTAATGTTGCAGATATTAGTGATGATGAGAGTGAGGTAGACCTTAGCTTTGCACATCAAGAATTAAAGGAACCAGCAAATGTGACTGAGTTAGCACAAGAAAGGCCTATAGAAGAAGCTCAACATACACAAGGGGAATTAGTGGAAAAACCAAAAAGGAAAAAAAGGAAAACAGAAGCTCAGATATTAAAAGATGAAAATAAGGATACTGCCTTACATGGAAGGGATGTTCATGGCAAAAGTAAAAGGTTATTACCAGTTGAGGGGGAAATAAACACAGTATTTGACATTCTGGTCTTAGAAAATGAAGAGGTTCCAAAAAGCTACAATAAGGCTATAAATGGTAATAATAAAGGTGATTGGAGAAAGGCTATGGAAGATGAGATGAATTCATTTCATAGAACAGATACTTATACACTGGTTGATAGACCTGAGCACAAAAATGTTATAGGAATCAAATGGATATACAGAATTAAACCTGGAGCTGATGGAAAATAAAAAAAATACAAAGCCAGACTGGGTGCTTAAGGATTCACTCAAAAACAAGGTCAAGATTTTGATGGAACATTTTCTTCTTTGGTAAAAATTAATAGTCTTAGAATGTTGTTAGCTATTGCAAATTCTCAAGACTTAGAGATCCATCATATGGATGTAAGCACAACATTTTTGAATGCTAAATTGGAAGAAGAGATTTATTTAAAACAGGCTCCAGGATTTGAAAAAGATACAAATAAAGTTTGGAAGTTGAATCGAGCTGTTTATGGGTTAAAACAAGCTCCTAGGGAATCATACAAATGCGTGGATGGATATTTGCTTGAACAAGGATTTGAGAAGCTTCTATCTGATGGTAATCTGTACAAATTTAGAAGTGGAGATGAATGGTGTATAATTGCTCTATATGTAGATGATAATATAATGGTGGCTAAAGGAAAAAATATCTTAATACATTGCAAAAATATTTTGAGCAAAAGGTTTCAAATGACTGACTTAGGTGAACTGAAGAGATTTCTTGGAATTGAAGTCTACATGGACAGGACAAATAAGACTCTGCTCTTAAGTCAACAATCACATATTATTAATATGTTGAAAACTTTCCAAACGGAGGATTGCAATGTTGCAGACACTCCATTGGTACCTGGACACAGAATCTCAGAAGACATGTGTCCTAAGTCTGCTCAAGAGGTAAAGCAAATGAAAAAAAACTCCATACAGGTCTTTAATTGGTTGTCATATGTTGCAAATTGTACAAGACCAGACATATCATTTGATGTGAATTTATTGAGCAGGTATAATAACAATCCAGGTGTAGCTTATTGGATTGCTGCTAAAAGAGTATTAAGATATTTAAAAGGCTCTTTGGAAGTTGGTGTCATGTACAATCCAGCTAAACTTGAGTTAAAGGCATACTGTGACTCAGATTGGGGGGGAGATTTAGATCAAAGAAAATCTACCTCGGGCTTATTTAATCATTCTAGGTGGAGCTCCAGTAGTTGGAAGTGCAAAAAATAGTCTAGCATAGCTCTGTCACGTGTAGAGGCTGAATATAATGCAGCATCCCTAGTGGCAAAAGAGTTGGTTTGAGAATGAAGGCTGCTAGCAGAATTGGGAACTAAGCAGGAAAATCCAACAATTATCTATTGTGATAATACAAGTTGTATAGCCATGTCCAAAAATCCTGTTCTTCATGAAAGAACAAAGCACATTGAAATGGAGGTTCACTTTCTAAGAGATATGGTGAAGAAAAACTTGTTTTCAATGATATATGTTAAAATCGATCATCAGTTAGCTGATATTCTCACTAAAGCACTTTCAGTTAGCAGATTTCTACAGCTTAGAAGTTTAATACAGTATAACAGTGATCTGGTTATTACATGAAGGGGGAATGAAGTATGTTGTCATGTAATAATTTCAAATAAGTTCTACAGAGGTTGTTAGATCAACTTATGGTGCACAATAGCAGGGCCAAGAGCTAGACCATGTTAATTATCTGATTGTATGTTTACATGGTGAACTAGGTTTGCTAAGGTTATTGAGAAAGCACAAAATAAAAAGTTCAATGGTTGGGGGGGGGAGGGGCACGGAAAAAACCCTGAGCCTATGGGATATTAGCTCGATCGAGTTTTCTCAGTATAGAAACTCAATCCACTGCGAAACCGACGGATCATGTCTTTAAAACAAGAAACAAGACTTAGTTATTCAACTACTTGGTGTTGATTTGATTCTAGCCTTGTGTTCCTAGTATGTTTTTACAAGGCAATCATAGTTGAAGGTTCTTGTATTAGTGACCAAATTGTGGCTCCATAAACCTAGACTATGCATTGAGAAAATGAATACAAGTGTCAATTAAGGTTGTTAGCAATTTGTATTGAAAAGTTTTTGACAAATTGAAATATAAACACAACAGGCAAAAAGCCCCAAGAACCTTAACCGAACCTCAAGTTCGAGCAACCAAACCCGATAAACATCATTATTACTTGTCATTTTACTCATTAACTTATTCTCCCCTCCCTCCACCTTCCCACTGAACTGAAGCTTTAGGCAGTATTTCGAGTGGGACACCACAAGAATGCCTCAACTGGAGGCCAAAGCTTTGAAGGGTATTATGAATTTGGCATTGATATCAATCCTCCCCAAGCTCGGAGGAAAGGTTTATTTTTCCTTCGTATTTTGGCGAAGAATTGCATTAACTTTGGTCGTCGGGCTGCGGAGCTCGAAAAACGATCAACGACTGTGAAATTTTCGATCTATGGTAGAGATAACAGTTTTGTTAATTTCTGGCAATGTGAATGAGTTAATTTCTTCTTGAATAACAAAAATGAAAGGTTAATTCTGAGTGGAGGCCCAAGAACTGCTTGCCCTAAAAAAATCAATATAACCGGAAGGAACAGGTTGATGAGAATGCTCTTCGACTTTTTAATGCAATGAATATTGATCTCTGGGTGCGTGGGAAATGTATCCTATTGATCCGATCACCAGAAGACTTCCTCAATTTCATTCTGCATCGGGACTTATTCACTTTGTCTGTAAGGGTAATGAAGGTCTGCTTGGATATTGTAATAATATTTCTAGTCATTCTGATGTCCATTTGAGAACAATGTACAATGAATTGTGTAGAGTGCATTGCAGTATGGTAGCACACTAAGCAGAAAGAGCCATTATTGCATGAGAGGAATTTATGTCCTCCAGTGGAGGGTGCCAACAAGTATAGCAGTCAAGAATGAAGTTTATTAGCTGCCTTGCAAGCTCCGTGGTTGGATTGTGGCACCACTGATGCTCCCAAAAGTTGCTAATAACCATCCAAAGTGCACATATTTCTTCTGTTGCATGCTTGTAGGGAGTCCGAATCAACCCAACGAGGATGTTCTTGAATACTCAGCATTTGCAAAAGAAACTAGTTGACAAGGAGCATACAGACAAGGAGCAGACAAGGGGGAGACAAGGAGGATGCAGACAAGGAGCAGACAAAGGACATGCAGACAAGGAGCAAGGCCGAGAAGAGAAAGAAAGGGAAAGAGACAAAGACCATGAAAACAGAAATGTCCATTTAAAGAGAAATTATGTATATACTATGTAAATACACTATACATATATTGTGTATATTATGTATGTGTAAAAAAACACTGTATATATTATGTATATACCATGTCATTATGTATATGCTATGTGTATTTGTACATTTACTCGTATATATAACCAATAATGCTGCTACAATGCACATCAATAATTTTGATGGGTAAAATAAGTACAGCTTCATTTGATGCAGAAGGCATCCATTGCTATGTCTCAAAATGTTCTCCTTTCGAGAGATCTACCTCATCTCCTTGTTCTGAACACATATACTCCATTACTTGCTCTATGGTATTTAACGATCTTTATAGATGCAATCAAAGAGGTGTCCTCCTTGATTCCTGGCTGGACAGGATAGCTATAAGCTCGAATGGTGATGAGTTGCTTGATTTATGTATGTTATAACTCTTATATGAGTTATACATCATATTACTAGTATATTTTTGACATCCACTAGTTATAAAAATGTAATCACATTACAAGTGATATATAAGATATAATAATAGTGAGAATTCTACAAAGACGTAATCATATTACAAGTAATTCATCTCTCTACCATATATTTTCAATTTGCATAGCTCTCAGCAACTTGCCATGCTTATAGATTCTGAATCAAAATAGAAAAACATTCTCCTCTCATATTCTAACCTAGTGGCAGTATGCCAAGGTCCGAAATAGGAACTCCCTATACATTGTATGAGAAACTTTCGCACAATAGCCACGGTGCAAAATTGGCCACCCCATAAATTATGGAACATTTCTTTCACACCGTGGCCACAATATGAAATAAGCCACCTCCGCAATTTAAGGAACACTCAATTTCGCATCATGGCCATGGTGTGGTTTATGAAGTAGGCCGATAGAAATACAGAATACATACAACCAAATAATACACAGACATATGAAAACTAGAACTTTTCCTTCAATAAAAAAGTAATCACTTTACATGCCTCGAAAGTACTTCGTCAAGGCAACATTTTGCCTCATTATTATTACCCTCTTTCCATGCTCAACACATTACACACAGAAACCTGACTATGTGATTCTCAGCTACCTCGTGCAAAGCATCAATGGCATTTCCAATGAATTGAGTCACCCCTCCTAGCATTAGAAAAGCTCTACCAGAATTGTGGTACTTTCTCCTATCCGTCTTCTTCCTAGCATACCTAGTATGAACCTCCTCTCTGCAAATTTTTGCCATCATCAGTTTCGGAAATACCTACTCTACGTGATTCTGGACGTGCTGGAACTCCCGAATCCACCTCAACTTTGGCTTAAATGGCTGGCCCTTCTTCTTAAGCTTCGAAGTACCTTTACAGAGAACCTGTTTCTTCTGCAGCTGCATACGCTGATTGATTTCCTCCTACATCTACTAGGTTGCGTAGTCTCAAAAGTCGTCTCAATCTCAAGAGCCACCACTATTTCCGGTACTACGGTGACAGGTACAACCTTTACCGGAACTGAAGCTGGTACTCCATCTATTCCAATGACATCACCTCCAATCCGAACTGTCATAAGGATATCCTGGACAGGGATATCTTGAGACGAACATCCAGATCAGAAACATTATGAATATGAACATCCTGAACATGAACATCCAGGTCAGGAACATCCTGATGTTCGTCCTAGTTTTGCTTAGGATCCTCAGTGTCTATCTGAGTTCCAAGCATATCTGGCATGGATATTTCATCTAATAAACCAATCTTCGGCGCACTCTGAGGACGTTTGATTAGGTAGTCTATCTCGTTACCTAACACCATCAAACTGCCTATTGTTGGCGTCAAGGATGCCATCAGCCTTGGCCACATGACGAAGGATTCGAATGCCTCATTTAAGTTGTTGGCTCGTATCGAAGGAACATGTAACTGAGTCTCTGGTTCAACTAGACACTCCATGACACAAACCTCTCCGTACAAACCGATTAAATGGCCAGAAGGAAACAAATATATACGCCTTGCCTCAGATGTCTTGTCTTTGTATATCTCCTCTGCCACATTGGCAACATTCTAAATTATAGTGTTGAGACCTGCTTGCTGAATAATTTTTGGCTCGGAAGACTCTGCTCTGTGCTGGTTATCAGATGCACTGGCATAGTTACTGGCGCTGCCCTCAGAATAGTGCCCATTTTGTGAGCGCCCAGATAGTGCTTCGTTTTGTGATATTTGATTCTTGACATCGTTAAATCCAGCATTGCCACTATTTTGGGCCTCAATCTCTGAACTATAATGCGATAAATGAGTGGACAAAGTTGATAAATCTCTAATGTAATGTCTTTAATACCATTGTTACTGTGTGAAACACACAACGGATTGGCGCAAAAGTGACATGACTTCGCACCGTAGCCATGGTGCAAATATATGTCAGTTACAAGCATTGATAACATGTATTTCGCGTCGTGGCGACGATGGGAGTAAAATACAACCGTCAAACCAAACAAAATGAACCTACAGTGTATGTTCGAAATAACACGATAGAGAAAAGACAAGTCTTAGCATTTAATTGAAATTGGTTACAACTTCATTTTTTTAGAAACAAGAAAGTCGTAAACTTCTTCTTTCAAGTCGGACTCCTGGAGACCAGCATCCAACAAGTCTATAAGACGATGAATCTGCGGCTCCCTCTCTTCTCAAGTCAGTCGAATTATAGCCTTATCCATCTCGGACAAGGCCAATGCAACTCGATTGGCAGCGAAAGAATACATATTAAAGCCATCAAAAACATGTACGGCAATATCTCTCCTGAAAGCCACTACTCGATCAGAATTGGCAGGTAATGGGACGTGACTTCCAATCAACGAGAAGGCCTTCAGTTTCAAAACCTCCTCAGGTCCAGATAGGCTGTACCTGGAATGGGGCACAACGATTTCTCCCGTACGAAGGTAGCCTATATAGTGGGTGATACTTGCATCTCACCCAAGGATGACCCTATCATGTCTAGCACAAAAATTGTCCACAAAAATTTCATGCACAATACATGCAATTGTTCATAGGTACTTAACAAAATAAGCAAAGCCATGGCTAGCTTATCTTCACTTCATCAGATTCAATAACATGTTTGGTAGCAATGTTGATCAAAGACCTGGAGGAGCTTGATCATGGAATAAATTACTAATCGCATATTTTTTATTAGCCATAATGGTTTTAGCTAGACTTGCCCACGATTAATCTCAAAACTTTCTGTGGTTTAGCTAAACTCTAGTCATTTTCCCTCTCCTACTTTTTAGCATTTAGCCAAACTAACCCAAAATTCATCCCAAATATTTCTGTGGTGTGGCCAACAAAAAACATCAAGCTAAAAATTGCTATACATTTTTTCAATTGTTTCCATTTATTTTGGTCATTTTCTTTATGAAAATATTCTAAAACAATGTCAGTTAGCTAAGTGTAGGCCTCAAATTATTCCATAGATGCTAAAGATAAATTACGAATTATATATTTCTTATAAACTAGAATGATATTAGCTAAACTAGCTTGAAATTCATTCTAATTTAGCTAAATAATACAAAATTTCACTCGCTCACTTTCTAGCATTTTGCTAAAGAAATCGAAGGCTGATGCAGACGGTGCAAAAAAAGTTAAGCTAAAATTATTATTATTTTTTCCAATTTTTTCAATTTACTTTAGCCAATATTTTTTGAAAATATGCTAAAAAATTGCCAAATGGCTAAGTTTAGCCCATCAATTATTCCATGAGTTTGATTCCCTTTTTTATTGACCTTCTCCAATATCTTTAGCTTCTGAAGAACTCGCCTCGAACTTTACTTCTGAGACTTCCTTCAAGCCCATTTCTGCCATCTCCAGAACCCTATCAAAAGAAATCTTTAGAGCTACTGAAGCTCCATCATAGGTTAATGCTTCGTTCAGCTCCCTTGGCACTTCTGGCTCGAAGTCGATGAAGTCATCTAGACCTACAACAAAAGCATAGATCTGTCCAAGGATCTCATCTTCCCTCAAACCAATAATGGAAGATATATCGTGGACAAGCAAATTGTCCTTCCCTCCTATGTTAATTGGTAGAGCTTCCGTGATACCCCATCTATCAAGTTTCTCTTCATGCTCGGCTTCATCTTTTCATCCTTGTCCTCGTCTAGCTTTTCTACCAGTTCCTTCTCTTTGTCTGCATCAAAAATCTTCTCTACAGATGAATAAGGTTTTGCAATAGCCTTCACTTGTGGTTCCTTTTGACCGCATAGATCATGTAAGTAGCAAACATGATGTCAATTGGATATAAATTATCCTTTCCATCCTTCTCACATAAGTCAGATGGTAGCCTCTTGAATGACCTTCAAAACTTATCATGATCAGCTTTGGAAAACAGCTTCAGAAAGGACTTCAAACTCAATACAACCTTCTCATTGAGAGAGAAGGACATGCTTCACCTTCTGCCACGGCTATGAACCTTCGAATATACTAACCATACACGTCAATGTGTTTGTTTACCTCAGAAACTATGTCCACCATCAGAAAAGTATTATTATATACTATAGTACCATCGGCGGGGTTTTCAAGTTGCTTAGCAAATTCTTCTGGGTGTGATAGACGATGCTCAGCTTCCTTCCTGACAGCACGAAACTAAGAGCTCATGAAAGTCTAGAATTGTCATATATCGCGCCATAACCATGGTGCAAAAAGACCTTATACGCCTACATAAACAAGGCGTGGCCACGGTGCGGTATTTGCAAAAATAAAATGGTGCGAAATGTCAAAAACTATATCTATATATTTATATATTGTTAACTGAATTTTGCATATGGTGGTTTATTGCACCATGGCCACGGTGCGAAACTACACACGACCACACAAACTAAGCATGTTTCGCACGGTGTCCACGGTGCTAACTTTGCATAGTTATTGGCAGACAACATTGGGATTTGAACCTAGTAACACCATTGTTATTTATTATTTTCAGTTAAAGAAAGTACAACATGAGGCATACAGAGTTTTGTCATATAAAACTCTTCTCTGCGTTTTCCTACCTTGACATCGTCCACTAAAAAATTGAAGAAGTTTAAGTCACATTCTGATTCCAAAATAGTTCTTACATCAAATAAAGACCATGCTTCTTCGACTTTTAAAATTTTAAACAATTGACCACTTTTAAAGATGGAAATATCAATGGCCGCAGAATAGCTACTATCAGCATCGTCTTGTTTCACCATAACCCATATCCATCTACTCCCTTCTTTACTTCCTTCCATCTTATGTATTTGAAGGTAATGTATACTATTTGCTTTCAAATACAATATGTAATTTGAATGCTTTCTTTCTTTATCCTGCAATCTACCTTCTCAACTCCTTCATGCAGCCCAGACGACCATTCTTCACATAAAAGTTTATCCAGAAACAACTGATAATCATTTACAGTAATCATTTTTGATGTCTTCTTGACATTCTCGACATCCTTGAACAATGCAATAAACATGTCGATAGCTACATTTACCTTCAGGTATCCACATACTCTGCCTTTCTTCTTCAAAGCAGTGAAAATTTCCTGTGACAATTTAATCTTGGCAGGAAATATAGAAATAGAATCCATTGGGCAAAAAACTAAGCTATGAGAGTGGGGACAATGGTAAGTCCATAATTTTGCTTTTTCGAGGATAATACTTATATCTTAAGAACCAAATCCCCCTTTCCCCCAGCTGCACTTCTATTTGACCTTCAAACAGCAAGGATCTAATATCATAATAGAAAGCATGAAAGATGCTTTCTTTGGAGCTCGATGGTTGCAGATCCCGCACGTCTTAAATACAGATCCCTGAGATACCAGAAACCCAATTAGTTGATTTCATGAATAAATAATGAAAGACAGATTGAAACTCACAATTAGCACGCAGCTCGGGAAAATTACGTCGAGATCTTATTTTTTCTTTCCCCATGTCTGACGGTGTGGATAGGTCCTGACCTGGATGTATATTCCACTCTAACTTCAAATCCAACAACAATAGCCTTTGATCACCCGGTGAGGACCTCTGAGTGGCAGTCTAATTGTTATGAAACTACCAAGAGATATACTGAAGTACTCGAAATCGTTCTCATCTGTGACAAGCTAATCGCCATCTAAAAGAAACCGGCAAGCTAATTAGAATCTGAATTAGATAAAATCACAGAACTAGAATGGATTGAGAGCATACGAGCAAATCGAGACTGAGAGACGCAAAACAGGCGGCTTGGGGAGGGAGGGAGGGAGGGGGAAGGGGTACTTATACACACCCCAGACATTTGGGCGGTTATTTAAGACGGAAATAATTTGTAATTATTGCTTCCCACCCACTGAACCTCCAGGGTAGGTAGGTAAGGAAAATGCCGAACTTCTACCTTCACGACACTTAGCATTAAAAGGCATGCATAAAAAAGGGTTGTATGCGCTCATATTTTTATTGGCCGCCTGATTTTTGCCATGGCATCGAGCTTGGGACAATAAGTGATCCCACCAAACCTCTAATGCTTATAGAATTAGAGAAAATATAAATATGTAAAAAAACCAAGCTGCAACCCCAAATATTCATTTACTATTGTTAACAACCTCTAATGTTTTTAGAACATAAGAGAATAAGACTTGTTCTACTTCCAGCCATTTTGCTTGCAAAACTGCATGGTCTTGAAGCTAGTGACTTCTACTAATATGGCAAGGCATAATTACATCAAACGATACAACATTTGATTCGATGCATACAATACAAAGTTCACATACCTTTGCTTGGACATCAGGATGATGTGCCAATCTAAAGAGGACTCTATTAAGAAGGTGCTCATTGTCAAAAAACTATGATAGAACATTCCAATTAAATTGCCATTAATATCTCGGAGTGTGAGGGAAGATTTTGAATCTCTAGGAATAAAACCAATAAGATAATTTATGAATTCTTATAAAAATGAAGATTCTTCGGGCACAAAGTCTGAACTTGCCCCTGCCTTGCTTCCACCATGTACATCATCCTCTGCCTCACTTGGTTCTTCTTCTCTACAATTTGTAATATTTCTCTTAGCATAGTTTGCAACATATTGTCGTATACTTTCTGAAATGCAATGGTTCTATTCAACATGAATAGAACCATCATTCTTGGAAACGGGACGCCTTATTTGGATCAGGTCTCTTTTGGCTCCTTTCCCCCCTATATATGCTGATTTGATTTGATTTTTTTTGTATAGGATCTTTCCCAAGAAAGGTCCCTCGGGTTAATCCCTTATGGCTTCATTTTGTTTCTTTTAGTTCTCCTCATGCTTTCAATTATATTCAGGCCTATGGGAAGTCATCTTATGTCCCTTGTCCTTTGCTGAGACATCACTTCTTCAACTTATCATCGTTAGCTCCTTGTTGCGATATCATTCTGTTTCCTTACCCTAGTGTTCTGGCCTTCTATTATTTAGCCTATGTTCGTCACCTGGTTTTCCTTTTACCTACGTGGTTCTTCTGCTTCTTTAGTTCCATTGCGCATATCTGTTATTTTGGTTGATTCCTCATTGCTTCGTAGTCTGTCTAATCTATTTTGTTGTGTTAGTTTTAGTTGCACTCTGTTTGCATTAGATCGTTGGCGTCATGCATTTCCATAGTTGGCATCCATTTCTTGTTTGGTTGTCTTTACATATTTCCTTGTTGCCATATTGCTCCTTGACTCCACTTCTTTTGCTTTATTCTTTATCCTTTTATCTTGATTCTTAGGGTGGTTATCTCCACTATACTTTATGGTCCCTCATACCTTCGGTCTTGTTGAGTTTGAGATTGTTCCTCTTCTGTCGGATGTTGATGTTTTGTGCATAAAACCTTTCCCAAGGATGCAATGGTTCTATTCAACATGAATAGAACCATCATTCTTGGGAAAGGAGTGCCTTTTTCGGCTCAGGCCTCATTTTGATCCTTTCTTCCCTATATATACTGTGTTCTCTCTCTCAGTTCTCATCGGCATTCTCTCTGAGCTGGATCTTTGATTCTTGCTGTCAGCTTCCCTTCCCTCCTGCCCTTTTATCTCTTGAGGTCATTGAGTGGTTGTTTGTGTTTAGGTCTGTGTTGCTTGCATAGGGAGGATCTATGTACATGTGGTTGCTCAACCCTCTTTGTTCTGATGGTTGTTGTCATGATAGGTTGGGCCGTGGATTGTGGCTTGGTTCATCATCTCTCATATTCTTTCTCGGCGTAGCATTGTGACTTCTGAGTAGCACCTTTTGGGTTCTCTCTTTTTCTGTGGGGTTATTCCTTCGAATTTTTCCCATTGGTCGTGCTTCTATTCTCTCTCTCTCCCTCCCTCCCTCCCTCCCTCCCGTCATAGCACTTGTCGCTTCTGGATAGGCTCCAAAGTCTGTTACGTCGCCTTGCCTTTGCTTCGTGGCAAGTAGCGACAACAAAAATTTGGTCGCATTATCTCTTCCCCAGCATTATTTCGTCCTTAAAGTGGGGACGGTAATGGGGATGCACCCTTAAAGTGGTTTTTACCTCATGTTTCATATGTCCTTACGAAAGAAGAAAAATAGCTTTACAGAGTGTGAAATCTCCAACATGATTATCCTCTAATTTCAAAAAATATGTAGCAAATAGAAAGCTCAAATCGATGAAATCACATGATTATTATATTGTTCTTTAGCAGTTCCTTCCTTTAGCTATATGTGATTCTCTAGGAGAAGGAGAAAGAATGTCAATGTTAAGACTCAGTACTTTGTTTAAGCGAATTACTGCAAAAGAGGTTCATTTAAATGAGATGAGTAACTTGAAAAGGGAAGCTGTAAATGTGCTATGCTTACTTGAGAAGCATTTTCCACCATCCTTTTTCACAATCATGACATATCTCATCATACATCTAGCTATTTGTGGGCATGTGACTGCACGATGGATGTGTCCCATAAGAGATTCTTAAGCAGTTCCATGGATGCAATTTGGTTGGCTTGTTTATTATTTGGAGACCATGCTAGTGTTTTATCAGAATCTAACAGGTCAAGGGCACCATTGCTATTGATGGAAAGAGTAGCACCCAGTTTGACTGGATGGTCTCTGTTGGCACTCCGTACCAGCATCCCAATCTCGTGGCTTTCAGCATTCTCACCATCATAATGACGGACAGAGTATATAGATCAGACTCCTCATGCCGAACAAAACCCAAGGAGAATGTTTTGTTCTGGCTCTGGATTTTGTACCCCTCATTACTGAGATAGGTGAACTTTACATCGTCCACTATGCTATATTCTTCAGTTCCATTGTTGCTTACAACCCAGTTATGTGAGAGGGTAATCTTTGCAGCTGCTACAAATTGAATCAAGAAAACCCAACTCCAAAAGAATAGAGAATTTTTTTTTACCTCAACCATACTGAACTATGGAGGTAGCTATCATATGTTGCAGCTCCCTTACTTTTGAAGGTGCCCCAGTCTCTAGCCAGTATGCGACATTTGTTGTTGTTCGTGCTGCGGAGGCAGGCCATGTTTCCAGCACAGAAGGCCGGCAGTGCGCCATTCAGAGCATTTTAAATAAACTTCTGCGATTTTAGTTTGGTATTTGGGAATCAGTGGTTAGGACTATGATTTTGATGTCGTATTGTATGAAAAAGGGTATATTTTGGGACGTTTGAGCAGCTTAATTGCATTTAGTGGTCGCCTATTTTGGGCTGTTTTTTGGATGTTTTTTTTTCTGCTATTGTTAGGAGCTCGGATTTCTAGGACGTGGATAAGTCTTCACGCCACTATCTATATTTAGCGCATAGCAGGGGCGGATTGTGGAGGGAGAGCATGGCCGGTTCTTGGAGCTGAATAGGGGAGATGCAGATGCGGAAGGCATGCAGGCATTGGTAGGCATTGCAGAAGAAAGCTTCTTGGTTTAGAATAGGTTGTTTAATAGGGCGGCAAATGCCTGAAATGGGAGGCGCCCAAGAAGATCTGGGCCTGCAGGAAGCGTTGCTTGCTTCTGGGTTTGCTTGCTTTGCTTGCAGAGCAGGGGCTCCAGGGGACTTCCAGGGGCTTCCGAGGCGTGGATAGAAATGGATGCTCCTTTTTTTTTTGGCTGGGGTAGCGGAGCAGAGGCAGAGGTATGGCGATGAAGAGGTAGGGAGGTATGGCGATGGAGGTAGGGAGGTATGGCAGAGAGCTATGGCGATGAAGCCCACAGCGGTTGAAGCCATCGGCTATGGCTTGTAGCTTTGCTGCTATAGCTTTGCTTGTAGCTTTGCTGTTTCCTGTTTGGTGCTGTTTGTTGTTTGCTGTCTGACTTGCTTTGTCTGGCAGTAGAGTAGAAGGGTTCTGGTGAGGCCGACATGGCCTGGAGGTTCGAATCCTCCAGCCCTGCTGTAAACAGCCATGTCTGTACAGGTGAAGATGATTGATTCCGAGGTTCAAGCAGCAGCAGCAGGATTCATTCAAGCAGCAACAGGATTCATTGAAGCATTTCGAAATTTTGGATTGACTGAAGCTTCTTGCGGTGAGGATTGCAAAGCTTCTTGAGGTGAGGCAAAGCTTCTTGCAAAGCGTAGGTTGTTTAATAGGGCCCAAGAAGATCTGGGTCTCCCGTTGATGGATCCCATCTGATTGCTCTGCCGGTCTGCATGGTCTGCGTATCCGGGATTATTTTTTATGGAGACCTTAGGAAATGGCAGGCCAATTTTTCTCCAAAAAGATACTGCCCGTTGATCTGGCATCGTACCCAGGATATGCTCCAGATCCACGGCTGAGATTTAACCTCACAAACCTAACCCATAATACTTGGAAAAATTATAATGTCTTTAGTATAAGCAATATGTCGTTTATTCAATAGCAATGACACCTACAAACAAAAAGATGTTAATAGACACCGTTTGATTTTTCTAACCCAAATTTTCTCCATCAGAGCGGAATTCCATTAGGGCCCGCAGAGGACGAGGAGGACAAGCTTTCCCTTAAACAGCAGTCCCAAAAGGTTTTTGTACTCTTTTAAAACAGCTTGCTCTGCCATGGTTACCAGTTTTCTCTTTTTTATTGTTATGTCGGATCAACCGTCATAGCCCATCTCATTTTTTTCTTCCGTCCTTCATTTCATTTGGTATTCGAACCCCTGTTGTTTCTCTATAAGTACATTGCGAGAGCTTCGTATCCTTCTGTTGTATGGGTGTTGCAGTTCAGGATCTGACCATAGCCGTTAGATAAAAAATAAGCTATAATGTGGAATTTGGGGGTAACTATAGACATCAAAATAATAATCTCTAGAAGACTAGAAGTGGTGCTATTGCTGGGCAATGTTTGCATTCTATATATGTTGGAAACCTGTAAATGAAAAGCCTAAGTATGTCTGTACTAATTCGTGACATATCACTTAGAAGTTATGCTGTATAGTGATGGACAGGTGGGATGGAACTTGTAAATGATTAGCCAATGATTAGAACAAAACAAATTGTAGTGCTGCATAATAAATTATAGATTGTAGAGCTATTACATGGTTTTCCATAATTCCATTTGTAAGGGATCCAGTGAACTGCATTATTGACTCGTTTGCATTATAAGCGACAACGGTCTTTTACATCGTGGGAACTTTTATGCAGTTTTGGCTTCATCCTAAGTTGCTTTAGTGATGTAAATGTTAGGAGTCATTAAACTATTTAAGTGAACGCAATATAATATATGCATTCTATTATCATATTCATATTCATGATACCTCTTAATAACCACAATAGATGGGCACATTCATATCATTTTTTTTATTCTAGAGCTTTGTTTATGGATGATGATGAGCCAATAATTACCTGGGCCATTATTTAAAACTTGGCTTGCAAATATTTATTTTAGACATGTCTGATCATTCAGAGACAACGTGATTGCAAAAATGAATCATATTATTGCAAAGCCAGAACATCTAACTGACAATTAAGTCCATAAATCCCTAGCTATCCAATTTAAATTTTAATTGCATCTAATGACCTAGATTTTGATCCAAGTCTCCTTGCAAGACGGATATTGTGAATCATGTTGGAGACTCAGGCTTCCAAATTTCTTATCCCTTGCACCTTATGGAGGACGCACAAAATGATAATGTTTATGTTTAAAAAGATTGTATAATTTATTATTGACTAAGTTTCAATATATTTTCTTTCATTAATAATAACTTATTCAATAGTTATTACTAAAATATTAACTTTATAATTTAATTGATTTCGGCCTAAAAATTTTCTTAAAGGTGTTTTTAAAAGTATAAAAGTTTGTAAATTGAAATTTTTTATAATAGTTTTAAGTCAATCGCTTATCGAACCATCATATTTCATTTACAAATTATCAGGATTGCCAAATTTTAAATTTGTTAAATCACTGAAAATTGAAATTTTATATTCTTGAAATGTTTAATTCTAAATAGATACAAGTGAAAATTAGTTTGAAAAACAATTTTATGCTTTGATAACCATTAAGATCTTAACTTAAAGATAAACTTGTATAAGTAAAACTCATAAAAATTATAACAATTAGAAAGAATTGAATAATATATATATTCTTATAATAGAGTCCTTGAAGTGTTATCTATTAAATCTGAATAAGTCCAAGTTTTGTTGAATATGCCATAATTTTTTATGTACAAACTTGCCTTCACCATTCAAATCGCCTCGAAGAAGCTTTTCTTGTTCGAACACCTTGTCAAAATAAGCTTTATCTAATGTAGGGATTGATCTGCTGCTTTTTCGTTCTGAGCCCCAGGCTTTCTGCACATCTATCAGCACTTTGTGCGCCAGCTCACAGGCTGAACTCACCAGATCTGTTCTAAAAATATATCAAAGCCACGGCCAGAGAGAAACAAGCTAACATAGAACTAATAACTAATAACAATAAGAGAAATAAGCTAACATAAAATAAAAAAATAATAACAATATAAGCTAACATAAAACTAGTAATATATACCTGTAACTTCTCTGCCTCCACATGTGGAGGGTTAGGAATTCCTGCCAGAATTTCTGCGACCTTGGCAGCTTCATCATGCTCCATCTCCGGAAGCAGTTTACTTGATAACATTATAGGCAATCCTAGATGTAGTGCGGATTTACTTCTTCGAGCACGGATTTACTTCTTCAAAAACACTGTGCCATAAAAAAAAAAGTTTTACTTTTATGGTTCTCTGCATTTATACCCTTGGGGTGCACCACAAAAGGAGACTGTATAACGGGCATCATCTCTTCCTCGATACTATGGAAGTGATAGTTGAGGATTGCGAATTTGTTTAACATTTCTAACCTAAATGATACACAAAGTTAATAAACCAAATTTTAGTAAAAAAAGGAAAGCACCTACCAACTCGGTGAAGGATTAGACTTGATAAAAACCAAAAGTTGAGATATGTAAGTCTGGATATCTTCCAGTCTCATTTTAAGAGATGAAAGTATTGTAGATCCCAGAGCAGAAGAAGAATCTCTCCCACAAAAAGGCAGATTGCCATATCTGAAATGAGGGTGAGTGTTAGATTTTTACATTGATAAAGGAGAAACCATTCATAAAAGAAGCACATTGATATATACCAACAATTCTTTACTGATCAACAAAAAATATAATATTTCACCTACAAAGTTCCTACTATTATACATCTCAACCAGAAAACCACAAAGTTTCTACTACTATATATCTCAACTGAATAAGGATGAAAAACCTTGAAAACTGATAGATCCTCTCGTAGATCTTCGAGAAACTAATTCTAAATCTAAAACTTTCTTTAAATATTTTGAGAAAATAACCTTTTGATTATACAGAGTTTATTTTAGATGAAAATATAATTCTAAATAAATCAAAGTGAAAATAAATTTCGAAAGCAATTTTATACTTTAGCAACCATCATACCTTTAATCTAAAGATAAACCGAATAAATGATTAAAATCAATAAGTGTTAAAAATACTGTTAATCATACCATGGCATCCTTGAAGTATAACTATTAGATTTGAATAAGCCAAATTTTGTCAAATATACCATAACTCTTTGTTTTATGACATTGCCACTAATATCATGTCATGTTTAATGATTGATTAATTAGGTCTGCGCATACTTGAGCATGAGCAAGGCAACAAGCCGATTCGATGTCCGCAAGTTAGACCTAAGTCATTTGCATTCCATAAAGGGTAGTGCTCAACAAGAAAACAGAAGCATCAGACTCGCCATTCACCTCTCATTCCGGGTTGGAGTATAACAAAGCTCCCGGTTGATACCACGAAGCTTTCAAATTCATTTTCGATTGTGATAGAGGTTACAACCATCTAGAGTTACAAAATTTGAGTTAGAATTTAGGACCGAATAGAAATACTAAGAAAGGCTTGGTGATATTACCTTAATCGAAGCTACTCTGCGGTCGAAGTTCCCTTTGGCGCAGATCGAAGTTTGACAAGTTGTATATCTTTATAAGTATAGGGAACTGCCTATTAGAGTTGTATATCTTTATAAGTAGTGGAGATAGGGAACTGTTTATTGATGAGCTATATATAAATGATAAGATAGGGACTTCTTTTATCTCGAGCTAGGATCTCCAGCAATGTAGCATTTGCGACTTGGTCAAGAAGATGCTTGCTCATCATATAGCAGGAAGAGGGTTGACATGGAGACATTCTTGGCACAACATAATCTCAAGTCAGACACCCGTTTAAGCTCAAGATTTTATCGCATGTATTGCAGGGGGAATGTTATCACGGTCATGATTATTTTATTTACAAATTATCCTGATTGCCAAATTTTAAATTTGTTAAGAACTAGTTGAAAATTAAAATTTTATATTCTCGAAATGTCTAATTCTAAATAGATTCACGCAAAAATTAGTTTAGAAAGCAATTGTTTATGTTTCTATAACAATTATACTTTAAATTTAAAGATAAAGTTATATAATTAGAACTTGTAAAAATTATACGTCTCAAGAAAAATTAACATGACATGTAATCTTAAAATGATACCCCAGTCTATTATATCTGAATAAGTCCAAGTTTTGTCGAATATGTCATAGTTGCTAATTGGTTCGTCAAAATGCAACTGTATTTGCATAGTGGAAGTTAACATTGAGCACTCTTTAACTGTAGATTATATTCCATTTGGTTTGCACAGTTGCAGTTGGTGTTACAGCTGCAAGTTTTGTTTGTGTCATGGTATCTACAGATGCAATCATGTAGTTATAGTTATCGGTATATAGCAACAGTTTATAAGTACGGTGACAGTTCTGGCCATAGTTGCAGTTACAGACCTACTATAGTCTCTATCTAGAGCTATATTTATGTTAGTGCCAAGGACATCTATTATTTGTGTAGTTGCAATTTACAATTATAGTGGCAATTCCAACGATAGTTGCAGTTATAGATCTGCTACAGTTGCTATTTGCAGCTACATTTGCTAGTACAAACACATCTATGTTCGTCGCAGTGCCAGTGGCAGTGGCAATAGATGCGGTTGCATTGCAAATTGGTTGCTTGTAAGATTGTGCAGTTCTTAGTATGCATTGAGAGCCATATCTGCAATCATGAGAGGACGTTAAATTATATCATAACAGGCGACTTAGGCATAAACACATAGTTAAAAGTGCATCTTCCATCATCCATATGAGCACATGTCTACAAATTCTTTTATGATGTCAATACTTCCATTTTGCACAAGCTCAATGTCTATTATGCCTGCCCTATATAGCACTTGAGTTTGCATCCTTTAGTTCCTTCTCCAAGTCTGCATAGCTCCTGAATTCCAAGTCTGCATAATTCGGATTATCATACACCGCTTTGTACAATCTGGTATTCATTATACTCATTCCATTGTTCTTATGTGCAATAACTAGTTTCTATCATTGATAATTAAGGTTGGCGTTGAGTGCCTTCTTTCTGAATTGGAGACAGTTTGATGTCTACTCTATTTATCAAGAATCAAATTTAAGTTGGAGCATCTGGTGCCCTATTTGGTTTGTTAGGTGCCATGCTATAATTCTGTAGTTCAAAGGTGGCAGCGCACATATGGTGCCATTATTTAAGCTGTGCTTCTACTGCTGCCTGATGACGTGATGATCAAGGTCTCACATGCATAGTCTGTTAGCTTTCAATTTTGGCATTGTACTGTTGGTTGATCTGTGTACGATGTCCCTTGACAGTTTGTCTTCACAATGCAGACGTGATGTTACAGCAGCTGATTGAGGCAGATTTAGTAATGTTCAGAATACCATTTCATATTGCTAGTTACATTGTGGTCTGAGGTTCAGCATGAAGAGTTTTGAATAAGATTTTCAATATTTCGGTACATTGTGGTTGAAGAGTTGTAGTTGATCTAGCAATATCCTAAAACAGATTTATTTGTAATGTCTACAAGGTACAAGGGTTCATGTGTGTCTACGTTGTTGAAGTAAAAGCACTATGAAGCTCAAAAATCTGAGTACATCAATATATCTTATTCTTAGCAGCTAGTGCATAGCATTCCAGCACCCGATAAGGGTTCATGTACTCTTTGCTTGGTCATAAATTAAACAGATATACTCCTTTATCTTGTTTGAAACAAAAAAGAATTGAATATATAATGGCATAAAATAATTACGGTGTCAAAAGGATGTGTTCTTTTTGTTACGAGAGCGATTCCTTTCTAAAGAATGCCTATTATTGAGAATATAGGAGCTTATAGGGGCTTCTCCAATGCATATTCAATATGTAATAACTATGTCATCTTTATGAAGCATGAAATAAAATTGAAACGATGTAGGTTATCCACCATATAGGTCCCGTATTTATTGGCTACTATTCATGGTTTGTGCACATTATATTTTGTGGAAGAATGGCACATCTCATTTAGTATAAGTGTTATAAAAAGTATGTCAAATACTGCCAATATCACTACTTTCCCAGATGGATTCATGTTTTCTCATCCATTTGGTGAGTTCCAGATTTGCTCCTCATTCTATGTTTGATCTTATATACAATGGGTGATCTTATACTCAACAACAATCGTTACAAATTTATGGATAGTTGTAGAGAAAATTTTGGGATCAATTTTTGGAGGCTTTTAGTATGAAATTCTTTGTTTTATGAATTTACCAACTAAATTAGGCACAATTTTTTACAACTTAGTACACTCTGAGACAGGCACCTCCACGAGGAGTTTCATTAGCATGTGAGCTTTGGTACTATTGACACACATCCGATCACCACCACGTGGCCATTTGAGCCTTATGGAAGAGAAGGATGTGTGCCCATAACCAACAGAGAAATAAGTAAGCACGAGGAATAGGAATAGAGAATCTTACGTTCAGCATGGTATGCACCTAGTTTCGCAATCATCAAACCATATTCCGCTCCCAAGTCGTGGTTCCCATATCACACTAAGAGGACTAGTCGGAAGCTTTATCATGCTAATATCTACTCCTATCCGGACGGCCGTAAATCTACTTCGGGATGTGGTAAACCCGGACACGTATCCGAGTTAACCACTGTTGTTCAGTTTCAAGCACAAAAAACAAGGGTTTCTGCATGTTTTTTCACTGATCTTGCTTGATCAATGCTCAAATCCCTTGCTCTCTTGAATGAATGAGGTTTTTAAGGGCTAGCAAGGTGATTCTAATGGTGTTTGAACAAGATTAATCCATTTAAAGAGTAGATTACAAGCTCTATTCCAAGATCAGCGTGTCAGAACATAGTTTCGAGCTCAGCTCATCGCATAGTTATCCCGGCCAAAAAATGGTGGTTAGCTCGGAGAAAAATAGTGGTTAGCTCGAACAGATAGTGGTTAACCCGGACATGTATCCGTATCCGGGTTTACCACATCTTGGAGTAGATTTATGGCGTTCCCTCCTATCCTGAATCTGATGACTATCGTCAGGGGGTCGGAGAGCTCATAATCAAGGGATGTTACGTTCTAGTGGCAGATAACCCAAGTTGTTTTGACATAGAAGGTGTTTGGCTTTATTAAGTAACATTCCTCATCTTGAAAAGTAAAGGTATAGGTGATCCTATACTTACTCCTGGGTCGGCTGAGACTTGCGAAGGTGGAAGCCGACAAACTCCCTGGATTGTGGGGCAAGGACTATAGAATCTGCTATGAGCATAGTGGTCTCCAAGCTCAAGGGTCTTGCCCCTGGTGTAGTCAGTTTGACCCCGTCCACAAAGGACTTGGAAGAGGGGCAACAGAGTAGAGCCTAGTCTTATTGCATCTAGATCATCAACCTTGTCCCAATAACTCTCTAAGAGGTCTTGGATCTTTCTCCAAACACCTTACATTTAGAAGCAATTAACATGTAAGTGGGCACTCTTATTCACTGCGTCCTCTGATCAAGATAAGACCCTCCATCCATCGTTGCCACGATTCGTAACTTCCTTTGGGGTGGCAATGAAGCAGGAGCAGTGGTCAAAGTTGCTTGGAGTGTAGGAATGGTGGTTTGGGCACGATGGATTTAGCTCTACATAGTAAGATTCTAATCTTAAAGTTTGTGTGAAGGATCTTGTTAGGACATACACAGTCTTGTGGTATAAGATTGCTTGTTCAAGCCATAAAGCATTCTTGCGCCTTTCGAAAACTGGCGCTCGCGCCATGCCTACCATGGGGCACTGTTCTTTCCTTTGAAGCCGGCCCCCAATGCATCTCCTTTCCTTCGCGGAGTATTTAAGGTATGGGATGTTGTGAAATCATTAGTCTCTTTACATCCTTCAAACTGGTTCCAGTCTTCTTCGCCTTTTCTCTGGGTACCTCTGCCTCACCCCGCTGGCTCCGTCCCACTGATTTCGTCCCTGCATCCTAGGACTTAGCGTAGATGGATTTCTAAAAGTATAACTGATCTACAGGCCTGGTACTTGGGCGGTCGGCTTCGCTTCTGACAAAACTTCAAGGTCAATTACAATTTGGCTGAGCTAGACTATTTACGCAGGAAATGTACGCTGCGGCCCAATCTTGGTAGTGAATCCATACGGGAGTTTCTAGTCGATATCTCTTGGGGTACGCATTTTCTTAAGACATGATACAAACATCCCACTGCGCAGCCTCCTTTGTCACCTTCATCTCATAGTTCCAGATGCCGCTCACCGACTGGTTTGGTCCAGTATCTGGGACAAGAACATTCCCCCTAAGTAGTTTGCTCTCCTCTGGCAAGTGGTCCACATGGTGCATCAAAGTTCATGTCTTTAAGCCAGCCGTCAGCCCACTTTGTCCAGTTTGCAAAGCCGCCCTTGAATCGATAGAGCATTGCTTTGTTTTATGTGATCACCTCCACCCCATTGTGATCCACCCCATTTGGGCAGCTATTTGCATATCATTTTGCACACATCTCGCAAGTCAGGAAATCCTCCTTGGCCTTTTCCCCCCAAGCTGGCCACGTTTTGAAAAGTGGGCTTTTAATATCTGCAAGGCTTTAATTTGCTAGGTGATTTGGAAGCACAAATGCCAGGTGGTTTGCACTTCTGCTACAGGTCTTTATCATGAGATTAAATCTTGACTGCACAACCAGTATTTGACTTCTAAATTACACCCTAACGTTAAGGATGAGGTTTGAGGTTATCTCCACCTCCCTTGACATTCTTATGTATCATATTTTACTTTTAATAAAGTTTTCTTTCGTCCTTAAAAAAAAAAAAAAAAAAAAAAAAAAAAACATTTGATTTGACTTGAAGAAACAAAAACTTTCAAAAATTTTGAATTTGAACCTATAAAGTCCCACATTTGGAGCGCAATTTTAAGTATAATCAAAGAATCTATTATATTCTATTTGATATAGATAATTTATCCTACTTGGGAATTCGAATCTGTTGATAGTGTCCAGAAATACAATAAGGTTTTAACATGCAGCAGCTCTCGGAGTCCTCAAATCTTTTTCTACTCGGATCCAAAAAAATAAAAATAATCAAGCAGCTTCTGCTTAGGATAACAACCATAATAACTGCATTGCTATATCAGCAGACATTATGGGATGGGGAAATTTTCAGTGCTCTTAAACGTACATCCTTCACTGCCTTCTGAGTTCCATCCAACAGATGCATCCAATAAACTGAAACTTTAGAAAAAGCAAATTGCTTATATTTTTACACAAAACGCCTGTGGACAGGAAAATTACAAAAGTAATGTGCATTCCCTTTCTGAGATCCTACATTCACATTATGACAAACTTCTTATTACATTGTCCTATCAGGGAAGCTCCTTAGGGGCAGTGAGCACTTGATTCTTGAAGCTCAGATGTTGCATGATTAAGTATTGTCAAAAAAATCTGCAACTTAATAAATCTGTGTCATACCTGATATAGTAAGTCTAAGTAGATACAATTTGAACTCTGCTGCAGTCTAAGTAGATACAATTTGAGCTTTGGTGCTTCTAAATACAACTGTCAATCTTATTGTGTTTTTTCTTCAGTCTTGACTGGGGGATTATCAGCACGGCTGGCCCAAGTTCGCCATAGATATTTCCCACTTGCCATATCAAAGAGCGCCCAGAACATGGTTTTAGTGTTCAAGGTCGCCTGCATGTGCATTAAAACATACGATGCACAAGGATAATTAGGTTTGAATGTGATTGTCAAAATACAAAAGAGCAAGTAAACTGGAAAAACAGCAAAGCAAAAGAAAATAAGAAACAGAGAATCAAGGGTCAAGAAACGGATAAAGCGTTTTGACCTAGCAGTAAGTTTTGAAACCCAAATATGCCGAAAGATAAAATTCGTGTACCTTTTGCAAGAAGCTCGTATGTTCAAATGCATCATTTGGCTGTGTATTCTCGTCTTTGCCATCAGAAATAAGCTCTTCATCAGTGCGCAAGTTCTTCCATGCAAAATAACCCGCCAAGGCAGCCGAAATGAAAACCAAGATAAACCGCAGGGGGCACATTTTCGATCAAACTGGAATCAGAAGTTTGAGCGCCCAGAAACGCCTCGAAATCTTATAACCTATGGGCCAAATTTGAGTCTTCAGCTAAAAAATAATGGATCTTTTTGAGTATCGTAAAATCCTGCTAAAAATTGGGTAGGAACTCAACCTAACCGGAGCGACTGACCAAGGCAGAAGATGAGGCAGAAATGACAACTCTAGCTGAGTACGCAATAAAGACGAATTCCTAACAGCCGTCTTTACCAGACCTTGAAGCTCTGGCTATGGCGGGCACGCGCCTTCAGTGTAGACTCTATCGACGGTCCGGATCCGCGGTGCGGCAAACAAACTCATCGAGGCCGTCCAGAAGGCGTGGAAGAATTCGTGGGATGTACGAACAAGATGTGGAAGAAAAAGTAGAGCCGTGGATTCCACAGAGAAATGAAGCGTGGGAGGAGGGGCCCAGATGAACGACTAATAATCTGTGCCGTTGATGGCACGTGGTGCTTAACAAAGCAGTTGGCTAACTCTTGTCTTATTTGCTGCCTTTGTCAAAGCCTAGTTGGGGTTGTTTTTATTATATGGTGGATATCGGGACCACCAATGCACCATGCACTACCCCTTAGTGCCTTAGTGGAGTTAATGCATCACTAAAATATTCTATGTCCATTGACCCATCCATTTGGTTGGTGAAGTCAATATGCTACCCAAATGCTAGGTCAATACAAAATGAAAAAACGTGCTCTTTAATAGAAGAATTCGTATCTGTCTATCTATCTATCTATCTATCTATTTATCTTTCTCTCTGTCTATCTATCTATATATTTATCTCTCTCTAATGGAAGAATGGGATGACATAACATAATCTTGTGGCCCTAACTTCGGCGTAATTTCACCAACATGTGTCTTCTTTTCTCCAAAATTGTAGTATCACTATCATCATCATACACATATGTTCCTGACTGGTTTACAAAAGTACTTTGATTACTTTTCCGGATCTAACAATTAAGAAATATAGAACACATCATCTTTTTAAAATCTAGGTAGGTAAGATACCACCATTGTTATTTTACATTCCAAAGTATGCATGTCCCTTATCCAAGCTAGGTGAGTCAAAAGCCTTACCCTTGACCATGCAACAAGGAAGGATTGATTGGTAGGCAAGTCTATGATGTCTAAAATGACAATAAAGAGTTGTCAATTATATGCTTTTGCCAACGTGCTCCTCCATTACGCTCGTTGGAAAGACTCCTCCCACTATCAACAAAGCTACAGTATGTTACCTTGTAGCATTCTTGCAAGGGGGGTCATATAATATCATACAGACTACATTATTAGAGGCACCTTTAACTATTAACATGTATATGTTTTTGAATTGCCGGTGGGTTATGGTATCTTAAGGCATATTCTGAGTATACCTAAAGATCTAACGGCTATATATTTTAGTGCTTTTTCTGGTGGTAGAAAACTTTTTTGTATTTTTTCATAGACAGTGGGCCGAAGGTTTTTAGGTTTTTGGATGCCAAAAAAAATATTAAGAGCCACCGAAAACTCAAAAAACCCTAATAACAACAGTTTTAATCTCGGTCTAAGATCCAATTTCAATAATGCTAAGAAAAACCAATGAATGTGCTCTGTTTTGATTCGTTTTGAAAGTCACTGCTTTTTTGTGACTACCACACAATAGGCCAATTCGATGGTCTGAGTTCCCGAAAATCCTGCCAGCATTCAGCCATGTCATTTGTGCTGGGATTTGCATGACCAAGAATACAATCATTGATACCCATTCGAAGCTTCATCAAGAAGTGGTAAGTATGCAGCATGATGGAAAAATGGCTGATAAATTTACTTTTCTGAGTACCTTGAAAGTCTATTGTGCTATAGTTTCCATACAATATGGCATGGGCTGCAATGGTGGCAGTATATGTGCAACACCTTAACATTTTCTCTACAGTGCTTCCAAGGCATGCAACGGGCTGGAAAAATACCAACTAGGTCATCTTTTTGAGCATCTTAAAAGCTATAGAAACCATAGAATGGGTTAGGTGGATTCATGAGCAGATCTTTAAAAGTAGGCTTCAAGCAACATTGTGGTAGGAAGCAGCCTCATGATACGTACACCAATTTTGGAAGTTTGGATGAGGCATATGGAGCTTTCCAAAGATTGCAGAATAGGGATAGAGTGTTATGGGGAGTGATGATTGCAAGATACGCACACACCATAGTGATTGCACTTGCTCTAGACTATTTCCAGAATTTGCAACAATAAAATATAAAGTTAGATAATTAGCGGGATCATATTAGCTTTAAGACTGGGGATCACCAGTAGGAAACCATAGCATCCAAATCTTTGGAGCCATCGTGATAAGTCAAACGCCTATACTCGTAAGATAGCTTATGCTCATGAAACAAAACAGATATACGAGTATAAACTTATGCATATTTCACAATTGAAAGTTTGAGACCTAAGCTATCTTACGAGTATATCTTATGGTTGATTTAACAAATCTTGAAACTGCAATAGAAAATAAAATTATGTTACTAAGCTTTATCATCAGTAAGCATCATCCCTTCTATGCTCTATACATGAGAAGCAAACGATGCTTGGCCTATTGCACCGTAGATAGCGGATTTAGCTTTAGTACTTAAATACAGTATGTTTGGCTACATTTCTCTTGTATAGTTAGCAAGTTATTGTTCCTGAGCTAAAATCTTGCACTGTTTTATTCACCTATTACATTTAATCTAGTAGTCTAGCAGTTGATAATGCCTGTGCTAATGATGCCTCCAGTTTTTGGGCTAGTTCTTAAGTGCTCTATTTGAAAAGGAAATGTATATTGGAGGCTTTTGTTCAGACATTCAAAGTTTGGAATGAGCATTTGCTTTTAGAATCATGCTTCTAGCATGTCAGTCCTTCCATTGTCTTTGCATCCATCTGTATCAAGGAAATCAATGTTTTATTGCATGGTCCTCAAGTATTTAATTCTCAACCGATGTTTGGCATATTCCGGAGTATATGGAGCTAGGGACACACTTGACAACGGAATGTTGAATTTAGGTATCATTTTGCCTATTGTTGGGCTTAATCAGGTCTTTCTTCATTGCTTTTATTCCTAAGTCTCTGTTCTGTTCCAGATTGTAATTTATTGGACCCAGATTGTTACTTTAGCAGTTATAATGCAGAAGATGGAATGTCATCGTCGAAAAATAAGGATGAGAATGTTATGACGCCATATACAACTAGTCAGATATCTTATGGTGATCAAGACCTAGTGACAGATTTCTATCTTCTATTGTAGTTTCAAAATTTGTCAAACAGACCATAAGACATACTCTTAAGATAGTTTATGTCTCAAACTTTCAATTTTAAGACATGGATACGTTCTTCCCCGGTTATATACGTTATAGCTACCTTACGAGTATAGGTCAGGATGAAGTGCATTGATGAATCAAAAGAGTGTCCATAACTAAAATGGCCTGCAACAGAACATGCAGCAGAATAGTAAGTAATCCAATTATTTAAAATTTATCAGCTTTTCGTTTCTTCTAATTTCTTTTAAGTTATATTGTTTGTAAACTCTTTTTAGCATCTTTAAGTTGAGCCTAAGTTTGTCACGCCACCATAGCTCTAATTGCAGGAAGGAACCAATACTATATGGTACATCATTAACAACAGAATTCTAGGGAAAGGTCCTTATGCACAAATATCAACATCCAAAGTGAAGTGGTGTTCCATAGCTGAATGAAAAAATAGTACAATGACCCATGGGGAAACAAACTGATGAATCCCAAAATGAGTGAAAAGGGGAACAAAATGATGAATCCCAAATGGGTAAAATCAACAAACACAACCTCGGGTTAGACCACCCGATATATAAGATAATTGTATACAATCAGTACAGGCCCCCACGTAGAACATCTAGAAGGCCGCTATACGGTAATGCTCCCAAACTGCAATAAATGCAAAAATCAGGTCGCGCCACCCATCCAAGCAGTGACTCAAATCTAATCGATGCCTCATCTTCCCCTTTTGTTTTGATGCCCATTGTGCCCTTTTATTTTTTGTTATAAACGTTAAACCTTTTTTGTTATAAACATTAGAATAAGGGGTCCTCGTGCATAATATTATTAATTATTAATGACAAGAGGTCCTCGTGCATATTATTAGCCATTATTAACACAAAGGTTTTGGTGCATAGGTCGTTGTGCTTGGGTCCATAGGCCCTACCCCCTCCAAAAAAGCATTTTCATGGTTTGTGTTGTCTTTTTCGCAAGTTGCCTTGGATGTGCTTGAACTTGGAGTCTAGAGTCATCCCCTGTTTTGCTTCGTTGCTTTCTTGGTTGTCCGGTTCTTGCATGGGTATCGAAGGTTCAGATGGTATTTTTTGGTTGGTTTCTCGATTTTTGCTCGCTTGGTCGGTGTCTTTGCTTGGATATATGATGCATTGTCGCCTAGGAGTTTTTTCCCATGTTGGGTTTTGTCCTTTATGTCGATCTTTAGGTAGTTTTCATATTGTTATTTTTCTTTTTAATGGTATCGCTTTCTTTGTTCTTTCTTTTTTTTTTTTTTTGGGTTGGTCGATTTATGGTGTCCATCCTCATTGTCTCTATTTTTTCTATCTAGATTAGCCATCTTACGTGTCAAATCCTTTTTGGCTTTCTTACTTGCGTGTATTTGTAAATGTATAAATTATGGGTTATTGCTCATTTTTGCGAGTCGCCCGGTTCTTTTCTTGGGTCGGTTGCATGCATTAGCTTTGTATAATTGTCGTGGTTGTATGTTTCCTTGGGTGGCGTCCCTAGTGATAGTTTCTCTCTTTGGTGGTCTATTTTATGTCCTTTTGCTTTCTCTTTCGGATTTGAAGGTTTGAAACCCCGTCTTGCTTTGTAAGTTACGTAGTGGGTACAAGTAAGGTTGTTAGATGTTGGTTTTATCAGGTTCTCTTGGGCCGGTTGGTGTTTAGATTAGTATATTTGTCGAGTTGATGGTTTTTCCTTTAGTGGCCTGACCATGTATGGTTCCCTCCTTTTACAAATGTTGGTTTTAGTTGCGTGGTTCTTGGGTGGAAAAGATTCGAGCTATGGTTCGGTTGGGGATGGCATCTCGAGTAGATGCTATTAAGAATCATTTTTTGACTTGGCGACTAGAGGGGTCAATGTTTGGCTTCTTGGTATTTTTCCTCGTCTAGGGGTGGTGCCATCTCTAGTCGACATTGATGGGGATCGTTGTCAACTCTTTGTCCACATAGTTCAACAAGGGACTAACTACTTTGTATGTTGCTTTTAGTTTTGCATTTAGTTGCAGTCATTGCATTTTGGGCAATTCCTCACTATATCCGGTATTTAATCAACACATGCCGGTTGTCCCCTTTTGTTGACATTTTGGCACTTGACCTAAGGACTTTCGCATGAGTTGTCAAGACAATCGAGATTTTTCTAGTATCTTGTTTATAACCTTTTCCATTTGGATATTCTGGCATTTTTTCTACTCATGAACTTTTCCTTAGCTGCATTCGTCATGAGTTGGTGATTCATGTTAGTTCATGCCATGTTGCTTTTGGTTAGTCTCGACACTTTCAAATCTCGTAGACATGGTTGTGGTCCATAACGTCTCTATTTTCTACCGCAATTAGTCCTTTTAATGCGCTTTGCTTCCATACTTAGATGTGGTCCCTTTTTGCTGAGGATCTCAGGTTTCTCTGTCGTTGGTCTATTGGTACCATTTGTGGTGGTCGCTTACATTTGGTCGTTTTGCAGGAATTTTACAATTGGTGGTATTTGCTAAAATCATTTGGCTTGTGTATACCTCAATGTTGTTAAAAAACCCGTTTTTTATTTTTAAAGTACCTCTATAAAAATCTTCACGTTTTTTAAAGGATTTTTATGATTTCGTATGGCCAAAAAATAAAATTGCACATTCTTTGCACTGCTTTATTGGACATATTTGCTATCAAGACGTAGCATACCAAAAGTAAATCAGAAGCTTATGCTGCTATTAGAAACTATTAAGTTCAAGTACAAAGATATCATAGCTATTTTGCCATGCAACTCTTAAGAAAGTTCAGAAAAACATTATTTTAGAGGTTAAGATATATAAGAATTCTATATACAAAGATAAATAAGTTCAAGAATAACTTATATTTGGATAAAAAAAAATCACAGTCCAAAGATTTTTAAAGATTTTTAAGGATTTTTAAGGATTTTAAAGATTTTTAACGTATTTTATGTAAAATACGTTTTTAAACATTTTTTCCAAAATTTTTAAAAATCTTCAAAAAATCTTAAAAAACATTTTTTAAACGTACGGATTTTGACGTACTTAACAACATTGGTATACATGGCTTTTGCCAGTGCCATTTCTCAGTTTACATTTTGTATGAGTTGAGCTATTGCATTCTTGCTGCATTGGTGCTTGTAACATTTAGTTGCAAATCTTCTTTTATATTCCTTTAGGTGGCTAGTTCCATGTACTTGTGATGACCACCTAGCCATGTGCCCCTTCAATTCTTTTGGTTCATTGGCTTCTTTTCACTGCCTTTACTCGTTCCCTTTACTACATGATGTCCATTATTCCCTTTTGTCGACTTTTGTTCCAATTGTCTCGTTGAGCTCTTATGGTGTCCCTTGAGTCCTAGCTCTTGCAGTTCGGGTTGTGCTTGAGTAGCTTCCATACGCCGTTCAAAAATGCTTTTGCTTGTCCGAAAAGTTATTCGAGTTTTTCCCAAATGGATGTTTGCTCTTAGCATTCTTATCTCATGATTTCTCAGCAGTAGTTTGTTCACTTGCACATGCATGATTTGTTCCTCTCACTCGTGCTTTTCCCCGGGTCTTTTCAGTTGTAGTTTGTTCGATTGCCCAATTTATTTCCCTCGTCTTTCCATTTTAGAGCGGTTTTCTAGTGCCCTTTTTTTCTTTATCTCATTTCTCCATCCATTTCATTTATTTTGCTTTCCTTTTTTGCTCTAAGATTCTTGAGTTTTGTTTCTAGGTGTATGTATAGGTAGATAAGTGCATGCTTGTTTCTCATATGTTCTCAATTGTTCTTTTGGATGCCCTGATGAGATCCCATACTCTTCTCTTTTATCATTGATTCTTAGTTTCTCGTGAATGCCTTTGAGGGCTTTATTTGCATTTGTGGCCTTAGCTCCTTTGTCCCAATTTGCTCTGTTCCTCTATTCCTAATCCCTTATTCCATCCATTTCATTATAATCTCGCATTCCTTTCTTTTTTCATTTTGCATTTTGTCCCTTTCCTCTTTGTTTGTTCATTTTATCTCTTGAAACGTCTTTGCTCTTCTATTGTCTTGACTCCCTCCTTTGCCCGCCTCTTGACTCATCATAGTGCTTTTTGCCCTAGTGGTGTCCATTCATTATGTTGTTTTACTATGTTGACCCCAGTTGTTTCATCCACCTTGCTTAGCCTTTTTTATTCTTGTTGGTTTCAGTGACCGATTTACCCTCGTCAACCAAATTTGCAAGTTGTTCACCGAGTTGTTCTCTTAACTCTGCTTCTTCCGACGATGTCATATAGCACCCATCTTTCTCCATCTTTCTCTCACCATAATGGGTTCTTTGGTCCAGTCCTCTAGATTGTGCTTGAGTCTCAAGGTCCCTATCGTTGTTTCTACATTGAAAATTCGCTTGGATTGGTTATGCATGTGGGTATACATTCATGAATTTTAGTCCTTGCTATTTATTGTTGTTGCTCTATTTGTTCTTTTACTCTAATATTCTCATATGTTCTCAATGGTTCTCATGGATGCCCTTATGAGGGCCTATACTCTAAAATTTGTCATAGATTCTTGGTGTCTCATTAGTGCCTTTGAGGGCCTTTTAGTTATTCCCAATTTTGTCCTTGCTATTTCTTGTTGTTGCTCTCTATTTGTTTTTTATCCAATATTCTCATATGTTCTTGGTTCTCATGAATGCCCTTATGAGGGCCTATATAGCTTTTTTGTCATGGATTCTTAACCTCTCATTAGTGCCTTTTGGGCCTTTAGTTTCTTCCTTTTGTGCCCTGGCCATTTTGTCTCGTTGCTTTGTTTCTCTGTTTCTCGATCCCTTTTTCTATCCATTTCATTCCGTCTCCCTGTTTGTCTTTTTTCACCCTATGTTTGTTCCTTTCCTCTTGTTTCCATTTTATCCCTTTGAGATACATCTTTGCTCTCGCTATTGTCTTGATTCCTCCTTTGTCCGCCCTTTGATTTATCATAAAATTCTTTTCCAAAGCGTCATGCCTTTTCTCGTGTTGACCTCTTACAAACTAAAGGAGTTGTTTGGTATTCCCTTTTTCCCAAGCCAAATGATTTCTCCCATTTGGCCACCATTTTTAAATTTCAAAATGCAGTTGCATCTTCACAAATTCATGCATGTTATAATGGTTATTGTGGTCCGTTGTCTTGCATTCTTAAATGGTATTTGTTCTTGTTTGGAAGTTGCACTTTCGCTTTTCTTCATCCATTATTTTTTCTTGGCCTTGATCCCATCCTTGTTGTCGCCTTTGAAAGGCATCGCCTACCTGTTCTCAATTGCATGATTGTTTTGTCACCTTATGAAACCTTTTTTTCTTCTTGTGTCTTGGAGTCTCTATTGTCTTGTTCCCGTCCAAATGTTGTTTCTAATTTTGAAAGTTTGTTTGAACCGGTTATGCATGTAGTGTATATGTTTAGGTTTTAGTCCTTGTTTGTTGTAGTGTTTTGTCATTATGGTATTCACTGTAGTTCACTGATGATACGTTGATTCTTGAATTTTGGTTCCAGGGGCTCTTTGTTAGCTTGTTGACTATGTCCAAAGTCGATGTCTTCTCTTTTTATGCATTCCATGGTGCATAGTTTTTGTCTTTCTTATTATGGGGTTTGCATTGTCTCTTGAGTTTGTTCAAGATGGAAAATATAAGTTAGGTATGTTTGTTCTTACTTCCATAGTCGCCTTGTCGCTAGATATTCTTAATAGCATCTACTGGTGCGTTGGTTCTACAATTTGATTTCATGTGCTTTGGGGGTGGCCATTGGTCTTGTTTGTGTTCGATTTTCATGCCTTCTTTTGCCTTATGCGGTCCGGTTGTCTTAGGGTTTCTTGCCACTTTCCCCATCTATTTGCAAATGGCATCCCACCTCATCTCATGATCGTTACACTTTCCTAGCAACATCTTACAATCTTACTGGTCTCAATGTATGATGGGGTTTGAGGGAGGTTCCTCTTTGTGTCCTTCATGTTGATATTTGTGCATAAGGACCTTTCCCTAGAATGCAATGGTTCTCTTCTTATATAGAAGAGAACCATCATTCTAGGGATAGGGACGCCAAGGAAACATACAACCTTTTTTGGATCCAAGCTTTCTTTGGCACAAGCCTGCTATATTGGCACAAGCCTTGCTATAAAATGAGCAATCTTTGGCCTTTTCTTCCATAAAAGCCTTGTGTCTTCTGAAAGCCCTCAAAGGATTTTCCTCGAAGATGAATCTTGTTGTTGTAAATATAGAGTTCCCCCCCTCCCACCTCTTACTCTCCTATATGGGTTTTACTTTTTTTTGGTGTTGGCCGAACAAAGGCTTTTCCATTTTCCCAAAAAATAACAATATGAAAACTACCTAAAGGCACCAAAAGGGAAAAACCCAACGTCGGGCCTATATTTTTTTTATCTCAATGCATCATATATCCAAGCTTCCGAGGATCATTATGGATCATATCTTCAATTTTTCGATATTATGCTCTTGTATTTCTATTCCCCCACTTTGTAGTTTGTCGACTCTTGACCCGTGGATGGCTTCTAACACATTTGATAGTCGCATATGGTTCAAGTTGCGCTTTGGAGCTCGCTCATGTGCATGTAGTTGCTTTTTATATGCAACACAAACCAAGCCTATATTTTTCGATCTCGGCGTAGCCTCATGGTTTCCGGGGATCCTCATGGATCATCTTTTCCATTTTGATATTGTGCTCTTGTATTTCTAGTCCCACTTTGTATTAATTTAATTAATAATATTATGCACGATGGCTCCCCTTATTCTACACAGTTTATAATCACATGTGGTTTGGTCTTTATAACAAAAATCTCATGTGCATGGGCATCAAAATAAAGTGGCGGATGAGGCATCGATGGAGCGATCTTAGTGGGGTTAGGCACAACCAACTTATGCACCAGGACCTTTTGTATTAATGTCTAACAATATGCACCAAGACATTTGGTTATTAATGTTTAATAATTGCGACCTATGGAACCTGACAGGATAATAAAGCACAGGGCCAAAGACGACTTGAAGAAAAACGGAATCAAAGAAGCAGTGGGAACAAAGAAACTTCTGTTGATGGTGCAAAAATGGGGCGGATGGAAATAATGAAAACTTAGCAAGGGAACTTACGCCATATCAGGAACATCCAACAAACATGTGCGACTAGCCAACTACTGACAGCTCTAGACCACAAATAACACTAATGCAACCATGACAACCATGCAAGAGGAGAAGAGACATATGCAATGCAATACCAAAACACGAACTATCCCTTAGACTGAAACCCTTAGGACACAATAATCAAGTCATAACATGCAAATCAATTCAACCATTCGCACCAAGCACATAGCACTTGTATCCACAATACATCATCGGACATAAAAAACTAGGGAAGGACGGACAACTCAAACAACTATGGGACGAAGACATTACCAGCCATATGTTAAAATACCATACCCAATCATGCTACATGGGTCAACAAAGACGAATGGGTGCTAAAATGCGAGAACCCCAAGCAAACAAATAAGGAAATAAAGAGAAAGAAAGGGTCCGACTATATGGAAGTAGCAGAAGGTGTAGAAAGATGACATAGTCATGAAACCTTCATATAGAAAAGGCCCAACGTGGCAAACAACTGGTGAATATGTGTAAACCACTTGCAAACTAGTAAAATTACATCGAGACCATGAGAAACCACAACCGATATCATGATTCATGCAAAACCACATGAGGCAAGCCCCACCACATGATGTCACCTATATAAACTATGCTAATGGAATAATGAAACAATTTGAGATAATGATAATCTAGAAACCATGATGCTTCAGGCAAAAAATGCTTAGTATAACCCATTACAACGACAATGGTTCAAAGACTTTAAAATTGACGAGCCAAATCATGATGACAATCATCTATAAAGCCTATGAAAATTCAATTTTTTCGTTAAGAGATGACAAAAATGTTTAAAAAAGGGGCCTACAAGCCTAAGGTCTCAATCTTGTGTAACCTATAATGGTCCATGCAAACCACGACGAAGAATGAATGGTAACCATGAGTTTCCAACTTACACAATGATGAGAAAACACAAATATGTATATAAGAAGCAAGTAGACTCATCATAATGAGGCAAGAACATAAGAAACTAGATTTAAGGGACAATCCAATGAGGCATCCTCAACATGAGATCAATGTTCACTAAGGCAAATTCGAAGAGAAATGAAAACCTTCTTCAATATCAAAATAAATACAATAACAAAAATTCGAACCACACAGTAACAAATCTCAAACCATGTTTACAAGTACATTACATTTGAAACATACCTGTGCAAGTCGGGATTTGAACCTTGGTGCATCTTGAACCATCTTTTCAAATACAATATACTTCGTCTACAAATGAAATATAAAAAATATGAAACATACCTGTGCAAATCGAGATTTGAACCCTGGTCTCCACGACAACAAGCAGAAGCATATACCAATGAGCCAACACAATGACATTGAAAAGGTTTTATGATTTCATAACTGAATCAACTTTATTAGCAACCAACTAACTGTCCTGATGCATGTCGTAATCAAGAGGATGGCACAGCGGAAGACAGGGCCGGAATCGGCAGACAAATACCGCGGATTGATCTGCTTACCTTCACTGAAACTCAAACCAGACATTACAGCAGAAACCAAGCAACGCACTGTCTCAGATATGGGTATAATTTAAAGGATGAATCTGCAACTTAACCAAGCATAGAGTGTCCAGAACCCCAATTCAAATCAATATACAACAGAATGGAGTTGTAAGTATGGATTACAAGTCCAAATGAGATTTGAAAGTCGATTAAAATCCTGTGATCCAGACAGAATTATAAGGGGTGAACAGAAATAGAAAGCCTTTAGCTGAAGCTCATGCTATTCATCTATTCATCCACCGACAAAGACATTCTAAAGAAACCAGAAACAAAAGGCAAACATACACTACAAAAACACGGATAACATATCTGGCCTTTCCTGTGATAACCCGCATGTCCAGTGCTCTCGCTGCTAAAAAAAAGAATATAAACTTAGATTAAAACCACCCAAAAAATCACGAGATGGGCTGCCAGATTTAAGAGAAGCGGATCTATGCCACTATTGTAATATATCCAAAAAGAAAAAGAAAAAAGAAGAACAACGAATAGTTACCTTGCTGATACTTACCCTAGATTGTCCAGACTTGGTTGAAATGAAAATGGCCAGCACTTGGGCCAGCAGCAAGTCGAGACATCGCCAAAAGCCAGAAAGCTAGAGTCAGATTGGAGAATCGCTTCCTCAACGAATCAAAAGCAGAATCGCTTCCTCAACAAATCAAAAGCTGAAAAGCAAAAACCCAAATCGCCTGAAAGCAAAGGCTACAAAATCTAATAGACCAAAACAAGTAAAAACTCTGAATAGAGATGATTGAAACAAAAACTCCGTACAACAACAAGATTCAGCTCAGAGGAAACGCCGATGAGGAATGCAGGAAGACACAAGGCTTTTATGGGAGAAAAGGCCAAAGAAAGCATGCGCTATAGCAGGCTTGTGCCAAAGAAAGCTTGCGCTATAGCAGGCTTGTGCCAAAGAAAGCTTGGATCCAAAAGCAGAGCTGGCGCCAAAACTGGCGTCCCTATCCCTAGAATGATGGTTCTCTTCTATATAAGAAGAGAACCATTGCATACACGTTGTTGCTTTACTTGAAATATTAGTTTGCACCACCACCACACGTATAATCAATTGTTGGGCAACCCACAGTGCCATAACACATTTGCCCACAGTGCCATAACACATTATTTATGGATGAATTTATCTCTTAAGTTATGGTCTTATAGATCAATTTCTACATGATATTAAATTGAACAATGATGGTCGTCCTAACTTGATACTATGACAACATCTGAAGTGGTGATTCATGTGCATCTTTTATCCAATCTATTGATTTCTACACACCCAGGATTTCTAAGATCTATCTATCTTATGATATTTATATTCATGTTATCGTTCTCCATATATTACTCTAGAATATCCAATGGGTCTCTTCTTTAACTTCCCTTATATATCCATTTCAAGATGGAATGGTCTTTCTTTTGTCATAGTGCATAAATCGTATGTGCATTGGTGAATCTTGGGTGATGGTAGTGGTTGTCTATCAATTTAGATGACTTTGATTGTATGGATGTAACATGATTCTAATTGAAGCGCAGTAGTTATGCATCCACATAAAGGATAAGGGAACAAATGAAGATATACAAAACATGTTCCATTTTGAAGTTTAAAATGCCACTTTTATAAGTAGTATATATATGGATATGGAGTATGGAGTATGGAACCTTCATAATCTTACACCAACAAAAAGTGATCATGCCATTAGAATCATAAGGTAAGCTTCTTTCTGTGTGGAACCTAAACATGGTTGTGCCTCGCGAACGATACCCAAGCCTCGTACTTGTATAAAACAATTACTTAGCTCAGTAAATATACATTTCATTATCATTATATTTCAATGATTGAAAGCAATCTACATCCAAATCCTTCGTTTTATTATAGAGTTGCTCATCCAAATCTTACTCTTATGAAAGAAAGACTCACTCGCTCTTTAGCATAAAATGTCTCGAAAAACCAATCAACACTATATGTAGCCATCTTTATGCTCTTGGAGTCAATCTATGTCTATAAATTCAACTACATTGACATGGCAAACGCTATTGTTATGATGCGTAAAGGTGTATAAACAGACACAATGGTTCTAATGTCAAATTGTTGAATTCATAAATCACAATTGTGTAGCTTAGCTAGCTTACTTTCCTACAGATCAGTAGATTGCAGAGGCTTCAACAGATTGGGTTAAATTTTCCACTTCATCCCGTCGACTTTTGTTTGTGGCACTTCCTCATTTGTTGCATAGATATTGTGTGTTCAATTTGTGAATCTTCACCTTATACTGAAATCTCCCAGGTCGACCACTATCTCCTTCTCACCCAATTGCCCCCTTTTCGTGTTTTATTTGAAGAATATAGAAGCCTTGTAATCCATATAGTTATTTTGCCGATATCAAGTTTAAGATACATGATAAAAGAAGCCTACTTTGAGACTGCACCCTATCCATCTTCAACCAATAAAAAACATCTACAATGCTACATCCAATAATACAGGGGCAATCCCTAGTGCTTTGGCATCTTGTTAAATTTTATGAGAAGTACATGAATATATTAGCTATATCACAACGGATCTGAACTGAAATATTCAAGAAGCATGTATATAGATGTCCAATGATAAGGGTTCCACAAATGCGCTACATATTCAAGACAATATGCGCATGCTGCTTGGTAATCATATGGCCTAGAGTGTTGGTCTATGGTTGTAATTTCATTTTTTCCCTTTTCTTTTTCGGTTGTTTCCACTAACTTATGTGTTTCGGATAAAAGCATGCTACAGTGTACCACTTTTGGAACCCTCAAAAGTACCTACACTGGGTACTTTTAAAACTGGTACTTTCTGTTTTCTCATTCCATTAAAATCAATCGAAAATTTTTGAATTGAAGGTCAATAACATGTCAATATATAGTACTATAGGATAACAATACCATTAGAGACTAATATAAATGAATTAACTCTCAAACTTATTATTTATTGCAGCATTTATGCAAGTTCCCAGTACCCAGTGCTGGGTACTTTTCTGGGTAGTTTTGCACTCCCTAAAAAGTACTTTAGATGGTACACCCTAGCATGCTTTCTCCCTTTCCTAGCATGGTTTGTATGTGACCTGAACCCGTCCTTCAATATATCAAAGTTCTTTGTGGATGGACACTGGCGGCTAATTCTTCACCACCAAGTGTTCCGTCATCACAACTTTCAAAGTGTCATTTTCGAGAATTTCTGGAACATCAGAAAGCTTCCTTAGAGAGCTTTTTCTTGACACTATATTTGGGTGACATTTTATGTGAAGTTCTTCTACACTACTAAACTCTCTAGCCTTCAACATGCACCTCCGTGTAAGAGGAGAATGCACAAAAAACATTCAAAAGTAAAAGACCTTATAATCCGGACAGTAATACATCTGACATGCTTCCTTTTTTGTGTCCCATAGGCCGATTGGTCTCCGTGGACAATAAAAATCATTCATTCATTCATTCATTCTCCACCAGTGGTAGTTCTTTTTCTTCTAAGGTTACAATGATTCAACATGCTAGGTGTTTGAGGCACTAGCAATTTTTGGTGGTTTGCCTCCCTTTACTAGTGGACATTGAGGGTAGATGGATTGTGCTATACTGCATAGAACACGCATGAATTTGCCAGGCAGTCAGGTACAGTTGCGAAATGGCTCTTTCGATTGTTTGTCTCTAATGTCTAAATTAGTCGTCATTGGACAAGAGGCAGCATGTGGGCCATTCTTGCTTTCTTGGCATTACACACGTGATTTTAGCACATCGCGTCAAGATTGTGAAACATGCCCAAACTTCTACACGTAGACAAATGCCAGATGTGAAAAAGATGGGACAATCCATTAATAAGGACATGTAAGTAAAGAGTGATGGAGGGTCTTATCTTGATCAGAGGACGCAGTAAATAAGAGTGCCCACTTACATGTTAGTTGCTTCTAAATGTAAGGTGTTTGGAGAAAGATCCAAGACCTCTTTGTGAGTTATTGGGACAAGGTTGATGATCTAGATGCAATAAGACTAGGCTCTACTCTGTTGCCCCTCTTCCAAGTCCTTTGTGGACGGGGTCAAACTGATTACACCAGGGCCAAGACCCTTGAGCTTGGAGACCACTAGGGACAAGACCCTTGAGCTTGGAGACCGCTATGCTCATAGCAGATTCTATAGTCTTGCCCCACAATCCAGGGAGCTTGTCGGCTTCCACCTTCGCAAGTCTCAGCCGACCCAGGAGTAAGTATAGGATCACCTATACCTTTACTTTTCTAGATGAGGAATGTTACTTAATAAAGCCAAACACCTTCTATGTCAAAACAACTTGGATTATCTGCCACTAGAATGTAACATCCCTTGATTATGAGCTCTCAGACCCCCTGACGACAGTCATCAGATTCAGGATAGGAGGGAACGCCATAAATCTACTCCAGGATGTGGTAAACCTAGATACATGTCTGGGTTAACCACCATCTGTTCGAGCTAACCACTATTTTTGTCCAAGCTAACCACCATTTTTTGGCCGGGATAACTATGCGATGAACTTAGCTCGAAACTATGTTCTGACACGCTGATCTTGGAATAGAGCTTGTAATCTGCTCTTTAAACGGATTAATCTTGTTCAAACACCATTAGAATCACCTTGCCAGCCCTTAAAAACCTCATTTATTCAAGAGAGCAAGGGATTTAAGATCAGTGAAAAAACATGCAGAAACCCTTGTTTTTTGTGCTTGAAACTGAGCAGCAGTGGTCGGATACGTGTCCGGGTTTACCACATTCCGGAGTAGATTTACAGCCATCCGGATAGGAGTAGATATTAGCATGATAAAGCTTCCGACTAGTCCTCTTAGTGTGATATGGGAACCATGACTTGAGAGCGGAATATGGTTTGATGATTGCGAAACTAGGTGCATACTATGCTGAAGGTAAGATTCTCTATTCCTATTCCTCGTGCTTACTTATTTCTCTGTTGGTTATGGGCACACATCCTTCTCTTCCATAAGGCTCAAATGGCATTTGTCCACGTGGTGGTGATCGGATGTGTGTCAATAGTACCAAAGCTCACATGCTAATGAAACTCCTCATGGAGGTGCCTATCTCAGAGTGTACTAAGTTGTAAAAAATTGTGCCTAATCTAGTTGGTAAATTCATAAAACAAGGAATTTCATACTAAAAGCCTCCAAAAATTAATCCCAAAATTTTCTCTACAACTATCCATAAATTTGTAACGATTGTTGTTGAGTATAAGATCACCCATTGTATATACGATCAAACATAGAATGAGGAGCAAATCTGGAACTCACCAAATGGATGAGAAAACATGAATCCATCTGGGAAAATAGTGATATTGGCAGTATTCGACATACTTTCTATAGCACTTATACTAAATGAGATGTGCCATTCTTCCACAAAATATAATGTGCACAAACCATGAATAGTAGCCAATAAATATGGCACCTATATGGTGGATAACCTGCATCGTTTCAATTTTATTTCATGCTTCATAAAGATGACATAGTTATTACATATTGAATATGCATTGGAGAAGCCCCTATAGGCTCCTATATTCTCAATAACAGGCATTCTTTAGAAAGGAATCGCTCTCGTAACAAAAAGAACACATCCTTTTGACACCGTAATTATTTTATGCCATTATATATTCAATTCTTTTTTGTTCCAAATAAGATAAAGGAGTATATCTGATTAATTTATGACCAAGCAAAGAGTACATGAACCCTTATCGGGTGCTGGAATGCTATGCACCAGCTGCTAAGAATAAGATATATTGATGTCCAGCTCAGATTTTTGAGCTTCATAGTGCTTTTACTTCAACAATGTAGACACACGTGAACCCTTGTACCTTGTAGACATTACAAATAAATCTGTTTTAGGATATTGCTAGATCAACTACAACTCTTCCAACTACAATGTACCGAAATATTGAAAATCTTATTCAAAACTCTTCATGCTGAACCTCAGACCACAATGTAACTAGCAATATGAAATGGTATTCTGAACATTACTAAATCTGCCTCAATCAGCTGCTGTAACATCACGTCTGCATTGTGAAGACAAACTGTCAATGGACATCATACATAGATCAACCAACAGTACAATGCCAAAATTGAAAGCTAACATACTATGCATGTGAGACCTTGATCATCACATCATCAGGCAGAAGTAGAAGCACAGCTTAAATAATGGCACCATATGTGCGCTGCCACCTTTGAACTACATAATTATAGCATGGCACCTAACAAGCCAAACAGGGCACCAGATGCGCCAACTCAAATTTGATTCTTGATAAATAGAGTAGACATCAAATTATCTCCAATTCAGAAAGAAGGTACTCAACGCCAACCTTAATTATCAATGATAGAAACTAGTTATTGCACATAAGAACAATGGAATGAGTATAATGAATACCAGATTGTACAAAGAGGTGTATGATAATCCGGATTATGCAGACTTGGAATTCAGGAGCTATGCAGACTTGGAGAAGGAACTAAAGGATGCAAACTCAAGTGCTACATAGGGCAGGCATAATAGACATTGAGCTTGTGCAAAATGGAAGTATGACATCATAAAAGAATTTGTAGACATGTGCTCATATGGATGATGGAAGATACACTTTTAACTACGTGTTTATGCCTAAGTCGCCTGTTATGATATAATTTAACGTCCTCTCATGATTGCAGATATGGCTCTCAATGCATACTAAGAACTGCACAATCTTACAAGCAACAATTTGCAATGCAACCGCAACTATTGCCACTGCCACTGCCACTGCCACTGCGACGAACATAGATGTGTTTGTACTAGCAAATGTAGCTGCAAATAGCAACTGTAGCAGATCTATAACTGCAACTATCGCTAGAATTGCCACTATAATTGTAAACTGCAACTTCACAAATAATAGATGTCCTTGGCACTAACATAAATATAGCTCTAGATAGCAACTATAGTAGATCTGTAACTGCAACTATGGCTGGAACTATCACCGTACTTATAAACTGTTGCTATATACCTATAACTATAACTACCTGATTGCATCTGTAGATACCATGACACAAACAAAACTTGCAGCTGTAACACCAACTGCAACTGTGCAAACCAAGTGGAATATAATCTACAGTTAAGAAGTGCTCAATGTTAACTTCCACTGTGCAAATACAGTTGCATTTTGACGAACCAATTAGCAACACTGCAATCCAAG